>ML681963.1:13083225-13193334 GCA_007922195.1 Podocnemis expansa | reverse complement strand
CTTAAAGTGCCACACACCTCCTTGTTGTTTTTTCACTGGACTAGACTTACATGGCTATCCCTTTTAAAATTGACTAGTGTAGTGAGCCATTGAGAGATCCTGGGATGGAAAGTGCTGTAGAAATGCTGGGTGTTACTAAAGTAACATAAGGTTCTATACAGTTCTCTGTGTTTATTCTGCATCTTGGGTGGAATGTGTGTGTTGTGTCTACCTAGCCCACTGTTTCCCAACCACTGTGTCACAGCACACAGGTGTCACAAATTTTTTTTGAAAAACTACTCAGAGCGCTCTGGATTGGCTCATTGGCTTATGAAAATATATGGCTTCATTTGGAAACTACATGGCAGTGTGCCTCAAATGAATTAAAGGTAGCAAGGAGTGCCATGGCAGAGAAAACGTTGGGAACCACTGACCTATGGGGCAGCAACGACTTGAAAGGGAAACAAGACGTTTCCTTACACATCAACCCCCCTCCCCCCCCGCGTGCCATGAGTTTATCCTGGGCTTCTAATCTGCTCCCAGCCTGGGAGCCCCCAACCCAGCTCCGCTCCCCGCTTCTTCTGCTCCCTGCCAGCCCCAACCTCAGCTCCTCTCCTCCTGGCTTCTGCTCCCCGCCAGCCCCGACCCCGGCTCCTCTCCTCCCAGCTTCTGTTGCCTGCTGCTCCCGGCTTCTGCTCCCCCGCCAGCCCCAACCCCAGCGTCTCCAGTCCCAGCTTCTGCTCCCCGCCAGCCCCGACCCCGGCTCCTCTCCTCCCGGCTTCTGGTGCCCGCTGCTCCCCGCCGGCCCCGGCCCCGGCTCCTCTGCTCCCCGCCAGCCCCGACCCCAGCTCTGCGCTGGGGTCAGTGCTTGCTGCGCCAGTGAGTGGAGGCAGCTGCACCACCACGCACTGGTGCAGCTTACACGGAACATTGGTTGGGAGTGTGTGAATATCCTCCCTGCAGGGCAGAGCAGCTTGTGTCAGCCAGCCTGCAAACAGCCAAATAAGGGCTCTGGTGGGGAGGCCTGCTAGGGCTTGGGTGGGTGTGGGTGTGGGTGTGGCAGGGGGGTGGGGAGTAGATGTGTAGCTGGGGTTGTGGGGCGGCTGTCTGGTTGTGGGGGGTGTATATGTGTGTGTGAGGGTGTAGCTGGAGTCCTAGTTCTGGCCTCTGCAGTGATGGGAGGGTCCATCACAGGAAGCAAGGGGCTGGGGGAGGGGAGGATGGGACCCACAGGGGTGGGAGGTGATGCTGTCAGCAGGTTCAGAGATTTGAGGATCTTGGGGGGCAACCACTGCACCCGTGGGGTATGGGGTAGATTTGGGGTACACTTTACTAAAATGAGTATAGGGTAACGTGAGCAGTGGTTGGTGTATGTTGTTTGTCACAGTGGTCTCTGTAAAGCGTCAGGGGGGTACCTAACTTTGGGGAGTGGGGACAGGTTGGGGAACAATGGGGTTCTTCAACTAACCTACTAACACTATAGCCCTACTCACTATAACCTAAAAGGTACTTTAATACACTATAGGAAAGAGAGGGTACAATGCAAATTACTGTGTGGCAGCGGCAGAGAAGATAAGTAACAGCGAAGCTGGGGCCTGAAGAGGAGTGAAGGCAAGTGTGGGGGGGGGGGTGTTGAAAGGTAGCAGGGTGAGGAGGTGCTTGGGGGTTGGGGTAAGGGGACAGAGGCAGGAGAGAGGCTGTAGGTGCGTGGGAGTGTGGGCAATGGGGAGAAGCAGGAGGGGCTGAAAGGGGATTCGGGGTTTGTGAGGGTGGCAAAATGGTAGGGAGGGCAGAAGGGTCTCGGGGAACAGTAGCTTGGAGGGCAGAAGGGGTTCGGGGGAGCAGCAGCTGGCAGGGAAGGCAGCAAGGGTTCGGGGGAAGTGGCAGCGGGGCAGCTGAAGAGCCCAGCATGCCGCAGAAAAGCATCTGGGAGCCGGGGAAAGCGGCGGAGCTGGCTGAGTAGGGGTCAGGGCAGCCGCAGGCGGTGGCGAGTAAAGGGGCCGGCGGGGTAGCTGAGGAGCCCGGCTGGAGTCAGGGGGAAAAAGTGGCGGGGCTACTGGGGGAGCCGCAGAGAAGCCGCAGCAATGGTGGGGAGCCCACGGGGAGTCGGAGGAAGGCAGCAGCTGTGGGGGGAGCCTGCGGGGAGCCACAGAAAGAGCGGCAGGAGCGGTGAGGGAGCCGCAGAAAGCGGCGGAGGATGGGGAGGGCGGGCTGGCTGGCTGGCTGCGGCGGGAGCTGGGGAAAAAGCAGCGGGGCTGCTAGAGAGTCCGGCGGGGATTGGGGGAAAGGCTGTGGGGCAGCAGGGGAAAAAAGAGCAAGGAGTCGTGGGAGCTGCAGCGGGGCAGCAGCGTCGCAGGAGTTGCAGCGCGAGAGGACAGGGGCAGAAGGAAAGAAGTTGGAGCACATGGGGGGGGATCAAGAAATAAAGAGGGGGCAAGGAGAGTTTTAAATAGAAAAAGTTTTATTAAGGTTGGGGAAGTTAGAGGGGAGGGCAAAGGCAACTTAACCAAACAATTCTAAAGGCTACCAACTAAAGGAAACAATCTTAACAGCTAACTTAAGACTTCTAAGGCGACCAATTAACTTTACACAATGATACTCTTAAAGCTAGTTCAAACAACCCAGAAGGAAAAGGGATACACGGAGTGAAACAAAGTAGCAAGAGGTGATTACAGACACGGGGAGCTCCTAACACACACACTGAAGTGGGAGATAAACAGAAAGACGCACACAATCCTGTAAAGCTGGGGAAAGCAGTTTTAAAGCAGCGATAAAGAAATAGAATAACTTTATTCTTAGAGAAAGGTTGCAGGGCAGACTCTTACCACTCCTATTAGCAGCAGCATTACAGGCGAGAGAAAGGAGACTCATAATCAGCTGGCAGTTGCACTTGTGGGGGAAACTCATTGATACGCTCTAGGGGAAACGCGTGAGTGGAGGAGGCAGCTTCTGCCTGATCAGGCTAGGCGAGATGTTGAAAACCGTCCTGCCTGAGCACCCCAGAACCTCAGCTTTTAAAGACTATTTCCTGCCTTTCCCTGATTACAGGGAATGTGGGGAACAATGGGGGTATGAGTCATGCCCTGCAGAACCTTGCAGTTAGGCAGAGCCCACCTACACCAAGCCCTGCAAAACAATGGGCCCCCAGGGTGGTAACGGCCATCCAGTTGAGTTCAAGGGGGCCATCTAGTTAAGGTGAAGGAGCCATTGTTCACTTCACACAGGAGGGGCGGCCATCAAAGTAACTGCTATGAGTCACAAACAGGAGGGAACAGCAGTGGGGTAAGGATTTGCCCTGGGTGGCAGGGAGCCACTGTAGAGAAGGGGAAAGTGGGTGCTGCACCAGGCTCTCCTGCACCCCCCCACAGCCACTCTTGTTCTCCCTTCTATTCTCCTCTCTTGCCACCCTTGTGCTGTTCACTACATGGCTGCCCTTGTCCTCTTCTGCCACCCCTGCCCTGCTCTGCTCCCTACACTCACTCCTGCCACTGCGCACGACTCCTGACCTCCCCTGTTTTGCCACCCCTGCTCTGCTACCCCTGCAAGCCCACATAGCAGCATTTCTGAAACACTGTGCCATGGTTCATGAATATTCATAAGTAATTTAATTTGAATATTTGAGTTTAATTGTGGTGTGCCTTGAAAAATTTGAAGGTATCAAGGTGTGCCACAGCAGAGAAAAAATTGGGAACCACTGCACTAGAGTGCCTCTCTTTCCCCTTTCTGTCTCCTTCCCCATAAGCTTTATCCTCCACAATGCCTCACACTGTCCCAGTTGTGGAAGTGTAACTCACCCTTGTGGATAGGGAAGGAAACCAGCATCATTCTCTTCCTTGATTCTCCCACTTACTGGTTCTTTGGCCTGAACTGGTTGCTTCCACTCTGTGCCTCTGTCTTCCCCTCTGTAAAACAGGGACAGCAATGTTCACCCACCTCTGTCAGATAATCTGAAATCCTGGATTCACAGGCTATCTGAAGGCAGGGTTTAACAGCCTTCTGTAGTCATAGTTGTTAGTGCAATGTCAACTCCCTGTGCCTAAAAATAGAAGCCCCCCCAGCTCCTTGGATGCTGCTAATCTTGGGGTGTTTGAGTGTGTGTGGTGGGGGGAGGGTCTGTGTTGTAGGGATTGTCTCTTCCAGGCCTCAGGATGAATTTCTGCTGTTTCTTCCTTCCCATGAAGTACAGTAGAAATAACCTGGGGTCATAGACCCATGCAGAGTCCAGTTTCAAGCCCCAGGAGTTAGCTAGCAAGAAGCATTTTCTGGTTCTGGTCCCTTCTTTTCTCTATTTCCTGTGCTCTTGAAAAGTTCCTGTAGCTGCCTCTCTGTGAACAGAGGATACATAAACCCTTTCCCCTTCTCTGCCTCCAGCCCCATGAATAAGGATTGGCCCTAGCCATAGATCTGGCTCAGCAATCTGCATGGAACTGGTTAGCTGTGGGCTGGCTAACGTTAACCTTTACCAGGTTTCGGCTGCCTAGCCTGCCTTGCCTTCCCAATGGATTAGTAATTTCCCAAAAACTCCCCCGCACCTCCCACATTGGAATTCCAGCTCTAAATGGAGCATTGGGCCTAGTTTTTTTGGCTCGGTGTTTCCTGTCTTGCTTGATCTCAAATGCAATTGACCTGTGAGCTGAGGCTGGCTGTGCATCTCAGTTCAGTTGCTGCACTTTGTGGTGGGGGGAGTCTTGTTGCCACACCTGAGCCATTATGGGCTAATTGCCTTGAAAGTCAGGGCCTGTGGTATCCTAGTCCTGAAATGCAAGTGGGGGTGGGGAGTTAGACCTGTCGACTCAAGTCCGTTTCCCCAGAAGCCTCTCTGCATGACACTGTGTCCCTCTTGGGATGAGCCCCCTGCACATACAGTGCCCCTGGCTGTGGGCACAAATGCATGGGAATGCAGAATTGTTTGGCTGGTGTAATTCATGCTTTCTCTCTCTTCACATCCCCAGTTGTGTACGAGCACAGATCGCGGCTAGAACGATCCTTGCAGAAAGAGCGAGGAGAGCACAAGAAGACTAAAGAAGGTGAGTGTCTTGGCTACACACAGCAGAGGTCAGCAGCAGCTCCAGTAGTCTCTCACAGAATGAAGCACAGCATCTAATGTGATTTCCACCTTTGCAGCACTGTAGAAAGATTACTGAGTCCTTCCAAAGCCCGCATGAGGCATTAGGTGGGAATTATCCCCACTTTGCACATAGGAGAAACTGAGGCAGAATGGCTAGTGACTCAGCCAAGGCCACAAAGGCATGAAATCAGCAATTGGAACTCTGCAGTCAATGACTCCTTCTCCTGTATTTAGTGCTGTCTTATCAACCTGTCTAGATCAGGCATGGCCAAACTGTGGCTCAGGAGCCACGTGCAGCTCTTGAAAGAAAAAATGCGGCTCACAGAAGAAAGCAGCCCCAGTCTAGGCATTTTAAATCTCCTGCTCTGAGCATGCTTGGGGGGAGCCGTAGCCTGTGCCTAGCTGCCAGAGCAGCCATATTGGATGGGCTTAAAGCAAAGGGAGTGAGCCCCAGGCTGTGTCTAGCTGCTGGAGCAGCCAGGTAGGGGTTCGGGGGGTGGGGGTGGCCCAGGGGAGACAGCGTCAGGGCCTGGGGGTTAGGGAGGGGGTCGGAGAGAGTGGGGAGGAGCGCAGCATGGCCAGGGATGAGCGTGGCATGGTTGGAGAGGGCAGGGAGAAGCTAAGTTTTTTACTGCATAGTTTTTCATGATAGCTTTAAGTAATTATTAGAATCTGACATTAGTAGGATCAATATTTGTCCTCTTTGTATGATCAAATTAAAGTGTGCAATGAATTTTAAACTTGGTAATTTTGGTGTAGGTAAAATATGGCTATATGCCTGCGTGTGGCTCTCGATGGCTTAATAATCAACTTGTGTGGCTCTTGAGTTCCATAAGAGTGGCCACCCCTGATCTAGATCTTGCATTGCCAGCCATGATGTAATCTGAGTGCTTCAGACCCCTTAACTAATCTAAGCCCTAGGTTTAAACCATGCCTTTTTCTTTTTAAATAAGTAATCTTTACTGCAAGGTAAAATATCTCGTTCAGTGTCACAAAAAATCAGCACAGCTGTTACAGTTCCAGTGTCTGTAGTTGTGCAACTCAATCAGTGTTTATTAATAATAATCACATTATCTGCATACTTTGTTACTCACATTGGCTACAAATTGTGAAACCTATCATTAGCTTGAAGTCCAAAGATGAGCATGTGTATTTTTAAGGCTGTGAAATTGAATAGGAAATAAGAAGCAAAAAAAGGCCAGAATCTGGATCTCCTAGTAACACTCGATGCTGGATGACAGATATCTTTAGTCTCAAATGTTGCTGGCAATTTCACAGCGTTGTTTTGTATCTTACAAAGCTGAAGTGTGGCGAAATACCTCCATCTCATTTGGCCTCGCCCCTAAGCTCCCTGCATTTCTGGAAACATTGACATGCAGCATCCGTGGCTGTGATGAGTCTGTGGATAAATAGTTGACTAAAATGTTGACTGTCTTCTCATATTTAATTCCTTTAATAGTTTGTTAGCACTGCTCTTGGAAATGAAGCAGCTGCCAAATGGATTGCTGCAGACTGTGCCTGGACTCGGAATGGCTCAGGGCTGCATGTGTTTTGGCTCTGAGTGCTGAGGAGCTTTTCTCCATAAACTGGATCCAGTAGACTTTTTTTTTTTTTTTCTCCAAGCAAATGTAGTATTTGATCCTTGTAAAAGGATGAGTAGTGCTGTCTTCAGCTAGTTTTCACCACACATGCCTGTTTGTCCAGACCAGTTGTGCACTCTGCAGTTACCTGTGTAGTTTCCTCCTGGAAAGCCATACTTAGCAAACTGTGGAGTGGTTTTGTGACTTGAGCACTAGCAAGATAGTTCAGTGGAGTATAGAATCATAGAATCCTAGGGTTGGAAGGGACCTCATAGGTCATCTAGTCCAACCCCCTGCCAGAGGCAGGACCACTCCCACTAAACCATCCCAGTCATGGTTTTATCCAGCCGGGCCTTAAACACCTCCAAAGATGGTGACTCCACCACCTCCCTTGGCAGCTCATTCCAATGTTTCACCACTCTCTTAGTAAAGTTTTTTCTAATATCCAGCCTCGACCTCCCTAACCGCAACTTGAGACCATTGCTCCTCGTCCTGTCCTCCTTTACTACCGAGAATAGTCGAACTCCATCTTCCTTGGAGCACCCCTTCAAGTAGTTGAAGGTTGCTATCAGGCTAACTTTTCATTTTAGAACCCAACCCAGGATCTGAAAGGCCAAGAAATTAACTCCCTGGGCCATCTGGATCCATTTCTTCCAAGGGGATTTGATTCCCTTTTGCTGTGTCACATTGGGTTGTGGTAGAACTTGGGAGTCCCATTCTTGTGTTAAGTGCAGTGTGGACAAAGGTAAAAAAGATGGTCTTATCCCCAAAGAGCTCATGCACTGAGCCAATGTGCTGCAATGCCCTTTAAGTGAAGGGGGGCAAGTCTGCAAAATATTAGGCTACAGTTGGCTCAGCATTGGGGGGGGGGTAAAATGAAAAGCTCTGCCCTCAACGCATCCCTATAGAGTGGTGTGGACCCAGCTCCCTGTGGCACAGCGTCAGGGGATCTGTTTTTCTGAAGCTAGTAACCATGTTGGGGGCCTAGGTAAAGTAATAGATTTTTTGAAACTTAACCAAGAACTGTCACACCTTGTGTAAGCTTGGGGCACTTTGTATTTGACATAAAGAACTTACCACAAAATAGATGAAGGCTGAGGGGAAACTGAGGCACCATGCCAGGAAATGAGTTGTCCCAGGTTACACAGCAGCTCAGTGGCAGGGAATAGAAAACTGGTCTCCTGACTTCCATTTCTGTGTCTCATACCCTTGGTAGGGCCAGCTTAAGGCAGAGGGCATAGGGGCTGCAGACCCTGGCTACAGGGAGACCTACTGCCCAACCAAAATCCAGCCACAGGTGGCCTGAGGGGTTCACTGCCCCCAGCCACCATCTACTGCCCACCCCATGCCAGTCAGGCCACCCCTGTGGCTGGCTCTTCTGTGGGCCCTGGCTATTCACTCCACCTCCCCACTGCAGGTCCAACCACACTGCAGACCCCAGATCCTCCCCAGCATTGGCCAGACTGAGCTGTTCCACCCCCAGGCTGGAGCCACCGTGGGGTGGGGGGCACAAGAATAGATAGCCCAGGACATTGATCCAGTCCTGCTCCAGTGCACTCTGCCTCCCAGCAATCATGATTTATACCAGTGTTTCTCAACTGATGTTTCATGGGAACACTGGTGTTCCTCAGACACGGTGCAAGGCGCTCCGTGACCCACTGTGACCCCTTCCCATTGTGGGGGGAGGATGCTTAAAAGGGAGGAGGAAGGAACAATTTATTGCCTCAGCTGCAGCAAAGGTGCCAGGAGCATGGTGGTGAACTTTGACGCACACCTGTAAAATTTCTTGCGTGTGGGAATTTTAAATCCTCCACCACTGTTACCAGCTTTTTCAAGAACATTTTCACTGGATGTTCTGTGTAAAGTAATTAATGCCTTTAGATGATCCCTGGTCCACTAAAGGTTGAGAAATGCTGATTTACGCAGCCTTCTTGGGAGAGAGAGCACAGAGAAGAATTCTTGGTGGAGCTGCTCTTGTGGTAAGAGAGAAATCTGGGGCATGCTTGTGCTCCCAAAGGTGTCACTTCTTCTTTATTTCCTAGGTGCTTATGTTTAAGCTCATTGTGGAGCAGATGACTAAACTTCGCAATGGGTGGATGGGAATCTCTGAATTTAGAGTTGAGTAGACAATAACCGCATGCTTTTGGCCCAGTGCTGGTCTCTGCAAGCCCACCAATGTGTTATGGTGCCTAACTGTGTTCTGTGTCAACTGTTACTCCCCTGATGTGGTGCCCTTAGGAATGAGAGCTGGAAGTATGTCTGAGTCTGATCCTTAGTGACCCTGCCAGCAGGTTCAAAGATTTGAGGATCTTGGGGGGCAACCACTGCACCTGTGGGGTACAGGGTGGATTTGGGGTACACTTTATTAAAATGAGTATAGGGTAAGGTGAGCAGTGGTTGGTGTATGTCGTGTTTGTCACAGTGGTTTCTGTAAAGTGTTGGGGGGTACCTAACTTTCGGGAGTGGGGGCAGGCTGGGGAACAATGGGGTTCTTCAACTAACCTACTAACACTATAGCCCTACTTACTGTAACCTAAAGGCTACTTTAATACAATATAGGAAAAGGGGGGGTACAATGCAAATTAGTGTGCGGCAGTGGCAGAGAAGATAAGTGACAGGGAAGCTGGCGCCTGAAGAGGAGTGAAGGCAAGTGGGGGTGGTGGTGTCGAAAGGCAGCGGGGTGAGGAAGTGCTTGGGGGTTGGGGTAAGGGGACAGAGGCAGGAGAGGGGCTGTAGGTGCGTGGGAGTGTGGGCAATGGGGAGAAGCAGGAGGAGCTGAAAGGGGATTCAGGGGTTTGCGAGGGAGGCAGAGGGGGGCAAAATGGTAGGGAAGGCAGAAGGGTCTCGGGGAACAGTAGCTGGGAGGGCAGAAGGGGTTCGGGGGAAGCGGCTGGCGGGGGAAGCAGAAGGGGTTTGGGAAAGCGGCTGGCGGGGAAGCAGAAGAGCCCGGCACACCGCAGAAAAGCGGCTGGGAGCCAGGAGCCGCGGAAAGTGGCGGAGCCGGCAGAGTAGGGGTCGGGGCAGCCGCAGGCGGTGGTGGCGAGTAAAGGGGCCGGTGGGGCAGCTGAGGAGCCTGGCGGGAGCCGGGAAAAAGTGGTGGGGCTACTGGGGGAGCCGCAGAGAAGCGGCGGCAACAGCGGGGACCCCGCAGGGAGTCACAGAAAGAGCGGCGGGAGCCGTGAGGGAGCCGCAGAAAGCGGCGGAGGATGGGGAGGGCTGGCGGGCTGCCACGGGAGCTGGGGAAAAAGCGGCGGGGCCTCTGGAGAGTCCGGCGGGGATCGGGGGGAACCGGCGGTGGCCGTGGGGGCGGCTCGGGAGCCGCAGAGAGCCACAAGGGTAGCGGGGCGGGGAGAGCGGCTTGGGAGCGGGGAGCCGCAGGGACAGAAGGAAAGTTGAGGCGCACCGGGGATCCCAGAAATGAAGAGGGAACAAGTAAAGTTAAAGAGAAAAAGGTTTATTTAAGTTGGGGAGGTTACAGAGGGGAGGGCAAAGGCAACTTAACCAAACAATTCTAAAGGCTAGGAACTAAAGGAAACAATCTTAACAGCTAACTGAAGACTTCTAAGGCTACCAATTAACTTTATACAATGTTACAAAACACAATGATACTCTTAAAGCAAGTTCAAACAACCCAGAAGGAAAAGAGAGACACTGGGTGATACAGAGTAGCAAGAGGCAATTACAGACATGGGGACAGGGGAGCTCCTAACACAAACTGGAGCTGCAAGCAAACAGAAAGGTACACACGCAAGCCTGTAAAGCTGGGGAGAGCAGTTCGAAGGCAGCAATAAAGAAACAGAAAACTTTAGAGAGGGATTGCAGGGCAAGCTCTTACCACTCCTAGCAGCAAGGGTAACAGCATTACAGGCTGGAGAAGGAGACTCGTAATCGGCCGGCAGTTGTACTCGTGGGGGTAACTCGTGGATGTGCTCTAGGGGGAACTCATGAGCAGAAGAGGCAGCTTCTGGTTGATCAGGCCAGGCTAGATGTTGAAAACCCTTCTGCCTGAGCACCCCAGAACCTCAACTTTTAAAGACTATTTCCCGCCTTTCCCTGATTACAGGGAATGTGGAGAACAATGGGGGTATGAGTCATGCCCTGCAGAACCTTGCAGTTAGGCAGAGCCCACCTACACCAAGCCCTGCAAAACAATGGGCCCCCAGGGTGGTAATGGCCATCTAGTTGAGTTCAAGGGGGCCATCTAGTTGAGGTGAAGGAGCCATTGTTCACTTCACATGTTCTATGTACTTTAGTGATGGCCCAGGAGGGGCGGCCATCAAGGTAACTGCTATGAGTCACAGACGCTTAGGAGAGTCACTTCTCCTCCAGCTGTGATAGCCCTTTGGAGAATGCAGGGAAACACTCATGGTGGGAATTCGGGAGCTGCCTGAGAGCCTTGATGCCATGTCTGTCATGGTAGGTCCCTTCTTATTTGCTTTTGATTCCAAGGGAGGAACATACAGACAGACACCAAATGATTGAATCTGCTTCCCAATGCCAGATCTCCAGTATAGTGGTCGGATCTAGTTAGTTCCGCAGTGGGATGTGCAGTTCACCTAGCCTCCCATTGTAAGAAGAGGACACAAGTGTAGCAGATAAATGATGTACCTTTGCAAGGCTTGCAGAAGCCAGTGCTGCCTTATTGGCTGGCTACAAAGTATCAACCAGGCAGCTTGATCAGAGGCCGAAGGATCGTGCTATCAGGGCATGACAGAGGACAACAATGAGGCATATTAGCAGGGCCACCTGTGTGGCCCTAAGACTGCATTAATGGGGCTTGCAGCATCTACAGTGACATTCCCTGCCCTGAAGAATTGACAGCTGAGCCTTCCTGTGTTAATGGTGCCTGATAGATGACAAGGTGTCCCACAGTTCTGTTTTGACGCTTGGGGCCCACTTTGGCTCCCTGTGGCTAATGTTTACTAGCTGGCACTTAATCTTCACACAATTTTCCTTATTTTATTTGTAAAATGGACTGCTTCCTACATGGGCTGCAGTTGATGGCCTTCTTCAGCCCTCCTGCCCTGCTGGGAGACTAGCCACCAGGTAGCTTTAAAAGCTTTTTCTTGCCAGCATCTTTCATCTCAAAGAATTGCACAGTCTTTACACTACTGAAATGCAGCCATCCCTAGGCAGAGTGCTGGACATCTAGAACACTGCACTGTAGTGAGAAAAAAACTTAGGCAAGGATAGCAGGGTGTAATGGAAAGTACTATAGGTCTTTGGCATGGAGTGGACAGGACCTCAGTGTTGTTTAAGTCTCTTAAAATCTTCAGCATTCCATCCTGCTGGGTCACAGCCTTTTGCCTTGTTGGAAGTTTTTTTTTTTCCTTCTGAAAATATAAAACTGACCTTTGTTAATTCCATCCAATTAAAGTCTCTTCTTTTTCCCTTTCTAGATTTTTTAGTGTATAAATTAGAAGCTCAAGAGGCACTCAACAAAGAGAAGGTAGGTGCAATATATTTGTGTGTCTGTCCCTACTTCCCTCCCACCCTTTATTTACTTCTACAACTGCACACCAGTGTTCAGTTCCCTGGAGGGAAGTGAAAAAGACACATTGGAAATGATGGTGGCATCAGAGTTTTGGGATGGGAACTATCCCATTAGAATGAATCTTGGATAACTTCATCATTCGTGGTCTAATGAATGGCTTGTTTACATGAACGTTTAGTTCTGTACTCCCTTACTAGGCACTAAGTGTCCACATGGCTCACACCAACTTGTGTTAACAGTTCAGGTTTGTCTGCATGGGGACATCCCAGGAAAAATTAAAAGTGTGAATTTGATGTGGATTGCAGTTGAATATACAGATTGAGTTGTGGATTAGCAGGTGGAAATAACTATGTGCTATGCTTAGTTTGCAATTCCATGGTGCTGCTTATAATCTCCATACTTGTGAAGGGGCATTAGTACTGCATATTGTTCACCACCTGCATTCTGCAGGCTCTGAACATTCACAGGAAAAAACAGAATTTGTGCCTTGTTTTCTGGTCCTGTTGCCAAGAAGCTAGGAGGGAGGCAGGGGGTTTTGGGGCGTTAGGAGCAGTGACCAATGGATGGAAGGGTCCAGGGAAGAAATACAGGTGCTTGGAAAGGGGGCACATGCTGGCAGGAATGGATGGGGATTTGGGTAAATGGCAAGAAATCCTTTCAGGTAAATGAGCCTGACAGTGCCACCAAACTGTACATGTGAGAAGTGACCATGCTGCCTTCTGCTCCCACGTGAGGAACAAAGTGGAGCTACAAGCAGGTGAAAGCCTAAATAGGTCTTGGGCCTCATCAGCATGCTAACTGCACTGATTTGATTAAAATCTATTAGGTTTGCTCTGCTTTAAACTATTCTCTGGGTACAGTTACATTGGTTTGCATGTGGCTGATTGGTCTAGTGGTGTCTGGTCACTGCCTGTATCTGTGACCAGAAACTGATGCAGTAAAACCAGTACCAAAGATCAGTTTTGGTGCAACTTTCACAAGCAGTAGGGTTTGTGCTGTCAGCTTCTCCCCTAAGCCACATTAGTAAGAGCAATCATCCCAGTTCCCAGGAAATTCTATACTTTACAAAGCTCCTCCAGTATTGGAGCATATTGTCCTTTTTGTGCTTGGGTAAGAATCTAAGGCTAGAGAGAATTACTCTGCATTTATATCAGTGGAATGAGGATCAGAATCTGCCCCTTAATTTTAATGACTGTTCCTGTCTGCATTTTAGTGCATGTTCTTGGGGCCAGATTCTGATCTCACACTGGTCTTACTTTAGTTTTATACCAGTTTAACTGAGAGCAAAGAAAGACCCTTTATTTTCTTTAAACCGGAAAATATTCTTCCTTATCTTGTGCTAGATAAAGAGCTTAGATTCACTGAGAGAGAGTACTTTCTTCTGTGACTATAATTAACTCATGTAGTGAGCTTAGGGTTTTTTTTTTTTTTTTTGTTTTTGAGACCCCATGCCCCCTCCCCCAGTTTATTCTTTGAAAACAATACTTTGTGTCAAATGGGCAGGTTTGAAATCTTTTGGCTAAAAGTTCCCAGGTTGTTGAAGGATCTTATTTCATTGTCAAACCAAATCACTTTCAGGGAGGTTCTCTTTTCCCCTCCCCCCCCCCCCGGGGGGGGGGAGAGGGTGGGGTCTCAAAACAACTTTTCATATAGAAATTTTACACTAACAAAGCTCAAAATCTAAATGATCAAAAAGAAACATTCTGGTTAATCCAAACTAAAGATTTTTGGTTCACAGAATTTTCAGGCTTTCAGTTCTTGGTCCCAGTTTATGATGGGGAATTTTTTTTTTTAATTCGTCAGAAATTCTCATGGGCTAGGAGGACAAGTAAACAGTTTCCCATCCAAACTAAACTAGAAGTTTTGGCTATCTTTAAACTAATCCATTCTAGCAGCAGTCACTAAGAATTGATTCTTCTTAGATTAAATGGGTACAAGTCTCTCGATTTTTATCCAGGAGACTGTCATGTGCATTGACTTGCACATACTTTTAATGGTGCGATTGTTTGTGTGCGCCTTTGTTTTCTGCATTCTAATGCTTTTATGATCTTTGTTACAGCAAGATTCTATGAACAGATATGGGGCCCTCAGTTCACAACACAAAATACTGAAGGTAAATTATTTTGTGATTGCTGCTCTTTGATTTTTACATGTATAAAGTGAAGCTGATTCCTCTCAGAACCCTACAAGAACTTGTCTTGGAGAAAACTTGGTATCCAGAGCTACCTCCTGGGTAATTAGGAGAGCCTGGAGGTCTCTGGGAGGCAACTGCCAGTGTAGAGGGGATGGGGTGATGCTGAAGAACATGGTGGTATTGAATATGTGGCTTTTTGGTGGCTTGGCTTGAAGGAGTAGAGGGCTGTTGCAGTAAATGGAAAGGATCTTGCTGACTCAGCTGAAATTTGGAGCAACTCCCCTCTAAGGTTATAGAATCTCATGTGTTTAAGTGCCATTATTTTTGTGGTTAAAACTCCAGGCTTCCATGAGGCAGTGTGGTTTCTTCTTGACCCCTATTTACTGTCTGCAAAGACCTAGACTTGAATGAAAGATTTGTAGACCAGGGCCTCCTAAAATTTGCTCTTTGCTGGGAACTTGCAATGAACAGTGTGTTGTGGTGCCCCCCCCCATGGCTTGTGATACAGGGCAATATATTCTTTACTCCTTTATTTTTCTAAACGTGCATTTGCAGAGCTGCTTTGTAAGCAATGAGAGAACTTTATTTTGTGTTGCATGTCCCCAGATGCTGTCCAGAATTAAAATTGCAGCTGGCAGGGAGTTCTCTGGCATTGTACATAACTCTGCTCAAGAAAGTAAATGTGAGGGTGTTGTGATGTATTCTCCATGGCATACAGATCATATATTCTCAACCTCTACAAGTTCCAAGATTAGATGTCTTTCTAAAAAACATGCTCTCGCTCAGCTGCAGTTTGTAGGGTTTGATGTAGGGAATAGTGAGTGAAGTTTTATGATAAATCCATAATGCTACCTTAAATGCTTCATAGCTCAGGCATGGCCAAACTGTGGCTCAAGAGCCACATGTAGCTCTTGAATGAAAAATTGTGGCTCCCGGAAGAACGTCAGCAGATCAGTTTAGGAAAACAACTCCAGCCTAGGACTTCAGGAGGGGGTTGGGATGGTGGGGAGAAGTGTGCTGTGGTTGGGATTTTAAAAAACTCATCACTAGCCTGCAGTTTTCTACACTGAGCAGCAGCTAAGTTTTTATTTATATAGGCCTAATTTTCATGGCAACCTTAAGTAATTATTAGAATCTGACATTAGTAGTATCAATATTTGTGTTCTTTTTATGATAAAATTAAAGTGTGCAATGAATTTTAAACTTGGTAATTGTGGAGTAGGTGTAAGTCTATGGCTATGTGCCTCAGTGTGGCTCTCGAAGGTTTAATAAACAACTTGTGTAGCTCTTGAGTTCTGTAAGTTTGGACACCCCTGTCATAGCTAGAGCCGTGCAGATCCGCATCATATTTGCGGATATCCTCAGACCATTTCTTGTGGATGCAGATTGGATACAGGTCCACATTTTTATCTGTACAGAGCTAGAGCCCTGCAGATATCCATGGATCACTTCTTGCAGATGCAGATCGGATGTGGATGCATCTATTTGTGTCCACTATTCATAACTCTGTCACATAATATCTGATGTGACAGAGCTGGGCCTGATGGCTATAGAAGGGTGGTGGAGGACAGATATGTTGGTTCCAGGAGCAACAAATCCCCTTTTTTCCTGGGTAACTGGGCCAGGGGTACTCTAGGTTACTGAGGATACCTGAGACCAGTTAAGGTCATTAGCCACACTAGATAAAAGCCCCTGTTGCAGCCAGGCAGTATGAAGCTTGGGTGTGGAGCTAGGAGTGGAGTTTTGGAGCCAAGTTGGACAGTGCTAACCCTGTAGCTGTTGTTGACAGCACTTGGAAGGTACAGGCAGTCAGGGTAAGCTTGCGTAGGCAGTCCCTAGGGCCTGTAGGGCCAGTGGCCTGCAGGATGAAGAAAGCAGCTTCTGGGCAGAAAGGACCAGGGAACTATCACAATCGGAGTCCAAAAGGGGTATAGCTGTTGCCCAGCTGGCTCCCAGGACGGGAAGTGCAGGATTTGCAGTGACAGAGCTCACTCCATTTGCCACACTAAGCACTTCATAACACCTCTCTGGGGTAGGGAAGGCTTAGCCTCATTTTTTTTCCAGGTGGGAGACACTGACGTGCAGAAAGACTAAGTGACTTGCCCCAGATCACCCAGGAAATCTGTAGCAGAGCCAGGCGTTGAGCCCTAGTTACCAGCTACCTCTCTAACTACTGGACCAGCCTTCCCACAGGTCAGATTTTTAAATTGGTCTTTGGCCTGCAACCCAAAACCTGGGCAAAAACTTACCCTGCAACCTGCTGTTTAAAAATAAGATGAATGGAGCCAAGGCTAATGAAATATCAGGGCAATTTTAATCCAAGATGCATCTGTTCATAGATTCTCTTTTAAATTGCATTTAATAAGAAATCATTGTAAATTTTTGTTTTATATTGCGTCAATCAATTATTTTAATAGCAAAAAAGCAATTTAAAACATAAAAAAAGGACATACACATTAAAAGGATGTTAGAAAAGGACGTGTGGTTTTTAAAAACTCTGTTGTGAAAGGTACTGGAGAAGGATTGCAGCTAACCGAGCTAATTAATTGTCACTAATGTGAAATGCGAGCTTGATTGCAGCACATCCATTTCTCTCTTCTTGGTGCAGTGCAGTATCAGTGTGTTGTCTCTCCCAGCGTGTGCCCATTCCTCAGCAGAGCAGAGTCTGTTAGTTCTCTAGCTGCTGGACTTTAGCTCAGATTGTAAAGGCTCATGGCTCAGTCCTGGCTCACAACTGGGAGGTGGTAGTTGTGCTTCTGGTCCTGGGTCATTTAAACTAGTTCCTGTATTTTTGTCTGGGAAATGGTGAACCTGAAGCCAAAAGCAGCTGTCTTACCTTTTGGTTAAAACCTTCTGGCTCCACACTTGTTTTTTGTGTCTTTCTTGCTCAAGTTTGTGCTCAGATCTTTTTCTACAGATCAGAGCATGCCACACTCACTCATGGTGTGCAGGGCCATGAAAAGGCAACCAGAAGCCCTGGATGCAGCAACTCTGTTGGAACTGTTGAGGGACCCACTGCCAGGCTGCTCCTGTGACTTAAGAAATCCTCCTGTAGATAATCTGCTCTTAGAAAATGAACCATGTGCTGTGTATTCCAGACTCCTGGCTTGGTGCACTGCACTGTATTATAGAGCAGTGGTTTTCAACCTTTTTTCCTCAGGACCCAGTTGAAAAAGAATCGTTTATGCCTGTGATGCAACAATTACATCTTTGAGCCATGCATTCCAGTCTTTTGGCAGTAGCAGCAGGGGTGCCATGACCCAGTTCTTGAGGGTCTGCAACCCAGTACTGAGTCCTGACCCATAGTTTGAAAACAACTCCTGTAGAGTGTAAAATGGCAGTCAAGACTCATGGCTTCTCTCCCTAGCATTGAGTGAGGTTCAGGCAAGTTATTTAACCTCAGTACTCTGCTTTCCCTGTTTGTTCTTGATATTTTCTACTTTTGAGCAATAAGTCTTTTGAAGCTATGAAGTTTGCTCTGAGCATAATCTTTCCTGAGGCTGATTTGTAGCTGACAATCCCCCTGGAGCATGTAAGCTTAAATGTAAGCTTTGTCTTTGTAAACCATTACAATTCCTACTAGCTTATTCTAAAATTGCAGGGAGGGAAAGATGCTGTTATGGTGAAGGAGCTGGATAGTGGCTATGCTTATACTGCAAATAAGGTATGTTCTTAACTCAAATTAGCTAGCTCAGGTTAAAATAGCAGAGAAGACACTTCTCAGACCAAAGTCTATAATGCAGCCTAGGGTTTACAATGAGCACTTCACCCTGCTTAAATGCCAAGTTGCAATTTTAACTCAAATTCACATGCCTGAATTAAGGGCACATCTCTTTTTTTTTTTTTTTTTTTTTTTTTTTTTTTTTTTTTTTTTTCCGTGCAGATGTACCTGGAGACTCTGGATATCTGGGATCAAATTCCTGACTATGCTACAAACTCCCTGGGTAACCTGGACAAATTACTCAGGGAACTGAGCAAAGAATATCTGTAAAATGGGGCTTAATTCTTCTCTGTTTAGACTGTTTGGGGCAGGAGCAGCCTCTTCTCCTCTGTACAGTACCTACCTACCAAGGTTCTGCTGGCGCAAGTGGATACTGGGGGTTTTTTTTTGTTTTTTTTGGTTTTTTTTTTTTTTTTTTCTTTTTCTTCATTTGCTAGCACCTCTGCTTAACATGCAGAAGGTCCTGGGTTCAATTCCCAGGGCGTTGGACTCGATGATCTCACGAGGTCCCTTCCAGCCCTATGATTTGATTGATTGACTGACTGACTGACTGACTGATTCTGGGACTCTCTTGTGACTTCTTCAGAAAGTTCATTCCTATGTATTAATATCAGCAGCTTCACCAAATGTTTTCAGGTCAAAAAGTTCTCAAGGGTCTGATTTCTTAGAGCTATTGATTGCCTGCAGTCTTAGTGTAGTGGCTAGCACCTCTGCTTAATATGCAGAAGGTCCTGGGTTCAATTCCCAGGGGGTTGGACTTGATGATCTCATGAGGTCCCTTCCAGCCCTATGATTTGATTGATTTATTTATTTTTTTTCTGCACTGTATGTATCTGAGGACCACAGCGGCTTCTCTGTCTTCACCTTATTGCTCTGAGTGTGATTATTCAATGCAGGCAGGTTTGTGCTATGGACGTCCCACAGCTCTGAGGGCTCATAGAAATGTGTCCCATTGTTTTATGAAGCCATGAGGATGTCTTCTGGCACAGATGACATTTTAAAAATAATTATTTAAGGGAACGAAATTGGAATTGCTGCGTAGCCCAGCAGCATTATAGTACTGAAGACCCAGGGATTCACCTGGGAGTTGGTCGATATGCACGTGTAATTGGTGCTGGCAAACTAAATGTGGGAGGACTCTATGGGTTACTATGGGAACCCAAAAGGAGGTGAATTCCAGTTCACTGGGTTTGAGCCAAGGATGTCTTGGTGTGTTTTGTTCTCTAGTGTGGAGAGGGCAGAGATACAGAGTCTCTGTTCTCAAATTATTTCACCCTGTGGTTTTGAAACACTCTCCTCCTCCCCCCCCTCCCCCCGCGCACTCAGAACTCAGCTCATGAGCCTCAGTGGGGTCTCCTTGTTCCAGGGCCCTTAGCCTTTGTTTGGAGCAGAGCTGATACGTGGCTGGTTTGCTGGACATGCCACTTTGGGTCATTTTGATGCACCAGATATGGGACTCCCTCCAACTCTGAGCCATCTGCACAGATGGGCAGGGAGGGGGGGTCCCCAGTAAAGGTACCCTCTTGTGGTTTGGTGTAGGGAGTGAAAGAGCAGCTAGCAGACTTTCAGGAGACAAACCCAGAAGAGAACCAAAGTAAATTCTCCATGCAAAATTGCAGCATGTTTCTGCATGGCAGGCAGTATTTGGTCACAAAATGGCAGCAGAGAGGGGAACTTAGCTCTGTTTAAAGGTGTGGTGCTCAGGAAATTTGATTTAGTAGATCAAGCAGTGGAAACCTATTCTGTCCTACTGTCTAATGCCTTGCAATGTGGCAGCTGCTCTGGAAAGGACATGTCGAGTCATGCAATGTGTATCATGTGCGTCTTAGGAAAGTGCTGCTATTTTTCCTTGGCTGGAACGTTGGGTGAAATCTGGAGTTGCGTGCCAGACCAGTGAAAAGTGAACTTAATATCACAGAAGGCCGTGTGGAGTGAGGAGTGTTGCCAGGAAAACCTATGCTAAATCCATCAGCAAATGAGTCTCTGTGACGAGCAATGGCACTCCCACATGCACTGTAGATGGCTCTAAACTTAATGGGCTCCTTGGAGACCTCTCCAATTAGTTCTTCCACTATTGCTATTCAAAACAGAGAAGCTTAGTCGTTCAGCTTCTGTACCTCTCCTTTCCCCAAATCCCACTCTGTGTGGTGAGACGTTTGTTCTTTGTGTCTAGAATTTTTTGGCACCTCACTGTAGGAACCAGTTTCAATCCTCTGCTTGCTTCACCTGTGGAAAGGAGGGTAAAGAACCCAGATCTCCTCTCACCCTCCCCACTTCTAGCTTCCTATGAGATGGCAGTGGGAAGTGCAAGAGGTGGCCTACTTTGGTTGACAATAATATGGAAATTTCTGTGCTTAAAGGGCTGTACAGGCAGTTTTGTGGCCTGCTGCTGTTTTTATTATGGACAGTAGGCAAAAGCCTGGATCCAAATGACCCTGAGCCCTTAAGAGTTCATAAGCAGAGACAGGAATTCTATAGCACCAGGCAGCTCTCAAGGTCTAACTGATTGATGCCTTCACAGTGTGAGCGAAGAGTCCAGCATTGTTTGGAGCCCTGCAGCTCAATGGCCTGTGTGTATGTGGTGCTTGTGGCCATGGACAGAACAGGCGCCTTCAGTTTCCTGGGTCGCCAGTCCAAGATTTACAGAACCCTGAGATTTGCACTAAAATCACCATTGGGGTGACCAGAAGTGGGTAAGCCATAAAATGGCACTGCAGTTGTGGAACGGAAGGCACTTCCGCCTTCAATGTGGTTACTGCAGAGGATGGGGCTGTTGCACTGTAAATGATAACATGTCGATCTAGGGAGAGGACCAGGAAAAATACAAAGGCTGAAAGGACTTCTGGTGTTTAACTCTATTCCTGGTTGCTGGGGTATCATGGTAGCTTTGGAGATAGGTTGCAGAGAGGGTCTTGTGCTGGATAGGTGCTGTGGAGGTGCAAATGTGTGTGCCACCAGTGCTTTGAAAATGTCCTGGGCAAAGGGGCTCAACCAGCCCCAGTTGTGGCTGTTTGCACCAAACCTGAGTGTTGCTTTTTTTTTTTTTTTCCCCCCCCCCTCTCCCATTTAGAACCAGCATGAAGATATCAAGAAACAGCTGCTTGACCTGCAATTGCAGCACAACAGTTTGAAACTGGAGCATCGCAAGGCGCTGGAGACCCACAGCCAGAAATACTCTCAGTTGCAGCAAGAGAAGGAAAGTGAAGTCACAGGCTTGCAGGGTGAGTGCAACAGAGGTGGGCTTGAAGAGTGCTGTGAGGAGAAGCTGCTGTTGGATTGGGGAGAGGGCACCTGTCCTTCTGTGAGCTCCCTGCCAGTTTCCTTCTGCAAATGCCAGAAGGATCCTGAACATAAAACAGGCTAGATGAGTATGAGTGAGTGTAGAGCTGGGGTCAATAGGTGGAGATGGTGTGTGCTATGGACATTGGGAACCAAACTGTGTTTAATGGCCTATATTGAATGAGTTTGCACCAGGATGGTCAGGATGAATCCCATTAGCAGGCAGAAAGTGTGGAGGTTCACCTGGGAACCACCCAGGCAGAAACTGTTCCTCAAATAAACCAAAGCTGTTGAGCCCAGTACTTGTCATGTGTAGAGCAACAGTGCAGAACTGAAATTCCACACATCCCTCTTTGTCTTGCTATTACTACCAGGCCCCTTGCAATGGTATTGGGGTCCACATTCTGTTAGTCAGAAGCCTTATGAAGCTGTATGATGAGAGGCTGACACTGTGGAGGTTAATATCTTACTCCAGAGGACCCTACGGGTTGTCTGAATCCAAAATCAGAGGCATTAAGGTGGTGGTGGTCTACCTAGTGTCTTGCACGGGTGGAACCAACTTTTGTGCTGGAGAAGGTTAGGAACACTCTAGGTGTGGTCCAGGGGCATAGCCAGACCTGCTTTTCAGGCCAGGCCTGTGAGTCACCCAGGTGGGCTGGGGCCACTTCCTGCTTCAAGTCATGTGGCAAGAAGCAGGACATTCAGGCAAGCAGCCGAAAACTGACTCCCAAGATGCTACAGTAGCTGTAACAAGTAGAGAGGCTGCAATTGGATGGGCCTGATTTCCAGGAGGATCAGCCAGAACCCATCCATCGCCACACCTCTGGTGTGGTCTGGCTGGGATTTCTTTGGGCCATTGTCTCAACCTACACCTGTGTCCTCCTTTCTCAGAGCTCCATTAATGTGTGTCAGCATCTCAGTTCTCACCCCCTGCCCCTACCAACTCTATGGCCAGAGCAGCTAGCATCCCCTTCCTGAGGTGGAGATGGCAGAGGCTGGCTATTTACTGCTGCACAGACCAGAGGGTCTGAGCTTGAGCACCAAGCCCAGTGGAGCTCCTGCCTGGCTCCTCCCTAAGTCAGGAGGAGGAGAGGCATGAGTGCTATTTGAAATGTTTCTGTGAGAGCCTGTCTTGATACATCATTGTTGTCCAGGTATAAGATGAACTCTTTGTTTGTTTGAATGGATCATTTCCTAATCTCATTCGTCCCTTCATGGCTAAATCTGCAATCTTCAGTAAAAAAACACAAATCTGATTCTTGAATTTGGAATGAACTTTCTGTCTGTGCCCACAGAAGTGCCCCAATGTAGCATCCAACCCATGGCATTGGAACAGTGCACCACCCTAGAACTAGCATTTGGGCCATTCTCAAGATAAAGATTGTACACGAGTAAACCCCAGTCCCTAGTGACATCCAGAACTTTTTGTTAAGCCAGGAGTTTGGCTAACAAGTTGCTTCCATTTGTGGATTTTAGGTGATTCTTGGAGCTAGAGCTCAACTGGCAGAGCTGCCTAAGCAATAAAGGTGTAGTCACAGAGGAATGGAGTTACATTTGCCAGGGGAATGTAATTTGACAACTTGTTAAACTGGAGTTTAGAAATACATGTTGCATCTTTTTTAATATTTTAAATGTTCCTGGCCTAACTCAGTAGAAGCAGCTTAGAAAATGAAAGCTGCAATGATTTTGAAAATATAAATAACTTATGCTGACTTTTTTACATTCCATCTATGCCCAGACGTCCCCAGTCAAGATCAGGGCTCCACTGTGTCCACTCCTTGCCCTGAAGAGCTTACAGTCTAGATAGACAAGGAATGGGAGGAGAAACTGAGGCACAGAGCTAGAACGTGGCTTGCCCAAGGTTGCACAGCAGGTTGGTGACAGAGCTGGGATTAGAGTTAGGGTCCCTTAAATCACAGACTGGCGCCCTTCTCATTGGACAACATCACCTCTCCCTTTCATTTCATACAGCAAGGAGAATGAAACTAGGTTAGCCAAAGTCCCTTTTTGCTGTAGCATTTAGTTGTCCCACATTGCAGGAGGATATTTAAACGTAGACTTCTCACTTCTTTGTAAACTACTGTTTTGTGGAACAGTTTCTGTTGCTCAGATATTAGGCCTTTAAATTCTAAAACCTGAAGTTTAGAGTAAATTAAACACGACTTTTTAATTAGCAAAATGTGTGTATAAAACACTTCTAATGGTGAAATTGCTATAGGGAATGCAGATACCTTTAGTTCCCGCAGAGTGTTTTTTAGTTCACTTCTTAATGAGATTTTAGAGGTTCATTTCTTGCCCCTGGATTGGGTCTGAGAGAGTGGAAGCTGCTGTATTCACCCTCCCCCCGAAGGATCACCATATCCTAATATTTGAGTAATGCTGCTAGGGTGGAAAAAGAAACCTTGCATGCAAGCTAAATAAATTGCCCAAATATTTGATTCCATCTCTCTCCTGGAAACAGTGAAAAACACAGAAAGGAAAATGAACTCTATGAAAATAAAAGGGGAATAAAGATTAGAAAAAACACTTAGGGGCAGGAAAAAAAAATCTACTCAAGTAGTCTGACTTCAGCCTGAGATATTGATAGTCAATGCCCATCTTCCAGGCTGTTCGTTCAGTCAGAATGGTTTCATTCCTATACTATTAACTCTAAACTGGCTGGTAAATTTTTCCTTTTTGAGAGGGGGGTTTTGAAACTGCAGCCTGTGAAAGAGTGATGCAGTTTGATGCAATAGACAGACTGACAGCTAATGCCATTTCTACTTTCTCATTTTCTTTACTTCAGAGTGGGGGTGTGTGTGGAGTGTCCACTAAAGAGTTGTAGTGTAAGAGAAGCCTTTCCTCCACTCTTGGGCTAGGAAGGCTGGAAAGCTCAGAGGGGGTTGGAACCAGGGATTGCTGGCAAGGAAGCTCGTTGCGTTCTCAGCTCTGCTGCTTCTTTGTGACCGGTCACTTCACTGCTTCATGCCTCTGTCTCCCAGTTGGTGTAATGCAGATAATGCCCACTTCTATAAAGCACTTTGTGAGCCTTGGCTGGTGGGAGCAACCTCCCTGCATATTGGTTAATAAAAGACCTCAAAGGCTTGCAAATACAGCTGACTGAGCTGGGGTCTGCTTGGTTCTATACACCTCTCCTTGGATACCCTCATTTCCATTCCCAGTTGTTCATTTCCTATCCCTTGTTCTAAGACTTTACCTGTAGTAACATCAGGTCTCCTCCTTATAGCCCCTGCTCTAATCCATGCCGTTTTGGTGCTCTCCTGCTGCATGAAGCTACCACTCAGGAATCTGTGTGCTGTCTGCAGATTAGATGAGGCTTGAACTTGTACTAGAGAGATGCCCTAATCAAAAGATGAGATGAAATCCTAGCCTCGTTGGGCATGTCTACATGGCAGTAAGCCACCTTTGGCTGGCCCCATATCAAAATTGAGAACCTGCTCCCACTCTGGCCATCAGTGGTACAACCTGTTTTGGTCAATGCCAAGCGCTGGGCAGTGGCTAATTAACCCATAACCCTTGGGAAGCACCAATGGCTTCAGGTGGATGAGTGCCCCAGGAGGGTAGACAAAACCCTGGTGGAGGAAATGCCATCAAAAGGTGGATGAGCAAATTCACATAGCGTGTTGGCCAATGGCATCCACATGGGACAGATTGGACCCTTCAGCAGTAGCTGATAACCATTCTAAGAGTGGAGCCATGGAGACAGGCAGATGGAAGGTCTTCTGTGCTCTGGCAATTCCAACAGCATAGTTTTTGTTCCAAATGAATTTATTTATGTCCTTCATCTAAACCAGGGGTCTCCAGTCTTTCACCTGAGGGCCAAATCTGCTTTTACTTAATTATTAGTGGGCCAGACCCCCGGGCTCCTTTCCCAACCTGCCCATTGGCTTCCTGACTCCCCGACCTCCTGGGCCCTTTCCCCCTTACCTGGCCAGAACTGCAGGGCTGTACCAGGTCACTCCCTGGCCAGGCTGCTCTCCCTGAGCCACACATCTAAGAATGCTCTGGGCCAGAGATTTGAAAACTCCTCTGCCTGGCCACAGCTCCTTGCAGGCTGGGTGACAGTGCTTTCCAGGCTGGATATGGCCTGCATGCCGTAGTTTGGAGACCCTTGATCTAAACCAGTGAAACTGAGAGGGAGATACTGGCACATGGGCAAAGCAGCATCTCCACATTAACTACCCAGGCTATTGCAGTCATTAACCTGGAGAGGACACTCCATTCTTGCTGACAGCATGGACACACCATGGAAGGCGGCAGTTGGAAAAAATAAGAAACTAAGAACTTTTCAGTTTGGAAGCTGAAATGTTAGGTCCACATTCCCAGGACTGACAGATAACGAGTCTACAATATACAAGTGGCATACAGAAATCAGCTTTAATAGACAATGAGTTGTACATACTGTGGCAGAGCTCCCTCTCAGCCTTGCTGGGTAGCTGTTATCTCCTTGGCAAAACAGGACATCTATAAATCTGCCTGGTTTAAGGTGAGCCTTTTCACTTCACCCACCTTCAGCATCTCTTGACTGCAGTGCTCTGGGGTGAGTGTAGGTCTCAGTGGATTGAGTCCCCTCCACCCCACAGAGTGGTTAAGCCCATAGGTCTGGAGTGTCCAAACCCTGGAGTTCCTGTCCCTGGCTTGTCTAGCCATGTTGTAGCTGTAGTGGTGTTCTACGGGTGCTGGGCAACCTCAGTCTCTCTTAATAGGGCTGGAGCAGCCTTTGTCTAGCCTCAGATGTATCTACTTATGCTGTAATCACCTTTCCCCTGCCTGCAGGAAAAAGGGCCTTTTCCATTCTGAAGCTCACATATTTGCCTTCAAGCACTTTTTATAGCCCTCTGGCCTGACTTTGTCTTAATTCTCAACACTGACATTGCAGCACTTCAGAAACAAGAGGTGCAGATTCTGGTTCTGTCTGAGAGGCCAATTATAAAAGTAGTGAAGCAAATGGCGTGCATGGCATTGGTTTTGCTGGAAGAAAGAGATGAGTGGATAAAGCTTCTAGAAACAACCATTGGGAAGTAAGTGAATGTTACCTTACTTAAATTTCAGGTGATTATCAGCTTTGTGAATGTCTTTAGTGCTTATGCACCAGCACTCAAATCTAACTGCAAGGAGGTGGATGCGTTTTGTGACTCTTTGTATCAAGTCATCAAAAGAATACCATCCACTGAGCAACTTTTCCACTTTGACTTCAGCGCAAGAGTTGGCATAGATGATAACTCATGGATAGATTGCTTAGGAAGTTTTGACGTTGGCAAAGTGAATGAGAACAGCTGACAACTTCTTGAATTCTTCACCCAAAACCAAAAGCATATTACCAAGTGAGATTCTGCAGGAAAAGATTGTCTCAAAGTGCCATGGCAACATCCATGGTTAGGTCACTGACACCAGTTAGACCTTGCCATCATCTGAAGGGAAGACCTATCCTCAGTACAGAATATTCACATTTCATAGTACTGACTGGGATACCAACCACACTTTGATCATTAGCAAAGTGAAGATTACAGCTAAGAAATTGTATAGAGTAAAACTTGCAAGCAAGCCCAAAATCAACACCACTAATAAAATAAACCAGAGGAAATGCCAGGAGTTTGTGAAGACTTTTGAACTCACCATGCATAGGAAGTCATACATACACCATATAAGGCAGAAAGTTTTTTTTTTTTCTCAGATCTTTCCAAAATTCATCTATGAAACAGCTTTAGCTACATTCGGAGGAAAGAAATAATCAAAGGAGATCGGTTTGAAGAAAAAGAAATGGAACTATTATCTTTTTATTAGCAGTAAGAACACAGCCTATCTGGAATACAAGAAGAAGCCAACAGAGAACAGTCAAAGGGACACTTTGATATGCAAAAACTGAGATACAAAAGCCAACAGACACTGAGCAGATCATTACTGGACCAAACTTTGTGAAGAGAGAGACTGTTTCGGTACAGGAAATTGCAAAGTCATGTATGATGGCCTGAAGAAAACTCTAGGCACCCTGTCAATAAGGTTGCCCCTCTTAAATGGCAAAGTGGTGAAATTTTTACAGATAAAAATAAGCAGACTCTCAAACTCTAAGGTCATAAGGGCCAATATGATCATCTAGTCTGACTCCTGCACAAAGCAGGCCACAAAACCTCATCCACCCACTTCTGTAATAAATCTCTAACCTTTAAGTTATTAAAGCCTTCAAATTATGGTGTAAAAACTTCAAGGTACAGAGAATCCACCAGCAAGTGAGCCGTGGCCCATGCAACAGAGGAAGGTGAAAAACCTGCAGAGCCTTTGCCAATCTATCCTGCAGGAAAAGTCCTTCATGTTGCATTGAACAATATTCAGAGCTATATGCACAGGAAAGAAACATCACCAGTGAATCACTGGATCAAGTACCAACTCTACAGGTCATGCCAGAGCCACATGCGAAGCCCACTATACAAGAGCTAAGCAAGGTGATTGATTTACTATCAAGTGGCAAGGTTCCTAGAAAAGATGGCATCCCAATGGAAATTCTTAAATGTGGTAAAGAAAGCCCAATACCATATCTCTATCAAGTTGCTACTTTAAATTCTGGAAGGATGGTGAGGTGCCACAAGAGATGTGATGCAAATATCAATATGTATAAAAACAAACGCAAAAAAGGCAACTGTACTGACTACAAGGTATCTTGCCAATTCATGTAGCAGGAAAAGATTTTTGAATAAGTCATCGTAGTGTACCTACAACAGCTGGTGAATCATGTCTGCCCTGAATCACAATGAGGATTCATGTCTGGAAGATAAACTATAGAAATGATATTTTCTCTGCATCGATTTCAGAAAAGATGCAGAGAGCAAAACCAATCCTTGCACGTTGCCTGTTAGACCTGACCAAAGCATTTGACACAGTCAGTCATTAGAGCAGGTCTGTCTGTAATACTAGAAAAGATAGGGTGTCCACCACTCTTAATAAGTCTTGTATGTTCATTTCATGACAACATGAGAGCAAATATCTAGTCTGATAGATCTACTTCAACAGCCTTGTGATGAAAAGCAGAGTGAAACAAGGATGTGTTCTTGCCCTTGCAGGGTTTGGAACCTTCTTCTTGGTGCTCTTGAACTGTGTATTTAAGGATGTGAAAGATGGAGTGGATCACCCCGTGAGATCAGATGGGAAATGCTTCAGTCTCTCATAACTTAAGGCAAAGACTAAAGTAAAAAAGGTGCTATCAGGAAACCTCTGCTCACTAATGATGCTTCACATCTAGCCCAAAATGGAAATTTTCTGCAAGAACTGATGGACTGCACTATAACCATTAAGGAAATTGGTTGTATTAGGACAGAGTTTCCACAAGATCTTTAATCCCCTTAAATGCAAACCAGATAGAAGTAGCCCAAAAGTTCAGCTATTTAGATCGTACAGTGACTACCAACCCTCACTGGCTGCAGAACTAAATGTTACTTATGGAAGGGCTTTAGTAGATTGACTGACTGACTAAAAGAGCATGGAACAACTCAAAGCTTACCATCAAGACCAAAATGCTAGAGTACCATGCTTGCATCCTCAGCACACTCACATATGGAAGGAAATCATGGACAACTTCCTCATCAGGAAGAGGTTAAAATGCTTTCTGCTTATACTGTGTACACCATATGCTTAACATCAAATGTCAAGATAGTCACCACACAGCCATTTTTCAGAGGGTATGTGTGACAGCCCTGCTCAAGCAAAAATGACTGTCGACTGGGCAATCGGAGGAGGTTGGAAGATGGACGCATATCTAAGGACATACTATATGGAGAGCTGTCAGAGTAAGCAAGAGCAACACGATGTCCAAACTTTACTATAAAGACATGCAAGTGAGATATGAAATAACTTTAGAATTGATCATTGGCAAGTGACTAACAAAATGCACTATCTCCATCTGGAGCATCAAAGTCCATGACAGGAGCTGGCTCCAATAGCTTTAAGAGAAAAGAGCGTGTAGGAAACAAGCAGCTCCCAACCAACACACATTTGCAATAGCCGCCAAAGATTAGTCTGCAATGGCTCATGTAATTAGACAGTATATCTACATCATAAACTTACTCTACACTGCTGCACCAAGTTGATGGGAGATATGAAAGCTATGTACTGTAGAATATGTATCTCATGTCGACTTACCCTCCCTTACCGTGGCATTTTTCTTGGGCTGTGCCAATGAGAAATGCCTGCTGTTTTTGATGCCACATTACTGTTTTCTGGGGGATGGAGTTACTGCATCCAATGGAAAGCACTTTTGGGATAAATTTGAGCAGGTCTCCACTAGCCACTCAAATTGATCCTGCTGTATCACTCTGTGGAAACTGACACAGAAGATTCAGTGTAGACAAGCCCACAGACTGCAGTTTTCACCCTCTCCCATAGATAGATAGATAGATTGATTGGCATCCTTCTGTCAGTCGTAATCTCAAATAGAACTCAATATGCCAATTCAGCCTACAGTTATGTGGCTGTGTTTTGTGAGAGAAAATACCACTCAAGATCTATTTGGAGGATAAAATACATACCGGTGCAGAAGATTTTGAAGTTCTAGTGGTGGTTTAATAGAGCCTCAAGCAGATTGCAAAATAAGACTGGCGTCAGTCTGTCTCTTCACCTGGGGGTGCAGTCACTTTTTGTATTCAGTGTAGTGAAATATATTCTAATTGGTCTGTAGCCTTTCATGCATTAGTGAGGCTACAAAGAATTTGTAAGGAATACAAACCTGGTCTTTCAGGGCATGAGCCAGCCACAGAACAGGTTAGGAAAGAACTTCCCCTATGGACAGGTCAACTTAGAGCTGCTTTCACCAGGCTTTCTTGCACCATCCTTTCAAGTAATTGGTTGTCTGCATGACTGGAGACAGGATGTTTGTATTGGATTGACCCCTGGTCTGATGTACTCTGCAGTTGCTGAGTATACTTGAAGGTTGACATGTTTCTTCCTTCCAGAGCAGGGACCCTGGTGTCACTCCTTGCCAGCCAATAAATAGCAGGAGAATAGCTGGGTTGCAAGTGAGGAAAACCCTCTTATTCTGACATATAGCAAAGAGCATAACAATGATGATAGCTCTTGACCACACCTGCTGCTATATGGTATTTAGGTTCTGCTCTAAAGGAGGAAGTTACATGGATTGACAAGGGGTGGGGGCAGCAGGTGGCTTGTATCTGAGAGGATGTTATAGGGGTCCCTGACTAGTGCTACCTGATCTTCCTCATGCTTTGAGAGCCCCAGCATTCTCATCAGGGTGCATGAACGCAAGTAAGAGAGTTCAGAGGAGGGCAACCAAAATGATTAAAGGGCTGGAGCACAAGCCCTATGAGGAAAGACTGAAAGCATTAGGCTTATTTAGTCTGCAGAAGAGAAGGTTGAGGGGGGATTTGATAGCAACCTTCAACTACTTGAAGGGGTGCTCTAAGGAAGATGGAGCTCGACTGTTCTCGGTAGTAACGGAGGACAGAACGAGGAGCAATGGTCTCAAGTTGCGGTTAGGGAGGTTTAGGCTGGATATTAGAAAAAACTTTTTTACTAGGCGAGTGGTGAAGTCTTGGAATGAGCTGCCGAGGGAGGTGGTGGAGTCTCCATCTTTGGAGGTGTTTAAGGCCCGGCTAGACAAAACCCTGACTGGGATGGTTTAAGTGGGAGTGGTCCTGCCTTTGGCAGGGGGTTGGACTAGATGACCTATGAGGTCCCTTCCAACCCTATGATTCTAAGAAGCTGAGCTTGCACATACTGTTGTGGTCACCTGCATTTTTGCTCTTCATTTGCAGACACTGTCTTCAAACTCCGAGAGGAGAGCAAGCTTCTCCGGCAGGCCCACCAAGATGTCCACACGCAGCTCCTTGATGCTCAGGTAATAGATCCTGGGTCCTTGCCGGGCTCATAGCAACAGCTTAATTCTGAAGTTAGGGGAATGGTGTTTATAGCATTTTTAGAGCAAATAACCAATTTGATGAGACTTCCTAACTGCAGAAGGACTGGTGGCAAGAGGCTTGGTGCTTGTAAAGTCAGTTTGGCATAGTGGCACAATGGAAACAGATCTTAAATTGGAGACTGTGCCGGCTGAGATGAGATAAGGAACCTGTCCATGCTGTGTCAACTGTTCATTAATGGAAGCCTTTAGCCTCATTGGCTGCCCCATCAGCAGTCTTCACCAGCACTAAATTCACTTGCAACAGCTGTTTGTTTTTTGTTGCTCTGCACTAGCGCAAAAGTCTCAGTTGTGCAATTCACAGATATCAGGCAAGAGCAGCAGCCCATGAGTCCTTAATTCAAACCATCCAAAACTGTCTGGCAAGTCACCTAGGTCAGAGAGCCACTTACCTGTAGCACGCAGCTCTGTATTATGGGGCCTGGAAGCCTTTATGACCCGTTTTTAGAGAGTTTTCCCTTGACATCTTTTAATTTTGCTTATCACAAATTGACTAATTCCCCTTCCCCTCCACAACAGCATCTTCACAGAGATCAAAGGTTATGCTACTCTGGGACTTACGTTAGATCTAGGATCTCAAGCTGCTAGAATGGAATCAAACCTGCGGAGCCAAATGACCCTTGGCTTTGGGAAGGAAGAGATTCAGGAAGATTGGCTTGTAAGGGGATGAATCAGAAAATCTGATCTAGGTTATGGAGTCAGTGGATCTGAGGTTTGGAACTGCAGGCCATCGCTATGCTAGACTAAGACACCAGTAAGATCCTGGTTTGGTTTGAGGGCTGATACCTTTTGGATCCCCTAGTGTTAGAGAGAACTGTTCTGCGCTCTTTTATAAGGCACTAACAGGTGGTGAGGTGTCTTGCTTCTTCCCCACCCACTTGAATTCCTTCCTTTCTTTAGGTCTGAGCTAAAATGCAATATCCTTCGAGACTCCACTCCTAATATTAGTGCTTGGTGCCAGAAGCTCTTCAGGGATTTATGTTTTCGTTAGGAGTGTATGTGTCTGTAATGTACATCACAGTAGGGAGCCCTGATCCTTGACTGAAGTCTGTAGGGACCACCATAATGCCATACACACTGCAAACAATAAATACAGCTGGCTGCTGAAGTGATGAGATGCTTACAGACATGCTTTGATTGGCAAAACAGGACAAATCCCTTCAGGCCCAGTAAACCTATCCAGGTACTGGATCTGACCCCGCTGTTGGAGTCACAATGATCCCTGCTGAGACAGAGGGAAGCATTAACTAACCTCTCTGTGGGCAGAATTCCTCCTGCCATAGTCACAGATGTCATTCAACCGAGATCTCAAAAACATTTCCATCCTGAACAGGGTTCAGTCGTCATCTGCCAACAGCTATAAAATTAATTGCAGAGAAAAAGAGCAGTGCAGTGCTGTCCTGCCTGGCTGAGAGGGAGACTCGCTTGGGAATACACACAGAGCTTGGGAAATGGTAGAAAATGGCTCTCTTGCTCCTTCTGGCAGTGATGCAGTTGCAGAGGGGAAGGCCTTGGAAGAACTCCGAAGAGCAACACAAACAAGGAGTAATTGTTCAGCAGTAGAAGCTGTCAATCAAGGGTTTAATTTTTGAGGCCAGAGGGCCAAGGATGGCAGCCATGTGGGCTGAAGAGCAAGGAGGATGTAACAGGTGCAGTTTTACTGGAGAAGTGCTTGCAATTGTGTTCCGGGCTCAACATGACCGCTAATCCTAGAATGTTGTAGGAGACATGCTACTCCAAGGGGCTGGTGGGTGGAGCCCTCCTTAATGGCAGGTGCTGCTTTTCCTGTGAGGCATTTTAGAAATCTGGACAAAGCTGAGCCTTTGTAGATTAGCAAGGGGGAGGAGAGACCAAGGGGGAGATTGCTGACTTCCTGAGGCTCTCACAGTGGGCCAGACACTCCAGAAAACATTTACAAAGCTGCTGAAATCCTGTCACTGGCTGGATTAGTGTATTCTGTTGCTAATTAACAACCTGCTGTCAAACAATCTCCTGGGCTATGGGCTAAGACCAGGAGCGGGGAGCTGGCTGTAGCTATATGTGGCTGACAGCCAATCCTTCCTTGGAGCCAGGTGCCATGTGTGCAAAGGGCTAGAGGGGAAGAGATTTTTTTTTTTTTTTCCTTGTTTGCAAGATTGCTCTTGTCTCCTGGATAGCTCCAGGGAGTGCCAATTTATCGATATATATATATATTTTTTTTTTGGTTTACTTACTGGAGTTCAGTGCTGGTCATTGGTCCAAGTCTAGTTCCCTGGGATCTGAATGCAGTGCCCCATGACAGCTCTTTACTGGCCCGTGTGACTTTTAATTGGCTGGGTGAGAGAATGTCTGAGTAAGTTGCCCAGTGGGCAGATGTCCATGTCCCATACGCAAACATTCAGAGACTGGTGGAAGAACTTCCTTCCTCTCCTGGTCGTGGCACGTTGGTGGCACAGCTTGCATGGGCCTGGGCCATGATGTGCCCGTTGCAATGGTAAATAAAGGACTTCAGTCAATCCAGCACTCTCCACTTAACCAACTTCTGTCCTTGATTGTATCATGAAGCTGTACAGAGTTTGCCTTTTGTGGCATCCATTAAGCTCTTCCAGGAGCAGTAGGCTCTGTCCCAGAGCTTTTCCCTCAGTAGATCCACTTGGCATTCTGGTTTTAACCCTTTGATCCTCACTCCTGCACCTGTTGTTGTCGTTGTCCCAGGAAATAACTTATTTCCTGGTTTTCGTGCCCTTCCTTGGATATGGAGCAAGCCTGCATTTTTGGGTGGGCATGGGACCTCCATCTTGGGATTCAGAGTCCAGCACCCTTTACCAGTGCTAGAAACAGCAGGTGATGAAAGCTTCTCCAGGCATGTCCATGTCCTATCCAACAGTCTCTGTGCTGCAAACTGAAATGCAGCTCAGTCTTTGCCCTCATTCATCAATGTGGCCTCTTTACCCAAACTACCAGAAATAGCCTCAAATGTGGCTTTAGTGATGTGGGCACCAGTCCTTTGCGAAGCAGAGTGATACCTAACTCACTTCTGTAGGCCACTGAACAGCTCTTGGAGGGTGAGAGCTGATCATAAGCAGCCTCAAACAAAACCTGAGGGAAGAGGCAGTATGTCCCATTACCAACTACCCTTGCTGCTAAAACATTCTCATCTTGTCTGGCTCATTAAGTGCAGAGAGCATTTGCACCGTGGCAGAGATTGCAGGATCAAGGGTGAATTATTCTTTGCTTAAGCACCTCTCAGATACTCCTTCTTGGATTCTGAGCTAGGTATGTTATAGCACAGCAGTCAGAAAATCAAGCACATTTTGGCAGTGTGTGTATAATACATGCGTGGGCAAGCACATGCACTCTGACGTTTGTAAAACATGTTAAGGGTGCAAAGTATTTGAAAGTGCCAAAACTGAGGCTGTATAAGTACATTTCCCCTTTGTGCTGTGTCCTGTGGAAAAAGAGTTCGTGCTCGTGCAGTTGAAGACTGTCATAATGTGTATATGCATAGGGAGTTTGAGCTTACATTACCATTGATTTCCTTGGGGCAAGGGTGTCACACTTGCTAGCTCAGCAAGCCAGGTGCCCAACAAGGTAATCCTTTCTAGTACTGCAGTGCTAATTTGCACCAATTTTGCTTTCCTGCTGCAGGCAAACATTTCCAAGGACCATAAAGCCTTTGGCATGCCTTTGTGAACTGACAAGAGCTGGTTTTCTGGTTGTATAGATGGGTGAAATGAGGCATGGGGGATGAAGTGACTTGTCCAAGGCCTTGCAAAGTGATTAGTGACTGAGGGTGCAGCAGAAGCCAGAAGTCCATGTATACAGTCATTTGTGCTAGACTCCAAATAGCTTCCCATAGGTCAAACTGTATTTAAAACCTCTCCACTGTGTCAGCTTTGCTAGAATGAAATCTCTGTGCTTCATAGCCAGTCTTCTAACAGCTGGCCTGATGTGCTTTGTCCCAAAAGCCATTCCCCACCTCCTTTCCCATGGTGTTTTGTGCTTTAAAAAAAGAAATTGGATTTTCAAAACACCAGCAACACTGGGGTCAAAACCAAAATATGACTGCAAAAGGAGAGACTTGAAATCAACAACCCCTGCTCAAGGAGTTTGTATGCTCACAAACTTTCCTCTCCATTCGGAAAGCTTACCATCCACCCCAGTCTGGCAACCAAAATAAAAGGACACCCCGGCCTCCCCTAGAAATAAAACAGAATAGAGCGTCAAGCCCTTTTGCTTTCCAGGCTGGGAAGGGTGGAAATGAGCTGATAAGCTGCAGCCAAGAGAAAAGTGTTGCATTTCGCCTTGGAGTCCAGGGGAATCGATTTTCATTCATATGGTGAAGTACATTGAATTGTCAAGTAGAATTAAGCCAGTTATTGTGTCAACCCCTGTGAGATGAACAAATCCACTGAGAAATTGCTCCACGGAAAAGTTTTAAAAATGTGTGGAAAACATGTGGGGGTGGTGTGTGGGGGAAAAGATATTGATCCTAACCTGACAAGACCAAGAATGAAAGGAGAAGAAAACCAGAGCTATAAGGACAGAAGGAATCAATTCTGCAACGTAGGCTGCAAATAGTGCTGTTTGTTTATGTTGGTTTCATGGGTCAGTATTTCCTGTATAAAAAATGGATGATGAGCTGGACAGCATTACATTTGCTGAGGTAGGACAAAAACAAGTCGCAAATGAGAGGACAGACGGGGAATGACCATAGCAGAAGCTAGCTCTTCTTGGTAGCTTGCTGCAGTCATTGATGGAGTGGTATTGGACAATAGGTGTGAATTCTCTCCAGCTCCTTCTTGCAGAGTCATGCCAGATGCTATTACAGCCCTCTGATGCTGAATGGGATGTCCAGTCCCAGCCTAGAAAACTCCAGAAAAGGAGCTGGACTTTAGTGATGGGTTATCCCTGTGGGCAAATAGTAACCCTCTGTCACCTGAGTTTTTATTTGCCTTTTTGTTGTGTCAGACCCAAATGGAGGAGTTCAGGCAGCTCAAGGAAGCTCTGCAGAAGATGCCAAGTTTCAAGGAAGTGGGACCTGTGAAGGGACAACCACAGCTCCAGGTACTGAAAAAACAGCCCCTGGGGCTGCATGCTGGGCAGCATCCATTTACAGGTTTCTGTGCAGAAAGTATAATGTCCAGGCATTGGACCTGGCTGGGTTTGAACCTGGGCATGTGAAGCCTCTGTGGAAGAGGAATACTGCTAGGTGGGTAGGTGAGTACCTGGGATTCCTTCTCCCCCCCTTGCCACCCTCGGTAATTAATACAGCTTGGCAAAATTCTTTATTCTCTCCTTTTTCTAGGTGTTTGCAGCCAAAGGGGCCAAGATGCCCCTGAGCCCTGTGGATCAGGAGAAGCCCCCCTCTGGAAGCCTCTTGAGACCACAGATCTCTGGGATCAGGAGCCAGGGAGCAGGGACTTTGCCCCAAGGCCAGACCTCACATAGTAATGATGGTCCTAGACCCCAGGGTGACGTGCTATTTGCCCATCCAGCCCCACTACAAGATGCCAACCCACCTCCAGCAGCCCCACCTGCCTGGCCACAAGGACACAGGGACGGTCCTGTGATCCGATTCACACGGACAGTGAACAGTGTGCAGAATGGGAACGTGGTAAGTAGAGTGCCAGGATTTAGGGAGAGCCTGTGGCATTAGACAGCACAGGCTCAGTGTAGGGAGTCAGAGAGAACTGCAGGGTCTGCCTGCATCCAGCAGCCTCAGTGAAAATAAATTTGAGAGTGAAATTCCAGTCTGCTTAGAAATTCCAGTCTGCTTGCTGTCCTACATTTTTGTTCCAGGTTTGAGTTTTCTTTTGGTGATTTTTTTTTTTTTTTTTTTTCCTTCCCTCTGAGGTAAAGAAAAGGGGTGAATCCCTCTCTGGTTTGTTTCCTCTTCCCACCCGTTCTTCCCTGGGAAAGTGTGCTGACTGCTGGCCTGTGCTAAGCAGGACTTAATGACATGGTTGGACTGTCTCTGCTGCTCATTTTCCTAGCTTTTTCTAGACTTCAGCTGCTTTACTCCTTTTGCTAACTGCTGGGCAGCAGTCCAGAGATGGGTAGGAGATAGCAATGCCATGGCAGCAGGAGTTTCTGCTCCTTGGAAGATGTTTGGTTTGCAAATAGTTTATCCTGCATGTCTTAATCTAACCTCATCCCTTCTAAGTCTCTCTACCGTTGAACTACGGCACAGAGATGGACCTATGGCCTCATCTAAAGACCCAGAGACACTGTCCATTTGTTTCAATGGGCTTTGGATGAAGCCTATAAATTCCCAGGGAATCAGCTACAGGGTGATTTCTCCTGCTGTGGAGTCTGTGTCAGCCAATGGACAGAGTGACCAGCCAAGTCCTCTACTTCTCCTTTTCATTCATCTGTCTCCAGAGGGAGCTGCTCATCCATATTTATCCTAGTTATTTGTAGCTTTTTCTGTTGCACTCTTCACCATAGCATCTGCTCTCTGGCCATAAGGAATTTATCTACTCCCATTATACAGCTGTCACACAGACATTAAGCACCCTTTTCCAGAGGTACTGAACCCCCAGCACTCCTAAACTTCCCCCAGGTAGTGATTTGCCTGGTGCCACGCAGTGAGTCTGCAACAAATCCAGGAACCCACCTCTCAGGGTACCACAGCAACAGGAAGGCAGAGTTAAAAATATGGCCATAGCCAAGTATAGAGACAGATGTGAAGCTGGGAATCTGTGTGTATGGGAAGACTGGCGATGGGAGGGTGGAATAAACTGTAGTGCACAGCTTGGGGAAAGAAGCACTAGAAACCTCAGATGTTTACCATTCTGGTCCCTGATCAGCCAGGATATATTTCTCTGTGCATTGCTGCAGGCATCTTTTGTGCAGCCCCTTACTGGGGAGCCCAAAACCATATTTATCTTCCAAACCACATGTGGATATGTAGTTTCACATTGGCCTGGTCCACAAATAGTCTTGGGCTTAGGCTTTGAATAAGGACATTTCAGGCAATGCACTCAGGAGGCTGGTCCAGCGAGCAGGGTGCTGGACCGGGACTCGGAAAAATGGGTTCAACTCCCTACTCTGCTGCAGGCTTCCTGTGTGACCTTGGACAAGTGAGTCACTTGATGCCTTGGTTCATCATCTGGTAAAACAGGGCTAATAATAGCACTGTCCTGTCTCACAAAGATCTTGTGAGGAGGATTAAGTATTAATTACAAGCAAAACCACAGTATAAGAACACTAATTGCAATGTACTTAATTACTGTACACTAGTTTAAGGTATGACCATAGGATTGCCCTTTTTGTCCTGTGGATGCAGGCCTGCTGAGGACAAGGCAGACACATTTCACGTAGCCCTCCCAACAGGAATGCATTTTACCTAACTCTCTGGGAAATGAATGATGTTCCTTCACTAGGATATGGTAGCATGCCTGGTAGGGAATGCATCTTCCTGGCAGAGCAGTTCCTGTCCTCCTGTTTCCCCAAAGAAAGATGATTTCCAAAACCAGGAATCTTCCAAACACAAGGGGGGAAATGAGGGGCTAAGAGGCCAGGGATATTCTACAAAGCCTCTGGATCTTTGTCCTGTCTGCAGGATCACAAGGTGCTGGTGAGCATTCAGGGGGAAACTGGTGAGGAAAACCAAGTTCCTGGAGAGCAAGTACCTGATCTGAAACACCCATCTGCCCTGGAGAAGGAGAACATTCCAGACAACCATCTCTCAGCAACGAACAAACAGATGCAAAGGTTTGTTACTGTAGGGCTCTCCTCTACTCTCAGGAGTTATAATATAGATATGGAGGCCTGCCTGTAAAGGCCAATGATCTTTTATGATTTTTAGGTCTGTTCTTATCACTTAACTAGATACAGGGTTATTGAACAAAGAATCAGCATCAAAGGTTGCTTATCCATGGGCCTTCTACTTAGACTAAGCAAAACCAAGGGCAGCAGGGCATAAACTGGGAAACATGTAGTCACACGGACACATTCCAGGCAAACTACATTAACACAAGCTATACCAAGCTGTTTAGCAGGTGATCACCAGACAAAAGACCCTAAAATGGTTAAAAAGAACTTTGTTTGACATTCTTCTCACTTGTTTTCTATAACCACAACTGTTGACTATACTTTGCATTGTTTTGTCCTATGGTATCCATTGTTCTGCTAACTTTGATTCCCCCCCCCCGCCCCCCCGGTCTCATAATTGTGATGAGTTAGACTGGTTAGAGAATTGGGTTACAATGTAATAGGATTGGTTAAAGAACTAGCTTGTAATTTTAAAAAATAGTATTGGTTAAGATACACTAAAAACTGAGGTCAAGCCCCAGGAAGTTGGGGGAAAGGAAATCACTGGAGTGAAGGATTGGAATCACTACTTGTTATCCCAATAAATCCACTGTATTGCCTGCTGCTGGAGACTGGATTACTACTTCTGGCAGAAGACAAAGAAATGAGGTGATGGGGCTGCAGTATCAGAGTTAAGGGTGGAAGAATGCTAAAGGAAGTCAAGACTGGTCCACTGAACTCTTCCCCTTGCTGTGGGGTGGTCAATATTATCTTTTATATGAAGAGGCTCTGGCTACCAGTCTTTTAGATGATGTGCAACAAGGAGAGACTAGTGAGCTCTGGTTGAGTATGGTGTGGGCCATGCATTGAGCCTTAGCTGAAAGGAATGGCAGTGCAGAATTTTGAGCTGACTTCTGCCAAGAAGTCCCTGACCTCTCTGCGGTGGGGAACTTAAATATAAAAATCCTGTGCTGCTCAGCAGGCAGAAGAAATCCAGCATAGTGGAGACCATAGATCTTCCACAGCAGGACGGTTAAGAGATCTCATCAGCTCCTCTAAATTTTAAGCTGTGTATTAAAGCAAGGCTTTTTCCCCTAATTAATCAGTAATCCATCAAGCTCTGTGAGAACAATCAGAGCCAGATCTGAAGGGTTGTCACCTTCAAGGTTATAGGGTAATCTAGAAGTGACAGGCAACTGGCCCTGATGAAGATGCTGCTGTTTTCTGGTTTTGCACCTGACTTGGAACATCCAGTGCTTGGGCCTTCGGTCTTTGTCTCCTTTGTGGATTTCCTTTGCTCTTGTGGATGAAGCTGTTGCTTAGGTCTGGGTTTCCATCAGACCAGCAGGGAATGCTTCTTTTTAGAGCCTTGAGTGATTGTAAGGTAGATACTTAGAAGTGTTTAAAGACCTTATCTAGGTTTAAATGTTTGTTAAATCTCTTGAATTAAACACAGGTGCATTGTCCTGTGGAGATGCACTTTGATTTGTTTTGCAGTTGGGTTATGTTGAGTTTAGCTTCATTTGGTAGATGTAAACCAATTTAATTGTGTCCATGAAGCAGTTTGCATGGGTTTAACCCAAGAGATTTAAAACAAGTGCAACTTCTGTTTCTAGATGAGGTTTTAGGATGAAACTTCCCAGGCTCACAGGGGTTTTAGATTTTATTAGACAAATGCAAGGAACTTCTTTACACATAGCAAGCTGCATCACTTGGCCCTCATTCTGTGATGTAGGGGATAGGAGATGAATGCTTTCTGGATAATTTGCAAATAAAGGGGGATTCAGAGGTAGGGTGTAACCATTACACTCAGATCATGAAATGGATACTAACTGCTGGTCTTGCATTCATAGGTGAGGACCTACCATGTCAGGCACTGTACAAACACAGAACAAAAAAAAGCTGACAATTAAGAGACAGTCTCTGCTGAGCAGTTAGCAGAATGAGCAGTCTGTACATGAAAACACTTTCTGATACTGCAGTTCTTCAGAGTTTGGCTATAACCTGAAAAGTGCTTCTAAAACTAGCATCTTTCTCAGCTCATCTACTTTCTACGTATCCCCAGGCTACATCTGCAGACTTTATTGAAACAAACAAGATTTAGCTCCTGTTTGCTCTGTGTAGATCCAGTAAAGTTGTAGGAGAGACAGCTTCTGGTAATTGTGCACTGAGTTCTGGGGATAGTAACGGTCAGGGTTGGCCCTTTCATAGAGGTGACGTTAAGCAGTCTCCTGGGGCGCCAAAGGCTGGACTGGGGCTGCTCTGCTCCCCACCCATGGCACTGCTCCCTGGCTGGTGATAGATCCCTGCCTGCAACCAGGGGGTGGGGTGGGGTGAGAGGAGGCACCAAAATCCCTGCTGATGTAGGATGGGATAAAGCCTTGGGCCGACCCTGATAACAGTTCGTTTCCTCCCTCCCTTCCTAGCTCCTTCACTTTGATTGCCAGCTTCTTAGAGCAGGCACTGTCTATTGCTATGTATCTGTATAGCACGTAGCGCAACGGGGACCTGATCTCAGTCTGGTGTTCCAAGTGCCACAGAAACAGAAGTCATAAATAATAACCAATAGATTTAAGAAGCAAAGTGACTGACTGTAATAAACATAATCGATGGGTGAAGGTCTCTTGTTATGCTGATGCAGAGTCATTAAAGCTGTTGGACTTGAATGTGTAGCTAAGCCCTAGTCTACACTGAGGGCAAATTCAGCAGCAGTCAACCCCCACTTATACAAGGAATACAAAATTCCTTGCGTAACTAGCAGCGACTTTTAAAGCCACCACTACACGTTAGGGAAAAGCCGACCACAAATCACTTGCAGTTGGCTTTCCCCTACGCCCCCTGGACCCCAGGACTTTCAGGGCTGACTTCTAGGAGTGGCACAACGAATTCATGCTCGTCACAAACAGCTTCCGAAGAGCTAACTGACAGTAGCGAAATTGCCGCCGTCAGTGTAGACATACCCTAAGAGTATCCTTTGGTTTCAAAGATGAGCCAGTGTTCCATTCACAGTTGCGTATAACACAGAGGGGAGTTTGGTCATCAGGAAATGAATTGGCATATAAGTGAGCTATTTGGCACATGAATCCTATAGAGACTGCAGCATTGCACTGAGAGAGCATCATCCCTAAATGGCTCTAACATCGACATCATCAGAGCAGCCAGGGACAGTCACATAACCTGGCTAATGTGGGGGGGTGGAGAGGGACATCAAACTGACCTTCTCTTGGAGATGACAAAAATAACACTCAGCCTACCAGAGGCAAAGATGACCTCTGTCCAGTGTGAGGAACTGTTGCAGGAGTGGATGAGATCAGCAGATTTCCAGAAAGGCACTTGATGGTTGACTTACATTTTGATTGTTTCTGTGGCAATGTGATCCAAGATGAAAACCCTGGCTGCAATTTCCTTTCAAAAAGCTTTTGCAGTGGCAACACCGTGGCTTGAAGAGTGGTGACTGAGCCCCATTGGAAGAAGCAGCAGTGAGCAGTGTGTAGAGCTGATGTTAGTGAGCTGAAACTACTTCAATACAAGCCTTCAGGGACAAGTTCTACAATACACCAGGAACCAAATCCTAGAATAGGTCCAGTGGACTGAGCACCAAGAACTCTGGAATATGTCCTCAGAAATCTTTGTGCCAGACACAAGTTGTTGCAGTCCCTGTTTGGACACAGACATAGAGTATAGCTTGTAGCAATGTGGACTCTTGAAGGCAAGATCAGCTAATGTGCTCATGTGTGAGTAAGCCAGGACCCATGATAAACCTGCAATGTAGCCATTTACACTATGGGAGTTGGATGCACCAGTCTCACTAATTTTTATTGCAGTTGGGTGTCCAAACATCTTGGCAGATTTGAAAATCTCAGCTGGCATGTGCGTCTGAAGTAGGTATCTCTAGGTGTATAAAACAGGGATCTGAACTTGAACTAAAGACATTTCTCAAGTTCTGGCAGTGACACTCATTTTTCACTCTTGAAAGCCTCTGTGCCCCCGGAACCGGGTGATGGAAGTAGTTTAAACATTGCAAGCGTTTGTAGTTGTTTTGGAGAGCTTTCCCTGCTGCTTCCAAGGGCCAAAATTGTTCAGAAAAGCAAACTGGTCTTCTGGCAGCCTTACCCAGACACTGAACCTTCTAGGTTTGCTCAAAAGAAAATGAAAGTATTTCTCAGAAAAGGGGGCCAAGTTCAGGCATGGTGCAGGTAGGTGCCACTTCAGTGAACCCCAAGGTCTGGATTTGGCTCTTGGTGTGCTAGATATCTTCTGAAGAGCAAATCTAGGTGCTTGGGTGATTTGAATCTTGCTCTTCATGTTGCATTTCTGCAACAAGTTGAGTGGAGAACAGTATTCTTCTTGGAGAAGACTTTGTCTTTGTACCGTGCATAAGAGTTCCCCCTGGCACTTTGTTGAGAGTGTCTGTCTGTCTGTCTGCATAGGTGTCCTACCCTGCATTAGCCCCCTACGACCCGCTTATCTCTGTATCAGTAATGCACACTTACAGACAGGGAGGTAGCCTCTGATTGTCCGTATGGAGGTGGGTTTCTGAGCTCTGAGATGGTACTGCTGCCACCCAAAGATGGAAGGATTGAGGAGGAGAAAGGCATGCTACTTGATATTTGTCCTGTCACCAAATGTTGTTGTTAATGTCTTCTTATGTTGAGAGGGAAGCAGACAGTGGATCCAAGTAAAGGTAGCAATAGGAATATGCTTGAGGTGTGGCATTCACTGAGAAGGATGGAACTCCCACTTTAGCTCATAGATGATTGGAAGGAGCTGCTGGTAATACCACAGAGCTGAGAAGTGGGGTCACAAAAGTCAGAGGTCAGGCACTAAAAGAGACAGATTCCACCAAAAGGACACCTAAATAGATTTTTTTTTTTCACCGCAGCATCTGTCACAGTTGCTGCAAACTTGTGAGAAATTTTATTGAGAGACCAGAAAAAGCTTATCTGCAGTGCTACACTGCAATGAGTTTTCTATCGTTTTTCTTAAAAAGGCTCTCTACGCTCATAGTCCAAAATCCTACAGTTCTCAATAATGATTCTTTAGGATTTGGACCAGTTATCTGGAAGATGATAGTAAAGCAGCATTATAGTTTTAAATAAAAATTGGGACATGAATTTTTGGTTTGGTATTTTTCCAAAAAGGCAGAATTATGTCTTACAATCTGTGGGATGCATATGAATATATCAATTTAGAGTTAGTGGAAATATTGCCACTTACTGCACAGATCATTTATCACAGTGCATGAATAAGAGATTAAAGCAGTTCTAATACATTGCATTTATAAAGCATATTCTAGCTTGCACTTATGTAGCATACTAATTGTTCTGTAGCTCTTCCATGTAGTTTGCAGGATGCATAATGAAGTAGGGGTTTTGCTTGTGCTGAAGGTAGCTTTTTTTCCTTGTTTGCATTTAGATTATGAAATGCTATCTTGAAATGTTTCTTGAGCTTACTGCTGTGTGGCTTGTTTTGTTTCTTTCTTTGCTACAGCTGGCAAGATATTGTTAACAAAGTAAATGCCCAAATGGATGAGGAACAAGTGCGTGGTTACTCACAGCACCTTCACTTCGACACTAGACCTGAGCGGAGGATGCAGAATGGTAATCTGTTGTCAGCCAATCAGCAGAGAGGGACAAAGCATCAGATAGCCAATCAGGAAGAAGGCAAAGAAGGGACAGATGACGAGGAACTAGAGATGGGTATGGTTTCCTAATGCAGTGAAGTAAAATAATGACCTACTGTTTACCAATGTGGGGTTTTTTGTTTTTTTGTTTTTTTTTTTTTAAATAAAGGACATCTTTCAAAATCTTGAAGAGACGTTTTAATTTGAGAAGAGAAATCAGGTATCTTAAAAAAAATCCAAACCATCTTGATTATTTTTGCCCTAGTTTCTAGTCACTTTGGTTTCCTTGGTCTCATGCCCTTGCTCAATCCTGTTTGGATTGTCAGCACTGCATGAGAGTGCTTGCAGCCCTCATCTCGCCAGCATTAATTCAGGCAATACGTAGATGTTCCTGGGAGGATTCCTATTCAAATGCTGACGTGATCCAGCCCTGCGTAGGTTAGTGCCAGTAGGTGCACAGCACAGGCACAATCAAGGCATGTTTCATTTCCAGTGATATACAATTGCTTTGAGTTCTAAACACTCTTCTCTTTCCTGCCTTGTAATGTGCAGAAATGGAGACCGACTCTGGGAGACCCAGGACATCCTCCCTGCTGCTAGGAAGTATGCTTAATATCTGCAGTATTCTTAAGGATGACTAAGGAGTCTGTCCTAGAGACTGAACGAGAAAGGATCCACCTCCTGTCGTAATATGCAGGAGAATCTGTTGCCCTTTTTCTTCTCTGTCATCCAAGGAATCCAGTGCATCACCTTATCAAGGATAAGGTGGTGCTTTCATCTAACCTTGACTTGTCAAGTATCTTCATCCTTCAGGCCACGTGCATTATACATACTAAAGCAATATGCTGTGAATTCAAACAGACTGAGACCATTTGTTTCCCTTCTATGTGAGAGGAATGGAGAATCTGCTGTAAGATTTGAGTTCAATCTCCAATGTGGTTTTCTTTTTCTCCTTTTTTTGGAAAGGGGATTCCAATTTTAATCTTGGCAATGAATTTTCCATGGGGGTGAATAGCCTGCCTTTGAAATGGCTTGCTCATTAATTGTATTAATTAGTCAGGCAACTGCAACTGTCTTGGAAAGCTGTAAGTCTAAGCAATCTGGGCAGCAGGTGAAGACCAGCCCTCAAACTATTTGGCAGATGTTAGAATTGCACCCTCTGCTTATCAAACTGCATTCAGACTCCCCAGACTGGCCCAGCCATCTAATAATGTATTTGCAAGGGAAGCCATTAAAGTGATGAGGAGGAAGCATCTGACCTGGTGTGAAAGTTCATCATCAGGCCAGGAAACTAGTTCAGGAATAATTCATCAGCTGAGATTTGTGAGGGAAAAGCTTTAATTTCTGCTTCACTTCTTAGGCATAGTTTTAAATATTGTTAAACTGAGGCCTGGACAGTTGCATCAGCCCACTGCTATTACAGTGGACAGCTTCAATCTTCTGAGCAGGGGAATTGAGGGAACAGTAATGACCCTTTTGTTAGGAAGAGCAGAAACAATAAACTGCCCAAGAGCTAGGCTGGTTTCAGGGGCTGGGCCACATGGTCCAAGGAGTATCCTGGCATCTGATAACATGCAAGGATGAGGGATTTAAATCTGAGGGGTTCCAGAGGGATAGCCATGTTAGTCTAGGTCAGGGGTGGCCAAATTCATGGAACTCGAGCCACACAAGTTGACTATTAAACCTTTGAGAGCTGCACTGAGGCATATAGCCATATACCTACTCCAAAATTACTAAGTTTTAAAATTCATTGCACACTTTAATTTTATCGTAAAAAGAGGGCCAGTATTAATCCTACGGCTGTCAGATTCTAATAATTACTTAAGGTTACCATGAAAACTAAGCCTATAAAGTAAAAACTTAGCTGTTGCTCAGTGTAGAAGACTGCAGGCGAGTGGTGAGATGTGGGGTGTTTTTTAAATCCCAACCATGCTGCGCTTCTCCCTGCCATCTCCAACCATGCCACCACTTCCCCACCACTCCTGACCATGCTACACTTCTCCCCACTGTCCCAACCCTCTCCCACACCCCCAGACCCTGATGCTGGCTCCCCCAAGGCCTGTTACCTGGCCGCTCTGGCAGCAAGGCACAGGCTGGGGCTCCCCTACAAGCATGCTCTGAGCAGGAAATTTAAAGCTCCTAGGCTGGGGCTGCTTTCCTAAATTGATTTGCTGACGTTCTTCCATGAGCTACAGTTTTTCATTCAAGAGCCACATGTGGCTCCCAAGCCGCAGTTTGGCTGCACCTGGTCTAGGCAAAACAAACAAGGAGTCCCGTGGCACTTTCTTAAAGACTAACAAATTTATTGCATGAGCTTTTGTTGGTATAATTCTGCTTCATCAGATGCATGCAATGGAAACTACAGTATAGAAGATAAATATATAGATGCAGAGAAAGGTAAGTCACAAGGTCAGTTCAGATTTTTTTTTTTTTTTTTTCTCCAGAAATCCAGGTGAGTTGTTTTGATTCAAACAGTGTGGAACAACAGATAAGGTTGGAAACATGAACACTCTCTACTTAAAAGAATAAATGGACACAAATCAGACATCAGGAATGGTCACATTCAGAATCCAATAGGGGAACCCTTACCTCCCTGCACATTCTGTGAAAGTCATGTCCATTACAATGCTTCAACAGAAACATTGCAAATCAAGACTCCAAAGGGAAACTGCAGTTAGAATTCATACACAAATTTGATGCCATTAGGTCTGAACAGAGATTTGAGCTGGCTTATTACAAAAGGTGATTTTTGCCTTTTTAACCTTCCTACTTTCTTCTTAGCTGTTCCACACAGTTTGAATCAAAACAACTTGCTTTGTTTGCTGAAAAAAAAATCTGAACTGACCTTGTGACTTCTCTGCATTTATATATTCCCTTTCATACTGTAGTTTCCATTTCATCTGTCTGATGAAGTGGAATTTTACCCATGGAAATTCAAGTGATAATCAATTTGTTAGTCTTTGAAAGTGCCCCAAGAACAAGATTGTCTTTAGGAGTGGGCAGGGGCCAGGGCAAATTGCCCTGTGTGGGCCCCCATTGCCAAAATGCTGCTGAAGTGCAGTGCTTCCCACTGTTGAAATGTTACTGAAGGTGGTGTGGAGCCCACCCAACCACAGGGCCCCACTAACCTCTCCATAAGGATGGTTCTGCCCAGGACTCCTTGTTTAAATTTGCGGGTATCAGTGCATCTGCGTGCAGGAGAGAAATGGCAGAAGCATCTTAAATAGTGAAGGCAAGAAGGATGCTGTGGGGACAGCCAGAGAACCACTTGTAGTGTGAGCTTGAGGAAAAACAAACTAAAGTGAGAGCTTTTGGTCAGAGTGCTGTCCAGAAAAGGACTTTGAACTGTAAACAGACAAACTGTCTCTCTCTATTTTGATTCCTAATGTTTTCAGGGAAACAGGACTTTATGTACATTCTTTGTAAATAAACAGGATTGCATTGAAGAAATACCTGACTGTCAATTTCTGCCCATTACTGAAATAGTCCACAAGCTTCCAAATAGCGATTAACTATTTGGTTCTAAAGGGCCAACAGTGGTAATTACAGTAAGAATGCAGATTTGATCAGTGCAGTCACATACAGTAATTAGACTGAGCTGAGGTAGTCTTTGTTTTGTCAGTGGTTTATGTCTAAGTATCACTGCACTGTGATTCTGAATACAGTATTCTGTGAGAGCTTGGCTGGGGGGGGGGTAGGAAGTTTGGTAGTCAGGACTCTTGGGTCCTATCCTCAGCCTCTGAAGACAGCTTCAAATCCAACTTAGAGTTGCAAGCAAAAAATGACATTGGTGGTCTCGGCTGAATCTCTTGACAGTGAATTTTGGCACAGTTCTGCTCAAGAGAAGGCTGGATTTAGGAAAGTGTGGTGGGGGTGAAGGAGTGGAGATGCAATCAGTATGACTTCAGCAGAATTTCAGATAATGATAATGCCATAATAGAGAGAGGGAGAAAAGCTCTAGATCATTGATCTCCCAGTGCAGAACTCCCCAAATGTAGCACATGACATATATTGTGCTGATCAGGTCCAGGTGATTGGGGACAAAGCAAGGAGCAAGGTACATGAGAGAAAGGAGCCATGTTGTTGTTGCAAAGCCCAGATGCCTTGTCATTTCCTGTAAAGGGACCCAGCTGGTATTTCATCTTTAACTCATTTGCTTTTAACAAGTCCCATGAGAAGAATCAAACTAAGTGCCTCACATCAAAGCAAATTCCTCTTTGAAGGAAACAGGCTCGCTGGAGGTGGGGAGAACATTGGGACCAGCAGGACTTGACCTCCATGTCTTAATTGGGATTAATACCAGAGGGAGCAACTTTACTGCCCAGGCCATGAAACTATCTAATTGGGAGCCCTGTTGCCTCTTGAGCTCTTATTTTCTTTCTTAATGTTTAAAGAGGGAAGACATAGCTAATGCTCATAATAGTAAGGAAACATGGCCCTAGCTTCCTCACCCCACCCCAGGCCCTGCCTTTGAGAAGGCCACTCTTGTCAAGAGTTGCTTGGAAAAGGATGATGACTGCCACACTCTCAAAACGGAGGCCCGAGATGCACCTTAGGCAGAAATACTGTCACTTACTTTTGCTGTTAGAACCACACCCAGGCCTCAAAGACCCCAGGTCTAATGCAGCCAGACTTGGACTATTAGTCCAGTGACAGAACTATCTCTGCACCACAGGATGAGAGACTACAGAAAATAAAGCTGCTTAATAGGAGGATCATTACTGAATGGAGGAGCCATCACTGGAAACCAATTTAATTATTCTGGTGCACACTGTTTTCCACTCCCCCCCATTATTATTCTCCTTGGGATGGTTTTCAGAGCCCACAAACCCTGCTTCTAAATGGCCAAAGAGGTTGTCTGTGAGCTGTATGGGCTCCCCCTCCTTTTCTTGGTGCACTCAAACCCTCAGGGACTCAGGCACCGGCTCCTTGGTTCTCTCAGCCCCTGCTAATCTGGGTGGTGAAGGAGTGGCAGCGGTGCCTCATGTTCCCTCAGAGTGCAACCAGTGGCTGCTGCGTCCATCTCTTGAGGAACACGGCAGGCCAATTGGGCAGCCTAGCACTGCAGGTCCTGATCAGCCTGCGAAGAGGGTCCTGCTGGGCTTACCACCACATTGGTTGGTATTACCATTAGAGCCAGCAGAACTGGATGCTGTGCTGGACTCACTCAGATCCAGATCCCAAGCGGGTGGGGTTTGGCCTCCTTTGAGTCAAAACAAAGCCCTGAGCAAAGTTTGGTGTCCCTCCAAAATGTACAAGGGAAGAAATCAACATAATAAGCAACCTTGCTGCCTCCTAACTGATGCCCTGTAGGGTTCCCCTTTCCTCTCCTGCTGCCACGGGTGTCACTGGCACCTGGCACATGGGGCATGTGCCCCGAGTCTCGACGCCGGTGCCTCGAGTGTCTGGGCCGGCCCCATCCCGGACCGGGGACCAGGCCGGGGCCCCCTCTGCAGTGCCCACCTCTCCCAGCCCCAGCCCTGGCCCGGCCGGGCCTTGAAGCTGGGAAACCTGCAGTGGCGCCTGCTTCTCCTGGCCCCGAAACTGGCCAGGGATCTGGGGCCAGGCTGGAGGCGGCAGGAGCCCAATGTATTGTCGGGCCTGGGCGCCAGAATGTGGCTAAGGGGGTGTGGCCTGGGTCCAGGGGGTGTGGCCTGGGCCCGTGCCCCAGGTCTTTTCTGGGGCCAGCGACGTTCCTGCCTGCTGCCGCTCCATGTGGTGCAGCAGCCTTTAATTTTCAACAGCCACCCACTGATGAAGGCAGACCTGCCACCAACCTGTAACCTGCCCGAGCATCACTGGGCCTGGAATGGTGCTCTGACTGGCTGCACAACTGGGTGGTTTCCATGGATACCACCCAGCCTCTGCAGCAGCCTGAGGGGAGAGTGAGTGTTCCCTGAAAATACAGATTGGTGACTGAGCATCCATTGCCCTGTGATCTGACTCCTGCTATCTTGCCACCTAAAAGGAAGCAGGTGGCTGTAGTTGGCACATTGTGGATAATTAAGCCTCCAAAATTAGCCTTCTTACAAATCCCATGTCTCTAGAAGCTGATATTCTGTTACTCAGAGGTAGTTTTCTTGCAAACTTGACATGGGGGGAAGGATGAGTGAAGGCCCCGTGGCCTACTCAGCATCTGAGACTTAAAACTTGCTACTTGGACCCTGAAACGATGCACCTATTTCTGCCCGCTGCCATGCTTCCAGCCCGGTCTGTGCAACGTCCCTGGAAATGTACATTGGTTTCGATATTAAATGTCTTTTCCACTCTTTCCCATGTTGTGAACAGACCCAGAGGTGGTTTTTTTGTTTGTTTGTTTGTTTTTTCCTCTAGCACACACCTGTGCCCTAGATATTGCCAGGAAAGGTTTTGGCAGCTGTGTCAAGTTTTCTGGCACCCCCAGTATATGGGTGATGGCTTTAGCTTTTGGCTCTGAGGAGGCAATGGACATGCCTGTGTTAGGCTGGAGCAAAGGTGGCTTCAGATCCTGGCTGCAGGGGACTGAATTATTCATTTTCCCGTACTCCTCAACAGCAGCTGACTGCTGGAACACTGGCCTTGCATCCAGCAGTGGCAAATAGGCAGATTCACTTGATGTCTACAGAAGCTGTTATTGAAACAGTGTACCACTTTAACATACCATCATTAGGCACCAGGATCAACCAGTTATAATGAACAAGGAGCAGTTCACACCCCTCCAAGCGATCATTGTAGGTTGGCTGCAGATTCAGGCAGACACTGCTGCATCAGCTTCCACTCTGTCTGTGTTGTGCCCTGTTAATCACCCCACTCTCTGGTTTCAGTTTGTTTCCCAGATAGGCATGAGTGATAAATTTGCGCTCTCCTTCTTGGAGAGAGAACTTGCTGCGGTGTCTGCAGCCAGTCATGTTATCAGTGCCCTGGGGGTTTTGCTGCTCCCTTCATTGAATCTTTCAGACCAATGGATTTGCTTATTTCATTTTTCTTGCAGATGCTGGGATGATTGAAAGAGAAGAGAACACGCATGCTCGAAAAGAGATGGTGCGTCAGGAGCCGATGGTAAGGGGAGTTTCCATGGTGTCATCACTTGGGTTGGTCTGGGATGCTGGTGTCTTTCATTAAAGCAGAAACTTTCCATGGAGCATGTATAGCATGTAATTCCTGGGTCTTTCTCACCTTTGCACCCAAGAACGTTTTGGTTTAATGATGAACAGTGCGTGTTTTCATAGCGTCCATTCAAGTGCTGATGAAAAGTATGGTCAGCACAGGGCTCAGTGCTGGGAGGGCAAATCCCAATCCCTGCCACTAGTTCTTTTTGGATGGGTTACTTCCATGCCTCATTTTCTCCAATCTTCAAAACACATAATTCATTATCTCTGATAGGTGTTAGGAGGAGAACAGCTGGTCAAATAGAGCATGTGTGTGCGTGTGGAGAAGAGAGGGGCAGGATAACATATTTGCTGTTTAATGACATTGTATATAGTCAGTTGCAGAATATCTCACTTTGAGGGTCACAAACTTCTTTCAGGGTGTCCTGAGCACCCTACTCTTCTCATATGACTAAACAGGTCCTGGTTAGATCTCAGTTTCTTGGATGCAGGAAGAATCCCAAGGAGCTGACTCTGGCTGTAGAAAGGCCAATTGTGATATGGAAAGGAACAGAGAACCACTGTGGAAGGAGGTTGTTATAACCATCTATAAAGCTGGTCAGATAGCAAGGGGAAAATATATTGGCACAGTATTTTATCAGACAAGCTATGGGCGAATCAGTGCTCAGGCTAGTGTTTATGAGGACCCTATGAGGGCTATGCTTAGTTAATTAGCTGATGGTTTGTAAATGCTCTGAAGGTGAGAAGTGCTGTGTAAGTGCCAAGTGTTACTAGTTCGATAATCAGTGTCCATCCTGAGAGCTTCAGCTCTATTTATCTGCCTTCTCTTGGTTTAGAGAGGCTAAACTAGGGGCACATGGGCTCCCCTCAGTGGAGAAAGAAGAGTGATAACTTCAATTTTCTATAGCTTTCCTCCTTGGCTCTGTCAGGACTGTGGGCCTCCTGCTTGTTTTACTTTCTTCAGCCCATCATGCTGCCTGCAGGTCCTTGGGGACATCACAGCTTTGTTTATGACCTTAACTTCTGCACAAGTCTTTCATCTTCTATGCTGTCCTTAGAGGGAAGGACATCAAGATGTTTTCTATGAGGATGCCTGCCGGTAATTCACCCCCGCTCCCTGACAGAAGTCAACATTGAGCCAACTTTATTAAGGGAAACCAACTCTTCCCAGGTGACCTACAGAGGATGCCAAAACACAATGATGGCAAGAGATGATAGTGCTTCCCCCCTGGTCTGTGCTTTTATTTCAGTGACAGGGTACATTTCTATCTGATCTACTACAAGGCAGGAGTCTTGCTTCTCCTACAGCCCAGAGCTGTCCCTGCCTGATTGAGCTCAGGGTTTGATGTGCCTCCTGAGAACATCTGTGCCAAGCTGATCTGAGCTTTTAATCCAAACGCATTGCAAACATAACAAGGTGCAGAGAGTCTGGTGTCAAAATGCAAATTTATTTTGGCTTAAGGCAGCTTTTTCTTCAGAGATTGGTCTGATAAACACTGAAGGCAGCTGCATCCTTTCCAGAGGTTGATTTAAGGTCATCATGCCTGTTGCTGATGGAGCTGTTTCATTGGAGCTGGGCAAATCAACTTTCTGATGTGAGGTTGTTTCCTTCCTTCAGTTGCTAAAGCCTCCAGGCAATGAGTTCCTATGAACTTCATTAAGACTTAAATTCTGCTGGGTATTTCTTCATTTACCAATGTAGCAGAAGCAGTAGAGACATACCCCACAAGATGGACAAATTTGGTGCCATGGGATTTCAGCGTGGGTGAGTGGGGCAGAAATCTGGTAAACAAAGAAAATCCCTGAGATCTGGGGCTCCTAAGAGGAGGACAGCTGCAGCTTTCAGAGGTGGAAAGGCATCCTTTCTGGATGCTGGTGTCTCCACCTGTAGCTTCTCCTAGTCATTGGCCTGGGCTCAATTGCAGGAGAAATCCAGCTGGTTTTGGCCACCATGTGTCATGTGTGCAACTTGCTTGGTGCTCACAAGAGACTTTTCTCTCACCCAGATGCCTGATGATGCTGCAGACCCTGCTCAGGACCCCAATAACCAAGGGGAAGATGAGTTTGAGGAGGCTGAATTGGAGAGGCCAGACTTTGAAGAGAAGATGATGCAACCAGACACAGCCAAGGAACCCCATGTGCTAGTGAAGGAAGAGACAAAGGAGAAGCCGCTGAAGGTAATTTATGTGATGGGGAAACCATGTGCAGGGGGTGTGTTTGTTGGTGGGTGAGGAAGTGGTTCTGCAAGTGGGAGGAGAGAGAGGATGCATGCTCCCCCAACTCCCTATGCTGTATGGTTGGAAGCAGCTTGCCGGCAGGTTGTGATGGACTGGCAGTGAAAGAAATCTTCCTCCAACATCTCCTGCTCCTGATTCTGGCAGCTTCTGGCTACGGAGTTCCAACTGGGTCATGACCAATTTTCTTTTGGCTTCCAGGAGTCACTGGCAAGCTGCCCTCCATTCTCCCTCTGCTTGCTCTGCAGCTGGCATGGCAGCATCCCACAGCACCTCTTCTCTGCCCAGCTATTATGCAACAGGACCTACTCCCTCTTCAGCCCATTTCAGCACCAGTCAGGGAGCTGGGCACGGATAAAGAGAAGGGGACAGACATTTGGGTGTAAGGTGAACTGTGTTATTCCTCCTGTGCCCATCTGCCACCATGGGCAATAGGTGTAACTTCAGGAGAGCTAAAAATAGGGAATCCTGGCATAGAATCATAGAATCATAGAATTGGAAGGGACCTCACGAGGTCATCTAGTCCAACCCCCTGCCAAAAAAAGCAGGACCACTCCCATTAGATCATCCCAGTCAGGGTTTTGTCCAGCTGAGCCTTGAACACCTCCAGAGATGGAGATTCCACCACCTCCCTAGGCAGCTTATTCCAATGCTTCACCACTCGCCTAGTAAGGAAGTTTTTCCTAATATCCAGCCTGGACCGCCCCAGCTGTAACTTGAAACCATTGCTTCTCGTTCTGCCCTCTGTTACTACCGAGAACAGTCGAGCTCCATCCTCCTTGGAGCAAACCTTCAAGTAGTTGAAGGTTGCTATCAAATCCCCCCTCAGTCTTCTCTTCTGCAGGCTAAATAAGCCTAGTTCCTTCAGTCTTTCTTCATAGGGCTTGTGCTCCAGCCCTTTGATCATTTTTGTTGCCCTCCTCTGGACTCTCTCTAATTTGTCCATGTCCTTTTTGTAGTGGGGAGCCCAAAACTGGACACAGTATTCCAGATGTGGCCTCACTAGTGCAGAATAGAGGGGAATGATCACATCCCTCGATCTGCTGGTAACACTTCTTCTGATGCAGCCCAGTATGCCATTGGCCTTTTTGGCAGCAAGCGCATACTGCTGACTCATATCCAGCTTCCCATCCACCATGACTCCCAGGTCCTTTTCTCCAGTGCTGCTATTTAGCTGATCACTCCCCAGCCTGTAGCAGTACATGGGGTTTTTTCGTCCCAAGTGCAGGATTTTACACTTGTCCTTGTTGAACCTCATGAGATTCCTCTTGGCCCACTGCTCCAATTTGTCTAGGTCTCCCTGAATCCTGTCCCTGCCCTCTAGGGTTTCTACCGTTCCCCCCAGTTTGGTATCATCTGCAAACTTACTAAGTGTGCAATCTATCCCATCATCCAGATCATTAATGAAAACATTGAACAGAACTGGCCCCAGGACCGACCCCTGGGGCACACCACTTGTTACTGCTTGCCAATTTGACATGGAGCCATTGATTCCTACATGCTGAAACCGTTGTTCTAGCCAGTTTTCTATCCACCTTACAGTCCACGCATCTAACCCATACTTCCTTAATTTGCCAATGAGAATGCTGTGGGAAACTGTATCAAAAGCCTTGCTAAAGTCAAGGTATATCACATCAACGGCTCTTCCCGCATCCACAAATCCAGTCATCTCATCATAGAAGGCGATGAGGTTGGTCAGGCGTGATTTACCCTTGGTGAATCCATGCTGACTGTTCCTGATTACTCTATTTTCCTCCAAGTGTTTCAGGATGGATTCTTTGAGAAGCTGCTCCATGATTTTTCCAGGGATTGAGGTGAGGCTGACTGGTCTGTAATTCCCTGGATCATCCTTTTTGCCTTTCTTGAAGATAGGTACTATATTTGCTTTTTTCCAGTCCTCTGGCACCTCCCCTGTTCGCCACGAGTTTTCAAAGATAATGGCCAACGGTACTGCTATCTCATCAGCCAGCTCCCTCAGCACCCTCAGATGCAGTTCATCCGGCCCCATGGACTTGTGCACATCTAGTTTCTTTAAGCAGTCCCTAACCTGACCTTCTGTCACCAAGGGCCTCTCTTCTTCTCCCCAGTCTACCGTACCTAGTGTAGTGGGCTGGGAGCTGACCCTGCTTGTGAAAACTGAAGTAAAAAAAGCATTGAGCACTTCAGCTTTTTCCTCATCCTCTGTCACGAGGATGCCTGCCCCATTCAGTAAGGGACCTACACCATCCCTGATCCTCTTCTTGTTATTGATATACTTGTAGAACCCCTTCCTGTTATCCTTCACATCCCTTGCTAGTATTGCATGGCATCTCTATAACGCTAGAGAGATGCATTTTACATGGTTGTAAGGGCTGAGCAGCTCTTATTATGCCTGCTTCTGAGTGGATGTGTGGTTTAGGCAGTGGTTCCCAGTCTTTTCAGTAACACAGCACAGTTCAATGAGACAAATAATTCCATGGCACACCCACTTCCTTCTGCTGAATTAATTGCTCATAAACATCACATTTACTACATCCAAAGGGGGTAGCTGTGTTAGTCTAGTTCATTCTGTAAATTCCCCCATATTCAAAGCATGTGACAAAGTGGGATTTTCTCCCACGAAAGCTCATGCAAAAAATAAATTTGTTAGTCTTTAAGTGCCACAGGGCATAATGTTTATTTACATTTACTATGGTTATGGTCTTACTAGAGAAGTTTGCAATATGGTGCATACATCAGGCTAAAGAAGGATCAAATGCATTAATGTTTCAAATCCACTGGAAAAAAATACACGTCATCACAATTTTGCCCTTTGGCCACCTGCATTTAGAATATTCACATTTTAGGATCAAAAAACTGATACCTTGCTTTTACTTGATGATTAATTTTCACAAGTTCTATGAGTTGTAATTTTGGTTGGATAGAATATTGTTTAAGATGAAACAATGTTTTACATTGATTTTCATTACCTTTGTATAAAATTTCACAGCACACTTGGGCAGTTTTCATGGCACACCAGTATGCCACATCACAGTGATTGAAAACCACTTGTCTAGAGAAGGTAACCTGGAAACTTCTCTCCTCTCAGTCTTGCAGCACAGGAGCATGGAGACATTCAATGCAAAACTGGCCAAAGGAAATCCTTTTTCACAGACCATGTGATTGTGATCAAGCTATGGGCTCTTGGCCACAGAAAGTTAAGGCCATGAACTGAACTAGAGTCACAAAGAGATGAGAAATTGGTAGCCAGAAAATCCTGCATTTTCATAAGGACAACCAAAATTTTGGAGATGTTAAATCTTTTGGTTTGGGCTTAAGCCAACACTGAGCTATGAGAATCCAGGATGAGACCTAATGTGAGGGACAGATTATCTTCTATCTAACAATTCAGGATTTGCGCACCTTCCTCTGGAGCATCTAGTTTTAGTTCATTCACCTGCTTATCCACCAATGTGATTTATGCCATCATGTGCTAGAAATGCCCCCACACTTTATACATTGGACAAACAGAACAGTCTCTGTGCAAAAGAATAAAGCGGCACAAAACTGACATCAGAAATCACAATGTTCAAAAACCAGTAGCTGAGCACTTCAGTCGTCTTAATCACTCTGTTGATATTTTGTTAATAGCTGTGCTCAAGCAAATGGATAACACATCAAGACTTCAAAGAGAAACTGCTGAATTGGAATTGATATGCAAACTCGACTGTGAAAGCAGGATTAAATTGTGACTATGGTTTCTTTTCCCATTACAAGAGGTGATTTGACCTCACCCTCCTCTATGTGTTCTTTCCCAGTGTTTGAATCTTAACTGCTTTAACTGTTAGTGTGATGCGATTCCATGACTTACACTTCCCTGCATTTATTTTCCTCCCATTCTGTAAGTTTCCCCATCTTCAAAGCATCTGGCAAAGTGGAAGTTTCTCCCATGAAAGTTCACATGATAAATAAATTTGTTCGTCTTTTAAGAGCCATAGGACTCCTTGCTTGTTTTGCTGAACTAGACCAGTGGTTCCCAACCTGTGTGCTGGGGCACACTGGTGTGCCACGGCAACACCCAAAGTGTGCCACGAGCATCCCCAAGAGCTGGAGTTAAAGTTCCCTCCCTGCTTAGCCCAGCCTGTGCAGGGCTGGGAAAAGGCAGGGGCTAAAGTAAGGGGGAAGGCACTGGAACACAGTTCCAGGGCCTCCTAATTTTAGGCAGGCAGCATTCTGGCCCCCCTAAAAATAGAGGAAGGCCCTGGAATGCGGCGTTCCAGGGGTCCCCCTAAAAATAGCAGGAGCAGCCTGAACGCAGCGTTTGGTGGCTCCACCTTAGGCACAGCTGGCAGAGAGGGCGGGAGGCTGGGAGTGTGTGAATCTCCTCCTGCAGGGTGGAGCAGCTTGCGTCAAGCAGCCTGCAAACAGCCCAGGTAAAAGCTTTGTGGGGGAGGGCGGCCCGGGGTTGTGTGCGACAGGTTGTGTGTGTGTGTGTGTGTGTGTGTGTGTGTGTGTGTAGCAGAGGTGGGTGGGAATGGGTGTGTAGCTGGGGTTATGGGTTGGCTGTTTGGTTGCGGGTGTGTGTAGCTGGTGGTGGGGTGGCTGTGTGTGGGGGTGAAGCTTGAGGGCTGGAGGCCTAGTTTTGGCCCCTGCAGTGATGGGAGGGTCCATCACAAGCAGCAGGGGGCTGGGGGGAGGCGAGAACGGGACCCACTGGGGTAGGAGGGAGCAGCAGTGGGGTGAGGATTTGCCTTGGGTGGCAGGGAGCCACTGTGGAGAAGGGGGAAGTGGGTGCTACATCATACTCCCTTGCCCTACCTTCCTACTCCCCAGCTTCCCTCCTGCCCCCCCACAAAGCCACTCTTGTTCTCCCTTCCTCTCTCCCCTCTTGCCACCCTTGTGCTGTTCCCCATATGGCTCCCCTTGTCCTCTTTTGCCACCCTTGCCCTTCTCTGCTCCCCACACTCACTCCTGCCACTGCACACAACTCCTGAGTTCCCGTGTTTTGCCACCCCTGCTCTGCTACCCCTACTACCCCACATAGGAGCATTTCTGAAACACCGTGCCATGGTTCATGAATATTCATAAGTAATTTAAGTTAATTTGAATATTCATGAGTTTTTTAATGGTGGTGTGCCTCGAAAAATTTGAAGGTATCAAGGTGTGCCACAGCAGAGAAAAGGTTGGGAACCACTGAACTAGATTAACATGGCTACCCTTTTCGAACTAGCTCCAGTTATTGTCAAACAGAACACTATTCTAGATGAACCTTGCCTGATTTAATCTGGTGATTTGTATGTTTCTGTGATGTAGCCGTGACTGTGATGGTCTGCTGGCAATTATGTTGTGTAGAGAGAATCTTGTCTCCAGGGAGATGATCACTTGCAGAAGGGAGCCATTTATTTTGTAAAGCATTTCTTGCTGTCTGGAGTGGGACTCTGCAACAGGGAAATATTAGCTTGTTTTGACAATTGCTAAGTATCCACTGTGCCACTTACTTTTAAAAGCAGCATTTTATCTGTCAGGCTCTAAAACAATGATTGGTAGCAAGTCTAAAAACACTCCAAAGCAATGGAATAGACATTGAAGCAAAGATCCACCATGGCAGTATTTCATCTGCTGAATAAAACTGTGCAGTCCTGTAATGTGAAAAGAGTTTGTACCTTAAATATTGCCTTTGCATAAAACTAGGCTGAGCTACTTCCACTGTATGGACAAGGCACAGGTAACTTATGAGGAAAGGCCTGACAGCTCTGGCATTGGGAACTTGTGCAAACTTAGTACTCATTTATGAGGAAAATTAAAACACCTTAATCAGCTTGTTCTGTTACTAATAAACTGCCTTCTATAGGGTGGAATCAGAATTGTGCAACTGTGTGTCATAAGACCTATAGTTTTCATGAGAAACAGTGGTTCTTAAGTGGGAGGGGCTTTTTGAGGAAGTTCTGTCCCTTCTGTCACCATTGTGTTCCAAATGGCTGTCATCACAGGTTTCTCACAATCCATGTTGTAGTGTCAGGCTACTGCAGCACCCAGAGCTGTCTAAACACTAGGAATAGATATGAGCTTGGCAATCAGATGACTCACAAGGAAAGGATGAAGTCAACAGCCCTTAGAGAGGACAGAACTAACCGGAGGACACAAGATTCTTTCTATGGGGAGATTTTCTCCCCTTTCCTTCCTTGTTTGCTTCTCTTTCTCTCTCCTTGCTCATCCTGCTCCTTCCCACCATTTGAACAACACAGAGCTGAGTACAAGGCCTGCCCTTCACTCTGCTGGCTTCCTCTTCTGCTGAGGGAACTGCTCTGGCAGGCCCAATGTGGGGAGAGTATTTGAAAGAGTGGCCTGTTTGGTTGCCATTTATGGGGTGCGTCAGTGCAGCTCTGGGAAAGAGTGGATGGCCTGCTTGCGGCCCATGGATTGACAGAGGATGCGGTGCTCCGCCACTGCCCTGATGAAAGCCTCTGTAAATCAGAAGCTTCATCAGCTTGTCTGAGTCCCTGCATCCATCTTTCCTTAAGGCATAAATTATTGAAAGCGTTAATATTTCATGCTCATCAGCAAAAAAACTCCAAGAAAATCTGTGTCAGTCCAGTTCTGATCATCTCACTGCCCCTGCTTGAAACCAGCCCTAGTGTTTTGAAGCCCCTTTCTCTAAGTGCCAACCTCTGTCTCAGTGGATGTGCTGGGCAGAGAACTTGGGTGTCCTAACTCTGCGCTGGACCCGACCCATTAGTCCTAGCAGCCTCTCAAATGACAAACAGCTGAATGGAACCAGCCAGGATTTGAACCTGTGACTCCAGGGAACATGCATATTTGCAAGTGAGCCAAGAACCCTCAGCCAGCACTGCTGTGAGAGGTATGATTCAGCAACTTTAACGCAATGAGAGATGGACCTTTCAGCTTCATGTCCATGCCCTGTTGTAACAGTCATGGCCATGATGCCCTGCAGCGGCCCTTGGCTTCTTCACTGCTGGCCTACAAACAGACAGCCTTGGGCCAGCTCCTCGCTTGTGCAATCACCAGAGCTTAACTGGAATCAGAGAAGTTGCACTGACTGACTCCAGCTGTGACCCAGTATGTGAGCCCTCGCCCATGTGTTGGAACTCTGCAGTGCTCTGTGCACTAGGAAAGCTGAATGAATAACTAGTTGCTGCCTCCAAGCCCGCTGCCATCTCTTACGCAAAGGAACAACCAATAAAATGAATGGTCTCTGCTGGGCGAAGGACTGTTTTGCTTCACTGTCGGCTCCTGGCTGGAAGGTCTGCACTTGCCTGTGCCTTGCTACTGTAACGTGGGCAGCTGCTGCATGGGGTGGGAGCTGTTAACACTGTTCTACCTGCAGTCTCCTAGGCTATGTCTACACTGGGAATTTAGTTTGAATTAAGGAGGATTAATTCAAACTAAATTAGTGCACATCCACACTGGCTTTCATCATTTCGAACTAAAGAAAGCTTACTTCAAAACAGTAAAATCTGCCTTTAATTCAAACTAATGGTTCTCCCAATGTAGATGCATTAGTTCGAACTGTTAGTTTGAATTAAACGCAGTTTGACCTTCCTTCCAGGGTGTGTGGCGCCAGGGAGGAAGTGCCTTCCTCTTTTTATGGGATTGGGTGGAAGGATGGCCCCTTCTCGGGTGCTGTGTTGCCATAGTTCCCATGGTGCCCCCTCCTAAGCCAAACTAGCAAGTCCTATGCATGGGCATGCTAGTTCAGTTTAGGTTTCTAGTGTGGACATGCTAGTTCAAACTAAGTTCGAATTAATCAAAATCAGTTCTCACTAATTAATTCAAACTAACTTGGTTTGAACTGGCTTTCTTAAGTGTATGCAGCCTTAGAGCCTAGAATACTTTCGAGTCTGTCACTCCCATGGTGCTTGGGATGCTAGCATGTTTGCCATGGCCAACTCTGCCAGCTGACCTGGTCTGTCTGTCTCTAAAAGATGCTCCCTCATTGTCTGCAGGTACTGCCTGACTTGGGGGACTGCTGCATACCAAGGGTTTCATGCAGAACTCTCACCACACAAATCCCTACTGGGAAGGCACTCCCTGGCACAGCCCTGGCCAGGCAGATGCAAAGTCATGTGGCAGACAGGAGGTGACTTGGCTGCTTCCATCCACACCCTTTCTTCCTAGAGGATAAAGGGAACAGAGGAATTGATTAGAAGCAAGCACCCAGCAGATGTAGGGTCATTTCTGTTGTTTCAGGGTCTTGCGTTAGCACCATCCAGACCTGGGGCTATAATCCATGAAAGTCTGGTTCTCCAAAGCTGCTTTGCCATTCTGCAAAGATTGGGGATTGACAGTGTTAAACCCACCTGACTTACCAATTGCTACCCTTCTGTCTTTCTAGGGTGCTGCTGGGCCAGCCAAAGGCAGAGATGAACCAATGGATGACTACCAAGAAGATCAGGAGCAAGAAATTGTATGAGATGGAAGTTCCTCTTCACTTCCTGTTCTATAGTGTGGTTGTGGCTATGTTTTGAGAGCAGGAGCTGAGCTTAGTGCAGCTGCTGGGCAGATGTGTGCACTGGGATGCTGACAGCAGCGATTAGGGAAATCCCCCAACTCCCTAGGTATAGGCTGCCTGTAAGCTCTTCAGGGCAGAGACTGGGCTACCTGGTAGTCTAGTGGCCAGAACACTGGGCTCTATTGCTGGGCCTGCCACTGACCTGCCAGGGGACCTTGGGCAAGTCACCTCCCTGCTCAGTGCCTCAGTTTCTCCATGTATAAAATGAGCATGCAGATATTGACCTTCTTTGTGAAGGGCTTTGAGATCTGTGGATGAAAAGCACTGTGTAAGAGCTAGGTTGTATTATTGTCCTCTGAGGTTGTACAGAGAGGTTAAAGTAAGGGTGAACACACCGGAATGCCGTTCCAGGGCCCAAAAATCTTTGGGTCCAGCATTGCAGAGCATCTAAAAATAGAAAAATGGGGTGGAATGCAGCCGTGTAGTGTTCTGGTGCATTTCCCTTTATTTTTTTAGCCCCTCCCAGCCATGCGATAACACCTGCTCTCTGGTAAGGGCTCCTTGTCTGCTGAACTGGCTTGCACTCCTGCTGGGCTTGGCTAGCATGCGAGGAGGTTTCCTACAAAGGGAAGGGGAGTTGCACAAGCTTGCAGCCCTGTTGCCATCCGATGTGTTCCCCTACTTTTTTAACCCCTGCCAGACACAAGATCCTCTGCTTGCTTCGCTCCTAACCAGCCCTGCAGCCCCAAAGCCCTGCAGCATGCACTCGCTGCCCACCACTGCCTCGTGGTTGCTGCTCCTGGCTGCACTGCTGCTGCTGCTGATTGCCCTGCCACTTGGGGAGTCCGAAAGCCCAAAGGGGAAGCACAAGGCGCTGCTCCAGCGGGAGGTGGTGGTAGCTGTAGTGAGCCAGAGACTGGGAGTAGGAATGCAGGGGTTCAGAGCAGTGTGAGTTGCTGGAGCAAGGGGTTGGGATGGGGGGGGGGCTGGGAAGGGATGGAGGAAGTTGGGGGGCTGGAGTCGGAGCTAGGGATGGAGGGGCTGTGGAAGCGTGGAGGGGCCTGGGCTGAAGGGGGTGGTGTGAAGATGGGGCAGGGGGGTTAGGAGGGCTGGAGTGGGGACGTGGGGGCAGGGAGCTTAAGGAATGGGGATGGGGGTTGAGAAAGACATGGGGGGGAAGAAGGTCTGATGTGGGCACTAGTGGACAGGGTTGGGGTGATGTGGATTTGAGGCCATGCTTCATTTGTGAGGGAAGAGCTGGTGAGGCTCAAGCAGTTTGTTTTGCACTCATATTATAACTGGGGCCTGCACATGCATGAAGGGGGCCTGGACAATACAGGAAGGGAGCCCAGAGATTAGGAGGATTCCGAGGCCCATCAAATTGTACTTTAACCATGGGTTGTGCAGCACCTAAGAAAGCTGGCCCCTGATTCTGATGAGTGCCCACAAGTATTAACATGGTGCACATGGGTGCCTTATTTCCCCAGTAGCTCAGTGCCTCTGAGCTCTATTCTCACCAGCCAGATAAAATGAAGTCCTGTGGCACTTATAAAGACTGGACTCCTTATTTATTTTGCTGAAATAGACTAACATGGCTACCTCTCTGGAAACTGTCACCAGTTAGAATAGCTGCTGCTCTTCATCTGTGCAAATCAGGCCCTGAAAGATACACAGGATGAGTAAGGCATTTAATTAATTTAAGCATCATCATCCCCCTCCAGTCCCAATTAGTGATGAAATATATAAGGTGTCCCAAAGCACCGAGGCTATACAGGGGGTCCCCATGCTTCCCAATACATCCTAGCTTTCTCATCCTGAGCAAGCCAAGATTCCTGCTCCTGCTAAGAGCTCTGCCTTCAGACTCAGCACTCACCCACAGGGAGCCCAGTGCTGAATTGGGATCCAAAGCTTTGGCTGCAACAAAGAGGTGGGGATAAGGGGAGTTTGTTAATCAGAAACTGGAGATCTGCAATTGGCATCTCCCCTCTTTCCCTGATAGTTTGACTGCCAGAACAAGCTGAATCTTAGCCCCCAACACATCACTGAGTATGGCTGGGATGCCTGTTTTGCTTTAAATGGTCTACTTTTGGGAGCACTGTCCTTCTAGGTGCATCTTTGCAGTTTGCTGTGGCATGCCAAGAAGGCCGTCTCCATTTATTCTGGGTTGTTAATAATAGAAGATAAGTGCCTCAAACAGAAACTGTCCCCTTTGGGCTTCTGCCTGATTTCAAAGTGGAGATTTTCAGCTACTTCACGTTAACTCTCTCACAACCAGAGCTGGGAATGCCATTCTCCAGGCTCCTTGTGGGGATGCTGACATCAAGAGGGAAGCTTTTACACTGCTGGTATAAATACATGATCACTAGTTAAAGACTGCTTGTTGCTGTGCAAGCCCAGATACGTGCCTGATTGGAGTTCATGCCTCAGACCCTGAAAGTCTTAATTCAGCAAAGCACACAAGGATATCCATAGTCACAGGGGTGTAAGCACATTGTTAACTTATGTGAATAAAACAAACTAGTTGTTTTCTGAGGTATCCACTGTACAAACCCCTCTTCCTGATCTGTGAAATGGGGGCTGCATATTTAGATGCAGCTTCTGATCTTGGGTGCCCAACTTGAAAAGAAGGCTGCCCTGATTTACAGGCTGTGCTGAACACCTGCTCTGTGAAAATCAGAACCCTAACGTGTCTGAAGTTAGGCGGTCTGTCACTACTTACTGCTGGACAGTTTAAGCCAAGGGTTTTAGAGTGGTGGTTTCAGGACTTCACCTGGTGTAAAAATAGCAGTAGTGCCTGTCACAAGCTAAGAGAAGCAGGAGAAGAAGGTGCTTAAAGTTCACCCATCAGCAATGCAACCCAATGTAAATTTTTTTGTGTGTGGGGGGGGAAGCAGGTGTAGGTCTGCAACCCTTTACTGCCCCTCTTCTTCCTCCCTTCCAGTTTAAACATTGACTGAGATCTGATTAGTGTCTGTCACTTCTGTCCAAGGGCTACATCATCTCTTATGTATACATCCCTGTAATTTCAGGTTTGTCTGTTTTTACTCATTTCTTATAACTTACTTCCTCCCCTCTTTTCCTGTTGACAAATAGGGATATTTAGACTGAGGAATCTGACGAATTACACTGATATTCCTCCACCAGTGCTGTTAGCTTCCATGATGTCAACCCAAACCATTTAAAACAATATCATGAGTCATGAACTAACAACAACACTGGCTTTTATAGAACTCAAAGCACTTTACAAAGGCAGTCATTGTCACTGTCTTCATTTTACAGATGGGGGAATTAAGGCACTGGGAGTGGAATTGATTTGTTCAATGCTGCCTATTAGCCCAGTGGCAGAGCCAGGAACAGAATGATGAGAGATGATTTTTAGGCAAGCAACTTTTTACAGTAATAGTTTTTTGATGGTTCTTGCTATGGTAATATGTATAATAAATAATATAATTGTTTTCTGCTTTTGGAGATTTTAGGGGGGATCACATTTTCAAACTTTTCTTTGCAGCCAAGAAAGTTAGATTTTAAATTAAAGCTGAGGCTCACACCCAATCATAGGAGCTGGGCATTAAGTCAGAAATTGTCAATGCTATAGAGAGTTTATTTTGTTGTTATTTATTTGGATTGCTCTTAGCTTAGGCAGTGAATGTTGACATGTCCATTTCATTTCTGCTTGTAGCCCTCTTGAATCACTTTTGCTGTCTGGAACTAAGCACTAGATACTAGAATAACAATTTTGTTGCACCCATGCTGGCAGGCCTTTCAGTGGCACCATTTCCATTTAGGTTAAAAACTGATGAGCTGAGGGTATGATTTTCCATTCAAACTGGGAGTTTTGTGTGTATGTTTCAAAGGGGCAGCCGTGTTAGTCTGTTCCAGCAAAACAAGCAAGGAGTCCTGTGGCACTTAAAGACTAACAAATTTACATATTGCATGAGCTTTCCTGGAGAAAATTCCACTTCGTCAGACACTTTGAAGATGGAAGAACTGACAGAATGGGAGGAAAATAAATGCAGGGGAGTGTAAGACATGGGATCAGATCATACTGTAACAGCAAATCAGAGCAGTTAAGATTCAAACACTGGGAAACAGCACATAGAGGAAGGTGAAGTCAAATCACCTGTTGTAATGGGATAAGAATCCATAGCCATGATTTAATCCTACTTTTACACAATTGAATTTGCATATCAATTCTAATTCAGCTGTCTCTTTTTGAAGTCTTGGTGTCCTGTTGACTTGCTTGAGCACAGCTATTAACAAATCATTCAAAGTGAATAGAAAGATGCAAGTCTCAGCAACAGGTTTTTGAATGTTGTGATTTCTGATGTCAGTTTTATGCCCATTTTTTTATGCAGAGATTATCCTGTTTGTCCACTGTATAAGGTGTTGGGCACTTGTAGCACATGATGTTATAAATCACATTAGTGGCTGAGCACATGAATGAACCCTTGATGGAGTAGGTGGCTTGATTAGGTCCTGTGATGGTGTCTTTTGTGCACATTTGTGGGCAAAGTTGGTAATGTGATTTGTTGCAAGGGTGTGTACCTGCTTTAATGTTTCTGTTGTTAGGTCTGTAGTTGCTGGTGAGTATAGGTTTAAGGGGCTGTCTGTAGATGAGGAGAGGTCTGTATCCCAAGGCTTGAGAAAGCGAGGGATCATCTTTTAGAATAGGCTGTAGGTCCTTAATGATCTCTTTTAGAGTTCTGACTTGGGGGTTATATGTGGTGACCAGTGGCGTTCTCTTATTTTCTTTCTTGGACCTCTCCTGCACTAGTTACTTCAGGGTACCTGCCTGGCTCTCTCAATCTGTTTTCTTGCTCCCCCAGGTGTGTACTATAGTTTTAAGAATGCTTGATAGAGATCCTGAAGATGTCGGGCTCTGTCTGACGGATCAGAGCAAATGCGGTTGTGTCTTAGGGCTTAGCTATAGACAATGGATCGTGTGGTGTGTTTTGGATGGAGGCTCAAGGGATGTAGGTACCTACACTGATCAGTAGGTTTTCAGCATAGGGTGGTGTTGATGTGTCCATCCCTAATTTGTACTGTAGTGTCCAGAAAGTGGATCTCCTGTGTGTAGTGTTCTAGGCTAAGTATGATCGTGGAATGGAAATTGTTGAAATCTCTATGGAAATCTTTAAGAACATCTCTGCCATGGGTCCAGATGATGAAGATGTCGTCAGTGTTGCATAAGAGGAGGACAGGTGCTTTGGGATGCGACTTGAGGAAATGTTGTTCTAAGTCACCCATAAAAATGTTGGCATATTGTGGGGCCATGCAAGCACCCATAGCAGTGCCACAAATTTAAGGGCATGTCTTCACTGATGGTGGCAAATTCACTGCTATCAGATTGATCTTCCTGATCCACTGAGTAGGTCTATGAAGACCCATGCAGTTGATCAGAAAGTCAGTCCTGAAGACCACCCCTCAAGTAGCAAAGCGCTAAGTTGATGGGAGGCCATTTCCTGTTGACTCAGTGCACTGAGGACACGAGGGTGAGCAGGTGTTAGGCAGCTGAAGGGAGATTCGCAAGTTACTTACAGTAACTTGCATATCTCCCTTCTACTGTTACTGAAAAGCACTGGAAGTGCACACCAGGGCTAAGTTTACTTTCCCCCAAAAGAACTTGGTTTTTAATTCACACCATCTGGCAAGCTAGTTCTGCTGGGGACATGGCCCCTCTGAGGGCTTTGATTGCAGAGACTGGGAGACGCCTTTCTTGCCCCTGTGGCACCTTCTTGAGTTTTTACTTCGTCTGACTGCAATACTTAAATATAATTTCCACTTCAGATCATGAAAAGAAGAGCCTCTAATTCCAAGATGCAAAGGTGCAGTGGATGACGATGAAGACTTGCATGGGGTTTAATAACCATAATTTCTCAATAACATCTCCCTCTCCTCATCCTGCTCCATGCTATGCTTGAGAACCACCTGTGGAAACTGGACATGTTCTAGCAGCCACTGCTTCTGAGATTTCGTCACTCATGTTTATGGAAATTAATGACCTACTGCAATGGCAGAAAGAGGCCAGATGTTCAGATTTGCCTGTCACCTATGATACCATTTAACCTCAATGGACACTGTGGGTGATGAGCCCTTCTGCAGTTCAGCAGATAGCAGAGTGTGAGCCCAGTTGCAGGAAATCAGGGAAATGACTCGATGACCATGGGTATTGGGACAGGTGTTCAAATTCTGTCAGTTTTGGGTGGGTTTGAGGGCAGAGGAGGAGTGCTGACCCCAGCTCCAACGTGACCTCTGCCGTGGAGTTAATAACCATGGAGAAGAGGAGCTGGGAAATATGATGCCTAAATGTTCAAAGGGCAAAGAAAAGGAGCCTGCACTTATTATTTTAAATCTCATGATTTTTAATCCAGCGTCCTGATTTTGGTGACCTGGTGTCTTGGTTTTTGAAGGTTGAGGCTTAGCAATACTGTTCCCCTTAACATAAGCAAAACCATTGGGGTGTCCTCTTCCCTCCCTCCCTCTGGATAGGGAAACTTTCAATTAACTATCTGTACCAATGCTGCTCCCCATCTCCTGCCTCACTTTTATTGCCGTGTTTTGGTTGATAGCATCCACTTGGTACTGTTTTTACTTCAGAGCTCACCTAGAGATGGCTGGAAGTGCCAGCTGAATAAACAGCTCTTTGGGGCTTGCACTTGACAGCTAGGTCCCCACAGCCCACCCTACAAAGCTTGAGATTCCTTGTTCTTAACGCCACATGGATTGCAAGGTCAGCACTGAACCACTGCTCCAGGTGCCTGACCCTGTGGCTGGGTTCCAGGGAGCCTTCAGCCCACCATCTCCATTGAGCCCATCAGATGTTCTCTCTGAATTATAATAGTAATGCTGAGCTCTTTTCATCTGTAGAGCTCAAAGCACTTTACAAATGAGTCATTATTCCCATTTCACAGATGGGCCAGCAGATGTCTAGCGTGGCAACAAGTCTTCTGGCAGGCCAGTGCTAGAACTCAGGTCTGCTGGCTCCCAGTCCAGTTCTGTGAACACTAGACCCTGCTTGCTAACCATAATAGATGGGCATAATTTCCTCATCTCAAATGACCATGTCATGGAGAGGACGCTGCCTTGTACTGGAGCATTGAGCCATTTCTTTGTGTATCAGAAATCACATGGCTGGCATCTATTTGTTGACTGACTGGTGGTAACTCCTTTGTAAATCTGTGGGCTCAGCCTGAGCATTCAGGGGAGGAAGGCATCAGTCCTGCACAATGCAGGATGTGACTTGGGCAGCTTCTCCCTGGGGGAAGTGTGGTTACTGGCAGAGGAAGGGGTGTGACTGGATGGCAGTTATTACTGACTTCATTTCCCCCTTCTCCCTTGCCTTTTGTAATTGACTGCACTGGTTACAAAGCTTTTCAGCGGGTGTGGGCACTGTCTTGGGAGCATGTGGGTTCCCACAAGGACTCACCTTCTGCCTCTAAAAAAATAATCAGGCTATTCATTCACTGTCCTCAGGGACTTATTGCCTGTAGAGAAATTGGTAGCTGTCTCACTATCTGAATTCTGCACTACAGTATTCCTGCAGTTCCATGGCGGCTCTACAGCCAGCACAGGAGTTCTGTCACGGCACTCGCTTTGCGTTTGCTGGGGATGGAGTCCTGCATTCACTCTAACACATTGTTTCCCAGACTTCCATAGAGCACTGGCTGGAAGTCCTTGGAGAGCAGGCTGGTCTCAGGATGCTGGCTCCTCCTCTTGGATTCCAGCCACTGAATTGCATTCCAGTGTACTAAAATACATCTGACTGCTGCCTTTCCATGTAAGTGCTGTAGTTGCCACGGGGATGTTACGTGATGATGGATGGATAGCAATAAGATGTTGATCCCAGACAGGGGTTTGCAAGGCCATGGTCTATGTGTTTCTAGGAAGTTGATGATGATAGCTCTTAGAGGCAGAAGATCTGGAGTGGAACTCTTCCAAAGCCTGGGGTTAGGATTCAGCCCAAGCTGAGCCTGGTACCAGATTCAAGTGGCTCCCAAGCTGTCTGGCCTATGCAGGCAGGTGCCTGAGATTTGAAAGAGGCCTGATAGCGCAGCTTGACTCTTCTACTATTTTAACAGATATATTTGCCTGTTGGAAACTGGGTAAGATAGCAAAGCCCCAGGCCAGGCCAATCCAGTGAAACTGAAGAGGGTAGAGTTCAGAGAAAACCAGAAGCCACAGCAGCTGATCTCCGGGACACCAAGGAGAAGAGCGAGAACAGGCAAAACAAGACCAAGCTGCTGCCAATAAAAATCCACTTTGGAATAGCCTCCCCTCTACTGCAGAGTGTGCCTATAAATCAAAACCTGTCAGGTGAAGGAAACACATCTTGCAAGGAGCCTCAGGCTTTAGTAAAAAGCTTTTAATTGCTACATCAGCGTATGATGCTCTGTTTACACTGGAACTTGGGCTAGCATAACTATGCTATTTGGGGGGTGGATTTTTCACATCCCTGAAATATAGTTGAATTCACGTAGGACTTATGTGATGGTTCATGTCCCAAGGACAAAGGTCAAAGGTGAGGAGGGATCATCATCCTCATTTAGCAGGTGGAGAACTGAGGTGCAGAGACTTTAAGGGACTTCCCCAAGATCCCCAGGGAAGACTGTGGTAGGGTTAGGAATCAAACCCAGATTTCTTGGATCCTAGCCCATGTTCATTTGTGGCAAAACTATGAATTTTGGCAACCACTTGACTGCATGTGTTGGGGTCTTGCTCTCTGTTGATTTCCCCATCTCTCTCTTCTCTCTGCAAACAGGAGGATCATGGAGGGGAAGAGGATGATCATGATGACCTGGAGCTAGTGCAGGAGCACAAGGACCATGGGGGCATCCGAGGGGCGGAGAGCAAGAAAGATGATTACTACTGAGAATGCCAGCAGCCCAGCACACCTGGGAGCAGAATGGAATGTACTGGGAGAAGAGGGGTGCATTTGTAGTCATCTCCCCTGGAGAAAGATCCAGCATTAACCTCCAAAGGTGGTGAGACAGGCAGTGCAAGAGGAATGCACAGCCAGGCCACAAGCACACCGCTTCCAAATGCAGGTTGGGGTTTGCGTGCCCAGGGCAACTTCGACTGTACTGCCCACTGCTGTAGAAAGCAGAAGCACTCTCTGACCCCTGGCATGGCCATGTCCTGCTGCGTCTCTCGGGGATGCTTACTGGTTCCCCCCATCCCCATTTCAGAGGAAGTGCTTTGTTTTTGTTCTTAATTTTGAGACACAGGAGAGGCAGATGTTTGCAGAACTCTGAGATGCCAGTGGTTGTGCTGGCCCAAGCTGCTGACCTGGCCTCAGTCAACTGATCTCTAATACAAAGGAATTTCTTTATAAATCATTTGGTTCCTGGTGCTTCTTTAGAACATTGTGTGTTTTGCTATCTTGGATCATGCCACCTGCTGAAAATCCCACTTGGAAATGAGTCAAACTACTTACCTTTGCTTCATAGTTCCTCCCCATTCCCCTACAGAATCAAATGTTTTCCTGCCAAATTTAACACTGAAAACAAGTACCTTCACTTGCCCACTGTTCAGTTACTATCGCATTGCAGTATTGCCCAGTCATGGATCAGGCCCCCCGTGTGCTGAAATGGACCATCTGCAGCTCGAGGCAGACCCCACTTCCAGAGATGGTTCTTTTCATTGGGCCAATATTGATTTTATTCTTGTGGTTCTCGTGGGGCTTGAAGTAAACACGTGGGGATGTTTTACAAACATAATCATGTGTGAGCCAAGCAGTCAAAATAGGTTTTATTGTTTTAAATACAGGCTCTCTGCTGGCTGTGCTTGGAAACAAGCAAGAGTACTTCTCCCAGATGAGGTAGCAAGTACAGCTGTAAGCAGACTAAATAACTATGGGTCCAAACTCCTGGCATCTTTCAGGACTTGGCCCATCAAAACCCTGCTCTGTTCCCAGTTGTTACATGATAATGAGCATCTTGGCCATTTAAATATTTGGGGTCCATCAGCTACTGATCTTCCGGAGACCCCAGCACTGAGTGGAAACAGAAATGGAATTTTTCTTTTGAAAAATTGAAGGAAGGGGCAAATATCTCAGTCTGGTAAATTTCTGGTTCTCTTCAGGCAGCTTGTTGGAAGACTGACTCTCAGGGGAGCCACAGCTGGGTGATGAGGAGCGAGGGAGGGTTATACTGAAATAGATGTCCAGGATGAATTCACTCCTCTGGCTTAAGGCCAGAATGAGTATCTGTCTCAAATGTATCATTGATAAATCTCTGGCAAAGGGTTGAGGCTGCAACCATATGCCAGATTTTACTGGTAGCTATGTTCATCCTATGGATCCATGGCTAAATATGCCACATAGAGATATAACCTGCTTGTAGGAGGCGGCAGCAGTGACGAAGGACTAGTGGTGAGTCTTTCTGGGCAGAGACAAGTTGCGTGTGGCTGGGTCAAGGTCGGAGTAGGATGCACTTTTTCAGCAGACCCCAGTCTGTCACGTTTGGCTGACTGGCTGGTTTATATGCTCCTGTGATTTGTTGGAAGGGGCTGTACAGGGGAGGTTGGACATAGCATCAGTTTGAAGATGGCAAACAATGCTAGCCTCCCTGGTGGTTATATAATCATCTTTTCCCTCTCTTCTCCCATCCCCACACAGGTATTCCATTAACTTTGCTCCTGGCTCTCAGCAATATTACAGGAAGGCAGGTTTCAAAATAAGGTGGGAGAGCAGATGGAGGCCAAGCTGAAGTGTTCTTGGCATGTTAAGGAACAATTGCTTGCCCTGCGCCTGCTTTTGGATTTGTTACCAGGCACTTGCTCGCTCGGAACCTGCGGCGTTGATCTTGGAGTTGTTTATTTTTTTGAGCAACAATCTGTGGCCACTTGGCATCAGCCTGAGTCTGTTAATGCTCCTCAGAACATGCAGGCAATGGCAGCAATGAAGCCATGCTTCTCCAGTTCCAAAAGCACAAGTGCACGTACACTTCAGTGGAGCGTGCCTGCAGCAGATCCCCCTCGGTGCCCATGCACAGAGGATGTCAGTTGTTATTGCTGCTGGCTCAGAAGCCCCAACTCATCAGCACAAACTCCACCAGCTCATGCTTTTAGCTTTAGGGGTTCTCAGTTCAGCCCCCAGTGTGTCAGCCAAGATGGTGGCCATCATCCCCTATCCTGCCCAGTTCTGTGCCTGGGGGTGTGAGGGGGCGCTAACTTTTGGTCAGTTAAGCTTGTGTGCTCTCACTAATGTCAATCCAGTTGCATAGCTGCAAGAGCAGAATTTGAGTTTAACAAAGGCTTTAAGAAATCCTATTCCCTCATTAGATTTGTCTGTCAAAATAGCCGATATTCCTCTTAGTCAAATGACAAACAGCCTGAAGTTCACAAGAAGACATATCACCTACTGACATCCCTAAGCCACTCCTGGCGGCAAACCACACTGCAGGCCACAAGATCTCTGCATGAAGGGCAAGGGTGGCTGTTTAGCATGTTTGCTGATGCTGCATTAATATTGCCGCGCATCTCAGAGCGGCTCCCCTCCCCTCCCCACGTTACAATCACTCTCCTGAGTCAGATCATCAGTGCAAGTGGACAATCAAACCACTGGTGATTGGAATACTTCCCCTTTTCCAGCCTTGGTCAGAGACTTACAGCCAAGGGCTGTTCAATTGCCCACATAAGTGATACTTTCTTGGCCTTGATTTTGTGTTTTGGTTTTTCAGACTAAATAGAGAGTCCATAAAAACCCAGTTACTTAGCATTGTTCCCAAATTTCTGCTTTGTGCAGCACAAGCAACTCACTGGTATCTCCTGCAATTTAAGTACAGTGGGGGGGGGTTAGCTTGGGAAATGTATGCACTGTATATCATCATGTATAACCCAAAAATTTTGTGCCTGAAAATTGGCTTCAAAACAGGTTCTCGGCTTATGCTCGAGAGAATACGGTAGACAGCCCCAGCCAGCAGTTTCCCTGACCCTGCGGCAGGCTGGAGCCCCCGTGTTGCTGGGCAGCCATCTTGGGCAGTTGGCGGGGGCTGGGGCCAGAGTAAGGAAGGGACCCCAGCGTCTGGAGCGGCCAAGTAAGGGGACTGGGGGGGGTCGGCCTGGACATTGATTCAGGGAGGCTAGGGAATCTGCGGCAGGGACTGGAGGTTGGGGAGGGGGGTCGGGGAGCTGGGGAAAATGATAGGACAGCCGGGGGGGGGGGAGTTCAGGGAGGCCAGGGAAGAGGCGGCAGGGCTCAGGCATTTGGGGGGGGGGTCAGGGAGTCTGGGGAAAGCGGCAGGAGGACCCAGGGTTTTTGGGGAGCCCAGGTTTGGGGGTGAGGGGGAACAAGGGAGCAACAGCAGTAAACTGAGAAGGGAGTAGGAGGGCAGCAGTGAAGAGCCAGGGGGCAGCAAGAGGAGCAGGGGGGCAGCAGTGGGGAAAGGGCAGAGCAGGGGGACAGCAGGAGGGCAGCAGTGAGGGAAGAGGCAGAGCAGGGGGCAGCAGCAGGTAGCAGTGAGGAAAGGGCGGAGTAGGAGGGGGCAGTAGGAGGAGCAGAGAGAAAGGGGCAGAGCAGGGGGCAGCAGCAGGAAACTGAGGAGCACGGGGGTGGCAGTGAGGAAAGGGCAGAGCAGGTGGGAACAAGGGGGCAACAGTGAGGAAAGGGCGCAGCAAGGGGCAACAGTGAGGTAAATGAGAAGTGAGCAGCAGGCAGTGGGGGGGCAGCAGGGGTGACAGCAGTGAGGAAAGGGCAGAGCAGGTGGGAGCAGGGGGCCAACAGTGAAGAAAGGGTGGTACAGGTGGCAGCAGCAGGAAACTGAAAAGTAAGCAGGGGTGTAGCAGTGAGGAAAGGGCAGAGCAGGGGGCAGCAGGGGTGACAGAAGTGAGGAAAGGGCAGAGCAGGAGGGCAGGAGTGAGGAATGGACAGCAGGGAGGCAAGGGAAAAGCAGCAGCAGAGATATTGGGGTAGGGAAGCTGTCAGAAACTCCAGAGGAAGCCAGCAGCAGTGGGTGGGGGGCTAGGGGCCAAGGCCAAAAGGGGACCTCGGCTTATACCTGGGTCACCAATTTTAGCTTCTTTTTTGGGCTCAGAATGGGGGGGGGGGTCGGCTTCTGCCCGGATCAGCTTATACCTGAGTATATACAGTAAGTATTTTGGGAGGACAAATGCTATATGAAGGTTTTAGCTGGGGCCTAGTAGATAGTTATTCACGGTGCAACAGGCACTAACTGAAGCCTTGTTTGCCAACTTCAGCAAAGAGGCCATAGACAGTATGGGAAATGCCTTGCCTCTAATGAGACAACCTTGTACTCCAGGTTTTCCCTTTGCAGTTATGTTAGCAAGGCTCTGCTGCTGCCTGTGCTATGTATGTCCTTTCTGTGGAAGCCACAACATGATCCCTTTAGGGAGTTCAGTGCAAAACTACAAAGGAACAGGCATCATCCAGAACGTTTTCAATGAAACAGTTAATACTGTGCCTACACTCTACATTATCTTCCTCCAAACCTTGCTATACCATGCAGCTCACTTCTGTCTCTGCTGCCTGCTATAAATAGCTCTCACATGCTCCTCTGATGAATCTATTTTGAATCTGCCCAGACACAGCCCAGCCAGAAACATCCCTAATTCTCAGCTGGGCCACAAAGATGTCATTGTTCCACAGACCCAGCTAAGATCAGCAGTGATACAGATGGTCCCTGGTGTGACAGTTTCATCTCTGTGTTCCCAAGCTGGCAGCATGAGATGAGTAATGCAGTTAGCTTCCTACTGAACTTCGTTTTACCTCCATTCCTCTCTGTGTTCTCCTTCACCTGTGACTCCCAGATGGTGTCAGTACATACAGTCTATACTGAAAGTGGGCTGAGTGCTGAAATAAACTAGTGGTAATGAGATGGTGGACTGATTCAGAGACAGTCAGCAAGAGTTATCTAAATTAGGAGCCTAATTCCCTACTCTAGCAGATCAGTGGTGAATAATCTTTGAACTTATGATTTGGAGGGATGACAGCAACTCAGCCCTAAATACCAGACTCCCTGGTAAGAGACCGCATTTACTATCCAGCCATTGTATGCTGGCCTCTGCTGAGACCGAAGTATCAGATTATAGCAAACACTCCCTTATCATAATGCTTACATTAGTGTCCCCTCTAAAACGTAGGCTGGAGTAAGAGGTGTAATATACTCCACGACCTCTGTCCTGGACAGAAGAAATGGAAAACAGTGGGACACATTTATGTGAAAGAGCACTAAAGCTTCATGAGATGTTTTTAATTTTGTACTCTTGTTGGAAGGCAGATGATGGAGCAAAGCATTTGCCCAGGCATTCTGGGGTGAGAGCAGCCTGGCCTGAAAGTTTGCTGCAGATTGGGGACCAGAACAAAAGTATAGTGAAATGACCTGGACTTCAAAAAAGCAGATTTTGGATCCCTCAGGGAACTGATGGGCAGGATCCCTTGGGAAGCTAATCTGAAGGGGAAAGGAGTCCAAGAGAGTTGGTTATATTTTAAAGAAACCCTGATGGGGCACAGGAAGTTGCCATTCCAATTAGGAGAAAGAACAAACGTGAGGCAGCCAGAATGGCTTAGCCGAGAACTCTGCTCTGAGCTTAAACATAAAAAGGAAGCTTACAGGAAGTGGAAGCTTGGTCAGATGACCAAGGAGACATATAAAGATATTGCTACGGACTGCAGGGATAAAATCAGAAAGGCCAAAGGACAAATGGAGTTGTGGCTAGCAAGGGATGTAAAGGATAACAAGAAGGGGTTCTACAAGTATGTTAATAACAAGAAGAGGATCAGGGATGGTGTAGGTCCCTTGCTGAATGGGGCAGGCATCCTCGTGACAGAGGATGAGGGAAAAGCTGAAGTGCTCAATGCTTTTTTTGCTTCAGTTTTCACAGGCAGGGTCAGCTCCCAGCCCACTACCATGGGTATGGCACATTGGAGAGAAGAGAGGCCCTTGGTGATGGAAGGTCAGGTTAGGGACTGCTTAAAGAAGCTGGATGTGCACAAGTCCATGGGGCCAGTTGAACTGCATCCAAGGGTGCTAAGGGAATTGGCTGATGAGATAGCAGCACCGCTGGCCATGATCTTTCAAAACTCATGGAGAACAGGGGAGGTGCCAGAGGATTGGAAAAAAGCAAATGTAGAGCCTATTTTCAAGAACGGGAAGGAGGAAGATCCGGGGAATTACAGACCAGTCAGCCTCACCTCAATCCCTGGAAAAATTATGGAGCAGGTTCGCAAAGAATCCATCCTCAAACACTTAGAGGAAAATAAAGTGATCAGGAACAGTCAGCATGGATTTACCAAGGGTAAATCATGCCTGACCAATCTCATTTCCTTCTATGATCAGATGACTGGTTTTCTGGATGCAGGAAGAACCGCTGATGTCATATACCTTGATTTTAGCAAGGCTTTTGATACAGTTTCCCACAGCATTCTCATTGGCAAATTAAGGAAGTATGGGTTGGATAGGTGGACTATAAGGTGGATAGAAAACTGGCTAGATCAACGGTTTCAGCATGTAGGAATCAATGGTTCCATGTCTAGCTGGCAACCAGTAACGAATGGTGTGCCCCAGGGGTCGGTCCTGGGGCCAGTTCTGTTCAACATTTTCATCAACGATCTGGATGATGGAATAGACTGCACTCTTAGTAAGTTTGCGGATGACGCCAAGCTGGGGAGACCAGTAGACACGTTGGAGGGCAAGGACAGGATTCAGGGAGACCTAGATAAATTGGAACAGTGGGCCAATAGAAATCTTATGAGGTTCAATAAGGACAAGTGTAAAATCCTGCACTTGGGATGGAAAAACCCCATGCACTGCTACAGGCTGGGGAACATTCAGCTAAGTAGCAGCAGTGTAGAAAATGACCTGGGGGTCATGGTGGATGGGAAGCTAGATATGAGTCAGCAGTGTGCGCTTGCTGCCAAAAAGGCCAATGGCATACTGGGCTGCATCAAAAGACGTATTACCAGCAGATCAAGGGATGTGATCATTCCCCTCTATTCTGCACTGGTGAGGCCACATCTAGAATACTGTGTTCAGTTTTGGGCTCCCCACTACAAAAAGGACAGGGACATGCTAGAGAGAGTTCAGAGGAAGGCAACCAAAATGATTAAAGGGCTGGAGCACAAGCCCTATGAGGAAAGACTGAAAGCATTAGGCTTATTTAGTCTGCAGAAGAGAAGATTGAGGGGGGATTTGATAGCAACCTTCAACTACTTGAAGGGATGCTCCAGGGAAGATGGAGCTCGACTGTTCTCAGTAGTAACAGGACAGAACAAGGAGCAACGGTCTCAAGCTGCGGTTAGGGAGGTCGAAGCTGGATATTAGAACAAACTTTTTTACTTGGCGAGTGGTGAAGCATTGGAATGAGCTGCCTAGGGAGGTGGTGGAATCGCCATCTTTGGAGGTGTTTAAGGCCTGGCTGGACAAAACCCTGACTGGGATGGTTTAGTGGGAGTGGTCCTGCCTCTGGCAGGGAGTTGGACTAGATGACCTATGAGGTCCCTTCCAACCCTATGATTCTATGACTATGTTCTCAAGGGAATAAAATTTGCTTGAGTCAAAGCTTTGGTTCAAAACTTTTCTGGAGACCCCAATCTAGCTCACCTCCTGTGTTGGGCTTAGCCTTCAAAGTTGGAGAGGATTCAGGGGTCAGTTCAGTGTATATCTAACTGGCTGGTGCAAATTAGATACTGATTGACCCCCCCTCAGGACTCTCAGCACCCCCATTTTGATCTTGAGGGGTACCTCTTGGTGAAGATGAGCAGAAACACTCAAAGTAGAGTCCACCCAACCCAGCTTCTGGTCCTCAACCAGAGCTCAGACCAGGAGTTACAGTTAGCTCCTGATGTCCTATGGGCAGGTTCAGTGCTTTATTTAAGTTTGGCAGTTCACAGCCCTGGCATTGTGGGCTTGGTGTATCATTTATGAAAGTTAACTAAAAAAAAAAAGTCCCAGTACCTCTTTAATTATAAATTAAGCACTAGGCAGGTCTCTTTGGAGTGGAGAGAACTCAGGAGAGGGTGCTGAACCTGTTCTGCCAGGCCAGTGTTTATCAAGACACTTTAAGGATTATTTTGCATCCTGACTGGTGTGCCAAGTCAGGGGATGTAGTGTTGCACTACAGCATATATGCAGGTGACAAGATTTCTTTTATCCACATCAAGCAAATGCAACAGGACAACAGATGCAAATGGATGCTCAGTGCTGCATGTAGGACAGGATAATGTTTCCTGAGGTAATGCCTCCCATTGACTGATTAAACATATGTCTCAGGAACTGAAGAAGAACACTTTTCCCCTGTCTGGCCCTTCCTAAACTTGATCAAGAGGAAGCCTCAATTTTTGTAAACCAGCACACTTCAAGGGTTAGCATGAGATCAGAGTTAAGTGCCACTTCCATCTCTGGTATTGACTTTCACTTGCAACCTAATTGTTGGAAAATCAAAGGCACAACCCATGATCTTAGTAGCCACTCTGCAAATTTCTACTCCTACTGGGTTGTTTAGGCCAGTGGTTTTGAAACCACGGGTCAGGACCCAGTAGTGGGTTGCAGCCCCTAAGGTACTGGGTCACGGTGCTCCCTGCTGCTGCTGGCACAAGGCTGGAATGCATTGCTTGAAGATGTAATTGTTGGGTCACAGGCAAAAAAAATTTTTTTTTTTTTTTTTTTAACTGGATCTTGAGGAAAAAGGTTTGCAAACCACTGCTTTAGGACACTGCTTTTAGCTGCCTCTTTCTGGTCTCAGGCTCACAGTAAGTTGTGTTGCAGAAGATACAACAAGACTCTTACCTGCTTGATGGTAAAGAGACAAAAAAAATTAAGGTAGGGAAGGAAAAAGACACCCAAGGGGAAGAAGGCAACCACATTTTATGTCTTGGGGTGTTTGGTATTTAGCTACACCCAGCAACGCCATCTGGGTTCCTCTCTCTGGTCAAAACATCTCTCAAGGTCAGGATGGCACAGGCCCAGTGGTGCAAGTCCAAGGAAACAGTTAGGGTAGCCGCCATGATGATGTTGCTCATTCCTTCCTCAGGGATAGCCATGCAAGTCTAGTTCAGCAAAACAAACAGAGTCTGGTGGCACTTATAAAGACTAGCAAATCTATTTATTGCGTTAGCTTTTGTGAAAGAGATCCCACTTTGTCAGATGCGTGAAAATGGGAAAAAAAATACAGTAAAGGAAGAACGTTTATCCATCCTTCCTATACTTTTTTTTCTGAAGTGGGATCTCTCCCATGAAAGCTCTTGTGATAAATAAATTTGTTAGTCTTTAAAAGTGCCACCAGATCCCTTAGCTAAGTTTATACTACATAGCTCAGTTAAATTGACTTAATGAGGTCAAGTTAAAGTCAACTTTATTAAGTCAACTTAGTGAGGCCCCATTTGTTTAAGTTGACTTTATAAAGTCGACTTAAGCAAGGGGACACATTTAAAGCTGACTTAATAAAGTTGACTTTAAATGTTTCCCCTGGCTTAAAGTCAACTTAAAAGGCTATAAAGTCAACTTAAAAGGCTCCACTGCACTAAGTCAACTTTATTAAGTTGACACTAATGGGCACATTGCATTAAGTTAATTTAATAAAGTCAACTTAACTCTTAAAGTCGACTTTAAGGGCAGGAGTTATTAAGTCGACTTAAATTTTTAACTCCAGTTGTGGCCAGGGAATTGCTTCAGTCGACTTAAGCCTCCTTAAGTCAACTTAAGCCCCTGGTGTAGACGTAGCCCTTGTCCATTTGTTCTTGTTCTCCCATCTTTCAATCCACCAGCATCTGCATCAATGTCTTTTCTAGCTCACGTCTGAAAGTCTTCTTTTAAGAAAGCCAAAAGGGAGTGACGGGTGGAATATCCTTTCCTGTCATCATTTTGTTCACTTAATTTGTGATACACCAATGTTTGGTCACGGCTTTTCTTGGTTGCAGGCACAATCTTAACATAGTCCTTGAGTTATAGCAGGAGGCTGCCTTTCTTGTGTTTTTTGACTCATTCATTCGGTCTACTTCTTGTACCTTTTCTCATTATTTGTTGCTATGGTTATTGTGAGTTTATGAACTTTCATTCATTCATCGTGGCTGAGCCCAAAGAGGGCAAATGTGTAGGCCCAATTATTACAACAGCACAGTGTTGCCCCCTTGAGGAGGATTTGGAGCTCACAGAGACATGTACAATTGAATGCTTAGTCAGAGCTGTTGCATAATTAAAGGTGAGTATAATATTTTTTGGATGTAAACTTGTCCCAGATTGAAGACCCCGTATAACTAAGATGTTCCGGGTTTCTAAGATGACTCCAGAGTAAGAATGGAAAGACTGCTCTGGGATTTAACAGAGAGGAAACTACTGTGCTACCTTCAGCAGGTGTAAAGAAATTCTAAATAACTGAAGATCATTCCTCAGTACCCTTTCCAAATTCACAGTGATCCAATTCTGTATTCAGAGGTCTCCAAAGACCCTTCTCCCAATGACTAACATCTCTAATAATCCTACAACCAAAAGGTTTCCTTTGGAAACCTTTCAAAGTACTATTTGATATAAGGTAGAGTAACTGAATTGGGTTCTAAGGATGCAGTATTACAATATTGTTCATGGAGTGAATGATTAATAAAAATCCTTAGCAAATCCAGATGCTTGCTCTGAGGAAATTCATTCTAGGGCAAGGTTTCTCACTGACTGCAAATAGTGTAGTGGCTAACACCTCTGCTTAACATGCAGAAGGTCCTGGGCTCAATTCCCAGAGGGTTGGACTCGATGATCTCACGAGGTCCCTTCCAGCCCTATGATTTGACTGGTCCGTGGACTGGCATCCATTCCTGAGAGCTCCCTATCATAGTTTAAGAATGCAGCAGGCCTGTCCCTGGTATTGTAAAGGGTGGGAACCACTGTTTTATGGCATTCTCTTCTACTGCAGTGAACTAATAGGTTCTCTGGTTTGATTTATTTTCCCTTCTCACAGGTTTTAACACAGATATAAAACAAGTCCCCAGAGTGGGCCATGTCTATACTGTGGGAACTAGAGTGGCAAAACTGTGGCAAACTTCGCAATTATTCATTAGTTATGCTTGACAAGTCACCTGTGAAGCAAATACAGAATTACATCCCTGCCCACCAAACTGAAGCCAGCCTTAGGGTAGAATCTGTTTTAATAATAGACAGCAGAGCTGCACTGATGTTGGGGAGGCAGAATCCAAGGATGGGATGTGGAATGGGCTTTGAGCACCCTTCAGAGACCCCATCTTTTACAAAGTGCTGGGGGGGGTCCTTAATGACAACAGATTTCCTCAACAGGTTTCTAGTTTGTAAGAGATGAAGACCCCTATTCCCATACTGGTGTAACAGTTCAGTGCTCCCTTAAACTGTTACTAAAGGGGTCTTCAACAGCATGTGTGAACACTGTCTGCTTAAAAATCTGTCCCACCTTGTGTTTACACTCTGATTTCCTTCTCCAGTCCTGAAAAAAGAGCTCTGGGTAGCTTGAAAGCTGGTACATTTCACCAGCAAAAGTTTGTCCAGTAAAATATTAGCCCACCACCCACTCTCTCTCTTCTATCTTGGGACCAATATGGCTGCAACACAGCAAACTGATTAAGAAGGTAAGTTATTCAGAGAAATTGGCTCAATAGTAGACCATTTGGTCTTATATGTGCTCAACACATCTAAAAGAAGGCTAAATTTTAATAAATTTGACAGAAGTTAATGATTCTTTGAATGTATTAAGTACCCACTTGAATTCAGGCTAAGCTGTTTTCTGAGGCAGTAAAACAAATTCAAACTTCAGTGCTTCAACTGTTGTTATTCATGCAACTTTCCCAAGCCAGTGAATGTTCCTCATGGAAAACTATAAAATTTCACCTAGCCAGAGTTAAACAATACCTGGCAAAAGAGTATGCCACTGTTTGGACACATTGCTTGTGTTCTCCATATTACATTATTTCCACCTAAGTATGTTGATTTAGCCTTACGCATGCTGCTGTTAGAACAAATGTCCCAACCACATACATCAAGCATTCTGAAAAGACCTCAGCTATGAGTCCCTTTGCTTCTCATTCGAAGGGACACTCAAGACCACACCTTTTAATGTTTTTTTCATTTTCATTTTATGCTGCTGTTTGCATTCTCATCTCGTTGGCTTAAGCCTGTACTGATTTTCCCCTGCATTTGACAAACATTGATTTCTCCTCCCCCCCCATTTGGCATTTGACAAATATTGATTTTTCACTCCCTTTTGTGTTCTTAATTAATCAGAAGCCAATACTTCACCTTTATGTTTCCCCTTGCAAGTGTGAGTGCGTGTGCAGCATTACTGATGGTTTAACTGATGCTGACCATAATACGTGCATACCAGCGGAGGCAGCAAGAGCATTAGCTGTGACATCACATGGTAGCTATTTTTAAAACCTAATTCTTGGCATCAAAAGTAGCAGATATAATAGAGAATACACATCACTATATATGGACCATATTATTCACTAACACTGTAGAATGGGTGGGGGGGAACATCCTTGGCACTGTATATTTAGCATACCATACATTAAAATTCAGGGTATGATCACGATCAGTGCTGGGTGATGTGAGCTAAATGAGTAGATGTTGCCAATAAAGAAAACATTTAGCTTGTGGGTAATGTTCCCTTACTAAGCTTTTGATCACAGATTTGTTTTTTCACAAGCTGTAATTTGAAAACTCTTCCTTGCAAAGTTTTGCAATGATCAGGTCAGTGCTGGACAAGGAAGTATTTCATGGTAATAAACAATAATAAAGTGAAGCATCTTGTCCTTCAGCAAATATTTTTATAGTCTTTCTTGACTCTGGTGTAGGAGGGGAAGGAGCAGAGGGTAGTATTCAGCTTCTCTGCTGCTTAAAACCTCTTAAAACACATCACTAATTTATTTATAAAACAATGAGAATAAATTTCTGCATTGGGTAGAGTCTGGGTGTTATTAGGCAAGACTTACAGCAGCTTCCACTGCTTTACCTGTTCAAAGGGTCCTCAGACAACTGAGGGTAAGTGTATATTTTTATCACCCTTTAGGGTTATTTTTTTTTTTAGGAATCTAATGCTTTCATGTTTTGGCAATGGCAAGAGCAGCAAGAATACACTCCCACCATAAATCTTTCAAGACCATTCTAAAAGCATTATGATGCAGTGTAGAGCAAACGTGCCTGGTGTTATGTTCCCACCAACAGTTTTCTCTGCTCTCCACTTCTGCATTGCAGTAACTAGCTGACCCCAAAAGATGGAGTGGGTAGATTTTTGGGTCCTTCAAAGATTCAGCGGGTAGATTTTGGGTCCTTCAGGTGACTGGAAGTGGTTTCTGGTTACAGGTCTCCTTGAAGGCACATGTACAATGGTAAAAAGCCCACTGCATCAAATCACACAGTCTATGTCAGCTGACTCAGGCAGTAGGGCTATAAAATGTCAGTGTAGACATTCATGCAAGAGCCGGAGCGAAGCCACTGAGACCACAGGAAAAGGGACGCTCTCAAAAGCGCAGGTTCCTGTCTCAGCAGCTACACTGCTTTTTTTTTTAGTCCAGCAGCCTGAGCCCTGCAATCCCTAATTCATCTGACCTGAGCGTTGAAGCTTAGTGCCATCTACCTTTTATTGCAGTGTAGACATGCCCAGGGCCCAGCCCCAAATATCAACAGTTATTTTATAGCCCCTTTAGCCTGTGCCCCACAAACCTGAAGCAGCTGAGCTAAGTAAGCCCCAGTCATGCCAGAAGTCTACTGTAGTATAGACATACCCTATGCTAACAAGGCGCTGAACTTTAGCTGAACAAGTCCTTTTTCTTCTCTAATTTCCATGATAACAGTATACCAGATCCACACCACTTCACAGAAACTGGAAGAGACCATGAGAGGTCATCAAGTCCACTCATGGCAGGACCAAGTACCCTCTTAGGCCATCCCTGACAGGTGCTCTTAAAAACTTTCAATGATGGAGATTCCACAATCTGCCTCGGCAACTTATTCCAGTGGTTAATCACCCTGGCAGTTAGGAATTTTTTCCTAATGTCCAACCTAAATCTCCCTTGCCTTCCTGCCTCTTTGTATCATTCCGTCTTTCTTCCAGCATGAACCTGACTCAACAGGTCATGCACAAGTCTTCCCCCCCCACCCATTCCCAATTCCTCTGTAGAAAAGCCAATACACTCTACCCATCCACCCTGGGCTGTGTTTAATAAGATTGAAATTCTACACCTGAATACATATTTACTTATGGCTCCCACCTATGTACTTTTTACTCAGAGTCCAGTTTTTGGCTTCTTTGTCTGGGTGCCATTAGGGTTCCCAAATGTCAGGTAACAAAGGCCAAAGTGTTTCAGCCACCTACCCTCTGTCATAGGCGTATCAAACTCATGGCCCATGGGCTGGATCAAGATTAAAATTTTGGTTGTGATCAGAAAATGGACTGCAAAATGACACTTTCTTGCTCTGAACATAGAGGTTGGTAAACCTGTGCAGCCACTTGGGCCATGACAGGTATGCTATCAGATCAACTGCTTTGTTTGCCTGATGGACATTATTTCTAGACAGGCATCCACCAGCCTTGATCAGTTTTACAGGAAGAAAACTAACTGGCCCAAAACTCCTATCGCGAGCACAGCTGTGCAAGTGCCTGGATAACTTAAAAGTCAAACATAGATGGAACTTGGGGGTGGAGGCCATGGCCTTTATCCTGCTCCATAAAGTACAGTGGGTGTCAATGGCTATGGCTACACTAGCCAATTAGTCTCTGTCTGCACTAGGCTTTGCCTAGTTCGAGCTAAGACATTTCTTAGTTTGAATGAGACAAAGCGTAATCCAAACTAATAAGTTTGCCTGCTTAGTCCAGACTAAGTGCTTAGTTCAAACTAGGCACAATGTAGACAGGGACTAAGGCTTAGTTTGAACTAAAAAAGTTCGAACCAAGCCCTAGTCTATACTTCCACGCTTTTTGGCAGCAATCAGCTGTGAGTTATGCAAGGAACGTAAAATTCCTTGCATAACTAGCAGCAACTTGTTAAGCTGCCGGTACACATCCAAGAAAACCTGACTACAAATCCCTTGTAGTCAGCTTTCCCCTACGCCCCTGGCCCCTAGGACTTCCGGAGTTGACTTCCAGGAGTGGCGCAGCAAATTCCAACTCACTGCAAACCACTCCTGGACCGCTAATTGCTGCCATCAGTGAAGACATACCCTAAGCCGTTAGTTTGAACTGAGATGTGTGGCTGGTTCAAACTAAAAAAGTTAATCCAAACTAGCCCAATGTTAATTTGGAGTAACCTCAGACTTCTTTAGTTCAGACCAGCAAGTCCAAACTAAAAAAAATAGGTGTAGATATAGCCAATGTGATTCCAAATAAGGGCTGCCAACCCTCCAAAAGTGTTTGGAAGTCTCCAGGAATTAAAGATTAATCTTTAATTAAAGATGATGTCCTGTGATGAAACCTCCAGGAATAGGTCCAACCAAACCTGGCAACCCTCACACTGGATCTGATGTAAAACCTCCTTAATGAATGGGAGTCTTTTGTTCAGCTGGAAGCGTGTGAGGTCAGGTGCTTTTGGGGTTGGTGGTGCTGGGGTAGTGCTACCAGATACCAAAACATGGAAAGGAAGACAGGGAAGTACAAAAAGGAGGACATTGGAGGACACATGGAGAAAATGTAGTATCAATGGAATATCTTGTTTTTCAAGGGGCCCTGGAACGCTTCCCACTAAAGACAGGGTGTTCTGGGGTGTTCTAACATACTTTAACCCAGGGGTCTCAAACAGGCAGCCTGTGAGCCGCATGCAGCCCCTAAAGCTACTTCCTGTGACCCACAATGATACAACCGTTACCAGAGGCGTTGCTGGCGCTGGGCACCCCGGGGCACGTGTCCCAAACCCCAGCGCTGGTGCCCCAGATCTCCAGCCCAATTGGGCCGGACATCCAGGGGCCGCGGTGGCCCTGTCGCCGGCCGGGGATGCTGGGCCCAGCTGCCCACGGCGGCCCCGTCCATGGCTGGGGATGTGGGGTCCAGCCTCCTGTGGCCGATTCCGTCCCCAGCTGGGGATCTGGGGCCCGGCCATGGGCCAGCAGATCAAGGGATGTGATCATTCCCCTCTATTCTGCACTGGTGAGGCCACATCTAGAATACTGTGTTCAGTTTTGGGCTCCCCACTACAAAAAGGACAGGGACATGCTAGAGAGAGTTCAGAGGAGGGCAACCAAAATGATTAAAGGGCTAGAGCACAAGCCCTATGAGGATAGACTGAAAGCATTAGGCTTATTTAGTCTGCAGAAGAGAAGGTTGAGGGGGGATTTGATAGCAACCTTCAACTACTTGAAGGGATGCTCTAAGGAAGATGGAGCTCGACTGTTCTCGGTGGTAACAGAGGACAGAACAAGGAGCAATGGTCTCAAGTTGCAGTTAGGGAGGTGGAGGCTGGATATTAGAACAAACTTTTTTACTAGGAGAGTGGCGAAGCCTTGGAATGAGCTGCCGAGGGAGGTGGTGGAGTCTCCATCTTTGGAGGTGTTTAAGGCCCGGCTGGACAAAACCCTGACTGGGATGGTTTAGTGGGAGTGGTCCTGCCTCTGGCAGGGGGTTGGACTAGATGACCTATGAGGTCCCTTCCAACCCTAGGATTCTATGATTCTATGATTCATGGGCCGCGGTGGGCAATCCAGGGTCCGGCCGTGTGCACTGGTGGCAGCCCCATCCCCGGTCGGGGATACAGGACCCCGCTGCCCATGGCCGCTTCCTGCCCCAGCCCCAGCCCCGACCTGGGATGCGGGGCCTAGCTGCCCATGGTGGTGCCTGTCCCTGTCCCTGGCCAAGGGGCAGTGCCTAGGCCCGTGCCCTGGTTCCCTCCCCTGGCCAGCAACACCTCTGCCCATTACTGATATTTGCAATGTCATTATATGTAATGGTTTCAGTAGCGCAGCCCTCGCGCTAATGTACTAATCCTCATGTGACCCTCTGCTAACTCCCACGCAGCCCTCAACATGATTTGAGTTTGAGATCCCTGCTTTAACCCCTATATGTGAAAAGCCAGACAAAATCAGGTATTTTTAAAATGTTTGCTGCAGGGGCGTCGCTGGGGCGGGGAGGGACCCGGGGCACAGACTCAGCCCCTGCCCCCAGAGGGCAGGCCCCACCCCCAGCCAGAAGACCACGCCCCAGGTCCCCAGTGGGGGACAGCCGAGCCCTGGATCCCCAGCCAGGGATCCGGGGCCTGGCCGCCGGTGGCTGTGGCAACCCCATCCCCGGCCTGGGATCTGGGGCTGCGGCCGTGGGCCCGGCCTCCACCGACCACTTCGGGGGGGGCTGCACTGTGGCATAGCTGCTGGCGGTGGCGCAGCCTCCCCCTGGCCCTATCCCTGGCCAGGGGGTGGGGCCTGCCTGGTGGCCAGCTAGGCCCCAGATCCTTGGCCACAGACGCGGCCACTGTGGCCACGACCCGCCAGGGATCGAGCCCCGGACCCCTGGCTTGATTGGGCCGGAGATCCAGGGCACTGGTGTTGGGACCCGGGGCATGTGCCCCAGGGTGCCCAATGCCAGCAACACCACTGGCTTGCTGGATGGAAGATGTGAAGGTAAAAAGGAGGACAAGTCCTCTTTTTGCCTGACAGCTGGTAAGCCTATTCTGCGAGATTTTGGAGGCAGGGACAATCCTCCACACAGTTATTTCCCACAGCCTGAAAAGTCTGAGTGTGATTAGTGACAACTTCCCCAGGGGTAGCTCTATTAGCCTCTTTCAGCCAAACATAAGGAGTCCCCAGCACCTCCAAAACCCATCAAACAATAAGTTAATAATAAAAAGTGCCAGGAGACTCCTTTGTTTTGACTGTATTTAGCGCTGTGGCATCCATCCCTTGGGGCGGCTCTAGTTCAGCGGTTCCCCGCACGCCTAGCACGGTCCTGGGTTCAAACCCCCGGGGGCTGGACTCCCCGATCTCATGAGGTCCCTTCCAACCCTATGATTCTCTCCTAGTCTGTTACCCCCGCCGTGACACACCTTGTCACCTCCATTCATTTGAGACACGCCGCCACACACTTTCCAAATGAACTCAGGAGCCGAGCCAGAGCTCCTTTCAAACAATTTTGCGGCGCGCCTTCTCCGAGCTGAGGGCACAGGGCGCCGCCTGGGAACCGCTGCTCTAGTTTACCGCCCCGCTCTCCCTGCCAGGCTCCCTCCAGCCTCCTCCAGGCCGGGCGGGTCGGCGAGAGCTAACGCCGGCGCCGCCTCTCCCTTGGCAGCCGGGGGAAGCTGCCCGGGCCGCGCGGGGAGGAGGGGGCGCGGCCCGGCGCCGCTGCGCAGAGCGGAGGGAGGGCGGCGGCGGCTCCCGCGCAAACTTGGCGGGCGCCGGGGGGAGCGCGTGAGGCAGCGCTGCCCGCCAGCATGCCCGGCCTGCTCCCGCGCCGCCTCGCCCTGCTCTGCCTCTGCCTCTGCGGCTCCCTGGCCGGGCGGAGGCGGCGGGGCGCCCCCGAGAGCGACGGCGCCTGGTGCCCCTACAAGGTGTTCGGCGAGGACCAGCCCGGCGGCCGCCTCTGCTTCCGCAGCCCGGCCCGCGACTTCCAGTGCCCGCCGCCGCGCTGCACGGCGCACCGCTCCTCGCCCGCCGGCGCCCTGGTGGCCAACGTGCTGCGCAACGGCAGCGTCCTGCTGCAGTGGGGGGCGCCGGGCGGCTGGGCGGGCCCGGGCCCGGGCGGGGAGCTGCGGGGCTTCGCCCTCAACTGCTCCTGGGACGGCACCTACACGCGCTTCCCCTGCGACAGCGTCCAGCTGGGCGCCCGCTGCCGCGACTACCTGCTGCCCGACGCGCACGGCAGCGTCCGCTACCGCCTCTGCCTCCGGCCCCTCTACGGGCTCCTGCGCCCCGCCGCCGCCGCCGCCGCCGAGTGCGTGGAGTTCAGCGTGGAGCCGGCCGGCATGCAGGACATCGTCATCGCCATGACGGCCGTGGGGGGCGCCATCTGCGTCATGCTCGTCGTCATCTGCCTCCTGGTGGCCTACGTCACCGAGAACCTCATGCCGCCCGCCGCGCGGCCCGAGAGGGGCGCCACGTAGGGCGGGCGGAGGAGCGCTGCGGCGCCCCGGCCTGGAGGGAGCGCCCTCTGCCGGGCGGGGCAGGAGCTGGCTCCAGGCGGTCGTTCCCAACAGGCGTGCCAGCAAATTCTTTGGAAAACTCTTCAAAGAAGTCTGGCGTGGCCCGTGAATGTTCACCAGTTCATGTGGAAGCGCTGTGGTGGTGCGCCTCAAATGAACTAAAGGTTGCAAGGTGTGGCCAGGGCAGAGAAATGGTAGGGAGCAGTGCGCCCTCAGGCTTGAAAAACTGCTCAAAGAGCGCTGGATGGGCTCCGGAATATTCATAAGTTCGTTTGGAGACTAGAGAGTGGCGTGCCCAGGGCCTCGCCGGCACACGGGGCACGTGCTCGAAGTCCCCGCGCCAGAGCCCTGAATGTCCAGGGCAGCCCCTGCCTCTCCCAGCCCCAGCCATGGATCTGAGGCCAGGCTGGTGGCGGCAGGAGCCCAAGGCCGGATCGGCCCACAGCCGGAGGGTGGGGCCCATGCCTGTGCCCTGGGTCTTTCCCCAGGGCAGCGACGCTCCTGGGTGTGCCTCAAAATAATCAAAGGTATCAAGGTGTGCCGCAACGACAAAAAGGTTGGGAATCACTGCTCTAGGGCCTGGAGCTCCCTCTGCAGCAAGGAACGGGGAACCCACCCTACGATCCTGTCCTGGAGTGTCTCTGCTGTCCTTGGGGATGGACTCATCTTAGAGGGCCTGCAGCTCACACTCCAGCCAGGGGGATGGATGACTCCACCCAGCTGCAGCATGATGGGATCCCTCTCCATCATGGGGAAGGATGGACACGTCTATACCTAGCTGACTCCAGAATACACATTGATCATGGTGCTGTAGGGAGTAGACTTGAAGCCTCATCTGAGGCTTACCAGAGCCTGTAACCTTTCTATTCCTGTTAGCAACAAGAAACACTCAGACCCAGAGGAAACCAGCGTCCCGACCCAATGCAGATCTACAGCAGCCTGATGGATCTTAATACTATTGAATGACTCAAATGTCTTTAGAGTCGTATGCGGTAGTTTCAAAGGGGCAGCTGTGCTAGTCTAGTCCAGCAAAACAAGCAAGAAGTCTGGTGGCACTTTTCAAGACTAACAAATTTATTTATCACATCATGTGATAAATAAATTTGTTAGTCTTGAAACGTGCCACCGGCTTTCTTGTTTGGTAGTATTGTCCATGGAGGAGTTTCAATACATCACTCTTGACTAGGTCAAGGAAAACAGGGTTGAGAAAGAAGCAAGGGAGATTTAGTCACACGGGTGTCAGAGCATCTGTGTTCTACATAAAGAACTTACACTATGAAATATTTGTGAGATTGATGACTGAGGTTGGGAGTGATCACACAGCCATTGCTAATCAAGAAGTGAGTGTTACAGAACCCTGAAAGGTTTGGTTATAAGAAGCCTTCAGGAGCATGCTGACATTTGTATTTTACTGTGATTTTTAGAAATAAACATTCCATGAGAAGATGAAGGAGGTGGGGCAGACAAACCCCCAATTCCTCACACTATGTGCCATAAAAGGTCCTGGGTTCAATTCCCAGGGGGTTGGACTCGATGATCTCATGAGGTCCCTTCCAGCCCTATGATATGATTTGATTTGATTTAATGTAGACTGTTGCCTTCTTCTGCAGTAGTGTTACAGAGGAAAATTCACAGTAAAATAGAGTAAGTTAGCAATGGGATCAAAGTCAGGCATATTAATTAGTGTTGAGTTAAAGCTTTATTTCAGAAATATAAGCCTATTTTTCAGCACATATTTTTTTAGGTACCATCTTTTTTCTGAAGTCATTTTCCTTAATTTTCTTTGCAGGCCAACTCTTAGAATACCAAGATCTTTCTAGTTTTTTCTATAAAAATATATTTTACAAACAATTTTAATAGCATATTTGCCAAGTGTATTGTTTAAAGGTTTGGATTTTTGTTTCTGTTTTCTGCACTGTTTTTAAAAGCAATTATTCTGCATGACCATACTCAGTTTTCAAACTTAAAATAGCTCAGTGAGTTAAAAATAAGAATCAGGAATCCACATGAAATGCCAGCAGAATTGCAGTTGTGCAAAGTAAACTACAAAGTATTTTTAGAAACTTCAGCCCTAAAAAGCACTTAAACACAAGTGCTTAACTTGTAGCATGTGCTTAAGTCTCATTGATTTAGCTGTGCTTAATTGCTTTTCTGAATTCAAATGCTATCCTGAAACCTGGCCAAAGAAAATAGATCAATGCAGTTTGAGAAACTAACTCTGGAGCTTGTGCAAAAGCGAGGGAACTCAGTGGAAAAACTCCCACTGAGAGCAGTGGGTTTTGGATCAAGCTCTATAGCGGTGGCTCCCAACCTGTGAGCTGGGGACCCCCAGGGGTCTGCGTACATATTGCAGAGGTCCAGTTACAGCCCTCATGCTCCCCTCCCGGGCTGCCTTTCCCCTCCCATGGTCAGATGCTGGCAGGGGGATGGGGCTGTGGCAACTTCACAGCAGGGACAAGGGCAGGGGGCCATAGCTGCCGCGGCTTGGCTCCCCAGCTGCGTGGGCAGTGATGGTGGCTACACTGCTCGCCAGCTGCCCCAGTGCTGCTGCCAGAGTGGTGCAGGCCCCACTACATAATCAGCCAGGGGGACCACAAAGATTTTTTTTGTTAAAAAGGGGGTCCCACTGCTCTATACTAAACTTCTCTGCAACCTTGAGGCCCTATCAAAAACAACATTTCTGTCATTGGTTTCAACAGAACTAGGACCTTTCAAAAATAATATTTTAGGACAAAAAATTGATGTGGTCAAGGTATCGCAGCTTTCTGTCTATTGCAGTTTAAAAAGGCTAAATTAACAGTCTGAAAACTGGGATTCATAGTGGAAACACGAACTGACCTTTAATTATAATATTGTGAAAAATAACTACTAGTGACAACTGTCACTAGGCTTTGTTACTTCATCTTTTAAGAATGCAATACACCTTAGCTGCACAAAGGTACCGCCTCAGACTTTGAATTCTCTTGTGCAGCTGAGTATTTTTTTAATTTAGGAACACTAGCTATAATCCATTCACTATGGTAAACTAAGATTTTAGCTCAACTCTAGTATTTATTATATTGTGCCTTAGTGTTGAAAGTTTGACCTATTTATATTGGTTTTTCTGTTCTTGTTGTAAACCTCATAGGAACTTGTGTACCTTCCACAGTGTTTTGTCTCTTTAATGGGAAAATAAACCTAGGCCATTACTTGAATTTTGAGAGAGTGAGAGAGGGTAAATTTCCTTCCTAGTGCACCTGTGTTAGTTGTGTTGATTATTGTCTCCACATAGTTGACTGGTATAACAAAAATCTGGCATGTCACATAAATAAAAATGATGAGGGGAAATAGGGTTTATGTAATAGGGTATTATTGATAGTTCACACAAGAAACTAAAATATTTGCCTGAATAAACATATGTTTATAACCAGTAAATGACTGGTGGGCATTTCTTAGGTAGTATGGAAGACATAGATCTTGTAATTAGATAACATATGTAAAGATCCTCTAGGAACTTTCATTAAAACACAATATTTGTACTAGCCAGGGGAGCACCGCCATACTATGGACTACATTTCTTCTCTTTCCCATAATGTATGATTTTATCCAGCAAGCTTTCCTTAGGACAGAAATAATTTGGGGGTGGTTAGGAAGCTGAAGATCTGTATTTGTCAGATAAAATACCTCTTTTATATTATTTCTTCACAATTTCCTCCTCATAAGAAGTTTGCTGTAAATTACGCTTCTTTCTTCTGGAGTTTCTTGCCTGTGAACCTTGGTTTAAAACCACCTGACAGTATTGAAAATATAATTAGAATCTGAGGATGAGACCTGACAGAAAATTTCATTCATTCTTAACCTTCTACCCTAAGAAAGAGAATTTGTGAAATAATCTGAAGTCAGTTTTAAAATATTCAGACAATTTGTACTAGTAGCCTCATGTCGTACCTTGTATAAATCCATTGAGTTCAGTGGATTTAAATCCACAGTGAATTTGGTCCAGTATCCTTTGCAGGCTTCACATTCATCTACCCAATGGTCAGCTCCAGGCAGGATTAGTAGAGTGGAACTAATGTTGTGCATTTCTATCAATTTCTGTCACTTGCTGTTGCTGTCTTGTCCTCTATCTTGCCATGAATTGCCAAAATTGAAATTAAATGTATAACTGATGAACTTTGTATCACTTTAATGTTGACCTTAATGAATTAAAAGAACATAATAAAAAATTAGGTTCTGACTGATACCTTTTTGGATCAAGTAAGTTAGAAGTTCTTTCTGATTCATAGAGTGCATAAAGCCACCCAAGGGTTGTCCTAGTTATATTGATTGCTGGGAAATTATTGCAACATCATTTTTTATACAGGGACACCTGGCTTATGTAAAACATTGTTAACACAACACTCCAGCACAAAGATTTTTGTTTCTAACAAGCAGTTTTTCCAGACACACTTTTGCCTTTTCTTTGTTCTTGTCCAATGTCCCATGTCTATGAACAGAAACAAAATGCCCTGAGATCAATAGAGAGCAAGCCATTGACTTCAATGGACTTTCAATTAGGCCTTAGACTGTGTAGTTGATATCTGCATTTCTCAGCAAGTTAGTTGTAAATAATGATATTTCCTTGGGAGTGGGCAGAGGGAATAACCCTGCTGGTTCAGCTGCACAGCAAGTGAATTCTCACATGTCTTGGAATTTTCAACACTGATCAAATGTCTAAATGTTCACACCCACTTGACTTTTAGCAGGATGGTCACTCTAATAGACTAACAGTGGCACTTCAAGGGAGGGTCTCCAAGTGTTGGTGGGGTGCAAACAGAAGTCCCAGTGGAATTCTTCAAGGGCCTTCTTCCTATGGGCCCAGATGAAGGAGTTCCTTGAAGAGTTCCACCAGGATTTCAATGATTTCCACCCCACCATCAACCTCAGCCTGGACCAGTCCACACTGGAAATCCACTTTCTGGACAGTAAAATACAATTAAGTGATGGTCACATAAACGCCACCCTATACCAGAGACCTACTGATCGCGGTACCAATCTACATGCCTCCAGCTTTCATCCAGGACACATACAGTCAATTGTCTACAGCCAAGTCCTACAATACAACCACATTTGCTGAGACTCCTCCGACAGTGACAAAAACACCTTCAGGATCTCTATTAAGTGTTCTTAGAATTATAATAACTATCAGGGGAAGTGAAGAAAGAGATTTACAAAGCCAGATGGCTTTGAAATCACTAACTACAAGACAAAATGAACAAGGAAAGACACAGAATGCCACTGGTAATCACCTACAGCCCCCTAGTAAAACCTTCCCAGCATATAATCAAGGATCTACAACTATCCTGGAAGATGAACTCTCACTCTCTCAAACCTTTGAGGTGTGCCAGTCCTTGTTCACAGAATGCCCACAACCTGAAGCAAATAGTCACCAGTACCTAAACACCATACAACGGAAACACTAACCCAGGTACCTATCCCTGCAATAAATCCTGCTGTTAACTCTGCAAATCTATTCCGGTGACACCATCATAGGACCTAATCAAACCAGTCACTCCATCAAGGCTTATTGACCTGCATATCTACCAAAATGATATAGGCCAACAATGTCCCTCTACCTTATACATTGGCCAAACTGGACTGTCTATGCAAAAGACTAAATGAATGCAAATCAGATATCAAGAACAATAACATTAAAAAATCAGTAGGGGAGCATTTCAGTCTTCCTGGATGCTCTAGACTTTAAGAAACATGGCTTCATTAAAAAAACAGAAAGAAAGAAAAAAAACCCTGCAAAAACAGACTTCCGCATGAAATTACAGAGCTGGAATTCATATGCAAACTTGACACTATCAGACTGGATCTGAATAGAGACTGGAAAAAAGTAGGTAACTGTCCCTTTTTAAACATTCTCGCCACCTTATCAGTTGTTAATGAACCACATGTACACTGTTTGAATTGAAGTGACCTTGTTAACTTGCCCTTCATGTGTGTATATATACACATAGCAATACTGTAATTTGCACTTCATGCATTTGACAAAGTGGGCTATAAAGCCTGAAAAACGTGTGTTTTAATACATTTGTTAATATTTATGAGTGCCACAGGACAACGCCTTGTTTGTTTTACTCTCCTCACCAATACCATTGTCAAAACAAACCTTCCTGGGTAGTTTTTCTAGTGGCCAGTTTCCACTCCAATGACGATTGAACTTCTCCAGTGGGCGATATGATCTCTTGTGATTTATTTAGAGTGTTGTAATGTCCCAATCTCCTAACCATGTTACAAAAACAGAGTGAAACACAGTCTCTAATCCCCGTTCCCCCAAAAGAACTTGCTAGCTATAAAGGTTAAAAAAAAAAGGGGTAGCAAATAATGCAGCAGACCTGATACTGCTGACCTCTCAGCCAAAATAATCAGTGTGAGGATAGACACTCTTGCTTTTAAATAGAAACTATCCCAATCTAATCTTTTAATGAGCTGTTTTCAGCTCCTGATTCAAGCTTTTTCTACAAATCCAAATTACTTTTATTTACATACACGCACGACCAGCTCCTGACCTCAGTTACACTAGCAGAAACAGCCACAGAGTTAATTTCTAGAGTTCCATGTCCATCTTTCAAATACCGGTAAGCTACATTGCTAGATACAGGTAGGGTAAATCCACTTGCTGCAACACTTTCCCCACTATACCATATAAAGAGATGCCCTCTAGCAATGTCATATGCTTTTGTGGATTGCATTTCTGCAGCGTATCAGACTGGGGTAAGAGATGAGCAGCAAGATGTACTACAAAGGATTAATCCTGTAGAGGGAATTGCAATGCTCAGATGTGTTATTTCATCAGCATTATGTTCATTGCTATTCATTATGGATGGGATGTGTAAAACAATGTGGCATGGCTTCTCGTGGGCTTTCAGTGGATTCAGTCTTCACAATACATCATTACAGTGTTGGGGGGGCAGAAAAAATTAGAGAATTCTCGCTTTTTTTTAATATGACATTAAGCAAAACAAGAAAACAATATGTTCAACAACCCATTTACAACTGGGCTTTTTTATTTTTCTAAAGCATGAATAAGAAAATTCTTATGAAGCAGAAATGGAGACGTTATATATTTGTGCCTTAATACTACTTCATTAAACTCAGTGATTTTATAAAGTGGGGCAATTAAATTAAATAGCGTTATACACTCTCTCTCCAAAATATCCCATCCTCAATGGAGGCCACTTCGCCCCCGCCCCCCCGCCCCCACCCCAGGCCCTGAATCAGGCCCATTCAGGCCTGGCGTGTCCAGGTTGATGTGGCCTGAACTCCACGGAGGGGCCATTCCAGGGCCTCACTGCTGCAAGCTGCAGCTTTCCCCAGGCACTCCTGGGAATGAGGGTTGGTTGGTTGGTTGGTGGAGCCTCTCTGCTCCTCCCTGCCAGTGGAGAGAGGGACAGAGGGAGCGCACACCACCTGCGCACCCCCCTGCCCTGGCCAGATCCAGCTCATGCCATTGTGGTGGGGGAAGGGGGCCGGGAGTCCCCAGAGCACACCTGGGGGGGCAGAAGGCAATGCTCAGTGAGCCAAAGGTGGTTCACTGATCCTGCGTTGCCGATCCCTGGACTAAACTAACGTGGCTGCCCCTTTTGGAACTTGGCAAGATGCAAGATGCTAACCGAAGTGCCTCAGAATAGACAAAGAGCTCACCTCTACCCAGAAATGGAGGAGGTCAGTGCAAGTCTGGGAACAAAGAAAAACACTTGGAAGAGTTTGAGGCTTTTGGCCTGGGACTCTCCATCTTTAAAGAACTTTAAGCAAGATCTGGGCCTTGCCTGGTCTCAGGCAGAGGCTGGCTGTGCAAACATCTGACAGGTGAACACCTTAAGTATGAACTTGGACTATGAGGTCAGTTTAAGTAGAGATATTAGGGTACTATGCATGTTTTCCCTTTTTATTTCCTTGTACTCATTCCTGACTCCTCTATATTGTGATTCTGCCATCATTGGCCATTTTCTCACTTAGAATTATAATCTGATCAATAAACTTGTAGTTGTTTTATCTAAAGCTGTGTGATCTTTAGAGGGGGTGAGTGAAGAAGGTTGGGCACAAATGGACTTGGGTGTATTGAGATTGGGAGTGGACCCCGATCACTACAGGCTGTGGCTCCTGGTGTGGTAATTGGGGCTGGGGGTGCTTGCGGGGGGGGGGACGGGGAACGACCCTCAAGGAGCCAGAAGGCATACACCCACTGCTTGGGACCAGTTGCATGCCAGACGCCAGAATGGACTGACTCTGGACTGAGTGGTCACTTGGCAAAGCAGGGCAAATTGGGGTTCAGGAGTGGGAATCGGGTGCGGGGGGTCACACTGGCACACCTGACTGGATCTGGGGAGCAGACTGTCACAAAACTACTGTAACCCTTCTGCCAGGGCGAAATTGCAGGACAATGGCTGAGTTCTATATCTAGGGGTTTCCAAATAATGTCACACCACCAACTGACTTGAGCCCCCACCCAGATTTCTGGGAAATCCTGCACTATTCCCTGGGCACCCCAAAGTGGTAAGGCTTCACCACTCACAAGCACAAGATGAGTGTAGTATACAGAACTTTTAATAGTAGTAACAACAGAATGTAAAAGGCCAAATAACAGAAGTCAGCACTGATTTAGAAAATCAGTACAGAGCAAGGATCCCAATAACCCACACTGCATAACAGAACATACTAGACTTAATGACAGAACCCACACTGATCTGGAAAATCAGTGCTAATCAGACTTCCAACATGATCCCATATATCATAACAGCAAATGTAAATTCACTAGCAAAATCAGCACTGATCTGGGGAATCAGTGTTAACTAGGCTCCCAACCAACCCTAGGGTAGGTAGGGAGTGTCTTTCACAACTGCTGTACGCCGGCACCAACCACTAGTCACTCTCTCCGTCCACTAGCACCATCCCTTCACCCTGCCCACTTTCTGCCAGCTCCACCCACCAGTCACCCACACCACCCAGCTCACTGCTGGTTGCACTCACTGTCCACTTGCTCTGCCTACCAGTCACTCACACTGCCCAGCTCACTGCTCTCATCATCTGCCAGCTCTACCCACTGATCACTCCACCTGAGCTCCTCTTCAGTAATTTCAACTCAGAGGGAGTTTCTTCTTTCTTGTGATTTCAGCTCAGAGAGAGAGCTTGCCACTCTCACTGATTTCAGCTCTTAAACCTCAAGTAGCTGTAAACAGCTATTTCCATTACAATAACAAACACCTCAAAAGAAATCTAGCCAGACCTATCACCTGACCATAGGACCAGGATGAAACAAATACCTCAAACATTGCTCTAGAAACAACTATACAAACCTCCTCCTCTCAACTTTTTCCAGGCTGACACAGGCAGTGGCCTCTCTTACAAGTCTCTTTTTAGCTAAGGGCAGCTTTTACCCTTTAACTAAACCCAAACAGATTTGGAACAATCAGAAAGTAGCATATCACCAAAGACAGTATTTCATATTTCCCTTCAGCAGAACTACAGATATTGACAGATCTGTGATCAGATCAACCCCAAATACCATTACCCATATTGCCCTGCACCCATAGTTTGATTATGCTAATCTATTCTTTGTTCTCATGCAAATATTAAACCCATGCAGATTAGTTGCCCCCCCCCCCCAAAAGCTGTTAGGTACAGCTTCTAAGCCTGCCTTACACTACATTAGGAATTTATGCTGCATCCATGGGAAAGTTCCTTGTGCTTCCTTCCCTGTGAGGTGCAAAGGCAGGCAGGTGATTTGCTTCCATGGATACCTGGAGTGATAATCTGGCAGTTGCAGGATTGCAGATGCTAGGCTGTTTCCAACCAAAATGCTGTAGAAACAAGAGGAGCTAGCTGAGGATGCTGGAATGAATGGTAGCCAACAGCTAGCTACCTTGTTGTGTTCCTGTGTAGAAATCCTATGATTATAGTAATGATGGTTGTTGCAGGCCAGCAGTGCATTTTTACAATGTGAGCAGATGCATTTTTTCTCCTTACCAAGTGTTACTTCTACTTTCAGAGCCACCCCACTAGAGAAACTGAGACAGTCTTTGTATGATTTAAAGCCTTAGAGGGAGAAGGTGGAAAATGACATGTCCGAGTCAGTCTTCCTTCCTGAATTCAGTGTAAATCAACAGGTTGGTGGCTTCTTGTTACAGCCTCATTCTGGCTCCTGTATCAATATTCCCCCGAACAAAAAAGAAGCCTAGTGGCTCTTTTAAAGCCTAACAAATTTATTTATTGCATGAGCTTTCATAGAAAATCCCACTTTGTCAGATGCTTGCAGATGGAGAACTACAGATGAATGGGAGGAAAATAGATGCAGGGAAGTGTAAGTCATAGAATCAGGTCAGACTGTTACAGCAAATCAAAACAGTCATTTAGATTCAAACAATGAAGAACAGCAGGTTAAAGGGAGGTGAGGTAAGAAGAAGGCAAAATTACCTTATAATGAGGAAAAAAGCTGAAATCTCTGTTTAATGCTAAGGCTACAGTATAAATGCACACGAATTTCAATTTTGCAGTTTCTCTTTGAAGCTTTGATTTGTAATCCATTTCATAGAATCATAAGCTTGGAAGGGACCTCATGAGGTCATCTAGTCCCACCCCCTGCTAAAAGCAGGACTACTCTCATTAATCATCCCAGCAAAGGTATTGTCTAACTGGACCTTAAATATCTACAAACAGAGAATCCGCCATCTCCCTAGGCACCCCATTCCAATGTTTCACCACTCTCTTAGTGAGAATTTTGCCTAAAATCCAGCCTTAACCCCCCAGCTGTAACTTGAAATGGTGGGTTACTTACCAGTAACCGTCCTTTTTCGAGATGGGCTGCTCACATACATTCAGTTACAGGTGCCTACCTGCCGCAGCGCACAGTAGCTTGGAAAGTCTTTAGCCTCAGCCTGTCAGGTCAGGGCACACGGCCAACGCCCCCTCAGTGCCGCGACTGCGGCTATATAGGTGACTGTGGCCCTGACCTTCCTAGTCCCATATACCTTCGCCAACTCTGTTAGTGGGGATGGTGGGAGGAGCCTGAATGTATGTGAGCAGCCCATCTCGAAGAAGGATGGTTACTGGTAAGTACCCTACCATTCTCCTTTGAGTACTGCTCACATCATTCAGCTACAGGTGACCTCTAGTGATTCTTGAGGACGGTGGGAGGAGTTACAGTCTACCCACACTGAGTACAGCGCTGCCCAACGCAGCATCATCTCTAGACTGCTGGGCGATGGCGTAGTGCGTCATGAAGGTAAGTATCAATGACCACGTAGCGGCCCTGCAGATCTCTTGGATCAGGACCCTGGCAAGGAAGGCTTGATGACACTTGGGCCCTGGTAGAATGGGCTTTAACAGTCCCAGGAAGGGGTGTGTTCAACCTTCCATAGCAGTCTTTATTGCAGTTCACAATCCATTTGGAGATACACTGTGAGGACACTGGGAGACCTCTCTTGAGTTCGGTGACCGCCACAAAGAGTTGAGAGGTCTTGCAGAATGGCTGAGTGCACTCGATGTAAGTCAGGAGCACTATCCTCATATCCAGGATATGCCATCTCCTCTGGTTCTCCATAACCTGAGGGTCTGGATAAAAAACTGGCAGGCAGATTTCCTGGAATGGAAGGGGGTGGCCACCTTAGGAAGGAAGGATGGGTGATGATGAAGGACCACTTTATCCAGGTAGAACCTTGTATACGGGGGTTCTAAGGAGAGGGCTTTTGAGTCTGAAACCCTTCTAGCAGAGGTGATTGTTACTAAGAAAGCCACCTTCCAAGACAGGACCAGCAGAGTGGCTAAGTCCAAGGTTCATAGGACAGCTCTGTCATCACCTGGGGAACCACGTTTAGGTCCCACAGCAGGGGGGGAGGTTTACGAGGTTGAGGAAAGAGTCTGTCCACCCCTTTCAGAAACCTCACGGAGGTAGGATGGGAGAAGACTGGGGCCCCATCCACCCTTTCGTAGAGAGCTGAGATTGCCGCTAGGTGAACTCTCAGCGAGGACGAAGAAAGGCCTTTCTCCCTAAGGTCTAACATATAGTCGAGGATTAGGTGTATTGGTTCTGATATGGGGTCTACACCCTTGTCCTGGGCCCAGATGGAGAATCGCTTCCATTTGGCTGTGTATGAGGACCTGTTAGATGGTCTTCTGTTACCAACCAGGACCTTATTAACCCTGTCTGAGCAAAGCCTCTCCTGCTTGCTGAGCTGGAGAGCATCCAGGCCATCAGGTGTAGGCAGCCCAGGTTCGGGTGCGGGAGGCGCCCTGAGTCCTGTGTTATGAGGTCCACCCACAATGGAAGGCAGAGCGGGGTCTCTACGGACATATCCTGCAGGAGCAGGAACCAGTGTTGTCTGGGCCAGTTTGGAGCTAACAGTATCATGTTTGCTCCTTCCATATTGATCTTCAAGAGGACACTCTGGATCAGGGGGACCAGAGGGAAGGCATACATCAGGGGCCCTGACCAGTTGATGAGGAAGGCATAGCTGAGAGACCTCTCCTCCCAGCTCCTGAGGGAGCATGACTGGGGACACTTGCGGTTCTGCTGTGTTGCAAACAAGTCTATCTGTGGTGACCCCCATTTGTCTAGCAGAAAGCAGAACACCCTGTCGTGGAGGGACCACTCGTGGTTCGCTAGGGGCTTTCTGCTCAGTGAGTCCGCAAGCCTGTTGTCCACTCCCGGTAGATGGGCAGCCACTGGGCTGAAGTTGTGTTCTGTGGCCAACTCCCAGGGTTTGCATCCCTCTTCACAAAGCGTCAGGGAGCAGACCCCTCCCTGCCGGTTCGTATAGACAATGGCTGTGGTGTTGTCCATGAAGATCTGGACTGACCTGCCCTGTATCTTGTCCAGGAAGGTCATGAAAGCCCTCAGTTCCTTCACATTTATGTGGAGAGGTCTGCCCATATGGGACCAGAGCCCTTGCGTGGAGAGGCTCCCAGAGATTTGAACCCCCCCACCCTGAGTCCAAGGCATCTGTTATCAGGGACACAGGATTCCAGATGCAGCCTCACTAGTGCTGAATAGAGTGGAATAATCCAATCCCTCGATCTGCTGGCAATACTACCAATGCAGCCCAATATGCCATTAGCCTTTTTGGCTACAAGAGCACACAGTTGACTCATATCCAGCTTCCCTTCCACCCTAATCCCAAGGTCCTTTTCTATAGAGCTGCCTCTTAGCCAATTGGTTCCCAGCCTGTAGCAATATATAGGAATTTTCTGTCCTAAATGCAGGACTTCGCACCTGTAAATTAGCACATATTCTTAATCTAACTAAATGTGTTTAAATAAAATATTAGCTAAAGCACATTAAACACACTACGTTCTGATCAGATTCTTTAAGGAATTTTTAATATTTTTATATCAGAAATCCAATGAATGCTGTAAGCCATCACCTGTGTAGTGATAAGTTTACATATCTGCACCAGACCTATTGGTTTCTGCCACATAGACCAGGTTCCCATGCATTCGAAAAGCTGATAGAACAGCGAGAGAGAGAGTACTCTACCTCACCTACAAGTCAGAAGATACTGCTATCTCATCAGCCAACTCTCTCAGCACCCTTGAATGCAGTTCATCCGGCCCCATGGACTTGTGCACATCCAACAGGGCTGTAACTACAGTGGGGCCGACAGGGCAAAGCCCCGGGCGGCCCAAAGCAGCTCACTAGAGCCGTGTTATTAAAGGGCCAGCTTTGCAGCACTGGCTCTAAGCGCCGCTAATGGGAAGGGGCTCGTTCCAATCTGAACGTGCCCCGGGGGGGCAAAACACCATGTTATAGCTCTGGTAGCCTGGGAGCTGACCCTGCCTGCGAAGAGTGAAGTAAAAAAAGTATTGGGCACTCAGCCTTTTCCACATCATTCACCATGAGGATACCTGCCCAATTCAGTAAGGAACCTAGACCATCCGTGATCATCTTCTTGCTACTGACACACTTGTAGAACCCTTTCCTGTGGTCTTTCACATCCCTTGCTAGCTGCAACTCCAATTGCCCTTTGGCCTCTCTGATTTTATCCCTGCTGGCAGGGCCATCCTTAAGGGGGGACAGGAAGGGCAACTGCCCTGGGCCCCACGCTTTGGGGGGCCTTGTGCTTTTGGGGGATCTGACGCAGCCGGCTGGAGTAAGGAAGCAGGGAGCTTTTTCAAGCTGTGGGACTAGGGAGCAGCTCGGGCTGGTCAGGGAAGGGGGAAGGGATTTCAGACAGGCAGCGTTTGGTTACAGGAGCTCTTAAGTAGCCACCTTCCCACAACTGCTCCCTGAGGGGAAGAGAAAGGGCAAGTGTTGAGATAAAACTTGTGGAGCCAGCCTCAGTCAAACAAACGGGGACAAAGTCAGGAGAATGTCACATCCCCAACCTTTACAAAACAGGACCTTCTCTTTGAATTTACATCAGCATCTCCAGAAAGTGTTCTCAGATATTAAAGAACTTTTTTCCTTCTACATTTAACAAGACTTTCCTGTCTTCAGGGATGTCTTTTTGAGCAAACTTCTCTGTGCAGATAATGATCTATTGTACCTGAGAGAGAAGACCCCAGGCTAGCGCTCATATGGAAATACTGGGTTTTTAGGGTTAATGGCCATCAATCAACACATTAAAGAAGTTTTTTTGTCCTCCCTTCTGCACTGTAAATATGCCCCATTGTCATTGATTGCAGTCAGAGCACCAGTCCCAAAGCATGGCAAAGAGGAAAGCAACTGTAGCCAAAACAAACAAGGAATCCTGTGGTACTTTTAAAGACTAACAAATTTATTTATTTGTTAGCTTTTAAAAGTGCCACAAGACTCCCTTGTTTGTTTTACATCAGGATATCTGAGAGAAGGCCAAAGGTCCCTTGTTTCTTACTCTCATCCTCAAACAGTACCTAAGTGTCATTACTTAGATCACCTGCAAAGCAATGAGGAATGTATGAATACATATATTAAAATAAGATGGAAAAGGAGAGAGTCAGGCAGCATAAAGGAAATAACATACATTAGACAATTAGAATCCAGTGCTTTAAGGTGAGAGAGGACCTGAATTTATTTCTTGATATCATCCAAAAATAGCTTCCCTCTCTCTGAATTTTCAATTTAAAAAAAAACTTGATCTAAGAAAAATTATTAAACTTGTAAAATTGTGTGCCCATCTTGAACAGAAAACCAGAACCACAAAGAAGAGTACCTCCAGATGTGCCTGTCCACTTGGCTGTGAGGTTGATGAAACATCACCATGACACATTCAGTATTGCCTACCCTAAACATCAAAAATAGTCATAAGTCTGGCTTAAATATGTCATTAAAACTCACTTAAAAATAAAGAGATGTTTAAAGATATAATAAATGGGGGGGAGCTATTTTCTCTGATTTCTGGGTTTTGAGCCTTTAGGATAAAGTCAGGTCATGTTTTTCTGCTTCTCTCTGCAACTTTTTAGCCTGAGGGCTAGAAATTTATGATTTTATTAAAGAAAAATTATGACACTGCCCAGTGTTCCCTCTAAGCTGATGATGCAGCTGAACAAGTTATGGGTGCACAAGTTATTGGGGAGCCAGCGGGCAGCAGGGAAGAAGCCTATCGGGGCCTGGAGAACCAGCAGGGAACTTGCTCAGCTGCATTAGCAGGCTGGGGACCCCTTTGTAACAAAAAACAAAAAAATCTTTGCAGACCCCCTCGGCTGATTATGTAATTTGGCCAGCATGGGCAGACTCTGCCCTGCACCAGTGGGAGAGCTGGTGAGCAGCGCTGCCACCACCATTGCCCGCACCACCGGGGAGCTGAGCCACAGCAGCTGTGGTCCCCTGCCTTGTCCCTGATGGGGAGCTGCTGTGGCTCCAGCCCCCTTCCAGGATACAGCCACAGACGGGGAAAGGCAGCCCTGGCAGGGAGCATCAGGGCTGTAGCTGGATTCCGGCCCTTGGTAGGGAGAGGCTCTGCAGACCCCCTGCAATGTGTCCATGGACCTCTGGGGGTCCCCGGACCACAGGTTGGGAACCACTGGCTTAGAGGGAACATTGTGCTGCAAAGTTTAAAATGCAGGGGCCCCCACACAAACTGATTCGCCCTGGGCCCCGCTCCCCCCTAGGGACAGCCCTGCCTGCAGGCCTAAGCAATATCTTTATATACCTCCCCAGTCATCTGTCCATGCTTCCACTTCTTGTAAGCTTCCCTTTTGTGTTTCAGATCACCACACAGTTCTCTGCTAAGCCATGCTGAGTGCCTTTCACATTTGCTATTCTTTCTGCACATCGGTATGTTATTTTCCTGTGCTCTTAGCAGGGTTTCTTTAAAATACAGCCAGCTTTCTTGGGCGTCTTTCCCCTTCAGATCAGCCTCCCAGGAAACCCTGCCCATCAGTTCCCTGAGGGAGCCAAAATCTGCTTTTCTGAAGTCCAGGGTTTGCGTTTTGCTTCTTTCCTTTCTATCTTTGATCAGCATCCTGAACTCTACCATCTCATGGTTACTGCTGCCTGGGTTGCCATTCACTCTTACTTCTCCAATCAATTCTTCTCTGTTGTGAGCAGCAGGTCCAGAGGTGCAAGGTCCCTAGTTTGTTCTTCCAGCATTTGTACCAGGAAGTTGTCTTTAACACTCTCCAAAAACTTCCTGGATTGCCTGTCCACTGTTGTATTGCCCTCCCAGCAAATGTCAGGATAACTGAAATCCCCCACGAGAACCAGGGTCTGTGATCTGAAAACTTCTGCTAGTTGTCCATAAAATGCATCATCCACCTCCTCTTTCTGGTCTGGTGGTCTATAGCAGACACACACCACAACATCCCCATTGTTACATTCCCCTTTAAATTTAACCCACAGACTTTCAACTGGCTTGTTTCCACTTTCAGAGTGGAGCACCGAGCAGTCATACAGCTCTTTTACAATATAGCACTACTACTCCACCTCTTCTTCCCAAACAAACAATTTATATCCATCCATGGCAGCGCTCGAGTCATGCAAGCTATCCCACCATGTCTCTGTTATTTCAACTACCTCATAGTTCCCTGTCTGTGCCACTACTACCAATTCTTCCTGCTTGTTTCCCAGGCTCCTCACATTTGTGTACAGGCACTTAAAATACTGGGCCAATTGCCCTACTGTCCTCTGTTGATTATCTCCCCTGTTGCATCTTCCTCCTTGCATTTTTTTCCTGGTGTCCTCCTTCCCCACTCACTTCAGGTATTAGGACTTTATTAGGACACTTAAAACAATTATTTGATTCCCCCACCCCAGTTCTGATTACTCTCTCTATTATCCCTGCCGTTACAGTCCCCACACTCCCCAAGTTCCATCCCTTCCCCCAGGTCTCCCTCTTACTTGTGGGCTTTGGTCACCTTCCCCCTTCAAACCTACTTTAAAGCCTTCCTCACTAGGTTAGCCGCTTGACGTCCGAATATGCTCTCCCTCTTCCTTGACAGGTGGAGTCCATCTCTGCCTAGCAGTCCTTCTTCCTGGAGCAGTACTCCATGGTCAAGGAAGCCAAAGCCCGCCTGACACACCATCTTTGCAGCCAGGCATTCACCTCCAGGATGCATTTGCCTCTGCTTAGGTCCCTATCCTTGATCAGAAGGATCGAGGAGAACACCACCTGTGCTCCCAGTGCCCTGTAGTCACCTTTGGTCTGCTGAGGATCACCTCTCGTGGTATCATTGGTTCCCACATGGATGAGTAGCATGGGATAGCAGACGGAGGGGTGGATGATTCTTGATAGTCCAACTGTAATGTCTCAGATATGGACCCCTGGCAGGTAGCATACCTCCTGAGAGGCCTTATCGGGGCAATGGATGGGTGCTTCCATCCCTCTCAGAAGGAACTCCCTAACCACTACAACCGTACGTTTCCTCCTGGCTGTGGTGGATGTGATCCTCCCAGCCTGGGGGAGTACATGGCTTCTCCTCTTCCACTTCATCCTTCATCTCTAGTGCTGCATAACGGTTCTCCACCGCAGAGGAGGGCATGATGGGAGCAAGGGTGGAGCACTATCAGCTGCCAGAAATAACCAGCTGCCAGTGTCCTCCCTGTGCCAGAGCCATCTCCTCCTTCTCCGGTGGTGTGGCAGCAGTCATTTGCACCTGGATAGGTTCCTCAGCCTTGGATGTTTCCTCATGGATGCTATCAAGGAATTTCTCCAGCGCATGGATACTCCTGAGCCTAGACACCTCATTTTCTAACTCTCCCATCTGCCTCCTGGGAGATTCCACCAGAAGACACCTGTCACACTGAATGATCTGCCCAGTCTGATTGTCTATGAGTGGGAAGCGCAGGCCACGGTCCCTGAAAGTCCACACCAGGATTTGGGTAGAGATATCCATGGTCAGAATGTCTGTCTGGGTATGGGCACAGGAGGAGACAGAAGGGATGCTGGCACAAGCAGTGAGGCTCCTCTTCATCACAGCAGCTTCACCAACTCCTTTCTAAACTCCCTCTCAAACTCTCCTGCTTACAGTCCCCTAGCCAGTCAGCCACTGGCTTTTAAGGCCTTCTCTGGCTAGGTCAGCCCTTGTCCCTCATTAAGCACATGGGGAAGGGTGATCAGAAGGCTGATTGAGGCTGATCAAAGGTGAACAGGGAACAATGATACAAACAGGCCCCAGACACACAAGCAATCACAATCCCAAGTCACACAGTAACTGACAACAGCAATCACTTGTAGGAAAGACACAAACACACAGTTAGCAATTCCCTCACCCCAAGCTTCCCTCTCTCCCTTGATTCTTCAGCTGGGGAGAGGGAGGAGCAGAGGACACACCCTCTGCCTGACCAGCTCCTGGCCCTGCTCCTGCTTCCACCACCACCACCACTGTTCCTGCTACCTCTTTCTGCCCTGCTCCTGATTCTGCTGCTGCTGTTGTGGCTGGCTGGCCTCTCTCCTTCCCACCTCCCTGCTCGGGTGAGGCGGGGGTGGGGGGGAGAGTTAGAGAAAGACACCTTTCACCACCACCAAGACCTGGAGAAAACCACCTCTCCTGCCAGCCAGCCAGCCAGTCCCTGCTGCTGCTGCTGCTGCTTCTGGAGCCTGCTGCCTCTCCAAGAAGGTACCACCACCATTGAGGGGGGGCCTCCAAAGACTAAGCTTTCACTGCTTGCAGCTGGGGGTGAGCTACTAAAGCCACCCCCACCACCCCCAGCTGCTTCTTCCTTGGCCTCCCCTCCTACCACCAAGAAGGCAGCAGGCTCCCAAGCTTTCACCACCATTAGGCCTTTTCAGCAGCAGGGACCATAGCACCCCCTACCCCCGCAGTAGCAGCTTTTTTCCCTGTAGTTTAGTTTGTCCTTCCCCCCCCCCTTTTCCCCCCTCACCCCTAGCGGCTGGAGGGCTTCCCACCCTCTGTTTTGCCCTCCAGCCAGTTCAGTACCCTTACCCCTCACAGAACCCTCCTCAACCCCTGAGTTTGGTGTAGCATTCTGCCCCACCTCAGCCCTAAGAGTTTGTTCCCTTTTTTTTGCATTCCCTGCCCCACCCATCAGCCCCACCCTTGCACCATCCACCCCCAACCAGAGTTGGCCAGGCCATAGGTCCCTGATCCTTTTTTGTTTATCCCCCATGCACTGCACCCCCCCGATACACCTGTGATCCCCGCACCACCCAGTGCAGCCGGAGGAGCCGGCCCCTCTTAGCCCACAAAAGCCCCTTGTCCTTCCTTCCCTGGCACCCTCCTCCCTTGCCTGCAGCCTAGCAGGGAGGAGTGGTTGTCACCCCCTTAACTCCCATATAATCCATCCCTTATCCACCCCTTTTCCATTGCCTGGTCCCCCTCCCTTTTCTCTCCCCTACCCCAGCCTACCCACCCCCAGGTACCCCCTCCTGTTCCCTCCATTTTGGGAACATGGAGACTTCCCCAG
>ML681963.1:13026904-13078225 GCA_007922195.1 Podocnemis expansa | reverse complement strand
GGTATTCTTCCTGGCATCGGAGGCCACCGCACAGGAGGCGGTGGTCAGGGGCTTGGCGGTGGGGGTGTCCATGTGCCAGTGGAACCCTTGGAGGACCTGGGCATATGGGTGGTCCTTACTTCCGTTCCTCCCTTCCTCCCCAATGCCGCCCTGCTTCCCCTTCTCTCCACCCTGGGGAAGCCGATATCTATCATCAGCCCTCTCCCACTGGGATGTAAGGACCCCGCCCTCTGTCACGTTTTGTCCTTCCGCCGGCAGGTGCAAATCCAACTGCCACCGGCGGGGGCGCGTGGCGGGGTGGTGCTCGAGGGGTCCTTTCTGGTGCCCTATCAAGGGGCCCACTATAAGATCTTTTATTCTTCGGGGGAGGCCCGGTGCTTCCTCTGTAGCAACTGTCTCCCCGGCCATCCCCGCCCCATGCTCCAAGCCGGCTGCTAGATTTGCAGCCGGTCTCTTTCCGAACCGCACCTCGTAAATATCTGTACACGCTCGTGCTACATACCATCCACTTCCTCGCCCTTGCGTCCCGCCCAGATACAAAGTGGCGGGACCGTATTCCACCTAGAGAGGGTGAGGACCCCCGGTGAGCCAGTCTGTATGCCCCCCTCACCCCAAGGCCCGCCGGGGACATCAGTTGGCAGCTCCTACATGGAGCCGTGAGCACGGGCGTGTACCTGGCACGGTTCACCCTTTGTCCTGACACCTGCCCCTTTTGCGGTGAGAGGGAGACCCTGGCGCATGTCTATCTAGACTGTGCCAGGCTGCAGCCCCTCTTCCGGCTCCTCCAGAACCTCCTCTTGAGGTTCTGGCTGCACTTCTCCCCACACCTGTATCTCTTTGCACTCCCTATCCGTGGCCCCACAAAGTCGCGGGACCTCCTTGCCAACCTCCTCTTGGCTTACGCAAAAGTAGTCACTTATAAAACTCAGGAGAGGAGGTTGGCTGACGGAGGGGCCTGCGCCTGTGGGGCCTATTTCCGGTCCCCCGTCCGTGCATGTATCCTGGCAGAGTTCCTCTGGGCGGCGTCCACTGGCTCCCTTGACACCTTCTGGGAGCAGTGGGCACTATCTGGGGTTTGCTGCTCGGTATCCCCTTCTGAAACTCTAGTTTTGAACCTGTGACCCTCACACCCGTCCCTGTTTGCTTTTTTTGTTGTCCCAAGCAATTAGTTGAAGGCCTGTTTTGTGCCACTTCCCCTAGGCTGGGGGAAGGATTTTAGAAGTGGGTGGGCTTACGCCCACCCACCACATGGGACACTTCAATATGTTCTTCAGCAAGGGGATTGCCTTTGCCTCCTTCTCAGGGCTTCTCCTACTCCTTCCCTCCCAAACTCCCCTGTTTGTCTAACTATGGCTATTAACAAATCATCAGTGGAGTGTGCCAGAAAACTGAAGTGTTCCCCTCAGGAACGTTGCTGGCCCCGGAAAAGACCTGGGGCATGGGCCCAGGCCACGCCCCCTTGGCCACGTTCTGGCGCCCAGGCCCAGTAATTCATTGGGCTCCTGCCACCTCCAGCCTGGCCCCAGAGCCCCGGCTGGTTTTGGGGCCAGGAGTGGCAGGCGCCGCTGCGGGTTTCCTGGCCTCAATGCCAGGCCAGGGCCAGGGCTGGGAGAGGCAGGTGCTGCGAAGGGTGCCCTGGCCAGAGTCCCCGGTCTGGGACTGGGCTAGCCTGGACACTCGGGGCACTTGTGCCAAGACTCAGGGCACGTGACCGTTGTGCCAGGTGCCAGCAATGCCCCTGGTTCCCCTATGTGATTTATGCCACCATGTGTCAGAAATGTACTTCTGCCTTGTACATTGGACAAACAGGACAGTCTGTGTGCAGCTCAGATCTGGAGAGAGGGAAGAGAGGCCTCGTTAACTCATTAAGCACTTAGTTGAGAGAAGAGAGTTTTTTTGACCAGGCCCCAGGGCAGGAAACTCTGGGAAAATGAAGACTCCAGACCAGCGGAGCTTTTACTTACTGACTTGTTTGGTTGGTTCCTGGTTGTAAAACAGAATAAAGGAAAGGCAGCTAGCAGCAGCAAGATCAAGGAAAGATGATCTTGTGGTTCAGGTGCTGAACTCGAACTTAAGAAGCTTGGTGCGACTGAATGTAGCAGACCCTTCCTGCTCCCCACTGGAGACCTTGTCACGCCTGGATTCACTTCCTGGTTCTGACACTCTGACTCCTACGTTTAGCATGTCTCTCGGTCCCTCATTGACACAGTTCTTCCTCAGTGATGGGGCTGATGATACTTCCTGTGTCTGCTGCATCTAATTATGATATTAGTTCTTCAGAGCAGGTGCTGGTACTTATGAAGAGCGTGTGTGTGTACAGCACCTAGCACAATGGGGTCAAGATCTCAGTCAGGGCCTCTAGGCATTACCATGATGATCATTATAATAAATTGGTGTCAGTTTGGATTAAACCTTGAATACCTATTTTGTGTTGAAATATGAGCATGCTGGCAACTTTTTCTGTCCTGCCCTGTGACAATAGGTACATTTCATGCAGAGACAGTATTCTTCCTCCAGCTCATACACACATGGCTCAGATTCTTCATCGCCAGACACTCTGAGTCCACTGGTGTTGCATGGAGTGTCTGTCCATGTGGAATCTGGTCTGAGACGCTTTCACAGATAAGTAACAGCAGCCAGTTAGGCGTTGTTTCATAGGCAGAGGTTTGATCCTTCTACTGTAGGTACTTCCATGGCTATAAGACCTGAGTGCCTCACAATCGTTAATGTATATATCCATAGAACACCCTTGGGAAGGAGAGAATGCTATCAAGCCCATTTCACAGGCTGGGAACTGAGTCCAAGCAAGGTTTTTTAAAGGGATTTAGGTGCCTAAATCCCATTGAAATCAATAGCTGTTTTGTGCCTAAACTCCATTCAAAAGCTCAGCCTAAGTGATTTGCCGGAGGTCACCTGGGAAGGCTGTGACAGTGCAGACAATTGAAACCAGGTCTCCCACCCTCCTCAGCTGGTGCTTCAGCCACCAGACACACCTTCGTCTCTGCTGACAGAAGTGAAGCTGCCATAGTGCCCCTCCTGGCACCCTTCACAAAACCATTTTGCCTGGCAATCCAAAGCCAGGGCACGCAGTTTATCTAGTTGATAACAGTGCTTGTGCTGAGTTGTATGTCTTTACTTACATAATAATGAACTTGCTGTTATTTCTCCTTTCCCTTGCCCCAAAAGAGATGCCCATATCATTCATTTGCTTGGCAGACTTGCACTCTTGCATACAATGAGGTGGGTGGTCCCTGCTGATAGTCTGAAGATGGATGTGCTCATTTTCCTTCATGTGGATGCAGGCAGGTTTCCAGAGCTCAGTGCCTGCAGTGAAAATGTTTACTAAAAAAGGCAAGAATCAGCTGACATCAGCTGAACAGAGTTTGGATTATTTTCCCCTTCCTCCTCCTCCTCCTCACCACCCCAAAGCATCGCTGCAGACACAGAGAACAGTACAGCATCACCATTCATTCCTGTCAGTGGCTTTTTCCTTCACTGACCACACATTGGTTGTGTCCTTGTGCATGAATTTGTGCTATCTAGTTGGTGGCTAGTTGGCCTGTAAGGTTAATTAACCTTGGTTGCTGCATTTACATTGTTTTATCTCGTACCCTATCATCGGTTTATCGTCTGTGTTGTCTCTACTATTGTACACTTTCCAGTTACAGCCAATCCCATACTACTCTCCTTCGAACGTCTTCATTTGTCTCAAAATAATTCCACTTTAAACCGCCCATGTTCCGAAGAACTCTCATTTCTATAGCCTCCAGCTTTCTGATGCCTGTTTCATTTAATGCAGCTGCTTCCCGACCGTAGAGTAATACTATTAGTACAGTGGTGTGATATATTTTCCTTTTGATAACAAAGATAATGTTTTTACCAGTCCATAATTTCATTAACTTCTGTGTATCACTAAGACACATTTCCTTTTCATCTCAGCCTTGTTGGAGTTGTTGGTGCTGATCAAACTTGCTGGGTACACGTAAGATTTTACGTGTGCTATGATTTCACTTCATTTATTGTTCCTTTTTAGGGGCAACCACTTCCTGCCCTTGGCATTTAATGTCAATCCAAGTTGACCACACCAATCTTTCAAAGTAGTACAGAGTACCACCATTACTTCAGACATGTCTGCTACTTGTCATCTGCCTCAGCTAAAGAACTTAACTCCAGATTACCCAAGATTGCACCCTCCAACTCATCTACTCTTCTTAGCATTCAATTTCAAACATGGTGAAATCCAATGAGGATTCCATACTCCTTTGTTTTACCCCCAAACTTTGGCTTGCACTTATTATTTGTCTTTTTACTAAATCTTGCACGCACGTGTGCGTGTGAGAAATTTATAATAACCTTGTGGGCCTATGCACAGTGGCACCATGACTGCTCCCCCTCATTGGCCCCACTGTGCAGCTCCTCTCTCTTGCTGGCCCTACTCCCCAACTGACGGGTAGAGTCAACAGCAAAAAGGAGTGTGGGGCTCCTGGCACCTTTCTGGCCCTGCTCTGGCACTTTTTGGGCCCTGCCTCTGGCATCTGCTATGGGTACGGGTCTGGCACAGGTGCCGGCAAACATTGCTGACCCCTGACTTAATATATATGAGCAAATTAAGCCTTGTGTCGAGGTAAATTGGTATGGTGGACTACTCATGAGGGGAGGGGACAGGGAGATCCAGAGAAATCTTCAATGAAGACAACCTCATCATGGCATTGACTGCCTTGTACCACAGGTTTGTTAAAGACAAACAAGGAGTCCTGTGACAGTTAAAGACTAACAACTTTATTTTGCCACCATAGCTGAGACCATGCTTTGCAGACAGGTGAACAGACAGATTCTAATAGAGCTGTGTGGCTCAGGCTTCATGGGTAGCAGGTTGGTCCAATGGCTTGAGTGCACACCTAGATAGGTTTGTACATGGATGACTAGTGTGAACTGCTGCTGTACTCATGCTGTCATGGCCAGGCTACTGTTCTCCCCCCACCCCATCCCCCACTTGCTAGCTGTAGCAGAGCTAGTGCATGTCTGCCCTCGAGTGCTGGAAGGCACATTCCCAGCTGCTGTGTAGACCTGCCTATTTATCAGGGGTCTCAAACACGTGGCCCACAGGCCACATGTGGCCCCTAAAGCTATTTCCTGCAGCCCACAATGACACTATTGTTACTGATATTTGCAGGATCATTGTATGAAAAGGTTTCAATGGTGTGGCCCTCAGGTTAACATATTTGTCCTCATGCGGCCCTCATGGTGATTTGAGTTTGAGACCCCTTCTATATATCTCTGCAGGCTCTGTTCTCAAGCAAGGACTCTAGGTGCTAGAGATCACAACATTAAAATTATTTCAATGGAAGGACTTGTATAATAAGCTATCATCCAGTGTCACTAAGGGTAGATACTGGACTATGCAGTGATGAGGGGTATAACAGAGAGCACTCCAACACCCATTATGTTGAAGAACCTGCTACCTACAAAAGGAAAAGTTTAAATATGTGATTTATTAATGGCTGGCAATTTCACCTGAGAGGCTGTATGTCATTAGTGCAATCAAAACCTTCATGAAAAAACAGCCTCTGTTGTCCTTTGAAATACGACATCTCAATGTTATTTAATTATATGCATTGCCCAGAAGGCTCTGGCACGGTAATCAGCAGCACACAGACGTGGATTGGTGGCATGTTGATTTGTTCCTGGCTTCTCCTTGCCTTGTCTCCTCTAGCTAGTTTGGGCTACTGGTAATTTTTTGATTGCAGTGCCTCAGACTGGAGAATAAAAAGCTAGATAAATCAGGCTCTCCTGCTAGCAAACCAGGCCGCAAAGTTCTCTGCATCTTCTCTGTTACCAGGCAATGGCAAACTCAACATCATGAATACTAACACCTCCCTCCCCACAAGGAGCAGCGTGCAGTCTAGTGAGGACCAGCACATAGGAAGGTACACGTGTGCGTTCAGTAATGTATACAAATTCTGGAATGGATAAGACTACAAGGACTTCTCTGCTTGAGGATCATTCATGTCATGGGGAGCTAACACCTTAGTGTGTCTGTGCAACTGGATAAAAAATCAGAATCTGGTAAAAAAAATTAGTGGATGCCAGGCTAAAACTGCCACTGTGCCACTAGTAGGCATTTATAACAGATTTTGGGACCTAAAATGACTATGGCTAACTGATCCATCTGGTCTGATATCCTGTATCTCTGACTAGGGCCAGTGCTTGATTCTTCAAAGGATAGATTATTCCATCAACAAATTTCCTTCCTGACCAGTGTCATTTAGGGCTTGGTTTATACCCTGAAGCATGGGTGTTTTTAGTCCTTATGACCTTTTCATACCATTTCATGTTACTGAGAATATTCTCATTACCCATTATCTCAGTAATACCTTGTGACAATGAGGTCCACAGATTAATTGTGCAATGTGTGAAATATCTTAATGGGTTTTCAAGGGTACAACATCTAGCTGTTGATTACAAACTGAAATTTGTGTTGTTTTCTCTGATACCTCCACAGTGGGATTTTCTGTTGCTTTTTAAAGTATAGGAAAGCAAACATGGCGCCTGAGTTGAAAACACAGGTTAAAAGATTATCTGCATCACTCTTGCGTGGAGCAGAGTCGGTCAAAGTACAGCCCAAATACAGCCCATCGTACTCTGCAATGCAGCCTACATCCACCACCTTCATCTTTGAACACAAGACTGTTCATTCCTGCTCTATGTTGCTCTGTCTGATTCTGCTATCAAGCTGGAGAACTGCATACCAAGATCTGTAGGCTCTTTGAATGTCAAAGGTATGAAATCCTGTCACAATTGCAAGCAATGGAAATGTTACCACTTACCTCACCAGAGCCAAGATTTTATCCATGGTCACCTGCTGGGCAAAAGTTGGTTTCCCCAGCTAGAGAGGCAGAGATCTCTGACATTGCTTTTACTTTAAGATGCATTAAGTGCATACAGAGCTTGAAACCAAAGTAAATATGTCTAAATAGAAGCTGGTTTCCACAGACAACATGATTAATTTTGCTAATATTCACTATAACCTGCCCTGCCCTTGAGTCTGGCTGGTGTGGAATAGCAAACTATTGTGATAACAGGCTGTTGCACGGATTAGGTCCACTTCCAAGTAGGTCATGTCAGCTGCTTCTATTGTGTGTCTTGTATGTCCTACCTGTAGGAGTGGAGTGGACTGGTATTGTCTGTTAAAGACTCACGAGCCTTGTTTTCAGGTGGGTGCAGCTCATATCTCAAAGGTATTTAGGTGTCTATCTCCCATTGATCTCAGTGGGAGTTTGCTGCCTAAAATTCTTTGAGGATCTGGGTATTAGTCAGGGGTTAAAGTATAATTTGGTGGGCCCTAGAATTTTCCTGTGTTGGTGGATCCCCCTCCAGTGCTGGTGGGACCCCCTGGACCCCAGCTCCTGCCTCCCATGCCACCACCCCACCCCCTGCCCCCCAATGCCACCCCAGTTCACCAGCAGCATGGCTGGGGAGGTGGGGGCGGTACGCCCTGTTTCAGGCCATGGCGCCGCTGCAGGCCACAGGTTGGGAGTGGGGTGTAGAAGGAGAGGGGTTTAAAGCAAGGCTTGAGCCCCCTAGTAACACCCCTGGCCCCTGCCCCCCTCCCCTATCCACCAGAACGTGGCAGAACGCTGCTCCGAGGCCTGCTATTTCTAGGGGAGCAGCATTCAGGCCCCTAAAAATAGAATGTAGACCCAGAACCCTGCATTCTGGAGCCTGTATTTTTCAATGGTGGGCCCTGGAACGCAGCATTCCGGCTCCACGTTCTATTTTTAGAGGCCTCAGAATGCTGAGCCCCCTAAAAATAGGGGGCCCTGGAACAGCATCCCGTTCCATTCCCCCTTACTTTAGCCCCTGGTACTAGTGCATCTGTCCCTTCACACCTACTGTAGTGGCACAGGTTCAGTTATTGATGAGCCGGTTACAAGCAAAATCTTATCATCTGACTTTTTGTCTCTAGCACGCAGTGGACATTTCCCGCCCCCAGCCCACCTCTTAGCACCAATGAAGCACCCTGCAATTCTGGCTCATTAACAAACACAGCCAGAATTGCGGCCAAGGTGTGATGGCTCAAGAGTAAGGTAGGACTGTATTTGCCTATGCTGAGCTAACGCTATCAGGCCCTCAGTTTCATGAACATCAGATTAATGTGTACACACAAAGCATGGTGATGTTCCCAGCTTCTCAACACCTTTTTTTAAAGTGATCATTTACATGCTTGCTAGACTGTTACAGTGTTGTTCTGCAGCGGCATAGCAATGAGGAGGGTAGCAGAGGGCCAAGCCCCTTGGTACCAGGCTGCAGGAGGTTGCCAGGCCAGGGAGGCTTCAAGGTGGGTGGTGGCATGGGGTGCCCAGAGGAGCACAAATGTGGGCTTGGCCCCCAGGCTCCAGAAGGTGCCAGATACCCTCACTATGCCACTGTTGTGCTGTGGTAGTCCCAGTGCTTAGGGGAGATGCTGACATGTGGAACCAAACAAATAGGAACTGGCTTGCAGATGGTGTTAGTGCTACAAAGACATCAAGGAGTCCTAACTGCAAATGCAATATGATGTAGCCACCTGCCTGGAGACCACTTAGTGCAGCACCATTTACTATAGACATTTTGTGTTGTCATCATTGATCATATGTGTGGGGAAATAAGAAAGTTACTTTCTTCTGAATAGGCTTCATCTTTGTAAACAGCTATGGGCCTAACAGAACAGAGGATCAAGATTGTCCTGCAGTCCCCCTTGAGACTCGTTTGCAGACGATATCTGCTATGACTGGGGTTTATCCTGGTGGTTGAACATTTTAAGCAAATGAGCAAAGCTCATAACAGTTGCAAGCAGGATGAAAGGTTTGTGTTTGGGGCTCAGTGAGACTGTTTCTACTCCATAGTTTCCAAGACATCTTGCAAAGCTGGTTAAGTACCATTTTCCCAGTTTTACAGATGGGGGTGGGGGGAATGTAGTCATGGCAATGTTGATTTGCCCAAGGTCACACAGCAAATCAGTGACATAGCTGGGAGGCAAGCAAGGATTTTCTCCCATGAAAGCTCATGCAATAAATAAATTTGTTAGTCTTTAAGTGCCACAGGACTTCCTGCTTATTTTGCAGAATTAGACTAATGCGGCTACCCCTTTGGAACATAGCTGGGAGGGTCTCCCAACATCCAGCCCTCTGGCACTGGACCACCTTGCTTCTTCCCCCACTAGCAATGACCACATTCCCTCTAGGGCTCTGGAGAAGAATTAAGGCTGAAAAGTGGCTATGGGTCATCTCCTGAAAAGGAAGAAAGCAGGCTATGGTCAAGTGCTGCTGCAAGAGGAGCTCTCATAAAGTTCCCTTTAAAACTATCTTTGCCTAAAGAAGCCAACATATGAGTTTAGTGCCACAGAACTTCTGGTGAGTTCTCTCTTTAGGATAAAACATGAATGGAAACACACTCTGTGCTTTAGTTTACCAGGCCAACAGCACCCAACAAAGAAGTCAGGAGACAGAAACTCAGATGAAAGAACTTTGAGATAAGAAGGAAGTGGGAGAGGAGATGAAGGTAAACCAGCCATTCCAGATAGAGGCGCGCCGACTGGCTGGTTAAAGATGTTTCACAGATTAGATTAAATTAGGAGGCAGTTGGACATTAAGGAGAAGAAACTGTATCAGATCTGAATCAGCCAAAGAAAGTTGGACTTTTAATGCTCTTTGTTCTTTTCTGGGGTGAATTTTAAGCTGGTGCCAAGTGCTTGACTGAGCAATGGAGATTAGTGTCTTCTGCCCACAGCACACAGGCAAGTTTCCCTAGTGGATAATGGATATTATTTATTTGTATTACTGTAGCTCCTAGAGGCCCTGTAGCACAAATAACAGTAATATATTAATGTCCCTTTGTGACAGGATGGGGAGCTACATACCCTTGGCTCTATCCCCCTTCTTCCACCATGCCCAATTCTGCTTTTGTCAAGTCTTTGTTAAGATCCGAGCTCTCCAGGCCAGTCTCTGTCCCCTTCAGAAAGTGGGGAAAAACAGAGGTTGTCTGGCTGTAGTGGGGTTAATCAGCTCTAGGCTCATACTAGGGAGTGACTTGCCCAAGGTCATGCAGTCGGTCAGTGGCAGGGCTGGCCATGCAACCCAAATCTTCTGAATTCTAATCCAGTGCCCTATGTGTTGGACCTGCTGCCCATACCATGAGAGATACCTCTTGAGGTGAGAGAGCGGGTTTTCACTTTCTTTAGTCTTTGGCTTCTTTGCAGAGCTGAATTGGACAGTGAGGGCCAGTGATGGCACTGGAGTTTGTGATGCAAACGCCTGTGTATGGGAGGTGGAAATGCACTAACTTGTTCCATGGCAGCCCATTCAGGACACTGGAAAGATGAGAATACTACACTCTTCCCTCCCTAATGGCTGGGAACACATCATAAGGGGAGAATGAGCCAGACAGCCAACTCAGAGCTCCAGAGCTGAGGAGCAAAGGAAAGACAAGTCTAAGGCAGTGGTTCTTAACTCCCTGTGTCAGGACATATTACTGTGCTGCCACACAGTGGTAAGTGTGTCATGGAGAGCTGGAGAAATGGCTGGATTTGGCCTGTGGAGGTGTGCTGGTGTGTCCTGTAGAGTCGGAATATGTCGCCAAGTGTTCCGTGACCTGCAAAAGATTGAGAACCACTGGTCTAAGTGATTAGCAAACACCCAAATCAGTGCCTCCTCACTGAGCTGATGACAGGGCCAGAGTCCTGTGGAGTAGGAGGAAGACTGCTTAAGCCTGAACAGTAAGAAGCTGCAGGGCAACAAGAGGCACCGGAGAAGAGACAAAGGGCCAGCTCTATGCGTAGAGATAGGGCTCCATGGATGGTATGAGTTGTGGACTTGGAGGAACCAGTCAGAAGAGATGCGTACCTGTCGTGCCCAGGCAGATCTCAGCTCCACTGGGGAGAAGGCACTGTAGCTCTCAGTCAACGAGAATCTAGGAAAATGAGGGGCTGGTGAAATGTTCATAGAATTTAGGCCAAAGGAGACAACAGATGATATCAGAAGATCAGACTAGATCACAGGCCACTAAATACTGCTGACCCACTCCATGCAGGGGCAGTCTTAGGGATTCGGGGGCTCAGGGCAAAAGTCAACTATGAGGTGCTACTACGCCACACATGGGGCCCCATCTTTCCTCACTTGTCCCCCTACTGGCCTCCCTACTGGCTCCCAGCCCCCCTGCCAGGGCCCCCAAATACGCTTACTTGTCTTTGACGGGGCTGCCGCCAGCCACCAGGGCTGACACCGGGTCCCTGGTCCCACTGGTGGCTCTTGGGGTAGGCACACAAAGCATCTGAGACAAGACAAACTAAATACACAGTCCATTGCAAATTTACCCTCTCCTTTTTAAATATAGATGCCTTGTGTAGAAAGCTCCAGCGGGGATGGTAGGGACATGTTCAGTGTTTCCTCTGCACTGATCAATGCCAGCAGTCAATATCTATCATAAAGGACATGACCTCTTATGCCCTTTGACTACAGGGAGCAGGGCAGAAGCTAATATCCCTCAACAGGGCAGCAGCAGGTGCTGTCAAAGCACAGCAATTTTCAAACTATCAGAATCAAAGAGGAAAGAAGTTTGCTCTTATTAAGGGGTGATGTTCACCTGCACTCAGGTCTGGAGAAGAAACACAATGACAGACAGGAACTGAAGAAATGACTTGCTGCAGGGTGTGCATTATCCTGAAATAGCTGCTTGTGTCGAGTAGGAAGAGCGAGGTAAAAGGCCGGAGATCTTCAGCCATTAAAGGACATGCATGTGCACACCACAGGTGACCGTTGCAGATCAGAGAGAGCCAGAAAGGAAAGAAGCCAAAGACTAAAGAAAGTGAAAACCCACTCTCTCACCTCAAGAGGTATCTCTCATGGTATGGGCAGCAGGTCCAACACATAGGGCACTGGATTAGAATTCAGAAGATTTGGGTTGCATGGCACAGATTGCACAGATAAATTTGTTAGTCTTTAAAAGTGCCACAGGACTCCTTGTTTGTTTTACTGAACTATCCTAACATGACTACTCCTCTGCAAATTGTGCAGATAAGATCACCTGGGTATAATGCACTGACTGCCACCACAGGCTCCTGGGGCATTGGGAAAGACCAGTCCTCTAGCTGTTTCCCTGCAGCACACCGTAGTCTGGTCAACTTAAGGGTGTATCTACACTGGTAGACATATCCCCTGTCCTGCCCCAGGGCCCGATCTGGCTGCTGCCACCACCAGCAAGTGGCTTGGAGCTGAATCGGGCCCCTGGAGCCAGATCAGGCCTCTGGATCCTGATCGGGCTTGGGAGTGGGTCAGTGGGTGAGGCCTGGGCCTAGGTCTCGATTGTTCCTGTCCTGTAAAGTCAACTTAAAAGCTTAAGTTGACTTTCAGGGGAGGTTTTATTAAATCAACTTAAGCAAATGCTTAAGCTGACTTAATAAATTCTAGATTTGGCCTTGGAGTTCCTTAGGTTGATTTAAGGCAGGTTAAGTTGACCTAAGGCTCCAGTGTAGACATACCCCTGGTTCTTACTTTTTTGCTGCTGTACAAGGGTGTTGGGACTGAGGCTATTGTGTGGAATTTTGTCATGTGCAATAAGTTCCCAGCTGGTCTGGAAATTGTTCCTTTTTAACAAAACAAACAAGGAGTCTAGTGGCACTTTTTAAAAGACTAACATGGGAGAAAATCCCACTTCGTCATACACTTGAAGATGAGGAACTTACAGAATGGGAGGAAAATAATTAGGTAAACACAGGGAAGTGTAAGCTGGTTTTTAGGACAAGCAAGTACTGCCTTAACATCTGGCCCACTTCTGGTGTCCATCTTGAATTTTGCATTCATTGCCCTAATAGCATTCCCTGCTTTTCACAGATTTTTTTCTTCTGGGTTTGCCTGTTCTAATCAGGGGCTGAACTCAGCCAGACCCTGCTGAAGATGCCTCTGGAGAAACAGTGCCCAAATGTTAGTATAAACTGGGAAAAACCCTTTCCCTGCCTAAGTACCACCATAACTGTAGCCTGTATTTCTGGGAGAAGCACGAGCAAACAAAGCTCGTTTCTAAGGTTAGACAGCAAGCTTCTGATGGGACAGTTTTCATTTGCAAAATGTTGATTTGACAAGACTGGAATGAAATACATATGGCAACATATTGATTTTTGTCAACATTTTGGATAGGAACTTATTGAAAGTTCATTTTGCCTTCATTCTTTTGACGCTTAAAACAGTGGGTTACTTACCAGTAACTGTCCTTCTTCGAGATTGGCTGCTCGGATTCATTCAGTATCAGGTGCCTACGTGCCCCAGTGCATGAATGGCCAGAAACTCTTTAGCTTTAGCCTGTCAGGACAGGGCTAGCAGCCACCGCCCCCTGGCCACCCTGTGGCTATATATATGGCCGGAGCCCTGCTCCTCCCCAGTTCCTACTAATTGCTAACTCAGAGTAGCAGGGATGGTGGAAAGGACCTGAATGAGTCTGAGCAGCCCATCTTGAAGAAGGACATTTACTGGTAAGTAACCCACCGTTCTTCTTCGATCGCTGCTTGGATACATTCAGTAACAGGTGACTGCTAGCCGTACTTTGGAAGGTGGGCTGAGTTAGAACCTTATCCACTGTCAGCACGGCTACCCACAAATGGCACAGCACCCAAAATTGGGTGAAGAAGCAGTGGGCTGCCACGCAAATGCCTATAGATATGCCACCAAGTGCAAGATCTTCGAGAGAAGACATGCATGAGAGTGCTGAGGGGTCATTTCAAAATCCGTCAGACTATAACTCCAACAGGGCAGTCCCTGGTTCCTTATTAGGGAATTTGCTATATCATAATAGCAAAAGAACATCCTTGTCACCGGCAAGACTATCTAGTGTAGGAGGATTGCCCTTTCCTAGTAGAATCGACTCCTGAGAAAGGCAGTTGTGAGCCAGGGCAACAGGCTCCTACAGCTGCAGGCGAAGAGCAAGGGTGGAATAATTGCCGCCCTTGCCACCTCAGCCCCCAAAAAAGGAGGGGAGTCAATTGGGTTAAGTTACTAACCAAGACTCGGGGCAGGGAACACATCACCCCTGACCAAATGGGGAATAGGCAAAAGGATTTTCCCCATTGGCATACCAACCATGAGTAGGACTGATAAGGGGTGCTGTAAACTAAGGCGTCCCACCTCCATATGGAAGCTAACATAGGAAGAAGGATAACGAGGCAGGAGTGGGTGGGGAACCCCACCCCTCCATCTGTTGACGCATGGGAATGGAGGGCCTGGAGGGAGGGCCTTGGAGAAAGGTCTAGATGCTTGGCAGACCCATCTCTGGGGCCCAAAGCATCAGAGACGCTCCATCAAGGAGGTCATTGTAAAGAGAGGAGTGGACATCTCAGAAGGGCCCTTCTTTAGAGGTGACCACTGAGCAGATTATACTAGGAAAGAAAGGGAGGACCCTTAGGTACACCCATCCTGGCATCAAGAGAGAAACTGGGAGAAGGGAATTCAATCAGCTGTTAGGTTGTCCCCAACCAAAGGGGTGGGGGTGTGACCTGAGACAGGGGCGGTGAGAAACCATTGTGGGTTTCTGGGGTGGGACTGGCACAACTTCAAAGCTAGGTGCGCTTTTCTCTCCCCTGCCCCTTTATTCTACTCGTCTGCTACATGGACTTGTGTAGGGAGAGGTGTGCTGAATCCAGAGAAGGGGTATCGAGCCATCTCTGTAGACGGGTCAGGTCCACCTCAAGGGTTGTGCCCCCAAGCGCCAGAATCGGAGTGTTTGGGGGGGGGGGGCACATGCCTCGCAAGATATTCTCACTACTCCTTCACATGATATTCTTACTCTCACTTTGGGGAGAGGTAGTCAACCTTCATAACACAGCTGATTGACTCATCTCTAGCGGCAGGTCTAGGTGTTGGGTCCCAGCTACAAAGGGTCAACTACATGGGATCTTGCATATCTCCTGATGAGGAGAGAAGATGACGCCCTAGGCAAGATGCAAGTTGGATGTGATCTATAACACCTCCTCTGAGGGGAAGGGGTGTTATGGGTGAGCCTCCCCACATTTTGGAAGGGGTAAGTCTTGGGCAGGTCCGAGGTGGGAAGAGGGAGAGACCCTGAGAAGAGGTGAGGAGAGCATAAGGCAACCCCTACTTAGGGAAAACAAAGAAAATCTGCTGTGTCATTTAAGGAACACAGAGGAGGGCAAGATGTGATGTTACAAAATCATCACCCATAAGGCGTCAGGCTCTCCAGCCTGTTAAGGGTTTGTAAGTTTCCCTGGGAGCCAGAGGTCTGCAGGGGAAATACCCCAAACTAAGGGCCATGGGTCCTCAAATGCTCACTCAGGTGTACGGATACTGATAGTGGTTGAGAGTTCTATCCCCTACTATCTCCCTTCATTGCAATTCTAGGGAGGAGAGGGATGCCATAGAAAGATCAAGGCAGCTCCTAGATGGCTGTCTAGACTCCAGGGTTTTCAGAGGAAAGCGACTCTTGCCTGGTTAGAGGGAGGCACCAGAGCAGAGGAGGTTCCAGTCGAGGGCTAAAATGGAGGTTACTCACCTTTCGTGCAGTAGCCGAAGTTCTTCGAGATGCGTGTTCTTGACATGCTCCACTGAAGGTGTTCATGCAGCACCGCACCCCAGCTCGGAGATTTTTCCTCAGCAGTGGCTCCATCAGCGGGAAGAGACAGGGACGGCAGTGATAGGCTGGAGAGCTTCCCGCCTTGCTGACGTCACCTGTACGATCTCCCCACTGCCCTCTTCAGTTCCCTCATACCACGGAGACCTGATGTAGGCCGTTCTGAAGTAGAGGGGAGGAGGGTGGGTCGTGGAGCATGTCAAGAACACACATCTCGAAGAACTTTGGCTACTGCACGAAAGGTGAGTAACCTCCATTTCTTCGTCGAGCAGTGTTCTTGACTGCTCCACTGAAGGTGAGTATGTAGAAGTTGTTGTGTTTGGAGGTGGGTACTTCAAACTAAAAGTCCCGTGTGGTATTTAGGACTGCTTGTCCCAGCGCCCTATCCATTGCCGAGAGACGGTCCAATGCATAATGTTTTGCGAAAGTCTCGGATGACGCCCAGGTAGCAGCTTGACATATCTCGTGGAGAGGTACTCGGGTAAGGAAAGTGATGGAAGATGACATGGATCTGGTGGAGTGGGATCGAATGTTGTGTGGAGGAACTAGCTGTGAAGTTGTGTATGCAGTCTGAATACATGTCGCAATCCAATGAGAAATTCGTTGTTTGGAAATGGCTTGGCCCTTCGAGCATTCAGCGACTGACACAAAGAGCTGAGGTGTTTTCTGGAACGTTTTGGTCCGCTCCAAGTGAAAGACTAAAGCTCAATGAACATCGAGAGTATGTAGCAGACGGTCCTGTGGTGTGGCGTGGAGTTTTGGGCAGAAAACTGGGAGATGGATCGTTTGGTTAAGGTGAAACACAGAAGAGATTTTAGGGACAAACTTGGGATGGAGTCGTAAAGAAACCTTATCCTTATAAAAGATGGTGTAGGGTGGATGGGCCATAAGCACCGCAATTTCCCCCACGCGACGGGCCGACGTGATTGCCACTAAAAACGCTACTTTGATCAACAAGTGTAGGAGAGTTGTAGAGGCAAGCGGCTCGAAGGGAGGCCTTGTCAGAGCCTTTAAAACTCTTGTGAGGTTCCATGGGGTAGTTGGAGGACGCACATATGGAAAAAGGTTCTGCAAACCCTGCATAAAACGTTTGACCGTCAGATGAGCAAAAATGGAAGTTGTGTGGACTGGCTCATGAAAGATAGAGATTGCTGCAAGGTGGACCCTTATGGAATTTACTGACAGATTGCTTTGTTTCAGGTTGACGAGGTAGTCGAGAATTTGAGGCACCGGAGCTGTGAAGGGATCCAGAGAATGTTGCGCGCACCAGGAGGAGAACCGACGCCACTTGTGCAGGTAAGTGTTTCTGGTTGTGGGTTTCCTGCTGTTTAGCAGGATGTGTTGAACGTCCTGTGAACACTGTAATTCTATGCCCGTGAACCATCTAGGTTCCAAGCTGTCAGATGGAGCCTGTCCAGATGAGTGTGGAGAAGTGTTCCATCGCTCTGCGACAACAGGTCCGGAAGGAGAGGTAAGGGAATAGGTGGTACTGTAGACATGGTTTGGAGAAGAGTGAACCAGGTTTGGCGAGGCCATGCTGGTGCGATGAGTACTACCCTTGCTTTGTCCTCCTGGATTTTCCAGAGGGTTCTGGGGATCATTGGGATCGGGAGAAATGCATAAAGTAAGTTCTTTCCCCAATAGAGAAGAAAGGCATCGCTGCTGGATCCGTGACCAATTCCCGCATGGGAACAATAGCGTTTGCATTTCCTGTTGTTTTTGGAGGCAAAGAGGTCCATGGTGGGGAATCCCCAACGAAGGAAGATGTCGTGTAAGATGTCGGTGCGAATTTCCCATTCGTGGTGGGATGGAAAGGATCAGCTCAGGGCATCCGCCAGTGTATTGTCCTTGCCAGGTAAGTATTCCGCGGAGAGGTGGATGTTGTGTTGTATACACCAGTTCCAAAGAGTCATTGCTTCTAGGCAAAGAAGGGTAGATCTGGTCTCACCCTGGCGGTTGATGTAACACATACACGTCATGTTGTCCGTGAGGATTCTGATATGTTTGTTTACGATGGTGGGAAGAAAAAACTGGCATGCACGTAAGACTGCTCTGAGTTCAAGAATGTTTATGTGGAGGAGAGATTCCGCGGGTGACCAGTGACCCTGGGTCGTCTGTTGCTGGAGGAAAGCTCCCCATCCGATGAGGGAGGCGTCGGTAGTGATGGTGAGAAGTGGTTGCAGTGGTAGAAAGGGAACGCCGTGTAACAGGTTGTTTGGATCTGTCCACCAGTCCAAGGTGTGTTTGATAGAAGGTGGTACGGTTAGCAGTCTGTTGATGGACCAGTTGAACGTGCGACACCGAGACAGAAACCACAGCTGGAATGGGCGCATACGGAGACGAGCATGTGTGACCAGGTAAGTAGTTGCTGACATGTGTCCCAGCAGCTCCATGCAGCTGCGAGCAGAAGTGAAGTTGGAATTTTGAATTAACTGGACTAATTGAGTTATTTTGTGGAACCTGTCTGGAGGGAGAAATGCCCTCCCTAGAGGGGAGTGTATGCTTGCCCCTATAAACTGAATGATTTGTGTGGGCTTCAACGTTGACTTTGTATAGTTTATGCTTAGGCCTAGAGCGAGGAATAAGTCCTGAGTACATCATACTGCCCGCTGCACATGAGTGAATGAGGGGCCTACTAGGAGAAAATCGTCGAGGTAAGGAAAAATGTTGATACGACGTTTCAGGAGGAATGCGGCTATCGGTGCCATGAGCTTGGAGAAAACTCTGGGTGCTGTGCAGAGGCCAAAGGGAAGAACATTGTACTGATAATGCTTGGAAAGAAGGGTAAAGCGTAGAAACCTGCGATGGGCCCGAATGATGGGGACATGAAAGTATGCGTCCCTGAGATCGAGAGAGGCCAACCAGTCCCCCTGATGTAGAGCCGGAAGGACAGTGTTTAGAGTCACCATTCTGAATTTTTTTACTTGGATGTAACGATTGAGGTGCCGGAGGTCCAGGACTGGTCTCCACCCTCCTGTTTTTTTCTTTGTGAGAAAGTATGGGGAGTAGCAACCCTTTCCCCACTGATTGTTGGGAACTTCTTTGATTGCTCCAATGTAAAGAAGGTGTTGGACCTCTTCTTGAAGAAGTTGTACGTGGGTGGGGTCCCTGAAAAGGGATGGGTAGGGGTATTGGGATTTGGGGCGTACGATAAATGGTATGGAATAGCCCCGTTGAACGATTTCTAACACCCATTTGTCCGATGTTATTCTGCGCCATTGTTGGACAAAGGGTTGTAGTCTGTCCGTGAAGATCAGATGATGAAGTGGTGACTGGACTTGGTCTGTTACGGTGTGGTTGGCAGCCCTCTCGACGGAAGCGTCAAAAGTGTTGTGTCGACTTTGAAGGTTGTGACGTATGCATGGATGGATTGTTTGGTTTCCTGAGAGGCTGATGAGCTTTTGGTCTATAAGTGTCAGACCGACGGTTAGGTTGATATTGTGGAGGCCTGGAATTGTATGTTTGGGTTTTGTGAAAACGTTTATTTGGAAAAGAGTGGGTATAAATATCCAGCGTACGCAGTGTGGCATGGGAATCCTTTAAGCCGTGCATTATTTCATCTGTCTTTTTGGCAAATAAATTATCTTTTTCAAAAGGAAGGTCTTCAATTGTGTGCAGCTGTCTGGGTAAATCAGCCGAGTGGAGCCAGGAGGCCCGCCGCATGACGACTGCTGTCCCGAGCGACCTGGCAGCGATGTCTGCTCCGTCTAAGGATGCTTGCAGGGCTGTCCTTGCGACCAGGTAACCTTCCGAAATTAGTGATTGAAACTGTTCGCGTTTGTTGTGCAGGATATCTTCAGTGAAATCCTTAAGTTTGTCATATAGGTGATAATCATAATTAGAAAGTAGTGCGGTATAATTGGCTATTCGGATTTGTAACGCCGTGGAGTTATAGACCTTCTTACCGAGCATGTCTAGTTTTTTATCGTCCCTGTTCACGGGCACGGATCTAGAATAGGATTGTTTGGTACGCTGGTTGGCCGCCTCCACCACTAAAGAATTTGGTGGGGGGTGCGTGAACAAGAATTCATTGGTCATAGAGGAGATAAAGTACTTTTTGTCCGCCCTCTTGTTAGAAGGGGGATTAGATGCTGGCATTTGCCAAAGAGTAGTCGCGGGCTCCAAAATACCAATATCCATTGGTAGGGCCAATTTATTAGATCCCGCCATTTGCAAGATTTTATATAGTTTATGTTGACTCGTGGTATGAGAGTCTAGCGGGATGTCCATAACTTCTGCAGCTCGTTTAAAGAGCTCGCGGAATTGTCTTAAGTTGTCAGTTCTCATGTCAGGAGTGGGGACGTCTGGATCCTCAGGGTACTCCGACGAAGATGATGGTGCTGTGGACCCCGCAGGTTGTGGTTGCTGGTGTAGTTTTGGAATTGGGTTAGTTTGTATTGGTAGATAGGGATACATTGCAGGTGTCGCAGCAGTGCCACTTGGCCAGTTAGTAAAAGGCATCCCTGGTAAGGAGGGATAGAAATAGCAAGGTGGATACGGCCATGTGAAAACCGGTGTAGGGTTCTGGACGGAAGACTGTTGAGTCTTTGGATCTGCTGGCTCTAGCGATCGGGGACTAGAGGAGGCAGAGGAAGGCAAGTGACAGGAGGATCCCGGAGTCGAGGGTGGACTAGCTTGAGAAGAGTCCGACCCAAATAATGGAGATCCAGGGGCAGAATGAATGCTTAGAACATCCCTGGTCTCGATATGTTTTGTTTTACTTCTGTGCTTGGAGTCCGCTCGCTGATCTGGCTGCAGCTGATTGTCAATGTTGCCTGCATGGTCGGGCTGCAGCGCTGGCAACGCCAGCGGAGCGGGGAACGGAGCCGGTGCCGGCGGAAGGAAATGAGGGACCGGGTGCGGTGTGCTCGGCGGTGCCATGCCTGGTGCTGGAAAGGTGGCCGGTGCGTTCGGCATGTGTGCAAATGGTGCCGCCGCTTGCGGAGCCGGAACTGGAGAGCCTGTCGGCGCCGCTGGGACCGCCACGGCTTTGGCGGAGTGCGCGCGGTTTGTTTTGGGGATTTTTGAGGCAGTTTTGCCGGAGTCTGTGAGGGTTGCCACGCCTGCCGGGGGACCCTTCAACAGCTCCTTAGTTAGTGTATCAGCGGTTCTGCCACGCTTAGGGGGAACCGGAGAAGAAAATGTTGAGCGCCGCTTTTGCGCTCCCTCAGGGGACTGAGGAGAGACACCCGGGTCCGATGCGGGGCAAAGAGCCCCCTCCAACAGTAGGAGCTTCAGTTTACGCTCCCTGTCTTTTCGTGTTCTGGCCATGAGGTTTTTACAGTGCTGACACTTCTGGGAGAGGTGACCTTCTCCCAGGCACCTAATACAGGCTAAATGTCCATCTGACGCTGGCATCGCTTCATTGCATGAAGCGCAGTGTTTGAACCCCGCTGGGGTTGTCAGCTTGGCCGCCTGGATTAACGATTGTTCCGTCATTGTCTTTTTGTGTTTTATTTTTTATTTATTTATTTATTTTTAACAGGTAGGATCGTTGGAGCCACCGCAGACTCCATCTGGAGTCGGAGGCGGTAAGAGGGAACTGAAGAGGGCAGCGGGGAGATCATACAGGTGACATCAGCAAGGCGGGAAGCTCTCCAGCCTATCACTGCTGTCCCTGTCTCTCCCCGCTGATGGAGCCACTGCTGAGGAAAAATCTCCGAGCTGGGGTGCGGTGCCGCACGAACACCTTCAGTGGAGCAGTCAAGAACACTGCTCGACGAAGAACTTGAGGTTTGCCCGTGGACAGAAGGAGCAATGTGATGTGGTGAAGGTCCTTGGGGAGGAGGGGTTAGAGCTGAAGAGGCAAAACCCATACAGTGAGGCTCAAGGATACCTCAGGCAAAAGCCTAATGTGAGTCTGAAGAGCATGGCCCTGATATGAAAAGGGGGCACTGCCTTGGTAGGTGAGGAGGAGGAAGATAGAGGACAAGGGGTACAAGCTTGCCCTCTTACCTGTCAGCTCGGGGGCAGGATGCATCATCCCAGAATAGTTTCCCCAAAATCTGTTGCAGGCAGACACGGATAAGGAGCGTTCTTGGGATAGCAACATGGGAGCGTACCCTTTTTAGTGTGCCTGACTGGGAAGGAGTTGGCAGAGGTTTAGGTATCCTCCCCTTGTTCCAGAGGGCTATAGTGGTTTCTTCTTTTTTTTTTTTTTGGCTGGGGCATCATGTGCCCACTTCTAATACCTGTATGACCTCCAGATTTCCACCAAGGCTCCAAGGGCTTATGCGACTGGAACCAAGTGCATGTGAGGAGAGTTCTCCAGTTGCCAGGCCCCTACCTGACCCGAAGGGTATGGTAAAGGAAGAGGGAGACTCATCATTACCAGGGAGGGGGAAGAGGTATCCCGAGGCTGATTGTGAGGGAGCGTTTAACAAAAGCGTTTAGGGTATCACCCTGACGTTCAAGGGAGGGAGAAGTGACCCTGTTGGAGTCGATCGCCTATAACGAGGGAAGGGGACAATCATCCCACGATCCAAAGGCTCCTAAAAGGTAGCCCTTTCAGTTGTGTGAGGGGGCTGACAATGAGGAACCCTCCCCATGCATTCGAGGGGTCGCGGTAGACTGGGAGAACATTGAGGCACCCAGGGAGTAAGCATACCCAGTTGCCACGGATCAGGAAGTCAGTGGATGAGTAAAGAAAGACTGTGCCTCTAAAGAGAGGTCTAATATGGACTGTTGTAAGTCCTGGGAGAGGTCAAAATCCCGAAGCCAGGCTGCTTGATGCATAACCACAGCTATAGCAATGCCGCAGCTGGCCATGTCCGAGGCATCCCACACCACTGTAAGGACATCAGATGAGGCCAAGGCACCTTCCTTGATGAAGGCATCCAGATCCTCCAAGTGTTCTTGTGGGAGAAAGCTGCTAAAACACTACATAGCACCCCACAGGTCTAGGGAATATCTTTTAACCAAGGCCTGATGGCTAGCAACCCTCAACTGAAAAGCTGAAGGTGAATAGGCTTTTTCTACCCAGGAGGTCAAACTTTCTGAGACTCCTAGGGGACCTGGGGGTGAATCAGGGCAGCTCGGGCAAGTGTGTCCCAGCAACGTCAAGGACACGAATATGAAGGGGGAAAATTGTAATGGTGACCGGAGGGGTTTCAAACCCCAAGTCAGATAAGGAGTCCTGGTCTCCCTTGAGGAGTGTGACCCTGACCCAGGTAGGCGGTGACCCAGTGAAGGGGTTAAAGTGTGGTACGGTCTTTTCTCTAAGACCCTGGCCCTTGTTCATGGCTGTAGCTGGGAGACGAGACAACCCCAGTACTGGGGTGCCCTCACCTGGGGCCATGGCACCAAGCTGGTCCTCAATAGGAGGTAGCCAGCTTTGAGTGCAGCACCTGGAAAGAACCCGGTGCCGCAGACCCTTCAGTAAGAGACCGGGCTTGAGGAATGCACTCTCAGATCTCTTGCGGTGCTGAGGCAAGGGTGTCGGAGCCATAGGGGTTGGAGTCCACAGTTTCACAGTGGCGCGGGGCCCAAGTAGTGAGCGGCTCCCCCTGGTGCTAGGTAAAGTGGAGGAAGGAAGGAAGACAGACTTACCATTTGCTTTGGCAGCCTGGCGGTGTGGTCAGGAGCTGAAGGCCTCTGCCACTTCAAAGGCCTCCGGTGTGGGTGGCACCGTGATAGGCTCCAGGCGCTCACCTCGGAGGCGAGGGCCAGAAATGGCACTGGCACTTCATTGCCGAAGTTGACCCTGAGCACACTTACCTGAGGTCTGCTGGGGAGCAGTGCTGAGAAAGCCTTGGTGCTGACTGGCATGTGGAACTGCTGCCAAAGCACAGAGCTCAGATGCTCCAGCCTTTTCTTTGCAGAGGAGGTGCCAGCAATAAGATCACATGGCACATGAGGGTGCTGAGTATGATGCCGATTGTGGCTCTTTATTCGCAGCTGGAGAGCGGCGGTGAAGGGGCTCCGGTGCCAATACAGCACACGGTGCCACATTAGAGGCCGATCATGGCTTTTATTTATAGCCAGAGAGCGGCAACAAAAAGGCTCTGGTGCCGACCAAGAGCGCGGTGCCAAATTAGAGGGCGATAACCACTTTCATTCATAGCCAGAGACTGGTGCCAAGAGGGCTCCGGTGCTGACCAAGCACACGGTGCGAAGTTAGAGGCCGGTCGCAGCTTTCATTCATAGCCGGAGAGTGGCGCCAAGAGGGCTCCGGTGCTCGTCCGTGCCGGTGAATCCTTGGGTGTGACAGATGTACCCAGCGTCAGCTGCAGGGCCCATTCCTGGGTGATGTTATGCAGCCTTCGCTCCCTGTCTTCCTGAGTCCTTCGTTTAAAAGATCTGCAAATAGAGCATAATCCACCTGGTGAAGCTCCCACAGGCATTAAAATAGCTCCCATAGGGATTGTCCCCTGGGTTCAGGTTTCTGTTGGAAGGATTCGGTAGGAGCGCTGGTGATGTCCGCAAACAGATCTTCCAGCGAAAAATACACGTAAAACAGAGCAAAGAGATAGGCACTTGCATAAAGCAAGAACAGGCTGTTCGTAACCATCACTGCGGGCAGAAAAAATGGAACTGGGGAGGAGCAGGGCTGTGGCCATCTATATAGCCACAGGGTGAGCAGGGTGTGGTGGCTGCCAGCCCTGTCCTGACAGGCTAAGGCTAAAGAGCTTGCGGCCAATCATGCGCTGTGGTACGTAGACACCTGATACTGAATGTATCGGAGCAGCGCTCAAAGAAGAACATAAAAGTCTAGTAGGGAAGTCGTGGGGGAAGTATGTGTCTGAGGAGTGTTTTAGAGAAGTCTGTATGTGGGCGTGTGTATCTATGAGGGGATATTTGTGGGTCAGGGTTTCTTTTGCATGCACAGGTTCAGGGGTGTGTGTTTGTGAGTAAGCACCTATGTATGGAGCAGGACTATGTCCTGGGGTAGAGAATAAGGTTCGTCACACTCTATGTTGCCAGCCACTGCGTTCCAGGAATGAAGTAAGCAGACACTTTATTTCTGTCCTTCAGTTGCCTCCCTTGGCAATACTCTCTGTGAGGAAGCTTCTAATTTCATTAGCCTGAAGAGAGTGAAAGCACAGAAACTCCCCAGTCGCCTTAGTATATCTTAAAACAGCCTCATTGCACCACAGAGGTTGCATTAACTCAATTCCTCAAGCTGCAAAGGCAGCGGCAAGTGGCTGTCACCAAGAAAGGAGAGGAAGCTTGGGTCTCCATAGACTCACTGTCCATTCCCTGCTATGTCACAGACTTCCTGTGTGACCTTGGGAAAGTCACTTAGCTCTCTGGGCCTCAGTTCCCCATCTGTAAACATGGGGATCCTTGCACAGTCTTGCCTCACTATGCTGTTTGAGGATTTAATGCAATAAAGATTGTGGGGTGCTGAGGTTCAAATAAGCACCTGAGATAAAATGAGCTCTGCTTTTCCTATCTTAAAAACATGAATGTGGCTCAATAGTGTGACTGGGAATTGGAAATGCTTCCAAATCCTCACTCCCATTTGTTTATCAGGAAAGCCGGGTCACTGTGCAGATACTTCATAGCTTGTGCTGCAGAGTTTGGGGTTCTGCTACCAACCTGCTGCTCAGGCACCCCAGAGGTCCCAAGGCCCCACCTTACTAGGCTGGAACACAACTGTGATATTTCCTGCCTTGAGTTCCTCTGCTTGGTGCAGGCGACTTCTGTGGAGGTCTAGTTTCTGAGCTGCATAGTCATGGCAACTAAGTTAGTTTGGAGATACTAGGAGTAGAGCAGGGCTCTGCAACTGCGGCTCCAGAGCTGTATGTGACTCTTTGGCTGCCCCCTTGCAGCTCCAGGCTCCAGAACCCCCCAAGGCACCAGAGGGCCCTGTGGGTGGCCCCAGCCAGGTTCTGGGCTCTCCCTGCCACCAGGGGACCCTGTGGCAGGTCTGCTTCTGGTTCTGGGCTCCCTCCCCTCTGTCAGGAGACCCTGCAGCAGGTGCCCAGGCCCAGCTGCCTACACTGGGAGGCTACACCCATTGTGGCTCTCAAAATACTTGGTTATTGAAGGAATTTTTAAAAATGGCTCTTCTTATGTTTTGGGTTGCTGACCCCAGAGCTAGAGGATGCCCTGGGCATTCTCCAGTTTGGAGGGTGCTGCTTAAAGAGGAGTGAAAAGGGCAGGTCTGGCCAGGAGGCCTTAAGGAAATGATGAATTGCAGGTTGACACCATCTCCACCGTTCAGCCAGGCTGCTAGGCCTGTATCTGGAGAGGATCTTGTCTGGACTTTGGGGTCTTTAATCCGGGGCTTGATTGCAGAAGCCCAGGCAGAGTCAAAGGAGAAGCCAGTTTCAACCCAGATGAGCCAAACACTGCCTGATCTATCCAGATAACATAGCCATCTGCATTGGCTGTGAGTGCCTGGCGCTAGTCCTCTGCAGTGATCCTCTGTTGGACTGGGTGAAGCCAGGCCAGGAGTGGTAGCAGCTACCTTGCTGGGTCAATGTGCTCAACCCAGACACCAAGGATCTGCACAGCTTAGTGCCCCTTTCATTTCACTGGTCTGCTACCAGGGTAGTTGGGTAGGGCTGAAAGCAGAGCTAAGTGAAAGGGCACTTCTTTGCAAGCAGGGGAGGACTGGCATAGCAGAAGAGGCTGCAGGCCAGGAGTAAGGTTCAATGGAGGAGATGAAGATGAGGGGCAGTGGCCCAGGAGGTGTTTTAATCCCAGAGGCATATGGCTTAGTTTGTTCCCTTTCATGGGTGTGTTATACAGGAAGGTAAGTGGGAGGGGGATAGGATTTATCTGATTGGTTAAGCCCTGCCCCTTGTAATAGTCAGTACCTGATGTTTCATGAAAAAAGTCATCCCAAAACTTACTTAGTCACTGGTCGGGGATGCAGTGGGGCTTGAAGTTCCTTCCTGAGTGTTGCAACAATCAGCCTGTGCTTTGACTCTTCCTTGCTTTATATATCTATGTCACTGATCATCACCCTTCCCTTCCCATCTGTGTAACCCAGCCACAGTAGTTGACCATAACACCCCACATCAGGGAGTTCCACAGGTTACCAATGCACTATGTGAAGCAGCAGCCAAATTGGAAATGGGTTTTCCCTGGTACCTTTTTCTGACACTTACCCAAGTGGAATTAGGCTTTGGTTAACACTTTGGGAGTATTCCTGAGGTCTTTGACAGAGACCACTCAGGGGTCCTTAACACTGAACTGTCCTTGACTGAATGGTTGAGCACAGATGATAAAAAGGGCCCTTTTGATTGACAGCCCAGTGCAGCCTCACTTCAGAAATGACATATCTGATAACTCCCAAGTTACAAGACATCTGTGCACTTCTATTAAATTCCATGCAGGTGTAATCTGAGCCATTTCAGGGTGCCTTTTTAATAAGTGCTTTAATTCCCCTAAAAGCAGCCCTGGGTAATTATGGCTTTTTAAAAATGCTGCTGCTGCATTCCTTTTTAGCAGCCCTAGAATTGCTCTGGCACATTGGAGAAGCTGAAAGTAACTTTCATTTTCTTTTTCAAGGAGGAAAAACATGGAAAAATCAATAAAAATGACCTTGAGCTAAGAATGGGCTTTGATCATTTTATGATAGAGTCTCCCTCAGTTATCCATTCTTATTTAATAAGCAGGTTGATTGCAGGCCAGATCACACTGCAGATTGTGGAAAATGATGTGCTGAAAAAGCAGTGACTGCTCTCAAGTGGTAGGAGTCTGAACTCTAGCAAGGAAGATGCAGAGAGGAGAGAGGTGGTTGGGTACCACATATGCCACTGAGTGGGAAGAAATGATTAGCCTGAATCTGAAAATAGATTTGCTGTGTCTGTGTTCATACCACCTTGGAGATCATTTCTGGGGCTCAGTTTGCTCCCATGACTGTCTGGACTAGGGACTAAGTTGGAAGCCCAGAGGCACGGAAGAGTTGTGCCAGCCAGTGGTCCTCAGTTCTCATGCACAAGCATTTGTCCTGTGCGTGAGTTACACTCTTGAGTCAGGGGAGGGAAATAATAGCATGTGGCTTAATGTGATCAATCACTGTTAAGTGTCCCAGCTTGACAGTCAACTCTGGAGTATTAAATAAAAGCAGCAACCTCTCTGGGATGGGTCCCTGGACTTAGCCTCAGTGAACAGATCCACATAGGGTGAGATTCATCCCTTAGCAGAGAGTCAGCCCCAGGCTTTTGTACCATTGTGAGGGCTTTAAGAGGGCTGAGGACTTGTGCTGTTCCTCTGCATGGGCTTGAATTTCATCCACATTGGAGGAATTTGCAGTCTGCTCATGGCATGATCATGAGCAGAGAAAAGATGCGGATTTATTGTCCCAGAGTATGCTAGCCACTTTACTCCACTCTGCTGGGAGATTATTAAAAACTAATGTGAATAGTCCTCAGGGCTGCCAGTTCTCAGGGTTTATTGTAAGCCTCCTGATATTTGGGGTTTCAGCAAAAGCTTGATCTCCTGGAGTCATTTGGTTGTGTGACTCTGTTTTTGTTTTGTTTTTTAAAGGAAAGCTATCTAATCTTCACAGTTGAAGCGGGTGCAGCTCTGCTGCCACCAGAGGTGTGATATGCAGCTTGTTGCTGTCTGCCAGTTTTAACCTAGCTAGCTCACTTAAAAATAGCAGTGAGGATATGATGGGGTGGGCTGCATTACAGGCTGCCGAGGTGGGATTTTCTACCATGAAAGCCCACACAATAAACAAACTTGTTGGTCTTCAAGTGCCACAGGACTCCTTGTTTGTTTAGCTTGCTTCCAATATCACCAAAATGACATGAGAACACAGGCACACAAGCTTGCTGCCAGCATAATTTCCCCTGCTTTTCCTGGAAGGCAAGGCAACCTGCGTTTGACACCCAGAGTGCCAGGAGCTGAATTGCAGAGTTATTTCTGCTGACTCACTGAAGCAGGTAAGTCCGATTAACTTCAGCCACAGACTATAATAAATGGGAAGGGCTCTCTCTGAACTGCGTAGAAAGAGCTGAGCCTTTCCGAGAAACCAAGCTTAGGAAAACAAACAAGTTCTATAGCACTTTTAAAGACCAATACATTTATTTATTGTATGAAATTTCATGGCTACCCCTTTTGGAACAAGCTCAAGAAGATCCTTTGACAGGGGTGTATTTGTTAAATATGAGGTAAAAGCCAGAAATGGGGAGTGAGAGAGGACACAATTGTGCATGAAATGGGTAGGTGTGCAACATATGGGAAGGGTAGGATGAAGGCTGTTTGTTTGCACCTGCTCTCTGGTTTCCTTTTTTCATTAGAATTTTTATCATAGCAGCTAGGAACTTGAACTGGTCCCCTGCTTGTGCTGGGTGCTCCATAGCCCCAGGACAGAAAGTTGGCCCTAACCCTGAAAGTGGACGGAGAGGACCATAGGGAGAGCAGAGAGGACAAGGGAGTGGGATAAGGGCAGGGAATAGGGGGGAGAAGAAAGGGGATGACAAAGCACTGCTGCTAAGGGACGTGCTGTCTCCTTGCTTCTGGGTGTCCACACCACAAGTCTCCTTTGGGGGGCAGCATGCTTCTCCTAGTTCAGGGGTACTCAAATGGCGGCCTGTGGTCCACAATCCGGACCGCAAAGAGGTTTCTGGTGGACCGCGACAGTGGCCTATTTGCATGAAGGCCGTTTGAGTACCCCTGCTCTAAGGGCAGCTGAGCAACTTCTGTTGCTCGCTGCGCTCCCCCCCCCCCACGGAGCCTGCTGCGCCGCCGCTGCCCCGCTCCCGGTGGCACCTCCCCCTCCCAGCATCTCCGCCCCCGCTTCCGGCATCGCCGCCCCCCCCGCTTCCGGCATCGCTGCTGCCGCTCCCACTCACCCCCCCCACTCCTGGCATTGCCGCCCCCCCCGCTCCCGGCATTGCCGCCCCCCACTCCTGACATCACCCCCCCGCTCCCACTCACCCTAGTTGTTTGTGGACCCTGGTCAATGGTGGAAGGCTGAATGTGGACCGGCTTGCAAAAAGTTTGAGTACCCCTGTCCTAGTTGCAGCTCCGTCTTATATGGAGGAGATGACAATGCTCAAGGCTGCAGCAGGCTCTGGTCTGCCTGCAGCCGACAGTGGCTGCCTGCCCATCCCCTACTGGCCACATCTGGACCTGGAGATCACAGCCAGAATAGGAAGCTCTGGTGGGAGAGCTGAGGCTGGGAGGGATTTTGTCTGTGGGGTGGTTTCCCAGCTAGGGTCCCACATGGCTTGGTGGGTGGGATCGCCCTGCCCCAGACTGTCTAAATCAGGCATCAATGGACATGTGCTTGACTTGGCAGCCGCAGGAGGCAGAGTGGTGTTTTTATTGCATGGAGGCAGCCCCCATAATACACTCACAGACCTGCCTGTGGCCCACGGTGCCAAATTGTCTGAGAACCCCTGAGTCAGACCAATCCAGTTCTACTGATATGCGCTTAGATGGACACTATCATTTTGGGGTGAGGGGGCCTTTTTCCAGTTAATTTTATGAAACTTTGGAAACAATTCAAACTCAATCCAATAAGCTCTATCTCAGTTTAAGTTTTGCACCAGTTAAACCTTCCATGTCACTAAGAGCACACACACAGCCAAGGAGCAGGTTCTCAGCTAGTGTAAATCAACCCCATTGGCTTCAGCAGAGCTGCACGCATTTAGAGCAGCTGAGGATCTGAGCTGCACTTACCTAGTCTGTGCCTTGATGTCAGGAGTTCTCAAGAAGGCAGTGGGTGGAGGGGCTTGCACCCTTCCATCTTTCAGCGTCCCTTGTAATTGAGTTTTTCCCCTCCCCCCAGTTCATAAAGTCTCTAGATACTCTTTCCCTAACATACATCTGATTTTCTAGACATGCCACCAGGCAGCTTTGAGTGCCTTTTTCCAGTTGATTAAAGACTCATAAAAGTGTGATATACAAACAAGAACATAATGAGACATTTATGGGTTCTGTCCCTTTGAGTTAATTAGCAGCCTGTTAGGTTTATCACTGCAACAGGATTTTAATTCATAATCATTTGTCCTTCTTTAATAATCAAATGGTATTTAATTAACAGTAACTGGCTTTCTGTGTGCCCTGTAAGCACACAGGGGAGAGACCCTGTAAACAAATATAGATAGCTGGAAAGATTTCTAATGTAATGTACAGCAGCTCTCAGTTTAATAACAACTTGCCTGCTAATTTATTGTGCTGCTGCACTAGGGCAGCCCAGAACCAGGTATGTAACCTGGGCCTCTACTCATTGCTATTATTAAATGGCTGCAATTTCATAAAGCAGCAACAACATGAATCAGTTCCGCTTGAATCAAAGCAGCAACCTGTTTCAAAGCAGCCCAGGCTGGCTTCCTTCCCTGATTCAAAGTGACTTGGGATCAGTGAGCATGGGAGCAGCTGGTTGTGTCCTCCCTAACCCAACAGGAGATGGAGATCAACATTCTGGTTTGGAACCAAACTGATACAAGTGGTCAGCAACCTGAGGAAGGGGAGGGGACTAGATGGGCAAAGAAGTTAGACTGCAAAGTCAATCTTCCACCAGGAAACGATGAGTCAGCTGCTATATTGCCCTCTGTTTATTGGGACAATAGTTTCCAGTTTTTAATGACTGATGATGCTTCTTCATGCAGTAGCCTGTCAGTCCCTTTTAGGAGTCACCAGGGACCTGTTACTGTGCTAGCAGATGGTGTATATTTGGTAAAAAAAAGAATGAAATGTTAGTAACCTGAGACCTCACCACAGTACTAGTAAATCTTTGGTAAGAAGCTGATGATTTATTTTATGAAGCCTACAAATTAGCTAACTTAATCAGTAAGTTAAGAAAGTATGGTTTGGATGAACAGAAAGCTGGCTAGATCATTGGGCTCAGTTGGTGGGGCCCAATGCTCCAATGTCTAATGGGCAACCAGTAACAAGCAGAGTGCCCCTGGGGCTGATTTTATTCAGCATCTTCATTAATGATTTGGATGACGGGATAGATTGTACGTTTGATAAGTCTGCAGATGACACCAAGTTGGGGGGAACAGTAGATACACTGGAAGGCAGAGATAGGATTCAAGGACACCTAGAAAAATTGGAGCTTTGGGCCAAATGAAATCTCATGAGGTTCAACAAGAGACAAGTACAAAGTGCTGCACTTAGGATGGAAAAAAAACATGTACTGCTACAGGCTGGGGACTGACTGACTGACTAAGTAGCAGCTCTGTAGAAAAGAACCTGAGGTTATGGTGGACAGGAAGCTGGATATGAGTCAGCAGTGGGCCCTTGTTGCCAAAAGGCCAACAGCATATTGGGCTACATCAGTAGGAGAGCTGCCAGTAGATCGAAGGATGTGATTATTCTCCTCTATTTGGCACTGGTGAGGCTGTATCTGGAATATAGTGTCCAGATTTGGGCTTCCCACTACAGAAAGGATGTGGACAAATTAGAAAGAGTCCAATGGAGGGCAACGAAAATGATTATGGGGCTGGGGCCCATAACTTATGAGGAGAGACTGAAGAAACTTGGCTTATTTAGTTTGCAAGACGAGAAGACTGAGGGGGATTTGATAACTACCTTTAACTCCTTGAAGGGGTGACACACAGAGGAGGGAGCTAGGCTAATCTCAGTAGTAACAGGACAGAACAAGGAGCAATAGTTTCAAGTTGCAGTTGGGGAGGTTTAGGTTGTATATTAGGAAAAACTTCCTTACTAGGAGGGTAGTGAAGCACTGGAATGGGTTGCCTAGGGACATGGTGGAATCTCCATCTTGGGAAACCTTTAAAACCTGGCTGGATAAAACCCTGGCTGGGAAGATTTAGTGGGAATAGTCCAACTTTTAGCTGGAGGTTGGAATAGAATGAGGTCCATTCAGCCCTAACAATAGTCTATGATTCTAAATATGAATTAAGGGCACAAGAAACCAAATTCATATAAATAATACTAAAGCGCTAAACCTGATGCTGTTTCTGAGGTTCAAGTGGGTCCCCATTTGCCTGTGGCTTGATTCCACAGTTCTTGGTATGGCCATACTATACCATCCATGGATAAGCAGACTTCTGAATTGATTTCAATGAGCAGGTCTATTTAAAAATCAGTGGCATCAATAGGAGACTTATCTGCATAAGGATGTCAGACCTTGCCCCCAAGAAACTATATTGTAGGCATCACCACTGATTATTTGTTCCATGGATAGATATTTGATGAATAATGAACTGTTAATTTACAGACTAAGTATGGTGAATTGCAAATGTAAAAGTTACAAGGATAAACCCTGAATTGAGGGCCATGTCCTAGGTGATTTAAGTCAAAGCAAGGAGATGGGGATTCCAGGACACAAAACTAATTGGGGATCTGGTTTGCTTCTACCTGCATGAGCATTCACATGGTGTGGGTTACAGTGCCACAAGTCCTGTCCTGCCATGGATGGGGCTGAATGCCAATTGTAAGCCTTCTGCCAGGGCGAGATGCCAGAACAAGGGCTGAGTTCTATACCTAGGGGTTTCCCAATAATGTAGCACCACCAGCCGGCTCAAACCCCCACCCAGATTTCTGGGAAATCCTGCACTGTTCCCTGGGCACCTCAAAACAGGTAAGGCTTCCCCACTCGCAAGCACGAGTCTGAGTGTAGTAAACAGAACTTTTAATAGTAGTAAAACAGAGTGCAAAAGGCCAAATAACAGAAATCAGCACTGATCTGGCAAATCAGTACAGAGCAAAGTTCCCAGCAATCCACACCGCATAACAGAACATACAAGACTTAACAGCAAAACCAGCACTGATCTGGGGAATCAGTGCTAATCAAGTCTCCAACATGATCCTACATATCATAACAGCAAATGTAAACTCACTAGCAAAATCAGCACCGATCTGGAGAATCAGTGCTCACTAGGCTCCCAAGCAACCCTAGGGTATGTAAGGAATGTCTTTCACACCAGCTGTCTGCCAGTGCCATCTACTGGCCACTCACTCCATCCAATAGCACCACCCCTCATCTCCACCTACCAGTCACTCACACCATCCAGCTCACCACTGGCCACTCTCACTATCTACCAGCTCTACACTCTTCTTTAGTGATTTTAGCTTAGAAGAAGTTTGCTTCTCCCTCTAGTGATTTTAGCTCTTAACACCACATAGCTACAAACAGCTACCTCTATTTAAATGACAAAGGCCTCAGGAGAAGCCTAACTAGATCTATCACTAGACAGAGAAAGAACCTCAAATCCCCACCCCTGTCCTCAACCTCTTTCAGACTGAAACATGCAGTCACTTTTCCTACAAATCTCTTTTTAACTAAGGGTAACTTTTACCATTTAATTAACCCAGTCAGACTTGAAACAAACAGAGAGTAGCAATTCACAAAAGACAGTATTTTATATTTTCCTTCAGTAGAATTACAGATATTGATAGATTTGTGATCAGATTAACCCCAAATACTATTACCCACTATGTCCTGCATCCAGTATGCTAAATACCTAATTGTGTTCTTTGTACTCATGATAATACAGGACCCATGAAGATTAGATCCTTCCCCCCCTCCAGAAGCTGTTAAGCACAGCTCCTAAGACTACCTTACACAAGCTTTAGCTAGATTCTTTGGGATGAGCCATTCTTTATTTGCCCTGGAGTCCTGGGTAGGTCAGAGTAGGGGTTGTGGCGAGGATATTGCAGAGAAGAGACCATCTCTATGACAAAAACATCATACTGGAGCCTTTGTGCTCTGCATGGAACAGCAAGGGAGAAGCTATCCAACACCAACTGGGGAACTGATGTCCTCAGATGGTCAATCAAAGTCATTCATTACCAGCCCTAGCTACATCTTCTCAAGGTAGTTACAAGGTACAAAGGTGTTGGTCCCCATTGTAATATATTTATAAAACTGATGTTGGACCCAGTCATGAACAGAGCATGTGACTTAAAGCTCCCAGGAACTCAGAGGCAGTGAAAGGCACTCAGTCCTCCTGTGGCTCCACTCTGTAATTTGCACCTATTTTAAATCGATTTTGCTGCACTGCTGTTCCCAGAGCTCTTAGCTGCTGATTCATGCCTCATGCATGCAAAATTTCCTTCTGGTCATGAGAAAGCCAGAGAAAGAGGGCGTTAGGTAGATGGGAGTAGAAATGGTGGCCAGAGCTTTCCCCTGACTGTGATGCAGCACAGTAGCTTAACAGTGGGCTCCAGCACAAGGTAACATCCCTGGAGCACTTGAGCAATGAGCATTTTCTCGTTCTCTCTGTGTTAAAATTACATAGGGAGCTGGGGAACAGGAGTCTGCTTAGTACAATCTCCTCCAGCACTGTCATCCCTTTCACTCCAATTACATTAATCCTCAATGGAGCACTGCAGTATGCATCACCTTTCATCAGTACCCCCACTTGAGCAGAAAATACTTAACAACTCATCAGCCCAGCACCCAGCCTCTGGGGTGTGGCTCAGAGTGAGACAAACTAGACAGGACCTTGAGTACTGTGATCACTTCCATGTCACTCTTTCATAAAGAACCAGTATTTTTAGTCTGAATCTGGCTGAATTTAAATCAGAGGTGCTCCCCTATGTGATTCCTATGTGTTGATTTGATGCTGGATTGCCAGCCCTGGAGATCAAAGGCCTCTGTCCAGGGATTTCCCTAATGCTCCCCATACAACCCTCCTCCCCCAGTTTTCCTAACACCCCCCAGTTGTCAGCTAGCTAGTAACCATGTTATACCAATTTAGTCATTGGTTGGAAATGACTGGACTGAACTGACCTCCGTAAGAAGAAAGGAAAGCCAACAAGGAGTCTGGTGGCACTTAAAAAGCTAACAAATTTAAGTCATATCAGATTGCTTCTCAGTTGGGGGGAAATGGGATGTTGCTGTTGCTGTGGGCTCTCTCTTACAAGCAGTATCTGATTACCAATCAGCTCTATCTTTCAACAAGTATGGGGCTGGTCAGATAGTGCTTGGTTCTTAGTCAGGCTCTGTACAGAGTCTTTTGTTATTTTAAGTGACCATTATACCTGAAATCACAGGTAATCAGGTGATGTAAGTACTAGTGCTTAGACCTGGAGAGTGGGAAAGTAACAGTAACAGTGGGTTACTCACCAGTAACCATCCTTCTCCGAGATGGGCTGCTTGGATCCATTCAGTAATAGGTGTCTCCGTGCCAGAGCACTGGATTGGCGGAAAAACTTGTCCTAGTCTGTCAGGAGAGGGAAGGCGGTCTCTGCCCCTCGCACCACCCTGTAGCTATATATACGGCCACCTCCCGACCCCTCCTCAGTTCCTTAGAGTTGCCAACTCCAGATGCGGGAACAGAGGGGAGGGACCTGAATGGATCTGAGCAGCCCATCTCGAAGAAGGACGGTTACTGGTGAGTAACCCACCATTCTTCTTCGAACGCTGCTCAGATGCATTCAGTAGTAGGTGACTACTAGCCATGCTGATGGATGGTGGGTGGAGTTGGTTCTTCCGCCTTCAGCACAGCAACATGCCCTATAAGATAGAGGCCCAGCAATAAGATCCTCGCCGGAGTCAAGAAGCGAACCAGGCCTTCACGCAGCCCAGAAGAGTCAAGAGCTGAGGGCCAACCCAGGACAGGGGCAGGACCGAACCCACTGAGACATATGCACATAAGCAGGTCGGAACAAGGTCACCATAACTGGAGTAAAGGATGCAACATGAACATAGAGGGTTGCATTAGATGTTCCGCATAGGTGGAAACATGAAGTATGACAGACAGAATATAGTGTGGACTCGTGGGAGAACTCTGGATGCCAACAAGTGTGGGTTTAGCCATATTAGCCATGTCCCGCACGAGAACAAAGAAAGGGTGGAGATTACTCCCTGAACTGATCACCCAAAGGCTTAGCTGGAATCACATGGTTATGAACTGATCTGGACAACTACTGGGTATGCAGGCAGCCAAAGGAGAATAACCATATCCCTTGTCCAGGTCGTGACCAGACGTAGCCGAGTCTGGTTGATGCGGGTGAGGGTGAGGATACAGGGTTGTAGGGTGAGGTTCGAGAATGACTGAGAAGACCCACAAGACACTAAACAGCAGCATATAGAGGCCAAGCTGAGCAGAATGGAGGGCCTATGGTATGCTAGCTATAAAACCGGGTAGTGCGGTAGTGCACATTTTCAGCCAAAACAGGTACCAAGGGCTAGATTCTTGCAGGAGAGAGGCTCCGGGACATAAGAGCCACCAAAAGCAAGGTGGCCTGAGGCAGTGCTATTGAGCTCATCCTTATAAGGCCCGCAGGAGCATGAGAACTCACTGGAAAGGCCCGCTCGGCCTATAATCTCGCAGGGTTTCGCATCGCGAGAGCCTTCACAAGTGCGTGAGGGAGGGAGAAGAAGGATCAGGAATAGCACCTGCTATCGTTTGGTCACCCAACGTGGACCAAAAAGGTTTGTAGAAGTGCTGTGTAAGGTCGTGTCTCAAGCACCTACAGTACTCCCCGGAGGGATAGTGCTACCGCTCTGCCGCGCCAGTGGGTGCCAAGGAAAAACTCCTCAATACAGGGATATGCTGAGAACCCTGATGCCGGGGGGAGGTTCATTTCCTACCAGCTAGGAAGTGGATCCACCACAGGGTGGCAACTGCAGTATTTCAAGGGTACTCTGGGGTTTAGAGGACTGAACAAAGTCTTTTCCCCAGGCAGGAAGCCAGAAGGCAATTTGAGGGAGTACGATCCCCAAATTCCTGGATATTGTAAGAAATAGGCTCTAGCTTGATTCCCTCTGTCTATCACACCAGTGGACGGGCAGTGTATGTAAATGGATCCTCAAGAGTTGAGGAGGAGCAACAGTACTATTCGGCGCCACCAATGCAGGTGAGGGTAAGAGTTATAGGTCTGCAATCAGACGTAGTGGGAGGGCCCCAAGAACACAAAAGGCAGAAGGGGGGGGCATGCCCTGCCAGGGTACAAGACTGAGAGGCAGAAAAGGGCAGCTACAAGTCCCTTGGGAAGGATCCCCTCTGCCTACACATAGTCTCCTGCCCAGTATGGTGCCTAGTGACGTGGAGGAGGGGGTTGATGAGAGAAGGCCTGAAAGGCTGACCCCTCACTGTTCCCTTACGTGGACATGCGACTAAGTATCCTCTCCTAGGTTCCCTGTTCAAGGAAGGTACGGGCAAGGGCGTAAGGGGAATTCACCACTGCGATTGGGAGGCGGACGGAGGACGAGGATTCCTAGGGTGGGAGCCCTGGTCGTCACTTAGATCACTACAAGGTGAGGGTGTGGAGCCGTAGTTCCCATAAGGAAGGGAAATGGTTTGGGGTGGGCCGTTCACCTTGGCCTCCTTCAGAGTTAAAGATCTGCCCTAGCTAAACGGATGTGTCCCCTTCTGTGAGCAGGAGATATTCCTGTCAAATTGGGGTTGGGGTTGCAAAGGCTGGTGTGCGTTGAGCTGATGGTATGTGACCGGAGGTATTCCCCCCCTTCCCCTGACCCAGACTCGAGGAGGCCTACCTGAGGGAGGCATCAGGGTCACAGGCACAGTTCTGATTGCGGGTAGGCTTTGAATATGCATGTCTCAGAGGCTCTGCAGCGGGGCTGGGGCTACAACGAGATGCGCCTCTTGCCCCTGCAGTGGTGTTGGCGTGGGGGACACGTGGTAGGGGGATATCCGGGAAGGGGGATGCGGGGAGAGGGAAAAGGGGTGGTTTTCCATGCATCTTTGGAGGAGTCGCTGCCTAAGGGATGTGGGGAGTAGACCATGGTACTTGGGTACCGTCGGTGCAGGCAGGGGCATCATTATATTGTCGGGGCCATGTTGTCCCAGATCCGAGGACTGCTAGTGCAATAGTAAATGGGAAAAAAAAGGGGGGGGGGGATGGTTCCCACAAAATCCCTATTCCTTTCAAGGGAAAAGGGGGTGTGGCGGCCGTCAGCGACGCTGACGCCCTGACACCTCTATGCCTGAGGATTGAAGTTGGGTGGCGGCGAGTAGTGGGTCCCTCCCTGCAGGAGAAGGGCAAAGACCCAGCCTTTGCAGCGGATAAAGCAGTGGAAGAAAACTCCTCTATGGTCCCCTTCTGGGAGAAGATGGGGAATTCGAGGGGGGGTGGGAAACTAAGTCGGGGGGGTAGCTCCATGGGGGAACAGGCCAAAGTACTTGGCCTCTCCCCGAGGATCTTGGGTGGTGCCCACCACTGAGAGGGTTTCAGGGGGAAACAAAACGTCCTCCATCAAAGGGCAGGTCGAGGACCACCTGCTGTGCATTAGGGGGTACTCTAGCCTCCTTAAGCCATGCCACCCTGCAGATGGTAACTGCCGAGGCCACGGTGCAAGCGGCTGTGTCCACCACATCATGTGCCGAAAGGAGGAGATCTTGGGAGATTAGGTTGCCTTCCTCCAGAAAGGCATCATACTCCTCTCTAGGCCTCAGGTGGGAGCAGGCTTCTAAATTTCCTGAGTGACTCCCAGACATCCAGCAAGTACCTGCTGGTTATAGCCTGGTTTTTTGCCACTCATAGTTGGAAGGCCGATGAGGAGTAGACCTTACGGCCTAGCAGGTCCAGTTCCCTGGTTTCCCTGGAGGATGGAAGGGGGTCACTGGGGGGCTCCCCGGGGCCCATTGTCATCTGGACAATGTCCCTCGGGGGGTCTGGGTAGCCACCGAGGGAGGGGTAGTTCGACTCGGACACACAATACTTTACGCTTACCATATCCGAAACCGGGTGAATGGAACTTGGGCTCTGCCACCAGGAGTGTTGTTTCGAAACAACTGTGCGTCGTGTGAACATGTTTTTTTTTTTTTTTGAAACAACCTTGTTGAAACAAAAATGCTGTGTGAATACAGCCTCTCTCTCTCTTTTTTGTTTTTTCCCTTCTCCCCTTTTGGCAAAAGGACCCTGGGAACATTTCAGAGCATGGGTTGCCTCCATCCCTGCCCATCCCAGTGTTATGGGAAGAAATACTTCCTTTTGTTTGTTTTTAAACCTACTGCCTATTAATTTCATTGGGGGACACCTAACTGTTGTGTTACAAGAAATATTAAATTGCATTTCCTTATTCACTTTCTCCATACCAGTGACAATTTTATAGACCTCTATATCCATCCTTAGTCATTTATTTTCCAAACTGAAAAGTCCCAGTTCAAGTTTTTCTCAGAGGGAAGCTGTACAATACACCTAATTATTTTAAGTGCCTTTCTCTGTGCCTTTTCCAATTCAAATATATATATATACCTGAGGACTTTAATAATTCAGTCAGAGGTTAAAGATTTATTACAGGAGTAAGTGGGTGAGGTTTTGTGTCCTGCATTGTGCAGGAGGCCAGGCCATCATAATCGTCCTTTCTGACCTTTGAGTCTATGAGTGTCTTTCTTTCTTGAGTGGTAACAGCTTAGTTAGACCCCATTATTTTATATGTATCATTGGGTTTCTGTTTTCAAATTTGCATTTCTTTGTCTTTATCAACACTGAATTTCAGTTGCCATTTTGTTGTCCAGTCATCCAGTTTTGTAAGATCCCTTTGTAATACTCTTCACAGTCTGGTTTGGATTTAATAATCCAAATTTAATAATAATTCAATTTATTCTTGAGTAATTTTGTGCCATCTGCAAAATGTTTCCTCAGTGTTCACCCCTTTTACCTGATCATTTATGAATATATTGAATGGTATTGGTCTCAGACCAGTAGCCAACTTTGTGTGATAATCTAAGAAAATGGTCATTCATGAATAGGGTTACAAGATACCAAAGCATGGAAAGGAGGAGAGGGAAGTACAAAAAGGAGGACATTGGAGGAAATGGAGAAAAATGTAGTATTAATATAACTGCCCTTACTATATTATGTGATGGAAAATGGGTAATGATCAATGAATGCAGCATTAAAACTGCACAATGTTGAGTTTTTTTAATTATTTTAAAATAAAAAAAGTTTTCTTTTACTGAAAACTGGAATTTTCAGTAAATGAAAGCTTTTCATGACCCTTTCATTAATGTTCATGAGACTTAAAAAAGTTAAAAAACTAAATTTACAAACATAAACTTGAAAAGCACCTAAAAAGGAATTTAAAAAAGGTAGTTAACTCACCTCTCATTTTCATTTTCCACAGCAGCCTATTTGACAATTAAAAACATATTTATCCTAAATTGTTTCTATCCAGTTCAAATGTGCCCCTTTATTTGTTTTACTTAATTGGTACCTGTTAGTAATTTTATTTATAGTATACTTTATTTTCCTTCATTTTATTAGTGGTTTTTTTTCCTGATTTAGCCCTTTCATAGGGAGCAACAGGCCAAAAATTAGAACATCCAACCTGGGGGGTTCAAACCCACAACCCTGAAGTTAAGGGTCAAAGCACTATCAGCTGAGCTAGTTAGACTCCTATTTAAAAAAAAAAAAAAAGGCCTGCCACTAGAGGAAGGTCCCTCTGCTAGGCTCAGGCACTCAGCTGTCATAGGGTTTTTTTTTAATATGCTACACCATCATAAGTAAAAAGCTGGACAAAATCAACTATTTTTAAAATGTCTGCTGGATGGAGGATGTGAAAGTAAGAAGGAGAACATGTCCTCCTTTTGCCAGATATCTGGTAACCCTATTCATGAACTACTGTTCAGTTTTTACTATGGTGCCATGTAGCTCCTCTTCACCACCAGAGTCTCAGACTTCATTGGCCTTTACATCCCCCCAAAAATTCCAACCCCCCCATTTCATTTCCTCGGGAGAACCTTGCTTCTATCTGTACCCAGGGACAATGTAGAGAGTGGCAGAGCAGTCTTCTTGCACGCTGATCTGCCAACATGTTTGACCTTGCCCTGGACGGGCAACCTCTAGGACTGAGGGGACATTCAAGCCCCCATATCCATTCAATCTTTGGCCATGCTGCTATCTCAGGAAGAGTGACACAGCTAGTTGTGGTGCGTGTGGCCTACAGTGAGAGCATAATGAGCTGCAGAAGCAAAGCTGCGTGCAGGGAGAGAGATGATGAAGGGCCAAGAAAGAAGAGGAATAAGGACAGGTTCAGGCCACTTCTCCCTAGTGAGGAGGGTTGGGGTCATTTTTGCTTTAGCTCCATGAATCTGCTCACTAAACTCTGCTTTTCCATAGGGACCCAGCTGATCCTGATAGTTTTGCCCATCATTGTGGAAACCACTTTAACAGCAGGGGCAAGGGAGTTTCCCCTTGTTAAAGGCCTGGAGCACCAGTCTAGGACACTATACCAGGCACCACTGAGAAAGAGGGAGGCATGGGCTATAGTTTTAAACTAAAGGGATCCTGGCAAGGGAATTGCCTGACCTGAGACATAGAGATGGGGTGCTCCAGGATCCCACACCCAAGCTGCTTGTGATTTGGGGGGACTTCAGCTCAGGATCCACATGTTGCTGCTGCTGGTCAGCCTTATCTCTCTGTACCCACCTGACTGCTTTCACTGTGACACTTGGCTGCCATCTACTGATAAAAAAGAACCTTAAGCAACAGCCTCTAAAACTTCAAGGAACATGGCCTGTTGGAGGATGCTGATCAGAAACATCTGGACTTGGGATAGTTGTTTTATAAGAAAAGCTAGTGGATGACCTAGTCTATACTGGTAGGCAAATAGAAACAGACATGAGCATAGTGTTTGAAGGAGGCTTATTTGGGACCAAATATAGGGACTTGCTCAAAAAGATAGTTGTTGTTGTTATTATTATTATTATTATTATTTATGATTGCTTTATTAATCATACTTTCCAAGCAACATACATTTACATGGTGCATTACAAACACAGAGAAAAATAAGCTCCCGGTCCCAAAGAGTTTACAATGTAAATTCTCTTGAATGTAGTTCTTCTAGGTCAGTAGAGTAGCCTCAGGGATTTTGGACAAGGAAATTAATACGGTAAAAGTAAACAAGTGTTGTTCCTGATTAATTGAATGTGTGGACATTCTTATTCTGGAATGAGAGCACATACACATGGAGTTAATCCACCTCACATTTAAATCCTACTTTATTCCAGGTTCATTTTCATGTGTAGACAAACCCTAATCTGTTTTAAAATCACACCTTTAGTTAATCTGGATTAATCTTCCTGAACATCCCCATGTAGACAACTTCTCTGTGCTGAAAAAGAGTTGTCAGTTTATTGTACCTAGTCCAAGGCTTATTTGCATACTATTACTCAGTGTTTATACCACTGAGCTACTGTTTTCTACAGGTCATGTTTTGTTTTGAAGACACCTTTATTGCTATGACATCTGCATATATCAGCTTTCAACTTTTCCCATTGGGGTTTTCCTGCAGACTGAGAACCAACCCCTGGTACAGCCCCACCTTTACCTCCATAGAGTGGGATAGTTGTTCAATAAGGGAAAGGGCTGCTTGTTCTTTGGATCATCATTTTAACAGAGCTATATAATTCATTCATCATAGTTACTAAATCCTAAGACACTCCCTCTGTCCAAAGCACCGGAGTGATCATTATTTTCTTCACTTCTTCATAGGACTTTTCTAGTATTTGAAAGTCTAAATGCTGTCCTGTTGGTGTCATGTCACAGATGGGCTTATTATAAGTGACATTGGGCTTCCCAGGAAGCCCAGACACTTATAATCTGACAGCTGCAGGTTGGGCTTCTTTTGGGCCTCTTTTTTGGGTGACAGGGTGAGTAAAACAAACAAGGAATCCTGTGGCACTTAAAGACTAACAAATTTGTTTATTGCGTGGCTTTTGTGGGAGAATATCCCGTTCTGTTAGTGGGATTTTCTCCCAAGAAAGATCACGCAATAAATAAATTTGTTAGTCTCTGTGTGCCACAGGACTCTTTGTTTGTTTTGCTAAACTAGACTAACAAGGCTGCCTGGCTCAGGGGTGGGGTGGCCTCCTGCGGCTGTGGGTATGGTCAACATGACATCACACCCACCACCAACACATGCATATGCAGCATGATTTCCTTCTTCCCCCAAAATTCCCATAGCCTGCTGGTGCCTGAGTGCTGCCCTGCACACGTCCAGTATTGGCACATGAGTGACCATGAAGGAAGATTAACGTATTAAGAAAAACAGAAATAGCAGTGGGATAACCAGCTGGGAAACCCTCTCAGTGCACTTAACCTAGTTGGCCTGCCAGCTTTTTTGGGTGTGTTTTGCTTGTTTTGAAAGGCAGGGCAGCTTCCTCTGCTGTGTCACCTCTGTCCCCTGCTGAATTACAGACATGGTGGCTGCTGTTAGAGTGAAAATGCTCTGATGATTCCCGAGTCAGTCCGAGTGGCCCCAAGACACCCTGAGACAGAAGAGGTCACATACGCATATGCTTTTATTAACCTACCAGATTTGGTGGAGCTGTTCCCAAGGGAAGACTGGCTCCCCGAATGTTACAAAGACACACCTTTTATATTGATCACTTTAAGGAAGTTCATGCCGGACCAATCACAACTCTAGGTGTACCTCATGTCCTTATAGGGCTTATCACCTATTTCCCTGACTCATGGTCCATGTGACAAAAGTCTGAGGGATACGTGACCATCCCATATCTATGAGATGGTGTCCATGGCCTGAGACGTGACCACCCTGTATCCATGGGATGGTGTCCAAGGCCCAAAATGGAGTTGGCTGAGTTCCGGCCTGAGTTCAAGCTATGTCCATCACTGCAGTTCCTTATTCTTTCCTAAAGATGAACTATTCTTGTTTAGGGAGAGGGTTCTTCCAATCTCCTAATCCTGGCGTCCAAGAGATCCACATTGCACCACAGTTGTCATAACTGGAGCTAACTGACATTCTTCTGGATAGGCTCAAAGAGTCAGCAGGGACAATCTGAGCATGGAGGCTGGACCTTTGACATCCCTCCTCCAGATGGTCCCTATAGGGCCTGAAGAGACCTGCTCAGTATTCTCTGGAATGCCTGGAGCAAAATGAAGCCTAGAATCTTGTTGCAGCGGCAGCATCTGGTCACAAGAGGGCATGCAGCTAATGGTGCTGACAGGATGGCTTTTTTAATGCTAGGCAGGATATGTTTTGCTCAGGTGAGTCCATCTCCCTAAATGGAAGGGTTCATCAGACTACAGAAGGGGCCAGAAAGGCCCAGGCCCCAGAGGGGGGATTGGGCTTTGCGTGGACGTTCTGAGCAGTAGCTACCAATGATCTTTCTAGAGAAGGATTTGTGTGTGTGACAGTCTGCCCCCCAATGCTGAGCAGCTACTTCTACCTGTCTCAGAAGGGCAGTAGTACCACAGCTGGGGAAGCTTGGGGAGAGCTTCCCATATGTGCCAAGGGGGGACTTGAAAGTTGGCAGAATGGACTGAATTGTGCCACAGCCTTTCATTTGAGTGCACGAGCAAGGAGAGAGTGCATTTATTCCAAATGCTTCCTGGAGTGTCTAGAGATGGCTCTGACCCGAAAACAAGGACACAGACTCAACTCAACCAACCTTTGGAGTAGTCCAAGCCACTGATCCATATGTTTGATATGATAGGCTAAACCTAACTTTGGGATGTGACTTCATGTTCCACCCAGACTTCGGCAAAATTCAGATTCAAACTTCACAGCTGCTTCTTCTCTCCACTGTGACCCCCTGATTCTGGACAGCCTCTGGCTGGAGGAGAGTTTGGATATGGAGCTTAGCTTGTGGGTTGGGCCCACTTCTGGATGGATATGCAGGAAGAAGCCTGTTTGGAGAATAAATATATGTCAACAAACTCAGTGACTATAAATCCAGGGCAGCCCAAGGCTGGTGTTTTGCTGCATCAAATAGTAGGTTGAAGGTTGGAATAAAGACTCTTGCTAGGGAGGATGAGAGTCAGATTGACGATGTAATTTAGTCACTTAGATATCCATGTAATTCTGGCTATGGGTACACAAATTGCTGCAGAGAGAGCTTTGCTTTGGAAAAAACAGTTTGAATGAAAGGATGCAGGTGGAGAGGGGGAGAGAGAAAGAGTGTGTGTGGCATTTTCCCTTACTGAATAATTAAAATATGTATTTTAGCACAACTGGCTTGACAGTCCTCAAGAGGGAAATGCTCCATGAGGCTTGGAGCCAAAGACCACAGAAGTGTTGGATCAGACTCGGGCTGAACAGCAGAGGGGGCAACATAAGCAAATGACATGTGAAATCTCAGTAAGGGTCACCAGGTGTGGTGACAGTAGAAGGCCAGGATCTTGGTTGTATGTCTTATTTGAACAAGGCCCTCCTGGTAGCCCAGAGCCCTACCATTATGGCTGGGGGGCTGTTTCAGTGTGGATGTGTGGTGAATCACCATTGAATCATCACCAGGACTCTGGGTGCGTGGGGGTCTCTCCTCTTCCTCCCAGGGCTGATGTGCCTAGTCCAAATCCATGAGATATGATTGCAACAGAGCATCCTCTGGCAAAGCTGATCTAGCTGCAGCCTACAGATAGGTTGGTGATGAAGTTAGAGCTTCCCTGGCATTGCAGTTTTGCCCTACTCAGCTTTCCAGAGACGATTCATCCTCAGCTGACACACATCCTTCTGCCTTATGTGTGAAATAGGAAGAAAACAGCAGTGGTCAAGAGAGGTGCTTGATTAAGCTCAGGTAGCTTTTGGGTGCCTTGAGGAGGTTATGAAAGGAATTAGCAACTCCCTGAGAGCTTCACAAGAGCTTGCCATTTGTTTTCTCTCAGTGAGACACATGTACACAGTTGGTAAGGCAGAAATTCTCCTGAACAACTCTGGAGTCAGTTCCTTTTTAATTTTTGATGAAAACCCCTCATTAGATTAGCATTTGTGTTCTCTCCAGATGGCAAAGTCTGTGTGTGACACAGCAATCTAATTACAGACATTGATCAAGATTACAACCAGCTGATTTCATTTCTTCCCTTAACTTCAGCTACTTGTGCCTATTAATACTCTTTGTTCACCACATCTCTACTGGTACTTGGCAACCTGAGGAGCCAGCATCCTCCACTTAAACCACAGCACAGCTGCTGCCACTGCCTGGGCTGTTGACCTTCATTTTATTTTTAAAGGCAACAGTGCCTGAAAACTGCCGTGCTTAATGTGGATCTTTGCATGTGCTGGTTTGGCAGCCCAGTGTGGGTGTGACCACGCCAAGATGTTATTTGAGCAATGGAGGTGAAGAACAGCTTCAGAGAAAGGTGGAACAACTGAGACTGTGTGAAAAGGAGGAGAGGATCACACAGTAGCTAGTGAGTCTAGGAGTCTGCTTGATACAGGGGGCTTGGATTCCAGCCAAGATTTACCATTTAAAAAGTCCAGCAGGTGATACACTTTTCTTTTCCTGCTTCTTTTGCTGAGGAATCAGCTAGAGCAGCATTGGTACTCACCGTGGGGCCATGCACTTCCCAGGCAAAAGCATAGTCATCCCAGCCCTTGTTTGCTTCTTATTCATCTAAGGAAGGCAGAACTCACCAATGGAGTCACTTCCCCTTAGTGCAGGAAGTTTGTGGAGGAATAGCAATATGTTGTTTTCCTTCCATTTGAATGTACATTTCCAGCTGCCTGCTCTCTGTACCTCAAGCCAACAGAACATAGGAATTGCAATCACATTCGTGGCTGACCTGCAGTTGGCTGGGGAATGAAGCAGGCCTACAAGTCTGTTGGCTGATAGGACTTACTTGCATTGAATTCTGGGTCCCTTGGAGCCGGAGTAATATAGACAGGTTGGAGGTGGCGTTTCAGACAATAATGAGTGATGAGCTGGGGAATGAGTCAGGAGAAAGGTTAATAGAGTTCCTGAATATGTCTAACTTGACTGGGTGATAGATAGTGGGGGAGACCTGATGGGCCTGATTCTTTTACTCCAGTGCACCAAGTAAAGAAGGTAGAGGGGAGGGATTCAAATAATATGAAGGCCACTTTGTCTACATATATCCAGGGCAAGCCAGGCATCTGCCAACTTCCATTGTATCAGAGGCAGCTTTTGGGGTAAGCGAAGCAGGCAGTTGCCTAGGGCCCCAAGCAGTAAGGGGGCCCGGTAGTGGTCACTTGCTTCACTTACCCTAGCATCCGTGCCACGGGGTGGTGGGGCAGCGGGGAGCCGTGGACTGGCAGGGGCAGCGGCTGCGCCGCCCGCCTGCCTGCCCAGCATCTCTGCAGTGGGGGTGGAACAGCGCTCCCTGCGTACACCCAGCTGGCTGCACCTCTCCAAGGGAAGGGGGGAGAGCGGCTGGCATGGTACTGCAGCTTGCTGGGAGTGGGCCCCCTGGAGCAGCCTGCTCCGAAGACTTCGAACCACTTCAGCCCCAGCCACCCCAGGCCTGAACAGGTACCTGACCCAAGGCCTCGGAGCAAGGCAGCCTCTATTCAGGCCTGGAGTGGTCAGGGGTGAAGCAGCCCAAACTCTCCAGAGCGGGCCACTCCAGGGGGCCCCACTCCCAGCAAACTGCAGTGCCACACCAGCCGCTCTCCTTTCTCCCCCTGTGGAAGCACGGCCGGCTGGGGGTAGGCAGCAAATGCTGCTGCGCCTCCGGTGCAGAGAGGCCAGGTGGACAGACAGGTGGCATAGCCTCTGGCCTGGCAAGTCCACAGCCACCCACTCTCCCACCAATGGGAGTTGGGATGGGGGGGCTGTTAGGCTGGCAGTGGGGGCCTGGGACCCCAGTGAGGGCAGCATTGGGGGCCTATAGGGGGTCCCATAAAGGGTCCTCACCTAGGGCCCCCAATTGCCTGAAGCTGCCTCTGTGTTGTATGAATATACAAAGGGCCACTCTGATTTAGACCTTCCTTCCTGGGGGCCCTGAGAAAATGGGGATTAGCTAGCTGTAGGTTGAGATTTTCAGATGCAACAGGGATTTAAGTGCTTCTCCCCTTCATTTTAATGGAAGGTGTGTCTAAATCCCCTAGCTGGCTCTGGAAACCTGTACTGTAATGTGGTGCACTTCCACAGCCCCAATTCACTCCTAGGTCAGGGTTGACAGCAAGACCAGTTTGGAGCCCTTTGGTTGGTTTTATGCCAGCTGGAGGGGTCCCCCCTGCACACAGGATAGTCTGTGGGGGGCCACCTCTGCCCCAGCACCTGCCCAATGGTTTTTGGAACCCTAGGCAAAATAAGGCTTTTGCAACCCTGTCAGATGATGATATTTTTGTTTATAAGAGATAACATATTAATATAGATATATTTTAGAAGTGATTTTTTTCTCTCTATTTATCTAATTTGATGCCCCTTAAAACTTGCTGCCCTAGGTGACCACCTAGTTCACCTATATGACTATGCCAGCCCTGCTCTGCCCACTTTCAGGCCCCTTGTTGCTGGCAGGGGAACACAAAGGCCCTTAGCACCAGACCCATAACTATGGTGGGGCCAACAAGGTGTGGACCCTAATTTGTTTATGATTTATGGATTTATTTGATGTTATATGTTTTAGGCATTGATATCTGTATATTTTATGTAATGTTATATTTGGGGTGGGATCCCTGCTGAGCTTCTCCCCAGCATTAGGCGCCGAGTAGGAACATAAAACAGCATTGAACTCCGCCTAGTGGCGAGATGCAGGAGTAGGTTGCTGAGGCGCAGTATTCTGCCTGGCAACCCTCGGAATGCTGGATGTCAATCAAGAGCAGACACGGAGAGGCTGCTGGAACTTTCCAGAAATAGAACGCAGGGAGCTGTGGCGCGAAATGGAGGGGTGTGGATTGGGCAGGCAGCCTGAGGGGCTGAGTTTTTAAGGCCTGCGCGCCAGAATTGGCCGTCACTCCGCTGTGCTCCGAAAAGGCTGGTGGACCTGTTTGGGATTGTCACAACCCTGTTGAACGAGCCTGTATATATGGAGTGGCCCAGAGCAGTCTTTGAATCAAAGGGTGGTGTGAAACTGCTCTGTACAAGGAGCCCTGAAACTAGAGCTCTTAAACTTTGACTTTGGGAAAAGGAAGCCTGGCGTTTTAGAACTCTGCCCTGTTCCTGAGGCAAAAAGACTCGTGGCAGGCGGCCGGGGAGCGAGGAGGACCCGAAGTGGACAGTGCCAAGTGAAGACTACAGAGACCAGGGAGGGCCTGCTCGTCTGGAGCTATGCCTTCCAGGGTGGAGACCTGAGCACAGGCATCCAAGTGAGGTCCGGACTCTGGTTCTGGGAGAAAGGATCCCCCTCTGCGTAGTTTCTGAGAGCTTTGGTGATTTATTAAAGTTATTTGGGCTTAATTCACATTGTATGGAACTGGGTTTTGTTTGTATGGGGACGTTTTAATACTGCAGAAGCGGGGTGGAAGAGGTGTGGAGAAGTGGGAACCCTCTGCTAGGTTTACAAGGGAAGACACAGGTGTTGACCCTCTTTCTTTTCTATTCGGGCGATGGAACACAGGTGGGTGATATGAGGTAGAGCCACTAGGGGCCAGGGGGTAGTGTTTAGGGAGCCTGTACCTGGGACCCCCCCGCTGGTCACACTGGGTTCAGCTGGTTGGACCAGGGGGCGGAGAGGTGGGCAGAGCGAGGAGGGGAACAAAGGACCAAAGGGAAGGAGGGTAGGAGGGAAATGGAGGTTCCAAGAGACAGGACCCTGCCTGGGGTGTAGCCCTAATCTCCTGGGGGTTTCACTTCTGGTTGTTCTGATGATGCTGATACCAACTGTCCTTGCTGCTGTATGAACTGGTTTGCTAATAAACCCTCTGATTGCCACACTGGCTGAGAGTCGCTGCTGATTGGAACGGCTGGGACCCTCCTGGAGGGAGGAAACCCCCTCCAAGGGAGACCAGACAGAGCAAGGACCGGACCCTCTGAGCCTGGAGTTGGGAGATGGCTGCACGGAGAGTGGAGACTCGGGTGCTGGAGGGGAGGAGACTCCACTGTAGCAGAGTCCTGACTGGCTGTGGACAGAGGGGATCCAAGACGCTTTTCTGGGGTCTCCATCACGAGAGGTTTCTTGTTTGTTTATACTGCATGCTCTGTTTCTATTAAAATTCTGAGTGTGTTTATACCTGTATTATGTTGGTGCTTGCATCAAGGGGCAGGACCTCCAGGTTGACAGATGCCTGAAGGTGGGGCGGCCTAGTAAATGGGAAGACTGGTCCTCTTTAACATCTAAAATTTCCGCGCAACAAAGGCTCACGACTCAGGGGTATCTATGACCTGGAAAAGTTCCTTGACAGTGTCCACGATGAGACCTGCAAGGAGGAGGTCCCTATCCCAATGCCAAGGGCTACTGCCACAGCTCTGGAAATGGATGGGATGCTTATGGCAGAGGAAGGGCACTGGCAGCCGGTCACCTCTGGCAGTAGGCAGTGCTCCATGCCTGCTCATATCCCACCATCCATTGTGGTGAGAAACTGTTATGCGGTGCTGGACATACTAAAGGAGGTAGAGGAGATGCCATCCACCCCAAAGGCTGGGCAGATCACAGCCACCTCACCTAGGAGGAAACGTAGGGTTGTGGTGATTGGTGACTCACTCCTGAGAGGAACGGAGGCATCCATCTGTCGCTCTGACAAGGCCTCTAGAGAGGTATGCTGCCTGCCAGGTGCCCATATCCAAGATGTAACGGAGGGATTGTCTAAAATCATCCGCCCCTCAGACTACCACCCCATGCTTCTTATCCATGTGGGTACCAATGATACTGCGAGAGGTGATCTTCAGCAGATCAAAGGTGACTTCAGGGCTCTGGGAGCGAGGGTGAAGGAGTTTGGAGCACAGGTGGTGGTCTCCTCTATCCTTCCAGTCAAGGCTAGAGGCCTGAGGAGGGACAGATGCATCCTAGAGGTGAATGCCTGGTTGCGAAGATGGTGTGGTCAGGAGGGATTTGGCTTCCTTGACCATGGAGTCCTGTTTCAGGACAGAGGATTGATAGGCAGAGATGGCCTTCACCTGTCCAGGAAGGGGAAGAGCATATTTGGGCACAGACTGGCTGACCTAGTGAGGATGGCTTTAAACTAGGTTCAATGGGGGAAGGAGACCAAAGCCCGCACGTAAGTAACAATGTGGGTGATCTGGGGGAAGGGATGGAACTTGGGGGGGGGGGGGGGGGGGG
>ML681963.1:13006812-13026804 GCA_007922195.1 Podocnemis expansa | reverse complement strand
TGTAGCACAAGGAATAAAAGGGAAGGTGGTTGGAACAATGGGGGGGGAATCAAATAAATGTCTTAAGTGCTCTACTGAATCCCCAATATGTGAGGAGAGTGGGGGAGGAGAACTCTAAGAAAAAATGCAAGGAGGTTTGTGTAATAGAATTGGAAATCAACATGACAAAGTAGGGCAATCGGCCGGGTATCTTAGGTGCCTGTACACTAATGCGAGGAGCCTGGGAAATAAGCAAGAAGAATTGGTAATACTAGCTCAGACAAGGAACTATGATATTATAGGAATAACGGAGACGTGGTGGAATAGTCTGCACGACTGGAGCTCTGCCATGGATGGGTATAAACTGTTCAGGAAAGACAGGCAGGGAAGAAGAGGGGGAGGAGTAGCGTTATATGTAAAAGAGCTCTATGACTGCTCAGAGCTCCATTATGGAAGTGGAAGCGTGCCAGTAGAAAGTCTGTGGGTTATATTGAGAGGGGAAAGCAACAAGGGAGATGTTGTGGTGGGTGTCTACTATAGACCACCAGACCAGAAGCAAGAGGTGGATGAGGTGTTCTATGGACAACTAGCGGAAGCTTCTAGATCACAGGCCCTGGTGCTGATGGGGGACTTCAATTACCCTGACATCTGCTGGGAGGCCAATACAGCAGTGCATGGGCAATCCAGGAAATTTTTAGCGAGTGTTGGGGACAACTTTCTAGTACAAATGCTAGAGGAACCAACTAGGGACCTTGCACCGCTCGACCTGCTGCTCACAAACAGGGAAGAATTGATCAGGGATGTAGAGGTAAATGGCAAGCTAGGCAGTAGTGACCATGACATGGTTGAGTTCAGGATTTGGATTAAAGGAAGGAAGGAAAGAAGCAAAACAAAAACCCTGGACTTCAAAAAAGCAGATTTTGGGTCCCTCAGGGAACTGATGGGCAGAATCCCTTGGGAAGCTAATCTGAAGGGGAAAGGAGTCCAAGAGAGTTGGTTATATTTTAAAGAAACCCTGCTAAGGGCACAGGAAGTTGCCATTCCAATTAGGAGAGAGAACAAACATGTGAGGCAGCCAGAATGGCTTGGCAGGGAACTCTGCTCTGAGCTTAAACATAAAAAGGAAGCTTACAGGAAGTGGAAGCTTAGTCAGATGACCAAGGAGGCATATAAAGATATTGCTAGGGACTGCAGGGATAAAATCAGAAAAGCCAAAGGACAAATGGAGTTGCGGCTAGCGAGGGATGTAAAGCATAACAAGAAGGGGTTCTACAAGTATGTTAATAACAAGAAGAGGATCAGAGATGGTGTAGGCCCCTTGCTGAATAGGGCAGGCATCCTCGTGACAGAGGATGAGGAAAAAGTTGAAGTGCTCAATGCATTTTTTGCTTCAGTTTTCACAGGCGGGGTCAGCTCCCAGCCCACTACCATGGGTGTGGCAGATGGGAGAGAAGAAGACAGGCCCTTGCTGACGGAAGGTCAGGTTAGGGACTTCTTAAAGAAGCTAGATATGCACAAGTCCATGGGGCCAGACGAACTGCATCCAAGAGTGCTAAGGGAATTGGCCGATGAGATAGCAGCACCGCTGGCCGTTATCTTTCAAAACTCATGGAGAACGGGGGAGGTGCCAGAGGATTGGAAAAAAGCAAAAGTAGTGCCTATTTTCAAGAACGGGAAAAAGGAGGATCCAGGGAATTATAGACCAGTCAGCCTCACCTCAATCCCTGGAAAAATTATGGAGCAGATTCTCAAAGAATCCATCCTCAAACACTTAGAGGAAAATAAAGTGATCAGGAACAGTCAGCATGGATTTACCAAGGGTAAATCATGCCTGACCAATCTCATCTCCTTCTATGATCAGATGACTGGTTTTCTGGACGCAGGAAGAACCGTTGATATGATATACCTTGATTTTAGCAAGGCTTTTGATACAGTTTCCCACAGCATTCTCATTGGCAAATTAAGGAAGTATGGGTTGGATAGGTGGACTATAAGGTGGATAGAAAACTGGCTAGATCAACAGTTTCAGCATGTAGGAATCAATGGTTCCATGTCTAACTGGCAGCCAGTCATGAGTGGTGTGCCCCAGGGGTCGGTCCTGGGGCCAGTTCCGTTCAACATTTTCATCAATGATCTGGATGATGGAATAGACTGCACTCTCAGTAAGTTTGCGGATGACACCAAGCTGGGAGGACCAGTAGACACATTGGAGGGCAAGGAGAGGATTCAGGGAGACCTAGATAAATTGGAACAGTGGGCCAATAGAAATCTTATGAGGTTCAATAAGGAGAAGTGTAAAATCCTGCACGTGGGACGGAAAAACCCAATGCACCGCTATAGGCTGGGAAACATTCAGCTAAGTAGCAGCAGTATAGAAAATGACCTGGGGGTCATGGTGGATGGGAAGCTAGATATGAGTCAGCAGTGTGCTCTTGCTGCCAAAAAGGCCAATGGCTTACTGGGCTGCATCACAAGAAGTATTACCAGCAGATCAAGGGATGTGATCATTCCACTCTATTCTGCACTGGTGAGGCCACATCTAGAATACTGTGTTCAGTTTTGGGCTCCCCACTACAAAAAGGACAGGGACATGCTAGAGAGAGTTCAGAGGGCAACCAAAATGATTAAAGGGCTGGAGCACAAGCCCTATGAGGAAAGAATGAAAGCATTAGGCTTATTTAGTCTGCAGAAGAGAAGATTGAGGGGGGATTTGATAGCAACCTTCGACTATTTGAAGGGATGCTCCAGGGAAGATGGAGCTCGACTGTTCTCGGTAACAACAGAGGACAGAACGAGGACCAATGGTCTCAAGTTGCGGTTAGGAAGGTCGAGGCTGGATATTAGAAAAAACTTTTTTACTAGGAGAGTGGTGAAGCCTTGGAATGAGCTGCCAAGGGAGGTGGTGAAATCTCCATCTTTGGAGGTGTTTAAGGCCCGGCTGGACAAAACCATGACTGGGATAGTTTAGTGGGAGTGGTCCTGCCTCTGGCAGGGGGTTGGACTAGATGACCTATGAGGTCCCTTCCAACCCTATGATTCTATGCCCTGAGCATGCTGGAGCAGCTTAGTGGAGGTGCTCTATTAAAGGGTGGTTTTCATGGCACTGGCTCAAAGCACCACTGATTGCAAGGGGTGCATTCTGATCAGAACACTCCCCAAGTGGCAAAACAGAGCGTTACAGCTCTGCTTAGCACAGCTGACAAGTCTCTGAATGTGAGGTAAAGGGACTTCCCTAGCATTGTGCATGTGCGGATGAGTAGGAGTTGTGGAGTGTGTTCACATAGCATTCTTATTTCGAAATAACGAGGTTGTTTCGAAATAAGAAACAGCATGGCCACATGACATATGGCCATTTCAAAACAAGGAAACCCCTTGTTTCGAAATGGCAGCCGTTCTTTCGAAACGGCTTAAACCCGGTTTTGCTTCGAAACAGCGTTGTTTCGAAACGGCTCATTTCGAAACAACGCCAACGGGACATTCTGTTTTGAAACAACCATTGCTTCGAAACAACCGGTTTACGGACGTGTTATTTCGAAACAACAGTTGTTTCGAAATAACCATTTGACCTTCCTCCCAGGGTGCACAGTGCCCTGGGGGAAGTCCCTGCCTGGGCGTGCCTGTCAGGCTGCGTGGCAGGCAGGGACCTGTAGGGCAGCCATGTCCCAGCAGCCAGGCCCCTCAGCTGCAGGGCACCGAAGGGCCCCTGTGTGGACCCTGGAGGATGTCAGGTGCCTCCTGGGGATCTGGCGGCAGCCAGATATAATGGCACGGTTCCAGGCCAGCCACCGGAACCAGGACATTTATTCTGACATCGCAGCTGTGATGTCAGAACAAGGCCACCCCCGCAGCACAGGGCAGGTGCGGAGCAAAGTTAAGAGCCTCAGGCAGGACCATGCTCGCACCCAGGATGCCTGGGCACTGCAGGGGCCTGGGAGCCAGGCCACGTGCCCCCAGTTTGAGGCCCTGGATGCCTTCCTGGGGCCACAGCCCAGCGGTCTCCCCGCTGAGGCTGTGGACAACTCAGGAGGGCACAGAGCCCCTCGTCGGGCCCGGAGGCACCGGGCTCCGACGTGTCCATCAGGAGGCCTCCAGCCGCACCACCACCAGTGGCGGAGGCCAGCCCCAGCACCCCGGAGCTGTTCATGGGCATGGAGGTGGGGACCAGCCCAGAGGAGCAGGGGCCCACCACCGCCCCTGCCTCCGAGTCCGACCCTGGGACATCTCGGCAGACCTCTGGAGGCAGAAAGGGCTGGGCCTGTCCAGCAGGTCCCGGGACGCGAGGAGGCCAGGGCCGGGCACCGGGGCAGGTAGGGCCCAGGGTTGGTGGGCGCAGAGGGGCTCCCCGGCCACGGGTCCCACAGAGACAGGTGGCACCGGGGTCATAGGCCCTTGTGTGCCAGGGCATGGTGACCAGGGACTGGCTGGGAAAGCTGCAGCAGCATCTTGGGTGGGGTGGAGAGCAGGCAGGGCATACCACTGGCAAATGGCCTCGGGAGACCTCCTAGTGCAAGGTGTGGCTGGGTCCAGTTCACCCTCGTGGGCATCACTAGCATGTGTGCCTCCGGGGTACGGTTCCCAGATGTCTGGGAAAAGGAGAACGTGGTCCCCTTTTTTCTGCTCTGTTCTTCTTTTTATCCTCACATTCTCTGTCTGGCAGGCAGTTCAAAATACAGGGGTTTGTCAGGCTTTTTCCTATAGGGGTTGAAGGATCCTGGAATGCCATAGAATACTGATTTATATGGGAAAGTGTTCCAGGGCGCCTTAAACCCTGACAAGTACCCCAGCCAGACAGCCTTTTTGCCCAGGGTCCTCCAATGTCCTCCTTCGGGTACTGTCCTGGCCTCCTTCTGAGGCTTTAGGGGCCAGGAGCCCTACCCCAGGGCAATGTCCACAGGATCCTGGGACCTGCTGACAGTGAGGGCAGAGGTATGTGCTGCAGACAGGTGCACACAGACAGGTGCACACAGACAGGGCCAGCAGGCAGCAGGGGCCAACTGTGTTTTCTGCTTCCCTGCAGCACGTCACAGAGCTCCTCCCTGGGGGCTGCCACCCACGCCCAGACCCCAACGCCTGAGCCCCAGGGCACCCCGGCGACGGTGGAGGGCCCCCCCGGACCTGCAGCGAGCTCCTGGAGAGCCTAGAGGAGCTGGGCCAGGAGATGCACACTGCCACCCAGGCCTGGCTGCGGGAGCAGGCCCAGCAGCAGGCGGCTGGTCTCCTTGCCCTGGAGCACCTTGCGACCATGGAGGACAGGGGCGCGAGGGCGCTGGAGCTCCTTGCAGAACGGCTGCCGGTGGCAATCTCCAAGCAGGCTGCAGCCATCTCCAAGCAGGCTGCAGCCATCAGAGAGCTGGCCGAGAGTCTGGTGCCCCAATGCCGCGACGAGACATCGCCGCGTGGGCCTCCATAGAGACGATGGCGGGTGGAGGGTGGCCATGGGTGGGGCATGCCACCACTCCCGGACCCTCCCACAGTTCATGCCTAACCTCCCCCCTGCCCCCTGGACTTTTTCACCCCATCCCCTCCCAAGTTGATGCCCCCTCCCCCAAGTCCGCAAAGTCCCCTGTCCCCTCCCAAGTTGATGCCCCCTACCCCGGGCCTTCCCCACATTGCCCCATCCCTTACCCCCCCCAGCCCTTCCCTGATTGTAAATAAATCCTTTGAAACCTATTTCTGGTTTTCAGTGTTTTTATTGGGGGGGGCAGTTGGCAGTGCGGGTGGATGGGTGGGGGCTGGCTGTGGGTGAACAGGGGAGAGGATGGTGTGCAGGGCAGGCCTGGCCCTCACAGCTCCTCCTCGCTGAAGGCTATAATGATCTTGAGGGTTCATTAAAGATGATACTACAGAATGAGTAAGGAATAGAACTTTAATCATACAGACAGGTATCCAGGTGTGTACCTGGGAGCAGCCATGTTAAATCTACTCTGGGGCACGTCTCCCAATTTACACAACAATGGCCCATGCTAGGGAGTCTCTAAATTCACAACCTTCTACAAGCATATCACTACATCTTCCCCCCTAAGGAAAAGAAGCAAACAGTTAGATACATATAAAAGCTAGCTAATAATACATGCACTAACATCTAACAACACATAACAGCTATCTAAAAAAAACATGCAGAAGGACAGTCCATAAATCCAGAATCTGAACTACCTAGAGAGGAGAGGTTACTAGCACATCACTCTCAAGTGAGTCTTTACCACCCACTTCCCTTACATATCCTAGCAAGTCTCTATGAGTCTTTCTGGAAGTTTGATGACTCGATTAGATCTTCTCAGTACTGGTCCTTCGTTCAGGTCTGAATTCTCTTGTTCCCTGACGGTTTCATTACCATGTGCTGAAGATATCGGATCAGTAAGGGGAGGCATGGCAGAATCTACCTCAACTTCCATGGTGTTGGAACTTTCTGGACTAAGTCGTAGATCCCGTCGATTACGTCGAAATGTGTCCCCTTGATCTGTGTGGACCACGTAAGACCATGGATGCAGCTGTTTTTTAATAGTACCTCTTTGTCCCCAGGTATTAGAAGAGTGATTCCTCAGGCACACTCTATCACCTGGGTTAAGGGATGGAAGATCACGAGCCCTTCTATCAAAATAATATTTCTGCTTCCACTTCTGGTTTTCTTTCATCTTCCGAATGTTAGCATTGTTCTTAGATTGCAGCAATTTATCAGTAATAGGTAAGTTAGATCTGATCCTTCTTCCCATTAACAGCTGAGCTGGAGAAAAGCCATTCTCCAGGGGTGTACTTCGGTAGACCAGCAATGCTGTATACAGATCACCTCCACTTTCAAAAGTCTTTTTCATCAGGTTCTTTACTGTCTGTATAGACCTTTCCACCAGTCCGTTTGATTGGGGATAATTGGGACTGGAAGTTCCATGATGAAAATCCCAATCTAAGGCAAACTGCCTGAATTCTGCACTTGAAAATTGTGGCCCATTATCACTGAAGACCTCGTCAGGAACTCCATGTCTAGAGAAAATTCCTTTCATGCCAGTGATCACTGAATTACTATTAGTACTGTTCAGTGTGCAAATTTCTGGATATAAAGAGTAATAATCAGTGACTATTAAGTAATCCTTGGAACGCCAGGTAAATAAATCCACACCTACCTTCTCATAAGGTCTCTGTGGAACAGGATGGGGTCTCAGTGTCTCTGCCTGTTGGCATGGCCTGTATTTCAAGCACGAAAAGCAGTTTTTTACATTGGTAATGTCATGATTGATCCGCGGCCAATACATGACCTCTCGTGCTTGTTCTTTGCACTTCTCAATTTCTAAGTGACCTTCATGAATCTTCTGTAACATCTCTTTTTGGAGGCTCCGTGGTATTACAACCTTACCACCTTTGAAAATCACCCCATCTACCACAGTCAGTTCATGCCTGCAGTTCCAATAGTCTCTTATACTTAGAGCGCAACTGCTTATTATTTCAGGCCATCCTTTAATTATCACCTCTTTGAGGAGTCCCAACGATTCATCTTTCTCAGTCTCTTCTCTTATGCGTTGCAGTCTTCTGTTAGTTATGGGATTTGCACTCACAATCATATCTACATAGGCTTGCACTTCTGTTTCCAGTGTCTTCTCGGGTACCATAGTTGGTACTGCTCTGGAAAGTGCATCTGCAGTGAACATAAATTTGCCTGGTGTGTAGGTCACCAGTAAATTGTATTTCTGCAATTTGATCATCATTCTTTGAATCCTTAAGGTACAGTCATTTAGTGGTTTGTTAAATAATGCAATCAAGGGCTTGTGATCTGTTTCAACTTCCACTCTCTGTCCATAAATATACTGATTGAATCTCTCACAGGCAAACAAGATTCCTAAAAGCTCCTTCTCAATCTGTGCATATCTTGTCTCTGCATCAGTCAGTGATTTGGATGCATATGCCACAGGTTGCCAGCAATCTTCATGTTTTTGTAAAATCACAGCACTCAACCCCGACTGTGATGCATCCGCTGAAATTTTAATGGACTTCTCTGGAGCAAAAAATTTCAATACTGGTTCCTGTATCAAGTCTTGTTTTAAACTTCTCCATGATTCCTCCTGTGCAGCATCCCAGCACCATTCATTTTTGTCCTGTAGGAGTTGTCTCAATGGTGCCGACTTGGCAGAAAGATTGGGTATGAATTTTCCAAGATAGTTAACCATTCCCAGGAACCGTTGGACATCTTTCTTTGACTGGGGACATGGCATCATTTCAATGGCTGAAATCTTCCTCTTATCCGGTTTTACGCCTTCATGAGAAACAATGTCCCCTATAAAAGTCAGTTTTCTAACTCCTAACATACATTTGTCCTTATTTAGTTTGAGGTTTGCAGCTCTAGTTGCATCTAACACTTGCCAAAGCCGACGATCATGCTCCTCTTTTGTAGAGCCCCAGATAATGATGTCATCCATGGAGGTGTCCACACCGCTAATATGTTCATAGATCATGTGTACAGTTTTGTGATACACCTCTGGTGCTGAAGCTATGCCGAAAGGTAAACGTAAAAATCTGTATCTTCCGAAAGGAGTATTAAATGTGCATAATTTTGAGCTTTCCTCTGTTAATTTTAGCTGCCAAAATCCAGAGGATGCATCCAATTTACTGAAATATTGAGCATTTGCAAACTGAGCCATAATCTCTTCTCTGGTTGGTAGTTTGAAATGTTCTCTTTGTATAGCTCTGTTGAGGTCTTTGGGATCTAAGCATATGCGTAGCTGGCCATTACTTTTTTGCACTATAACTAGGGAGCTCACCCATTCCGTTGGCTCCTCTATTTTTTGTATTACTTTCATTGCTTCCATCCTTTCAAGCTCAGCCTTGAGTTTATCACGGAGTGCAAATGGCACCTTTCTACATGGATGAATGACTGGAGGGATCTGCTTGTTTATGCGGATTGTATGTTCACCTTGCAAGCAACCCAATCCCTGAAACAGGTCCTGATATTCTTCAAGGAGTGCCTCATAGCCAGATGCAGGCCTATCTTGTAGTGAGAGCACCCTTTTTACCAGATTCAGTTCCTCACAGGCAGCCAAGCCCAAAATTGGTGTCACCTCCTGTGGCACTACAATGAAAGGCAGCCTGTACATGGTGTTCTTATGGTTAACGCTAGCGAAGCAGCGTCCCTGCACAGGTATATTTGTTCTAGAATATCCAGTTACTTTTATGTTTGTTGGTCCCAGCTTGGCTCTTATTCTCAGTCTCTCATAATCTCGTGTAGACAGAATGTTAACCTGAGCTCCTGTGTCTAGTTTCAGTGGAATGATTGTTCCATTCACTGACAGAGGCAGTATCCAGTCCCTCTCACTAGGTTTGCTTGATCCCAGTACATCTACAAAGCACTCCTCAGTCTCACTGTCAGTAAATAAATGCACTTGATTTTTGTGCCTTTGGGATCTGCAGCAGTTTGCAAAATGATTAAGTTTCCCACAGTTATGACAGAGTTTCCCATAGGCAAAACACTGTTTGGGACCATGCCGTGATCCACACTTGCCACAAGACCGTCTGGACTCAGTCTTCCTGATAGCAGAGTTTGGTTCCACATTGTGATTTGAACCACTCTGGCTACATGCTGTTTGTCTAAGTGCATGCACTGTCCCTTCTGGTGAATTCAGCTCTTTTACTTGTGTTTTTACCATTTCAGTGGCCCTACATATTTGAAGGGTTTCATTCAAAGAGATCTCTCCCTCTCTGAGCAGTCTTTCTCTTAATCCACTGTCTGTAATGCCACAAATGAGTCTATCTTTGATCAGAGACTCTGCCAAGCCACCAAAGTTACAGCTTTTACTGAGTTTCCTTAATTCTGTAACATATTGGTCTATAGTATTATCCGGTTTTTGCATGCATGTAAAAAATCTATGCCTCTCAAAAGTCACATTCATTTTTGGCAAGCAATATTCCTCAAACTTAGTCAGTATAGTGTTTAAATTCATGCTTTCACCATCTTGAAATTCAAAGTTATTATATACATCCAGTGCCTCCTCCCCAACAACATGCAAAAATATAGATGATTTCTGGTTTTCATCTTTGTTCTGTGCTCCAATGGCAGACAAATACAACAGAAATCGCTGCTTAAACTTTAGCCAATTTTCTGCAACATTACCAGACATTTGGAGAGGTGAAGGAGCCTGTAAAACATCCATTGTTAAAGCTTACACTTACTTGCTGAAGGCTTTCTTTGTTTTCAGAGATCCCTGATGTTTTGCTGTTTTCAGGTGCAAATGCAGGAATTTTCCTCCAAGTCTTTTTAGTTTCCAAACTCATTCCCCATCTTCTGACACCATGTAATGATCTTGAGGGTTCATTAAAGATGATACTACAGAATGAGTAAGGAATAGAACTTTAATCATACAGACAGGTATCCAGGTGTGTACCTGGGAGCAGCCATGTTAAATCTACTCTGGGGCACGTCTCCCAATTTACACAACAATGGCCCATGCTAGGGAGTCTCTAAATTCACAACCTTCTACAAGCATATCACTAAGGCGACCCGGAGGGCGTTGCGCACGGACAAGGCTCGCAGGGATGGCTGCTCGTGTGTATGCACAGGTCCGGGCTGTTCATAGGCCCTGCCAAGGATCTGGCCCTCAGCCTTCCATGCCGGTGGAACAGGTTTCCCCTGCTGCTCGCAGTAGTTTTGGAGAGCTGCACATGCCACGATGACCTGGGGCAATCTCCTCTCTGCGAGGTGGAGGCAGGTTAGAAGGCACCTCCACTGTGTCTTGAGGCATCCGAATGCACGCTCGACCACCTGGCAGCAGCGGGTCAGGTGGCAGTTGAAGAGCTGCTGGCTGGGGTCAAGTGCCCCTGCATAAGGCTGCATGAGCCAGGGCTGCAGGGGGTAGGCCGCGTCCGCCATGATGAGGATGGGCACCTCTACTCCCCCAAGGTAGATGTTGTGAGGGGGGAAGTAGGTGCCCGCCTCCATGCCCTGGTACAGGGCTGAGTTGCGGAGGACCCTGGCGTCATGGGCCCTCCCAGGCCATCCCACATAGCAGTCCAGGAAGAGACCCCGGTGGTCCACAAGGGCCTGTATGATGACGGAATGATAGCCCTTGCGGTTCCTGTACTTGGTGGCCCTGTGCTCCAGCGCGCACACGGGGATGTGCGTGCTGTCCAGGATCCCCACACGGTTGGGAAAGCCGAAGGTGGCCATCCCGGGCATGGTGTCCTACAGCTCCCCATGTCTCACCAGCCATTGCAGGAGGACGCGATTGATGGCCCTGGTGACCTTAATGAGAATGGTGCCGGTGGTGGACCTCCCGACGCCGAACAGATGCGCCACTGCCCTGTGGGACTCTGGAGTGGCCATCTTCCAGAGGGCAATGGCCACTCTTTTGTCCACTGGGATGGCGGGCCTCATGGGGGTGTCCCTGTGGTACAGGTGTGGGGCAAGTTCGCTGACCAGGTGGGTGAAGCTGGCCCTGGTCATCCTGAAGTTCTGCCTCCACAGGTCGTCACCCCAGGAGCGCAGAACAACCCTCTCCCACCAATCTGCGCTGGTCTCCCGAGCCCAGACATGGCGAGGCGCGGGGAGGGGCAGGGGCAGTAGCTCACCCCTGTGGACGAGGTGGATGTAATCCTCGGACAGGGGCCAGTCATCCTCGGGATCCTCAAACAGGGTGTCCCACATGTGCAGGAGACCCTACACATGGTCTGAGAGCCTGGGGGTCGCACGGTGCTGTCTAGGCAACCGGACAGAGTCCATTGCTTGCAGCATGCTGCTAGCCTGAGTGGACAAGGAAGTGAGGTCGAGGCCAGCTTTTATGGGATTGGCTAGGACCATGGCCACCGACGTGGCCCAGGGAGCCGGCCATGTTGCCACACCTCCCATGCTGCACTGGCCCTGAATCAAAATAGCAAGCCCACCGTGTGGACAAGCTATTTCGATTCCCGCTTTTTGCTTATTTCGAGGACAGGGGTTTTTTATTTCAAAACAGGTTATTTTGAAATAACGAGTTATTTCAAAACAAGTTATTTCGAAATAACTTGTTTCAAAACAAGCCCTCTGTGTGTGAACATAGCCATGGTATTGCAAAGGAAATGTAGGCTGTCTGCTTGCAATGCCAGCCTCAGTGAGCGCAATCAATCTCTATGGTGTGTAGGGAAAAGTGAGAACAGCAGTGCAGAGAGAGGACCAAATGTCAGACTGACAGGAAGTAGGTCCTCTGGTTCAGTGCCAGGCTCCTGTGTGAATTACCTGTTTGTCTTTTGTGAGGTATTTCAAGTGCAAATCAAATCAAATGAATTTGGACTAACTACAGGCCTGGCCAGGGAGGCTTTGGCTTGTGAATCATGTTTAGAAAAAGAAGCTGGAGCTGGAGATAGTGAGAGGGATGAATCTAAAAGGGCCAAACTTCCCCTCTTCCCCACAACCAGCTTGAGAAAGAGACCCCTGTTCTCAGGGAAATCTCAGCTAAGTGATTGGTCTCACTAACGGCTGTGCTAAATACCCTGCACCCAGAGGATTTCCATGCACGATTCTCTTGGACATCTTGTCTAGGAATCTGATTGGGGGATTGGGCATTAGAATAGTAGATTACTTACCTGTAAAAATCCTTCTTCAAGATGGGCTGCTCACATACATTCTGGATGAGGTGTACATGCTGCAGTGCAAGGATGCCTGGAAGCTTTTTGCCCTAGCCTGTCAATAGGGTCAGAAGCCAATGCCCCCTCTGTCCTGCGCACCTGAGCGGTATATATAGGTGGCCCTGCCCCTGCCCCCCCTCAGTCCCTTTTTTCCGTTAACTCTGAAAAGGGGGGATGGAGGGAGGGAACAGAATGTATGTGAGCAGCCCATCTTGAAGAAGGATGTTTACAGGTAAGTAACCTTCCGTTCTTCTTCGAGCGCTGCTTACATCCTATTACACAAGTGGATGTCGCCATGTGGCCCAGCAGCTGGAGGCAACTCCTAGCTGTTGTGATGGGAACACAGGATATTTCAGAAATAATGGATGACATCGACTGAAATCTGGAAGGGGGAAGGGAGGCTCTCATGCTCCTTGAGTCAAGCAGTGCCCCAATGAATTCTATTGACCTTGTGGGTGTCAATTTTGACTTTTCTAGGTTTAGAAGGAGACCCAGCTTTCTGCACAGCTTTTGAACGGCAGTGACACTGCAGCTGACCTATCCTCGTGTCCTGCCTTTTATCAGCCAATTGACCAGGTAAGGAAAAATTTGGACCCCTTGTTTCCTCAGATGGGCACCCACTGTCACTATGCAGTTTGTGAACACCCTTGGGGGTAGTGAGGGGCTGAATGGGAGTGCCGTGAATGGGAAGTGTTCGTCTGCCACTGTAAATCGAAGGAACTTCCTTTGTTCTCTCCTTTATACAGATGTGGTGGTAAGGATCCTTTAGGTCTAGGGATGTGAACCAATCCCCTGGGTATAGAGAGGGAATGAAGTAAGAGAGAGAGAGAGACTATTCTGAACTTTATTTTCCACACAAACTTATTTAGGGCTCTGAGGTCCAGAATGAGCCTTAGCCCCCCCTCCCCCCATCGCTTTTGGGACCAGAAAGTATTTTGAATAAGAACTCCTTCCTCTTTCCTTGGGAGGGACCCGTCCTATGGTTCCCATTTTTAGGAGCTCAAGGCACTCAAGCTCCAAGAGGGCTTGGAGGTGGCGGTCTGTGGTCCATGATGGAGGGGGTGGTTTTCTGCCTGGGGGCCTGGTCCTGAATTGGATCATGTAGCTGTGGGATATAATGTCCAGGACCCATCGGTTTGATGTAATTTTTGCCCCACAGTGTTGGAAGGGGGCCAGATGGTTGCTGAATGGTCTCATGCAGTGGTCCGGGCCCTCTGATTTTTTGTCAAAACCACTGTCTTTGTAATACTTGGTGGTTGCCGCACTCTTGGCGTTGGGGTTGGTTGGTTCCTTGGGGCCTAGTGCCCCTCCCACCCCTAGCCCTGTCCCTGTCCCTGACTCCACTACCATACATGCAACAGGATGTAGGAAGGGGGTGGTTGTGGGGCTGCTGTTGTTGTTGTTGCAGCAGCTGTTGCTGTTGGGCCCAGAAGCAGTGCCTGGCTGACGGGGGTGCATACATTCCCAATGACCTGAGTGTGGCCCTCAAGTGATTCATACTATGAAGCTTAGCGTTGGTCAAGTCTGCGAACAATGATGGGCCCTCTAATGGAAGGTCCTGGATGGATTGTTGCATTTGGACCAACAGCCCCGAGCCCTGCAGCCATGCAGCTCTATACATGGCAATAGCAGAGGCTACCCCCAGCTCGCTGTGTCAGTGGCATTCCAAGAAGAGAGAAGGGCTGCATGAGGTGCTAAGAGGCCCTCTTCTACCATTGTGTCATAGTCCACTCTGTGATTAGATGGTATGAGGTCCTGGAACCTCTGCATAGAGCGCCATAAGTTAAAAGTGTATTTGCTCATTAGGGCCTGATGATTAGCAATGTGCAGTTGGAGCACCATAGTGGAATAAACTTTTCTGCCAAACAAGTCAAGTCCCTTTGCCTCCTTGTTCTTTGGTGCTACTGCGGGCTGGTCCTGTCTCTCTCACTGGTTCACAGAGGTGACCACCAGTGAACCTGGTGTAGTATGGTTGAATAAAAACTTGAATTTGTCTGCGGGAATGTGGTATTTTCTTTCTGTTCCCTTGGAGACTGGTGGATTGAGGATGGTGTCTGCCATCTTGCATGGGCAATTTTCAACACGCTCTCCTGCATGGCACAGCCACCCAGCTTGGTGGGGTGGCATCACTCCATCAAAGAGCAGGTCGAAGTCTTCTTTGACCACCTCAACAGGGAGGTCAAGGTTGGCTGCCATCCGCTTTAATAGTTCATGGTAGGCCCTTGCGTCCTCTCTGAGTGACATTGATCTTTGTTATGCTGCCTACTCAGGAGATGAGGATGAGGCAACTCTGGAGTTAGACCCCTTTGTGCCTGATAGGCCCTCACTGTGGTCTGAGTCCTCATCAGACCCTCCCTGTTCTCCATGCCACTGTACTGCAGTTGGGTGAAACGAGGCAGGGGATATACCTCTCCTGGGTGAGCCTTCTAAAGACCAGTCAGCCCGTTGTGTGAACCAGTCCTGGAAAGTCTGTGTGGGATGCCTCCGTCAATGCTCCCTCTAACCTGCGTGGCTGCACAGCCACGCAGCCCCCACTGATGCCTGGCACAGGGAACGGTGCCAGCCGTGCACAGCCGGCAGCTGCAATACCTGCCCGGCCGGAAGACAAAGTCTTCCAGCCAGCTCAGAGTGGCTCCAAGCTGGTAGTTTTTAAAACTCCTGCCCAGATTAAGCTTTCACTGAGCATGTGCAGAATCTCTGCGCATGCTCATGAGAGCTCTTCCGGCTGGAGGAGTGGCTGGGGGCAGGCCATGCTGCTCTAGCAGCCAGGTAAGGAGGCAGGGCGAGGCTGACTGGGGACAGGGCAGGGTCAGCCAAAGGGGGCAGAAGGTTGGAGGAAGATGGGGTTGTGCTGACTGGAGGGTCATGGGGGGTGGACTTGGGCCAACAAGGGGGATACGGGCAGAGCAGGGGGCAGGATTGGGCTGCCGGGGGGGCAGGATCACGTCTGCGAGTGGGGTCACGCAACGAGCAACATAGGTTGCTCAGCTGCCTTCAGGCCTTAAAGTAGGTGTCTCAAACATGTGGCCCATGGGCTGCATGTGGCCCGTACAGCTGCCTCCTGCAGCCCCTGATAACCCCCAGAATCCTAGGGCTCCCACCTTTCCAACCTTGGAGTTTTCAAATGCTGAGCCTCTCTGCAGATGGAGACCAAGCAGCTTTACCTCCCCCCCTGCGTTATCAGCCACTGACAGGGAGGAGCTGAACTGCTGCCTGGGAGCTGCCCTATTCACATGCAGCAGCTGATCATTAGCTGCCCTATTCACATGCACCAGCTGATTGTTTGCTGCCCTATTCACATGCACCAGTTTATCTAGCAGCTGAAGCAGACTGAGCAGTCCAGAGAAGGCTCAGGTGGGGTGGGGGGGCCTTAAAGGAGGGCGGCCTGAGCCTGTGGGGACAGTTCACAGGAGGCTCCATTCTGGGGGAGCACCAGAAAGACCCACCACTAGCCACGGCATGGCCACCAGGGCTTTCCCAGCTGCCAGTCCCAGCACAGGCAGGGGGTGTTTCCACCCAGGAGGATGAGGTAGTGTTTTTTCTTCCACCTGCCCCAGTGGTGCTAAATTCTGGCAGGCAGGGGATGTTTTCTCCTCTGTCGGCCCCACTCAGCCAAATTCAAACGGGCAGGTAGGCTGGGGTTGTTTCCCCTTCTGCCAACCCCAGGGCAGCTAAATTCGTGTGGGTGGGGAGTGTTTTCCCCTATGCCAGCCCCACCAGAGCCAAATTCAAGTGGGCAGGCGGGCAGGGGGTGTTTCGCCCTCTGCCAACCCCAGCGTGGCCAAATTTGAGCAGGTGGTGGGGAGGGTGTTTCCCCCACCACCGGTCCCAGTGCTGCCCCCAGGATCAGGCAGGTGGCGGCTTATTTACGGTCCTATGGAGGGCTCTGACCAACCTGTTTGCAGCCCGTCCTGGGATGTGGCTGCTCTCCTCCCCTCCTGGCTTGGGGATACATGTAGCCCCCTCTTTTTAAAACAAAAAACCAAAAAGCTTCTAAAACAATTTAATTTTATTTAAAAATCTAAAACCTTTATAAAAATTTAATTTCAATTAAATTTAATTCAATTTTAATAAATCAAACTGAAATTAATTTATTTCAATTAACATCAATTTGAATTCAATAAATCAAATTTTAATTTAATTTTAATTAAATTAACCGGTGGTCCGTCAGGATTTGAAAAAGTACATTTTTTGCCTTCAAACCAAAAAAGATTGGGAACCACTGATTTATAATGTAAAATGTTAAGTCTGTTTGGTTATTCTTTGTCTTTTTGATGATTTTGCCATCTTGAATGGAAGCAATTCTAAAAGGAAACGTGTTTTGGCTTTGGAAAGACTGTCAAAATTAGCACAGACTTCATGTTACAGTTTAAAAAAAGTTAATCAATTGACTTTTATTAGCATACTATATTACTCTTCATTTTTTACTGTACTTCCGCATCATTGTATGAAAAGGTTTCAGTGGTGCGGCCCTTGGGCCAATATCCTAGTCCTCATGCGGCCCTTGAGGTGATTTGAGTTTGAGACCCCTGCCTTAGAGGGAACATTGGCCTCCACACTGGGGATGGTGATCTGCCCTGTACAGGCAAGGCCTCCTTCTCTCGATGTCAGGGCACCTGTGGAGATCGACCTCTCTTCCATGACGGCATGCGTTTTCAGTGCCAGGAGCACCTGTCTGATGCTGGTGATGTTGGTGGGCTCAAGCGCTGAGCTGTGCACCAGGGAGGGGGAAAGGAGCTCTTTCTCTTGTGCTTGCCGGCAGGTCAGGTTGGTGAGGGCATCCACAGTGCTGGTGATGGTGGGTGCCAGCGGTGGTGCTAGGTTTCTGTTTCCTCAGATGAGCGGGATGAAGATCTGCTGCACTGTGACCCTTGTGTTGGTGCTGGTGGTGAATAGCGGGATGAGGGCACCAGGGGGAAGCATGGAGACTCGCTCACATCCAACTCTGGTCCCGAGTCTGGAGATGCTGAAGAGTGGTGCGGTGAGCAGCTGAGGGTTCTGATGCTGCCGGTCCTGGCACTGCCCATGTCGGTGTGATGGGGTGCAGGCTCTCATGGTCCTCCGAATTGGCTCATCTGGGACGGGCTACCAAGGCACAGTCCTAGGGAGAATCGTCCCAGGCCCAAGGACGCTCTCCCTCAGCCTCTGGTGCTGGAGATCCATGCTCCCTTTGTTGTTTGGGCCATGCCCTGGACAATAGGGCTGTCTTTCCTTTGGACACCACTGTCCTAGATGGGGTCAGTGTTGGAAGCTACACCAAAGCCTGGGCTGCCTCAAAGGGCTCTGGGGTTGATGGAGCTGTGAAGGTCTCGGCCCTCTGGCCTGTAGGGGCTGTGGTGCATCGGGGCCAAGCTGGGGATGATGACTGGTGCCAGCTGGTCGTTTTCCCATTCATGGGCTGGGCTTGGGCAGTGCTGGTTACCTTGGCCTTCTCCACTTTTATGGGCAAAGATTGGCCCTGGGGTGGGGTTGTTGCCAATGCTGTCAGTGCCAATGGTGCTGTGCTCAGCGCTGACACAGGTCTCAGAGCCTCCTCCCAGGCTATAGAGCAGAGTCAGTACTCCCGCTCTTTCTGAGTCTGCAGTTTGAATGAGTGACAAATTGAGCATTTGTTGGTCCAATGGCCTTCCCCCAGGCATTTAAGGCACCTTTCATGTGGATCACTGACTCAAAAGGCCTTGCCACAGGTAGCACACAGCTTGAAGCTCAGCATGGATCATTTGGCACCAGGTGTTGCATCACTTGAACACACAGGCTTGTCTTTCACACATTCTGGGCCCGGAGGCCAAATGGAGATGAAAAGCGATTCCAGAATTCGAAGAAAAGCTCAAGGATCGGAGTCAACAGATCTAAATAATGACAGGCACTTGCAAACACGCAAGAGTGGGCAGTTCCAGTACCATCGCAGCAGACAGAAGGAACTGAAGGGGGGACAGGGTAAGGGCCGCTCATATACCACACAGATGTGCAGGACAGATGGGGCATTGGCCTCTTACCCTATTGACAGGCTAGGGCAAAAAGCTTCCTGTCATCCATGCACTGCAGCACATACACCTCATCCAGAATGGATGTGAGCAGCACTCAAAGAACTCCTGGGTTCTTCCCCAGATGTGGACTCACTGGGTATCTCTACACTGTGTTTAAGTCAACTTAAGGGCCCTTAAGTCAACTTAAACAAAGCCCTGTCTACATTGCAGGGCAGTAAGGTCGACTTCAGCATCAAGTAAAGTCGACTTTATAACTCCCACTTATAAAGTCGACTTTACAGTTAAGTTGACTTTATTAAGTCGACTTAAGGCAATGTGGAGTGGGAGTTGCCTTAAGTCAACTTAATTGGCCTCCCAAACACAGAAAACATGGGGACGGGGGCTGGCTAGAAGGCACAACACAGCTGGGAATGCGCAGCCAAACTCCCCATGTTCCCCGACCTGATCCAGCATCTCTCCCATTCTGAGCCCAACCAGGCATCACAGCCCAACCCTGGCATTTCCCGCGTTCTCAGCCTGACCCCAGCATCTCAGCCAGACCCCAGCATCTCCCTCCATTGCAGCTGGACCTCAGCATCTCAGCCCAACCCAGCACCTCCTCTCATCGCAGTCCGACCCCAGCATCTCCCCTCATCGCAGTCCGACCCCAGCATCTGCCCGCATTGCAGCATGACCCCAGCATCTCAGCGCAACCCAACATCTCCCTTCATCGCAGCCTGACCTTAGCATCTCAGCCCAACCCCAGCATCTCCCCGCACTGTAGCCCAACCTGGCCTCTCCCTGCATCGCAGCTAGACCCCAGCATCTCCCCGTATCACAGCCTGACCCGGCACCTCACCACATCACAGCCCGACCCCAGCATCTCCCCCATTCTTAACCCGACCCTGCCTGTCTCCCCTGTGCTTATCTTGACCCCGCATGTCTCCCCCATTCTTAGCCTGACCCTGCCTGTCTCACTCCTTCTCTGCCCAAACCCACGTGTCTCCCCACTTGCCCTTCTCAGCCCAGTCCTTGTTGTCTCCCCCTTCTCTGTCCAAACCTGTGTGTCTCCCGCCTGCCCTTCTCTGCCCAAACCTGGGTGTCTCCCCCTTGCCTTTTTCAGCCTGACCCTGCCTTTCTCTTCCCCTCTCCCACGTACCCTGTGTGTCTCCCCTTCTCAAACGACCCCCTGATAGTGTTGTAAACCAAACAAGGAGTCCAGAGGCACTGTTTAAGACTAACACATTTATTTATTGGATGAGCTTTCATGGGAGAAAAATCCCACTTCATCAGTTTGAAGATGGGGGAATTTACAGAATGGTGGGAAATAAATGCAGGGGAGTGTAAGACATAGGATCAGGTCACACTCTAACAGCAAATCAAAGCAGTTGTTAAGATTCAAACACTGGGAAACAGCACATGGAAAGAAAGAAAGAAAGAAAGAAAGAAAGAAAGAAAGAAAGAAAGAAAG
>ML681963.1:12716406-13006802 GCA_007922195.1 Podocnemis expansa | reverse complement strand
AAGAAAGAAAGAAAGAAAGAAAGAAAGAAAGAAAGAAAGAAAGAAAGTTGCTATTTTTTTAGATTAGATTGTGTGAAAGCAGGATTAAATCCTGACTATGGATTTTTTTCCCCCATTATAACATGTGATTTGACTTCACCTTCCTCTATCTGCTGTTTCGCGGTGTTTGAGTCTAAACAACTGCCACATCCTGCCCCTGCCCTGACATTTGTCCTGCAGCCCTTGTTCCAGAGCCAGAGGAGTCTGGGCAATGCAGGGAGGGTGTGGAGTGCTGTGCAGGCACATCGCTAAGCTATGTCATGCTCCCTAGCTTCCCTGGGCTCCCTGTTGCCACACACAGTATGGAGGCTGGTGTGGTCACTCACTTCCAGTAGTAAAGGAGTGGCTGGAAGAGAGGGACACCTCTGCTGTGGTGCACTGTGGGCCAGGTACCCACAATGCACCACTTCTAGGGCGACCTAGAAGATGCTGGTGTGGACGTGGGCAGGCTCCTGGCATTTTGAGTGTGGACATGCTAAGCCAGTTTAATAAGGTCTACTTTAAGCAGACTTTATTAAGCTGGCTTAACCAAGCCCTGTAGTGTAGACATAGCCACTGTGAATGAATCACTTAACTGCAGTTTACTCCAATATACCATGGAGACTATTGAACTCTTCTGCTTCACACAGGCAGTCAGGAGGCTTTAACAGTGTGAGTAAAATCTAAGTCCTTGGAGACAGGACACTATAGAAAAGCAGGTCCAGGTCAGCAAACCTCCTCCCCACCCGCAAGTGGGTAGGACATGATGGAACTGATAGGCCTTTTTTCTCACTACCACACCTTTAATTCTGTGGTGTCTTCCTGATAGCTACTATGTGACATAAGCAATGCATCCTCATGCTTCAGCCTGGGTGCAGGAAGTCAGGAGGAGCATGAGCACTGCATGAGAAAGGACTGCTGCCATGACCATGAGGAAGAACTACAGATTCCGACCTTCATTGGATCACATGCCCTCATAATGCTGGCCCTGATTCCTCCTTGCAGACTTGTTCCAGGTGCACTTTGGGTGTTGCACGCTGACTTTGCTTACTGAGAAGCTCTCATTCAGCATCTGGGGTTGCATGGCTGGAATATAAAAAGGCTAAGCCCGTTAGCTAGCTGTGGAAGAACATCTCAGTGAAGAGGTGAGGAGAGAGAGCTGTAACAGCCTTTTAATTCCAAGGAAAACTAATGACGGGGGCATAACAATGCCAGCACCAGCCATCACTGTTTTTTTGCACTCAGTAAGACAATAGCAGGAGCATCCTTCAGCTCCACCATTCTGGAGACCTGGATAAGGGGAGGGGAGAAGATTGCTTCCCTCCTCCCTGGGTCAAGTGTGCTTAATGATTAGACAATGCCAAATCATGCTTTAAAGCTGGCTGCATATAGCAGTCAGATATGGCCAAAATTAAATTGATGGCTACACTTCACAGAGGTTCTTGCTCCAGCAAATCTACAGAGCTGATCAGACACATAAGAGAAGTGAGGGATAAAGAGAAATGTGTTTATACCCAGCCTGCCTTGAAGATTTTTTGTTCTGCCATCCATCCAAGTCTTTCCTTTGATGTAACTTGGCTAGAGATAGCAGAAGCATTCCAAAGCAGCTTTCATCTCAGGTCCTCCTTTACAAAACCCTTGTCAATCACACAGCAACATCTCACAGCCAGACAAATGGACTGGGCTTCAGACACATACATCTGTGGGGATTTCTAGATCTGCTGTGGCTTTAAAGGAACTATACAAGCCTGCTATGGCCATCTACATGTTAATAAATAATGTGAATTCAGAGATGGGCTCAACAAAAACGCTGACCCTAAACACCCTGAACTTCAGGATCTTAACTTTGTGGCTCAAGTCCAATTCATATTCATACCAGAGAAAGAAGAGGACTTGCACAAGGTCCCACTGTGAGTCAGTGGCAGAGCCAGAAATAAACCAAGGAATTCTGGCTCCTCACGCACTGCTCTGACCACTGTGACAATGCTTCCATGTGCACCATGAAAGTGATCCTAACAAGGTTAACAGGGATTACCCACCACATCATGGGCTGCAGCAGCTCCTTACTCTTCCTGTTGTGGGAGTCTTTGTAAGAGCTCTTTCCAAAAAGAAGGGGAATCAACTTCTCTTGCCTTCCAAAGCCTCATCAGCATCACCCAAGCTATTGAGCTGAAAATGAGTTGTCTGACTCCAGAGCCTTAAGGAAGTTGATAAAGAGGAACTTTTAAAAGGGCGACACCCATAAAAACAAGAACATCCCTTCCTGGCACTACTGAGGTCCAACATGTCAGACAGTCGAGATGGAGCTTCTTATTTCCACTGTGTTGTTGGTGACAGAGTGTTTCAAGATTTGGAGACTAAAAATCTCTCTCTCCCTCTCAGACAAGAATATATCATTTTGGAAAGGAGTATCACACCACAGACCCACAGCTACTGCTGCAGCCTCCCTGTATTCAGCAAACTGCTCTCCGCCACCACCAGTTTAAGCTCCTAACTCCTAACTCTCACAATTTTGCTAGAAACAAAAAATCATGGACACAGTAGAGGCGTTGGTTTTATGTCTCTTTAGAGTTTAGAACAGGGGTCATCAACCTTTGCCGATCTCCGTGGCAGTATTGCCCACTCACTGCCCCCCCCAGCTGTGCTGCCTCCAACCTGCCCCCCCCGCTACTCCAGCACAGCCAAAAGCAGCACGCATGGCAGGGACTGGGAGCGCTGAGCCGGGCGCCACTTTTGGCCAGCTCTTCTGGCCAGCGCAGGGGCTAAGGGGCCTACCCTTCTGGGCTGGCCGGCCCTGTCCCCCACTGCTGGGGGGGGGCTAAGTGGGGACCCCACACCCTCTAGGGACGGCCCTGCCCCCTGGCAGTGGCAGGCGGCCTCCGGGGATCCAGGTTGAGGCCAGCACCCGCCCCTGGCAGCAGCAGCTCCTGGCCTGCCAACCTGCCCCACTCCCCTCTAGCCGTGCCCAGCAGGGCCAGGAGCTGTGTGCTGCAGCTTCCTTGTCCTTGCTGGCTGCACTCCTCAGCGGGGAAGTGGGGCCAGCAGGAGCCTGGGGGAGTGGGGCAGGGATGGGGGGGGCCTTGTCAGCGGAGGTGGCAGCCATGATGGCCACCCCGCCCCACACGTAGCCCCCTGGATTATGCTCCCTGATGGGCCTCCATCTCCGGGCCATCCAGCACAAGGGGAAAGAGTGTTAAGTATCAATCTTCCCTGATGGGCCTCAATCTCCTGTGTGAGTTTCTTCCTCCCTAGCTTTGTGTCAACAAGGAGGGGGGTGAGTTCCTATCGCCCCTGAACAGTTTCTCGGCACCCCCGTCACCACGAAGGAGGGGTCATTGTCTGGGGTCCCAGTTTTATCATTGGTCCTGACCAGGATCCCACTCCTAATTGGCTATTTTTACTCTGGCTGGGCAAAATTCTATTAAACCCCCCTGTCTCAGCTAGCTTGTTGTTCTCCCACCCTTGGATGCTAAAGGGCACGTCGCGACCCGGTCGGACTGATCCCCCGACTGAGACAGGGAGTACCCACCCCCGAGACCCTCTTTTTTTTTGGGGTGTACACGGATTGCCGGCCGAACGATTAAGTGCTGAGATGCTGCAGCTGGTCTGCCTCCTCGCTTTGGGTTCTACTCCGGTCCTGGGACAGGTATTATAAATCAATATAGGCCTCCTACCTTCTCTTAATCATTCTACTTGGTACCATTTATATATAGCCTGTGATTGTAGCTTCTTCATCTGAGTTTTGCATAGTTTGTGTAGTTGTTATTATTTTCTCTGTATCCTGTATAATCTTTTTATGATATAGTTGTTTAAGGTCTAGCATAGTTTTGCGTTGTTAATTTGCCAGGTGTTTTGTTAGTTATTTGTATTTTGCATCCTTCTTACTGTATAATTGTTCATTACTCTGCTTCTGCTCTAAACTGCTGGCCCCAAACTTCCCCAGTGTACACGGGGGGAGTGCGGGGGTTTATTTTTCTCTCATCTGACTTTTTTTTTCATTCTGCCGCCCACCCTTCTTGGTTAGCAAGGAGGAATGGCTTCCAGCCATTGGTAAATACGCGTCGGGTGGGCTGGTCAGTGCCTATACTGATGTTGAGGCAGTAAAAGGCCAGAAAAGTCCTTGACTTATTATGGCCACCCTCTTGTAGGTCATTAATCCATCCTGTTATTTAACTATAAGTACTTTTGTAGGTTGTAAGTGTTTTGCATAGACTCTCATACTTTATACTGTTGTTTGGCTGGAGGTGTTTTACAGGTGCTTTATATAGACTCTTGTTCCACACTGTTACTTGGTTATAAGTGCTTTGCATAGGTTTTTAGCTTTACATTGTCATTTAGTTATAAGTGTTCATTTAGATTTTGCTTTATGCTATTAGTTGGTTGTAAGTGTCCTATATAGATTTTTGCTTCATATTGTTAGTTGATTACAAGTGTTTTTGTATAGATCTCCCTGTTTTACACTGTTAAGGGGTTGAAGGTGTTTAAGGTGTAACTATAAAAGTAGGTTTTTTTGTTTAATTGAACTGGTGTCTGTCTCATTGGTGGGTGTTGCTGGTCCATCCCAGTCACATCGCGAACCCGGGGTTCAACAGGCCTGAGTGGCGCTGTGTGCCACTCAGGCTCAGCCACAGTGCCATTTTTAGCACGGGTGCGGGGGATTGCTGACCCCTGGTTTAGAACAAGCTATCACCCACTAAACTCCCTTATCCTATGACTTCAGAGGTGTTAATTGTCCACTTACCAAGCTGTTTCACTCTTTCTTGTGAAATTCTGAGACCCTTTCCCAGGCCTTAAGAAAACCTTTTTGTAGCTTGAAAGCTTGTCTCTTTCACCAACACAAGTTGGTCTAATAAAACATATTACCTTACCCATCTTGTGTCTCCCCTGGATCAACTCATCTACGACAACACTGCAAAGACATTTATAATTGAATTCTATAGCCTATTATCAATACTGCATGAATTAGAAGTCGGTGTTTATAATTCTGGGGCAAAATGATGTCCTAAAGACTTATGTAAAGAATGTGAGGCCTCTGAGGCCTCAGTGAATTTAGTGGAGAGCTCTGAAAGATTACAAGTACTCCCAAAGTGCTTTTGCAAAGCACTCATTCTATTTAAGAAGATGCTTAAGAGTAACTGAATGGCAGACAATAAATTATTAAACCTGTTCCATGAATTGCAACACAGGGACATCAGGAGCTTCTACTTGCCTTTAGCCCTTTCACTAAATTGCTGATAATTTAGGTGACATTTTTCACTATAAAGAATCAACAACCATAGAGCCAAAAAGAAAACTTTATTGTGGTAAACAAGCAGGAGTTCTTCTTTGAGTGCTGCTTACATCATTCAGTATCAGGTGTCTATGTGCCACAGCGCACGATTGGTCAGAAAATTTTAGCCCTAGCCTGTCAGAGCAGGGTTGGTGGCCAATGCCCCTCTGGCCACTCCTGTGGATATATATACAGCCCTGACCCTGATCCTTCTCAGTTCCTTTTTCTACCCTCAGCAATGGTTTCGGAACAGCCCACTCCTTGCGATTATGCAAGTGTCAGCCGATTTCCCATGTATGAGCCTCCCGTTCACTTTGAAAGATCTGTTCATGGACCTTATTCCACTGAGAACCAGTGCTCTTACTAGGCAGATGGGTTCGGAGCCAGATCACCACTCCCAACAGCCACTTACAATATGAGGTTTCAAACCCAGTGGTGCTTGCGGCAAGGCCTTCCCACGGAACGATTCTGACAAGAAGTGCCTGGGTGAATTGCACCAGGCTACCGAGTGTTCTATCCATCAGTCCTTTAAACTGAGGATGTTGAAAGACAGGGAGCAGAGGCACCGCGCGTTGGCCCTGGAGCAAGCACAACAGCCTATCCCCAGAGAATCAGGGTCACCATTGGAGCTGCCGGCACTGTGTGCCAGATTGGCACCGGAGCCCTCTCAATGCCACTTCCCGCAGGAGCAAAAGACAACATGCTCAGCATCCACATCGGTGCCGAAGTGCAGGCGCTGCTCCAGCTGTCTGCGTCACGGTCATTCTCTGCACCAGGACAAGGAGACCATGGAGATCCCCTCCACCCCAGAGGCTTTCAAGGCAGCAAAGGCCCTCTTGCTTTTGCCAACACTTCCTCCTCCTCCCAAGCTTCCAAAGCAGAGAGGAAAACCTGCTTTCCTCTTGGAGGCATGAACCATGCCATGGTGGCACCGATCTCCATTCCCTAGTACGGCACCGAGCTCTCCGGCACTGAAGCTGGAAGAAGCTTTTCCCAAAAGGCCTGTCGGCACTGACGTGAGCTCTACACTCAAGTGCTGTAGAATGCGCTTTTCCTCCTCCCAGAACCATAGTGCCACTTCATCACTGGCACTGACCACCTCTGCCGCTCATCACACCAGCACCGAAGCAAGCCCACCACCTTGGTGCCAGGGAATATCACACACTCCCTGAACCTTGAGGAGGTCACCCCCTCACAAAAGGGCAGACAGGCCCATGAGGGATCGCTGGTACCAGGTACCTACCAGTACTAGTCTCACGAGTGGTCCATACCAGGGAAGTTCCCCTGCAGCTGGCTTCCCATGACACTGAGGAGTCCAGGACCCCTCCCAACTTCACTTGCAAACCCTGATAGGGCCTTAAACCCCAAGCCATGGTCATATAGGGAGTTCACTATGGGCCACATTGACCTCCTCCACTGCGTTATGGCCAATGTTCCCTCTAAGTTGGAAGGCCATGTGGCAGCACAGCTCCCGCTGCTGCCTGGCAAAGGGAACACTGCCAGCCGCGCATAGTTGGCAGCTGCAGTCCCTGCTGAGAGCTGCTCCGAGCTGGGAGTTTTTAAAACTGCCTGGAGTAAGCTCTCACTGAGCATGCACAGAGTCTCTGTACATGCTCAATGAGAGCTCCTCCAACTGGAGGAGCAGGTGGGGGCCAGGCCACGCTCCTCCGGTGGCCAGGTGAGGGAGCAGGAGGGGCCAAATGGGGACAGGGCAGGGGCAGCCAGCCGTGAAAGGGAGCGGAAGGTCAGAGGGAAGAGAGGGTTGGGCTGGCTGGGGGTGGTATGGCGGGGCAGGATCAGGCTGACGAGGGGGTTACTTGGAGAGCAGGGGAGCAGGATCGGGCTGCCAGGGGACAGAATTGGGTCCTCATGGGGGGCACTGCGCAGCAAGCAACATATGTTGCTCAGCTACCTTCAGGCCTCAGAGGGAACATTGGCTACAGCACATATAGGTCTAGAGGTCGAGCTCATCGGGGTGACCAGGTCCCCTTATTTGACCCCAGGTCAATATCTTACCCAGATATGATAGTGATACTGTTGCACCCTAGTGTGCACGACCTCAGCAGAGCTCGCTGGCAAACTCCGGCTTCTGCTCCTTGAGTCTCTGATGTAGCAGGCCATAAATACCAGGTCCCACTGGAGGACTTCCCCTTTTTAGTTCACCATCTGGTACCAAGCTCCCAGTTGACTGGAAGCAGCCTTAGGGTGTGGGACCCAACCCTCCCCAGATCTCATGCCAAAATCCAGGGAGGTGAGAAGGCTGGACCTCATGGGCCAGAAGGTATACTCAACCTCCGCCTTCCAGCTCCAGATTGCAAACCACCAGGTGCTGGTGGGAAGGTACGCTTTAGATATCTGGGGGTCCTTGAGGAGATTCCAGGATCTCCTTCTCCACTAACACAGGGAGGACTACAACTCCCTCATGGAGGAGGGCACACTAGCATCCCGGGACTCACTCTTGGCTGCATGGGATTAGATAAGGCAAGCAGGGGTATAGCCTCGGCTGTCTTTATGAGACACATGGCATGGTTGCAGGAGGCAGGCCTGCCTCAGGACATGCAACAGGCTATTCAAGACCTCCCCTTCGAGGGAAGGTCACTGTTTACGGAGGAAATAAACCACCTGCTACATAGTGTGAGGGACCCCAGATCAGCCCATCTCGAAGAAGGACAGTTACTGGTAAGTAACCCACTGTTACTCTCATCAGTTACACTGCCTGATTCTCACACACACACTACAATGTTGTGGGAGTGCAGAGGAATTTTTAAATAAAAACTATTCACTGAGTCATTAAATATTTATTTTCATGCTAGTTTTGTTGGTCTTATAAAGATCAACAGCTACCTAAAAGAGAGTCTTTCTAAATGTGAAAGTGCAAAATCCGGTACTTTTAAAAGTTTGTGTTCTTTTGTTTCTTTATACTTGTATAGAAAATTAAAAGTGAAAAAATAGATTTTTTTTAAAGCTCAAATGGCATTTAAGTACTTAGTTCTCATTTTATGAAAAGCAACCCCAACGTTTCCTTGTCTAATGTCCTTTTTCCTTTTGGCAAAGACAAACAGATTATCCTGCACTTGCATTTCTAATGGAGCTTGCAATGGCTTTGTTCTTATTCTTCTTGAGCATGTGCTGATTAAAAATCAAACCAACAAATGTTTGCACAAATAGAGCAGATCTCTGATGAGACAAGACTGAGCTTAGGGATTTCAGTCACTGTATAGAAGACTCAGAGTTAAGACTTTGTGGGGGCATAAAAATGGTGTAGAACGGTTGGTTACTCACCATAACTGTCCTTCTTCGAGATGGGCTGCTCACATACATTCAGTTACAGGTGTCTACATGCTGCAGCGCATGGTAGCTCGGAAAGTCTTTAGCGTTAGACTGTCAGGTCAGGGCGCATGGCCAACGCCCCCTCCACGCCACAGCTGCAGCTATATAGGTGACCATGACCCTGACCTTCCCACTCCCATATCCCTTCGCCAACTCCGTTAGTGGGGATGGTGGGAGGGACCTGAATGTATGTGAGCAGCCCATCTCGAAGGACGGTTACTGTGAGTAACCAACCGTTCTCCTTCGAGCGCTGCTCACATCATTCAGTTACAGGTGACTGCTAGTCGTACCCAAGGATGATGGGAGGAGTTACAGTCTACCCACACTGAGTACAGCTCTGCCCACAGCGACATCATTTCTCGCCTGTTGGGCAATGGCATAGTGCGTTGTGAAGATATGTACTGACAACCATGTAGCGGCCCTGCAGATCTCTTGGATCAGGACGTTAGCGAGGAAGGCCATGGAGGGCGCCTGAGCTCTGGTAGAGTGGGCTCTCACAGTCTCTGGAAGAGGCGTGTTCGACCTTCCGTAGCAGTCTTTAATGCAGTTCACAATCCATTTGGAGATGCATTGGGAGGATACCAGGGAACCTCCCATGTGTTCCGCGACCGCCACAAACAGTTGGGGAGTCTTGCGGAAGGAATGGGTGTGCTCAATGTAGGTTAGAAGCACTCTCCTCACATCCAGGGCATGCCACTGTCTCTGGTTTTCCGTTATCTGCAGGTCTGGATAGAAGACTGGCAGGCAGATTTCTTGATTCATGTGGAAAGGGGTGGTGACCTTGGGCAGGAATGAGGGGTGGTGATGCAGGACCACTTTGTCGGGAAAGAAAACCGTATATGGGGGTTCAGAGGATAGGGCTCGTAGGTCTGAGACCCTTCTGGCTGATGTAATGGCCACCAGGAAAGCCACCTTCCAGGACAGCACGAGCAGGGTGGCTGAGTCTAAGGGCTCATGTGGTGGCTCTGTGAGAGCCCGTAGCACCATGTTCAGGTCCCGCTGTGGGGTGGGGTTACAGACGTGGGGAAAAAGTTTTTCCACTTCTTTCAGAAATCTATGGCAGATGGGGTGTGAGAAGAGTGGGACCCCATCTGTTGTTTAGTGAAAGGCCGAGATTGCTGCCAAATACACTTTCAATGATGACAGAGAAAGGCCTTTCTCCCTTAGGTCAAGAAGGTAGTCTAAGGTTGCCTGTGCTGTTGCAGAGATAGGGTCTATGTTTTTATCATGGCACCAAGCAGAGAAGTTGGTTCCATTTTGCGATATAAGTGGTCCTGGTGGAGGGTTTTCTGCTACCAACCAGGACCTTTTTAACCCTTTCCGAGCAGCGTCTCTCTTGCTTGCTGAGCCAGAGACCATCCAGGCTGTCAGGTGCAGGAGGCCCAGATTGGGGTGTACAAGGCCGCCCGAGTCTTGTATCAGAAGGTCCACCCACTTTGGGAGGCAGAGCGGGGTCCTCACTGACATGTCTTGTAGGAGAGGGAACCAGTGTTTCCTGGGCCAGTCCAGGGCTATCAGGATGACGAGTGCCTCGTCTGTGAGGACCTTCAGAAGCACCCTGTGAATCAGGGGAAGTGGTGGAAGGCGTACATTAGGACTCCTGCCCAATTGAGGAGAAAGGCATCGCTGAGAGACCCCTTCTCCTGGCCTTGGAGGGAGCAGAACCGAGGGCATTTGTGGTTCTGCGCTGTGGCAAAGAGGTCGATCTGAGGGGTTGTCAGTGGTGACCTGATTGTCATTGGGGAAAAAACCTCTTTGTGGAGGGACCACTTGTGGTTCGCCATCGGCTTTCTGCTGAGTGAGTCTGCTGTGCCATTGTCCACCCTGGGGAGATGGGCGGCAGTTGGCGTGAAGTGATGGTCTATTGCCAGTTGCCACAGCTTGGTCGCTTCCTCGCACAGAGCTGAGGAGCAGACCTCCCCCCTTGGCGGTTCATGTAGAACATGGCTGCTGTGTTGTCTGAGAGGATTTGGACCACTCTGCCCTGGATCTGGCCCAGGAAGGTCACGCAGGCCAGTCTGATGGCCTTGAGCTCCTTCACATTTATGTGGAGGAGACTGTCCTCGGGGTTCCAGGCGCCTTGTGTGGATAGGCCCCTGGAAAGGTGGGCGCCCGACCCCAGGTTGGAGGCATCCGTTATCAGGGTTACTGCAGGTTTGGACTCCCTGAACGGGATTCCCGCCATCGTGAAGTTGGGGTCCCGCCAGATTTGGAGGGACTCCAGGGCATGCTGGGGTATCGAGATTACCTTCTCAAGGCGGTCCCGTTCTGGTCAGAAACTCGTGGCGAACCAGAGCTGGAACAGCCGCATCCACAGGTGAGCTGTTTGGATTACTGATGTGGCCGCCGCCATGTGCCCCAGGAGCTGCAAGCATCTGCACACTGTGGTTAGCCCAGATGCCTGGAGCTCCATGATGATGGTGCAGATGGACCGAAATCTTGACAGGGGCAAGGATGCAATGCCTTGCTGAGCGTTCAGGCATGCCCCAATGAACTCTACATCCTGAGTGGGGCAAAGCTTGGACCTTTCCAGATTTATGCGGAAGTCCAGGAACTCGCACAGGTTCATTACGACGTCAACATGGTCTTGTACTTGTCGACTTGACTTGCCCACTATGAGCCAGTCGTCCAGGTGGGGTAGATTCTTACACCCCTCCTACGTAGAAATGCAGCAACCGGTGTGACACACTTTGTGAACACCCTGGGGGCTAGTGATAACCCGAAGGGGAGGGCGGTAAACTGGTAATGGCATTGAGCCACTACAAACCTGAGAAACCACCCGTGGTGGGGTCGAATGGCTATGTGGATGTAAGCGTCCTTTAGGTCGAGGGCTGCGAACCACAGTCCTGGGGACAGGGAGGGAATGATCCGCAGTAGGGAGATCATGTGGAATTTTATTTTCTTTAGTTTTTGTTGAGAGCTCTGAGGTCTAGGATGGGCCGTAGATCCCCGTTGGGTTTGGGGACTAGGAAGTAGCAGGAATAGAACCCTTTGCTGCATTCCCTCTTGGGAACCTTTTCGATGGCTCCGAGGAAGAGTAACTTTTGGCATTTGGCCTCGAGCTTTCCTAGGAGATTGGGGTTCTCTGGGGTTATGGGAGGGTACGGTTTCTTGTTCTGGGGGGTTGAGAGGAACTGGATGTGGTATCCTCTTGCTACTGTGTCGAGGACCCATTGGTCTGAAGTTACCCGGGTCCACCATGGGGCAAAGTGGCGGAGGTCGTGGGGGGAGAACAGGGGCTGTGGAGTGCTGGCCTCGGAGGGACCATCATAAACGCTGTTTGCAGCCCAATGAGCGATCCGACCCTTGTCCACGCCGTCCTGACTGGGAGGCGCCCATCTTACCCCCTTTACCTGCTTGGCCTTTATTCTTGTCCAGGTCCCTGAGGTGGCGCTGGGGAAACTGGAGAGATCTCGGGAACTGGTTCTGCAGCTGCAGCTGTTGTTTCAGTTGCTGTAGCTGCTGTTGTAGCTGGTGCGACTTCAAGGAATGTCTAAAAGGTTGCAGAGTGTAGATCCCAAGGGACCTCAAAGTGGCCCTCGAGTCCTTCATACCATGCAGCTTCACGTCTGTGGAAGATGCAACGAGGTTGGGGCCTTCGAAGGGAAGGTCCTGGATAATTTGTTGCATCTGCTTGGAGCAGCTGGAATTCTGGAGCCAGGCCAAATGGCGCATCACCACTGCCGATGTCATTGTGCGTGCCGCTGTATTCACTGCATCCCAGGTTGCCACAAGCGCGTCCCTGGATGCTCTCTCCCCCTCATCCAGCATTGCTTCGAAGTCTCTCAGGCGACCGTCAGGCATGACTGATCAGAGATTTTGTAGAGCTTCCCACAGGTTGAAGATGAAGCGCGTCATCAAAGCAGAGTGGTTTGAGATGCGCAGCTGGAGGGCGGCCGAGGAGTAAACTTTCCTACCGAGTAGGTCGAGCCTCCTTGCCTCCTTGTTCTTGGAGGTAATGCTAGGTTGGCTTTGCCTCTTTCTTTGGTTGACCGTGTCGACCACCAAGGACCCCGGGGCCGGGTGGTGAAACAGGAAGGGAAAACCTTCCAGGGAGATGGAATATTTCTTGTCTGCTATCTTGGACACTGGCGGGATCGAGGAAGGTGTTTGCCAGCATTCCTGGACGATGCAGAACACCCTGGCATGCAAGTGAATTCCGACCTTAGCCGGCGGGGCTCAACAACACGCGTCAAAGAGGGAGTCATCCTCCACCTGGATTACCCCTAGCTTGAGCTTCAGGTTTACCACCATGCGGCGGAGAAGGTCCTATTTGACGCGAGGATCCCCTTCGCGGTTGGTGGACATGTCGATTAACCTCTCATCAGGTGATGAAGATGATGGGGCCCTTGATCTGCTTCGTTGTATAGAATCAGGGTCCGGCTTGTCATCGGAGAAATCCGAGGACTCCAGTGCAGGCAAACGTGTGTACCAGGAGGAGGCATGGTCTGCTGTCGCATTCAGCCAGTCGAGAGTCCATTCATCATGCGGGGACCTTGACGGCGGCACAGGTGTTATGAGGGGGCCAGGTGCTTCCCCCGATGTGTGCCTGCGCTGCGCACTTGGTGACATGGAGCTTTTGCGGGCTCGCTTCCTGGATGGGGAGAAAGGGATCCTCCGAGGATGACCTGGATGACCTCCCTCCCCCGATAGACGGCAGTCTGGTACCGAGAATTCCTCGGGAAAGTGGTGAGGAGCCATAGCACTTGGGCCCAGTACGGGGTTCGACGGTGCTGGGTTAGAAAGAGGCGAGGAGGCCCGAGACGGTACCAGCATCGGTGCAGGTGTTAGCGGTGTTGAATCTGACAGTACCGGAAGTGACAGTACCAGAAGTGGTGTTATTAGTGACGTGCCAGGTCCAGTGGTACTGGGCTTGGTAGCGGCGCTGTGCTTGCCGACAGTGCCGGGCTTGCAGGCGGTGCTGGACTCATAGGTGGTGCCGGACTTGTGGGCAGTACCGTGTCCAGTGGCACCGAGGGAGGCGGTGCCGATGCAGCAGGCTGCCTCATGTTCTGCACCATGGCTGGATTTAAGTGCCCTTGGCGAGCCGGTGCCTGAGCCATAGCCCTGCTAGGGGTGGCTGGGAAGCTACTGGGGGACCGGCGGGAAGCCTGAGGCTATCCGATCGAGGGTTTGGTGGAGCGCTGACGGCTTGGCTGCTTGTAGGTGGAGTGGCTCCGGTCCCTGAAATGAGGCGGAGGCGACACTCCCTTTCCATTCCAGTCCTCCGCTTGAAGGATCGGTAGATGGGGCAGTCCGCTGTGATGTGGGACTCACCCAAGCAAGCAAGGCACTTCTTGTGTGGATCATCCATTGGGAAAGCCTTGCAGCATCCTAAGCACAGCTTGAATCCTGGCATTTCGAATTTCGCGTGAAAAGACAGGCCCTTGCGTTTCGCAAGATAACACTGATCCGAACTGACGCTGATGGCGGAAAAAGGAACTGGGAGGGTCAGGGTCATGGTCAACTATATAGCCGCGGCTACGGCGTTGGCTGTGCGCCCTGACCTAACAGGCTAACACTAAAGACTTTCTGAGCTACCGTGTGCTGTGGCACGTAGACACCTGTAACTGAATGGTGTGAGCAGCGCTCGAAGGAGAAAGGAGGGTTGTAGGATTACTCAGCACTGAGCTTTCTTAGGGGAAGGGTCAAGAGGAGTCTATACAGCAGACGTGGCCAAACTGTGGCTCGGGATCCATATGTGGCTCTTGAATTAAAAATTGTGGCTCTCGGAAGAATGTCAGGAAATCAATTTAGGAAAGCAGACCCAGCCTACGAGTTCAGGAGGAGGTTGGGATGGTGGGGACAAGTGCAGCATGGTCAGGATTTTAAAAAACTCATCACTAGCCTGCAGTCTTCTACGTTGAGCAGCAGCTAAGTTTTTACTGTATAGGCCTAGTTTTCATGGTAAACTTAAGTAATTATTAGAATCTGACATTAGTAGGATCAATATTTGTCCTCTTTTTATGATAAAATTAAGGTGTGCAATGAATTTTAAACTTAGCAATGCTGGAGTAGGTAAAAGTATATGGCTATATGCTTCAGTGCAGCCCTCGAAGCTTTAATAGTCATCTTCTGCGGCTCTTGAGTTCCATAAGTTTGGCCACCCCTGCTATACAGGAAGGATGGGCTCTACTTAAACCAAAATGGAACTGTCGTGCTGATGTGCAAAATGTTGTAAAGGATTGTTTTAATGAAGTAAGGGATTGGGGAAAGTTGCCAGATGTGGAGGATCAGACCATTTAGGTGGAGGCATCCTTTGAGGGGCTCTATAGCCTAGTAAAGAGGATAGAAAAGAAGTTGGTAAAGTACAGTTGAGAACTAGTGAGGAATAATCATATGTAAAAGTTCCATTTAAAGGCAACACATAAAGCAAGCATCTGCCTATAGCCAAAACGTACAAGTGATTATATGCAGGGACGTCGCTGGCTGCAGGAGAGACCTGGGGCACGGGCCCAGGCCCTGTCCCTGTCCCACAGGCCCCGCCCCCAGGCTACAGGCCCCGTCCCCTGGCTGGGGATGGGGACAGGGACAGGCCCCACATCCCCAGCACAGGGGAGGGGGCCGCCATGGCCACGGCCTGCCAGGCCCCGGATCCCCGGTGCAGGGGAGGGGGCCGCTGTGGCTGGCCAGGCCCTGGATCCCCGGCGGAGGGGAGGGGGCCACTGCAACCATGGCTGGCCAGGCCCCAGATCCCTGGCAGAGGGGCTGCTGCGGCTGCTGGCGGCTGGGCCCCAGATCTCCGGCCCCACTGGGCTGGAGATCTGGAGCACTGGTGCTGGGGTTCGGGGCACATGCCCTGGCATGCCCAGCACCAGTGACACCCCGCTTATATACAAATGTCAGCTGTCTAAATACTAAGATGGGTGGAGTAGAGTGCTCAGCATTAAATGAGGAATAGGCATAACTGAAATTTGGTGGAATGAGCCATAATGGGATGTGGAAATAGCAGGGAACAATATATATAAGAATGAAATAGTAGGTAGTTCTAGTGAGAGACTGACTATATGTATATATATGAAAGAAAACAGAATAAAAGAAAATAAAAATCTTAAATGAATCAACCAATACCCTAGACCCTTTAAGGATAGAAATTCTGTGCTTGACTAGGAGTACAGCAGTAGGAACAGACCAGGGATCGGCAACCAAGGCTCAGTGAGCCACCTGTGGCTCACTGAACATCCCCTTCTGGCTCCCTGGAAATCTCTTCCAGGGAGCCAGGTGTGCCCAGGGACTCCCAGCTCGGCTCCCCTCCCTGTACAACTGCATGAGTGGGAACCAGCCCAGTGGTTGCACCGTGGCTCCCTAGCACTGGGTGGGTACATGGGCAGCGCACTTTCCCTCCCTCCTTCGCTGCCTCCACTGGCGGAGAGGAGCAGAGAGGCCCAGCCTATCTCCAGCCTGGCCATTCCGCCCAAAAGCGGCTGGGGGAGAGCTGGCTTGCAGAGGTGGGACCCTGGAATGGCCCCTCCACAGAGTTCAGGCCACTTTGACGTGGTCATGCCAGGGCTAAACAGGCCCAACTCAGGGCCTGGGGTGGCTGGTCAAAGTGGCCTGAACTCTGCAGAGGAGCCATTCCAGGGCCCTGCCTATGCAAGCTGCAGCTCTCCCCCAGCTGCTTTTGGGAGGGATGGCCAGCTGGTAGGCGGGGCCCCTCTGCTCTGCCCCGCCAGCAGGGGTAGGGAGCACGCACGGCCTGCATACCCCCCCCCAAGCACTAGAGGGCTGCGGCGCAGCCAATGGGCTGGCTCCAGAGCATGTGGTTGGGGGTGGGGAATGGGTCTTCTCCCTTCCTGGGTTGCTGACCCCTGGAATAGACTACTAATCACCTGACCAGGATGGTGATGGTGATTGTGTTTAGAGAGGCTGCAGAGACAGGAAACAAAGTAAGAGTGGGGGATTTCAAGTCCCCTCCATTTGAGTGGGGAACATGTCATTTCAGGAAAGGATTCAGAAATGAAATTTCTAGACACATTCAATGATTGTTTCTTGAGGCAGCTAGTCCTAGATCCCAAAACTGGAGGGAAGTCTTAAGTGAAGTACAGGATCTGGTCCAAGAGGTGAATACAGGTGAACTGCTCCATAATAAGCAGCAGGTTTAAAACAAACAAAAGACAGGGCATCTTCCCACAATCAGCCCGGAGAACTCATTGCCATGGGATGTTGTAAAGGCCAGAAATATGAGTGGATTTTGAAAAGAATGAGATAAATTCAGGGAACATCAGTCCATCAAAGGCTATTAGTCAGTAGGGTCACGGTCAAGTATGCAATCCCACGCTTGGGTGGTTGGTGAAGCTTCCCCTGGGGAAGGCAAGCTCCTTGGCCCAACTCTGCCCCCCTGGCTCCACCCCCAGGTCCACCCAAGATCCCACACCCAGGACTCTTCCCCTACCTCTCACCACAGTAGTTGCATGTGTCTACGGCTGACCTCCTCCTCTCCTCTCCTCTCCTCTCCTCCCCCTCAACCTATCCTTCCCACTCCCCTCCCAGCATGAGAAGCAGATGCCTATGTGCCCCTCCAAAGGCAGGAACTGAGTCAGTGTGGGATTGGGTCTACTGTAGGATGACTCACTCACTCAATCTGTTCCTCCTTCCTTGGCTGACTGGGGCAGTGACAGACTCAAGTGCTGGGGGTGGGGCAACATTAAACAGACTCCCCTCATCAGAAAGCTTGGGAGCGACACAGGAAATTTGGACGGGAGAAGGGAGGAGTGCAGATAGTTATGTAAGAGAAGGTGAGCTGGGGGAAAAGCTCCATATCTCAGCAAAAAGGCTGGGTGGGTGGCCAGAGGCGGTGTTAGGTTTTCTGGGGCCCTAGGCGAAGGCCCACTGTGAGGCTCCTTATAGGAACTAAATTCACATAATAAAAAGCATAGCATTTTTGTTTGCTTTAAGACTTTGGACAATGAACTGGACTGCTTTCGTATTGCCTATTCAACAGCCAACTTTTTTTCCCCCTCTTTCAGTACCTGACATGTACTTCCTTTTATTACCCAACTCATCCGTCATTGAAACCCCCATCCACTCATGCTTATTCTTTATTATTAATAATCTCTTTCTGGTTGAACCTCACAATACAAACCTGAAAATGAAATGAGTGTCACAATGCCACATCATCAGAGCAACCACATTTCCCACATATAAAATTTCATGGAAAAACCACAACAACAAAATCAAATTTCATAAAATGTCAACCCATTTGAGTAAAAAAGAATTCTTCCAAGTTCGCAGAAACCATCCCAGAATGGAAATTCCTCAATACCACAAATGTTGTGCAAGGGCTGGCAATGTCATGAACTAGGAAATAAAAGCCGCTCCTGTAACCCGTGGGCTTAAATGGGGAGTGTCTCTTTAAGAGATTTGCTGGGGTCTGCGTTTCTCTTGCTGGGTCACTGTTGCTGGGCAGAATTAGCTGCCTAGACCCAGAGGTTTCCAGCATGTTCTGTGTAGCTTTGAGCATGCTCAGTAGGGTTTCTTGCCGTCGCAGTGGTCAGATGTCTGAGATTAAGCAGTGAGCTCAGTTGTATTGAGGAGAATACTTGTGCTCTGTGCAAGGGGAGAAGCTGAGCGAGGAGCAGACAGCAGGCTGTTTTCCCCAATTCTGAGGCATTTTGCTTCAGGTCAGTAGCATTGTTAACATTCCAGCAGGGAAGTCTAGATGCAGTGGTTACAGAGAAGAAACCATTGGGAAAAGAAGGGTGGTTTCCTTTTAACTTTATACTCTGGGTTATGGGCTTAACTACAGTTTGTGAGTGTAATAAGGGGAAAGAGGCAATTATATTTTGTTATTGTCAGAGATGTATTTTTCTTTCATAAAAGGGTTTTTTCTATATATGTGTGTATATAAATGAGTGTTGACTGAGTAAGCTGAGCGGACAGCAGTGCTCTCAGCAGAGGAAAAAAGGTCTTCAACGACTCATACATAGGATTTCTGCTGCCAAAGAAGAGGGAGTTGCTTCTTCTAACACAAGCCTTTGGACTTGGTGATTTGAGAGCATAACAGGCTCAGATACTGCTAAATAGCCACTATGTATTATAGATCTGTATACTAATAATTTTGTCAGCTTTCATCAGAAGGTTTATAATGTTAATGTTTAATATAGAACATTGCTTTTAATGAATTCTGAACAGTTTTCACTGTGAGCCCCTTTACAGACTGGATCCTGGCTCTCCAGCTGCTTTCTGCAGGGGTTTCTCTGTGAGGCACTGGAGAGGGACAAATAAATGAATTTGAGCCAACCCTAGCAGGTTACACTTCCAGCCCGGGGGGGGGGGGGGAGAGAAAGGGCAAGGCTGAGAGCTGTGACCCCCCTCTTCTAGCCCCCTAGAGCTCTGATTTGCTGTTGCAGTATGACCTGATCTCATGTCTTAAATGCAGGGGAGTGTATTTTCATCCAAGTCTGTAAGTTCTCCCTCTTCAAAGCATCTGACAAACTAGGATATTCTCCCACAGAAGCTCATGTGATAAATACATCTGTTAGCCTTTAAGGGCCACAAGGCTCCTTGCCTTTTTTTTTTTTTTTTTTTTTGCTTTAGTAGACTAACAGGGCTGTCCCTTTGGAACCTAACAAAAGCCCTGAAGAAGCTGGGGAGGAGGGAAGAGCTGGAGGCTGAGACCATCCTTTTCTCCCTCAATGTCTGAAATAGCCACTGCTGCCCGGGGAAGAGAGGGGAAAACATCTGCTGAATTGTCAAACATGAATTCGCATTAAAAAAAAAAAAAAATCAAAAGCAGGACTAGTACTTTTTTACCAGTAGAAACCATCTATATTAACACTGCCTGCCCTGCAAAAATACATAACAAAACTGGCCCTGCTCTGAAAAGTTCACCTGCCTCAGGCTACCTGAGCAGTGAGCACCGAGGGCTGAGCACCATGCACAGGATGGGGGAGGGGTGGGAGGAGAATGAGTAAAGCCTGCATATTTACCAGTCGTCCCCTGCCCATCCACCAATACAGACCTCCTACTCAGGGCAGTTTGGAGTTGGTAACAGGACACCTCCTGCCCTGTGGGGGGGGGGTAGAGTTGACCCCCAGGCACCAGAGACTCTTGGTAGCCCACTGTGTTCTGAGTCCCTTTAATAGCTGGTCATCAGTGGAAGAGTTGTGCATGTTTCTATTACTTAATCTCAGCTATGGCAACTGACTGCACTTCACAGCATACGTAACGCCAGCATTCAGCACATCACCACGCCTGCTTTTTTAGTATTAGCATTCTTTGTCAGTATGTCTGCCCTCCACCCACTTGGCCCTGCTGCTAGTCCAATCTCCTTCCCTACAGCCCTGGCAAGACTAAAAAAAAACCAAGGAGTCGTGGCACTTCAAGACTAACAGATTTATTTTTCACATGAGCTTTTGTGGGAGAAAATCCCACTTTGTCAGATGCTTTGAAGATGGGTGAACTTACAGAATGCAATGAAAATAAATGCAAGGGGGTGTAAAACGTAGGATCAGGTCATACAGTAACAGCAAATCAGAGCAGTTGTTAGGTTCAAACCCTGGGAAGCCTGAAGTCAAATTACCTTTTGTAATGGGAAAAGAATCCATAGTCTCAATTCAATCCTGCTTTCACAGAATTTAGTTCAGCTGTTTCTCTGACGTCTTGATGTCCCAGTCACATCTCTGATGATGGTCATTAACAAATCATTTTATCGAGTGATTAGAAAGATGAAAGTGCTCAGCAACTGGTTTCTTTGTTTTGTGATTTCTGATATCGGCTCTATGGTCATTTATTCTTTTGCGCAGGGATCATCCTGTTTGTCCAATGTATAAGGTGTTGGTGCATATCTGGCACATGATGGCATAGATCACATTAGTAGATGAGCAGGTAAGTGAGCCTTCGATGGAGTAGCAGGCTTGATTAGGACCTATGATGGTACCTATTGTGCAGATATGTGGGCAGCGTTGGCAGCGTGGTTTGTTGCAGGGGTGTGTGCCTGCTTTAATGTTGTTAGACCTGTAGTTGCTGGTGAGTATCAGTTTAAGATTGGGTGGTTGTCTGTAGGCAAGGAGAGGTCTGTCTCCCAATGCTTGAGAGAGTGAGGGATCATCTTTTAGAATAGGTTGTAGGTCCTTAATGATCTGTTGCAGAGGTCTGACTTGAGGTTGTATGTGGTGACTGGTGGTGGTCTGTTGTTTTCTTTCTTGGGCCTCTCCTGTAGCTCTGTCAGTTTTTCTTACTTTCCCAGGTGGGTACTGTAGTTTCAAGAATGCTTGATAGAGATCCTCAAGATGTCTGTCTCTGTCTGAGGGATCAGGGCAGATGTGGTTATATCTTAGGGCTTGGCTGTAAACCAGTGGTTCCCAACCAGTGTGCCATGGCAACACCCAAAGTGTGCTGGGAGAGTCTGGGAGAGCTAGAGTTAGAGCTCCCTACCTGCTCAGTCCAGCCACGTGGGCTGTGCAGGGTTGGCAAAAAGCAATGGCAGCTTTTGGGGTAGGCAAAGCAGGCAGCCGCCTAGGGCTCCAAGCAGTAAGGGGTGCATCCTCAATTTGGTGGACAGAAATGAAAATATAGAAAAATATAGAAATTGTTCCTATCTAGCAGAGCGAGTAAGTCTGGAAGCCTAAGCACTTTTCACTCTTGGCTGGCTCATCAAGGCAAACTATCATTAGGATCTGTGCTTCGTCTGAATTGCAGATTTCACCATTATCTGCCCATCACCTTCACACTGACATACTAAAAAAGCAGGAGCAAGTAACAGCACAATAGTAGGAATTTTCCCTTGGGCTCAGCTTTTAATTCCTCACTGTGGCCATTTATTCTGCCATTTTTTAATTTTGTGAAATATTGCCTTTTCCTTTTCCTTCTTTTTACCTGTTCTTTTGCCTTTTCTTTTGACTTTGTGACAATTTTTAGTTTGGCTTTGGTTTGATCAGTTTACCATGTAGATCCGTATAGGCTGCTACATATAAATACAATGCTGCCCTCTTAAACAATCATTACAGCTGTGTGTGATATCTGAGCTGTATCTTTTTTTTTGTAAGTAATTTTTTGAGCTTCTTCTGTACTTACTACTTAATATTTTTGAGGGGGCAAGAGTCTTATAAACAAGTACTACAGGGAATTTCACTGAAATTTGGTGTTTTTCATTTATAGCTACACACTAGGAACCTTTTTTTAACTTATTTTTATTTAAGTATTTGTATTAAATGTCTAGTGGACATAAACCCAAGCCTATATGAAACATTTGTAAGATTTGACTACCAAAATTTAAATGTGGTATTTGTTATTTTTGAGCCACCATTAATGTTACCACTTTTTATTTATTTGTAACACCCACGTGGCCAGATTGAGTCTGCCTCACAGGCAGCTCTGACCAGAGAAAGGGTGCGCACGGGAACACAGCAAGGAGAGCCCCTTTGCCCTGGGGACACCTGTTCCAAACCCCCAGAGTAACCACACACACACTGGGATAGCACAGGATTATGGGAATGGGGAAGGTTTATTTACAGAGGTGCAAAGAGGAAACCAACAGGGGAGATGGGGCAGCAGTAACACAGTAACAGCTAACACAGGGCCCTGCAAGGCCCAACAATAGAGCAGGCTGGAGGCAGAGGTGACCTGGTTCTGCACCAACAGTTCAGGAGTCCCAGAACAGTTCCAGTCCAGAGTTCAGTCCAGCAACTCCTAGTCTTTGGCGCCAGCACTTTCCCAGCAACAGAAAACCCTCTGATGCCTCTTCTGCCGCTCTCTGTGAACCCAGAGCGGCACCCTCCCCACTTAACTAACTACAACCTCCCCCCTGAGTTCCAGGTGCTTTACTCATGGCCCCACAGCTCCAGATGGCCAGTCACTGGATCCTGCTCTGTCCTTGGGCAACTCTCCCCAGCATGGTGTCCTTCTGTGGGTGCTGGCTGCTCTGCCTTCCCTGGCTTCAGGCATAGCCTCTCTCTCTCTCTGTTTCCTTCTCAGGCCTCTGGCTGCAGCTCCACAAACCCTCTTCCAAAAGGCAAAGATTTAAAGGAACCACGCTCCTTAAAACCCCAGGGGGGGGTTACATATTAATTAATGGTTATACTTTTAAAAAATGTTCATTTTAACTTTGCAGTTCAGCATTAGCTCATTTATGTTAAGTGAAAGATGATCAACTTACAAGCTTCATGATGGGAAGATGATTAAAAATTCACACCCAAGAATAATTTACGAGTTCCAGAGGGATAGTCATGTTAGTTCAGTTCAGCAAAACCAAAAAGGAGTCCTGGGGGGTTGTGGGGGGTGGTTAGGGCTGTGGGGGGACTGGGGCCACAGGGTAGGTAGCAGTGGGGGCCAATAGTGAGCCCTTTAGGGGGCCCCACAAAGTCGTTTGTGGCAGGGAAGCAGCTCCCAGCCTGTCAGCCAGCCTGCAAACAGCCAAGGTAAGGGCTTTGAGGGGGCCTGCTGGGGGTTGTGGGGGGCAAGGGGTATGTGTGTAGCAGAGGTGGGTGAGAGTGGATGTGTAGCAGAGGGTGTCTAGCTGAGGTTGTGGGGTGGCTGTTTGATTGGGGGGGTGAGCTGGGGGCTGGAGGGATAGTTCTGGGCCCTGCAGTGGTGGGAAGGTCCATCACAGGCAGCAGGGGTCTGGGGCAGGGGCGAACAGGACCCACTGGGGTGGGAGTGAGCAGCAGTGGGGTGAAGATTTCCCTGGGTGGCAGGGAGCCACTGTGGAGAAAGGGGGAAGTGGCTGCTCCATCATGCTCCCCTGCCCTACCTTCCCACTCTCCAGGTTCCCCCTGCCACCCCACAAAGCCACTCCTGTTCTCCCTTCCCCTCTCCTCTCTTGGTGCTGTTCCCCACATGGCTGCCCTTGTCCTCTTTGGCCACCCCTGCCCAGGAATGGTGCTACAATTTCTGGTGCCCCCTGCAAGCAGAGCAGGTGCCAGCGCCCCTGTGCAAGGTCTACCAGGTTTACTGGGTTGCGCTGGCCCTGCCCCTGCCCTGCTCTGCTCCCCACACTCACTCCTGCCACTGCAAATAACTCCTGACCTCCCCTGTCTTGCCATCCCCACTCTGCTACCCCTACTACCCCACATAGCAGCATTTCTGAACCACTGTGACATAGTTAATAAATATTCATGTTATTTTGAGCTAATTTGAATATTCATGAGTTTTTAATAGTGGTGTGCTTCAAAAAATTTGAAGGTATCAAGGTGTGCTACAGCAGAGAAAAGGTTGGGAACCACTGCTGTGGACATTGGATCGTGTGGTGTGTTTAGGATGGAAGCTTGAGGGATGTAAGTAACTATAACGATCAGTAGGTTTTCAGTACAGGGTGGTGTTGATGTGTCTATCCGTGATTTGTACTGTAGTGTCAAGACAGTGGATCTCCTGTGTAGAGTGTTCCAGGCTCAATTTGATTGTGGAGTGGAAATTGTTGAAATTTCTGTGCAAATCTTCAAGAACATCCCTGCCATGGGTCCAGATGACATCTTCATCATCAATGTAGTGTAGGTAAAGAAGAGGTGTTTTGGGATGAAACTTGAGGAAACGTCATTCTAAGTTGTCCATAAAGATTTTGGCGTATTGTAGGGCCATGTGGGTGCCGATAGCAGTGCGCTGTGCAAAAGAATAAATGAACTGTGATAAGGTCAGGCCAGAGGGTTACAGGACAGTATGACTATTTGGACACCGGGGAGGTGGGTGGGTGCAAGCCCACCCACCGCTAACGCCCCTCCCCCAGCTCAAGGGGAGGTGGCCCTAGGTCTGGGGCCAACTGATTTCAGGGGGGCAACTAATGAAAAAAGGGTTCGGGTGTGAGGATCATAAGTTCAAAACCAGGGAAGTGGCGGAGGACACCGAGCAGAGAACCCCGGACAGCGCCCGCTGCTCCTGGAACGTGTCAAGGGAGCCAGTGGATGCTGCCCAGAGGAACTCTGCCCAGAGACGTGAACAGACGAGGGACTGGAAATAGGCCCCATAATCGCAGGCCCCTTCCTCAGCCAGCCTCCTTTCCCTGGTCTTATAGATGGCCTCTTTTGCGTAGGCCAGGAGGAGGCTGGCGAGGAGGTCCCGTGACTTCGTGGGGCCATGAATGGGGAGTGAATAAAGGAACGTGTGTGGGGAGAAGTGCGGCCAGAACCTCAGGAAGAGGTTCTGGAGGAGCTGGAAGAGGGGCTGCAACCTGACGCATTCGGAATAGGCGTGCGCCAGGGTCTCCCTCTTGCCACAGAAGGGGCAGGTGTCTGGATTGGGGGTGAAACGCACCAAGAACACGCCCGTGCTCATGGCTCCATGCAGAAGCCGCCAACCGATGTCCCCGGTGGGCCGTGGGGTCAAGGTGGCATAGAGGCTGGCCCACCGGGGGTCCTTGCCCTCCACAGGTGGAACTAAGTCCCGCCACTTGGTGTCAGGGTGGGACATGAGGGCGAGGAAGTGGAGAGTGTGGAGCATGAACGTGTACAGGTGTTTGCAGGGTGTGGTTTGGAAGGGGACCGGCTGCAGCTCTAGCAGCCGGCTCGGGGCGGGGGTGGCTGGGGCGGCTTGTGGGGCCGGGGCCTGATCACTAGCTCCGGAGGGCCGGGACTGAGAGGAGGGCGAGGGGTGCCCTGTCGCAGGACCTGCTCAAGGTAAGCCCGAGCACTAAGGGGCAGGGCCTCTTTCACCTCCTGGAGTAGGCGCCGGGGGTTCGAAGGGTGAAGAGCCCCATGCGCTGGGTGAGCACTAGGGGGGTCCACCCAGTCCCCCCAGGCATAGTCCAGGAGGTCTCCGACCCTGGTGACGCCTGCCAGGATGTACCTCCACCCCACGGAGGGGGCCTCTGGTGCCTGCACACTCAGATGGGGGTTGTATAGCAGGGGCTCTGCAAGGAGGTCCTCCACCTCAGTGGGCACAAGGGCCCTGGAAGCCGAGACCAGCCGCTAGGTCCAGAGGAGGTCCTGGTAGAAGGCCGGCAGCTCAGAGAGGTCTCGCGGACCACCACTCAGACATATATAGAGGAGCTGCTGGTCATCTCGGAGCCCTTGGTGGTGGTGGAGGAAGGTGCATGCCAGGTAGCTCCATGCTGGACTACCTGCACCATAAAGGAGTCTCTGCAGGGCCTGGAGGTGGAAGGCATGCACCTGGCTGTGGACACAGCACAGGCCCTGCCCTCCCTCTTCCAGGGGGAGACTCAGAATTCCTGCGAAGACCCAGTGCAGTCCTGGCCAGAACTCCAGAACTGTCTTCTGGAGGTGGGCCAGGAACATCGGGGGCGGGACCAGGGTCTTGAGCTGGTGCCAGAGCGTGGACAGGACAAGCTGGTTGACCACCAGTGCCCTCCCACGAAGGGAGAGGCACCGCAGCAGTCCTGTCCATCTCTGCAGCCGCCCAATGACCCTGTCCTCCAAATCGCGCCAGTTCTCATCCGGGGAGGGATGGGTGATAGAAAGGTAAATGCTGAGATAGAGCAGCGGACCTGCGCTCCACTGGATGGCTTGGAGCGTGGGTGGGAGGGGCCCACTGACCACTTGGCCCCTACCATCAGGCCACAGCTCTTGACCCAGTTGACCTGGGCGGAGGAGGCCGCTGAGTAGATGGCCTGGCAAGCCTCCAACTGCCTCAGGTTGCCTGGGTCCTGGACCACAAGGAGCGTGTCGTCGGCATATGCTGACAGGACCAGCCACAGTTCCGGCTCATGGAGCACCAACCCTGTCAGCCTCCGACGGAGGAGACAGGAAAGGCTTGATGGCCAGAGCATACAGCTGGCCCAGCAGCGGGCAGCCTCGATGCACTCCTCGCCCGAAGCTGACCAGCTCGGTCAGGGTCTAGTTGAGCTCGACCAGGCACTCCGTGGAGGCATACAGCACCTGGAGAAAACCCAGAAAGCATGGTCCGAAGCCGAAGGCCTGCAGGGTGCTCATGAGGTACCCGTGGTCCACCCTGTTGAATGCTTTCTCCTGGTCCAGGGCCAGGAGGGCGAATGACAGACTGTCCCTACACCCGGGCTCCAAGAGATCCTGGACCAGGTACAGATGGCTAAAGATGGACCAGCCTGGGACAGTGTAGGTCTGGTCAGGCTGGACCACGTCCTGCAGCACGGACCCAAGCCGCAGCGAAATGGCCTTGGCCATGATCTTGTAGTCCGTGCAGAGGAGCGAGACAGGATACCAGTTCCGAAGGTCGCGGAGGTCCCCCTTCTTGGGCAGCAGGGCCAGCATGGCCTGCTGGCAAGAGAGGCGGAGCTCCCCACTTCCCTCGGACTCGGCCCAGATGACAGTCAGGTCCAGACCGAGGATGTCCCTGAACGTGCGGTAGAGCTCCATGGTCAGCCCATCCATGCCTGGGGATTTGTTATTGGGCATGCGACGGAGGGCTTCCGTGAACTCAGCCAGAGTGAGAGGAAGCTCCAGCCGATCCTGGGCGCCCCTGTTGAGCGGGGGGGAGTTCGTTCCAGAGCACCCTGCAGGCATCAGCTTCAGTTGGGTCCAGGGAGAAGAGGCTGGCGTAGAAGGCTCTGGTCCCTCCACGCATCTTCTCCGGATCTGTGAGGGGGGTGCCTGGAGGCAGGTGACATGCTTTCAAGCTTCCCTCCGTTTTTACAGGGCAAAGAAGAAGCGGGAGCTGCGATCTATCTCCCAAAGGAGGTGGGTGCAGGATAGAACGAAGGACCCCCAGGGCCCGAAGGTCCTCGAGGGCCTGGAGCTCTTCCCGCTTCTCCCAGCACGCTCCGCAGATGAATGGGTCCTCAGGGCTGGCGGCCAGATGCCTCTCCAGCTCCAAGACCTCCCGCTCCAGCTGCTCGATTGCCGTATCCGTCCACCGGCTGGCCACCCGAGTGTAGTCGCGGCAGAAGAGCTGGGTGCGCACTTTTCCTGTGTCCCACCAATGCCACGCTGAGGGAAAGGCGGGCTTCTGCTCCTGTGAGGCCAGCCAGAACTCTCGGGAGGCCGCCACGAAACCCACTTCCTCCAGCAGGCTATTGTTGAAGTGCCAATAGGCTGGCTCTGGCCTCTCTGCCGAGAGAGAGGCTGTCACTGTCACCAAATGGTGATCAGAGAAGGGGGCTGGCCTAATGCTGGAGGAGTGGGCTCGTGCCAGATGGTGACGGGACAGGTAGATGCGGTCCAACCGGGAGTGCTGTGACCGATCTGCCCCCACCTGGATGAAGGTGAAGGTGACCTTGTCGTCCGGGTGGTGGTCACACTAGATGCTCACCAGGGAGTGAGGATCTATCAACTCCCGGAGGACGTTCGCGGCGGCCTGGTATTGCTCGGTCCTGGAGCGGTCCGGGTCCTCAAGGGTGATGTTAAAGTCCCCCTGCAGGACCAGGCAGTCCTGTGGATCTAGGGTGTCGAGGAAGGCGGCCGCCTGCTAGAAGAAGGGCATCCGCTCCGGGCCCAATGTCAGGGCATAGACGTTGACCAAGTTCAATGCTAGCTCCTCCATATGGACCTGGAGGTGCAGTAGGCGGCCCGGCACGACCTCAACTACCCCCAGCACCTTGGGCTGTAGGTCGAGAGAGAACAGGGTGGCCATGCCGCCAGAGCAGGCGGACAGATGGCTCATGAACACCCTGTTCCCCCATTCCAGCTGCCAGCTGGCCTCGGCGGCTGGATCTGTGTGGGTCTCGTGCAGGGACACCACAGAGTAACCCCCTCTCCCGAAGGAAGGAGAGCACCTGGGTCCTGCAGAGACCCAGCCTACAGTCCCCGGTGTTCAAGGGTAGCAAAGGTGGTAGGGGCAATGAGGAGGGCTGGGGGAGGATCCACAGGAGCAGCAGGAACACCTTGGGCCTCTGTCGGGCCGCGAAGCAATCCGTGACCCACCCCAAAGGCCATGAGGGAGTCATGGAAGACGCGGGCCCTCTGATAGGCTGCGGCGTCCTGCCTCCCGGTCCCCTTCTTCAGAATGGCTCTCACGGTCTGGAGGATGAGGTGGAAGCTCCCCCAATGCTGCAGGGCAAGCTGCACCTGATTCCTGGGTCCTGAAGTGTTAGCCAGGAAGGCGCGGAGCTCACCGTGCAGCGCCAGGGGGTTCGGGGTGGAAGGCCCCGGGCCGTCTTCCAGGCGAGTCGCTCTGTGAGACCCACTGCCTGCCGGGATGGACAGACAGGGCAAGGAGCGCCATCACTGCGCTGCCCATGGAGGCGCCGTGTTGTCCAGCCCAGTCCCCAGCACGAGGGGGAAAGGCAGCGGAGGAAGAGCTGTAGCCCCGGGCAGGGTGGGGGCCATAAATGCCATCCCCAGGGGGTCAGTGTCAGAGAAGGGGAAGGTCATGGTCCTGGGGGGGCAGTGGCAGGGGAGGGGTTTGGGGCAGGGGTCGGGATGACGGCAGGTGGGGCAGTGGTTGGGGTAGGGCCTGTGTCGGGAGAGGGGGCAGAGATAAGGGGGGGATCCCCGGCGGTCAGACCACTGGGGTTCGGCTCCCCTCAACCGGGCATGGGGTTCTTGGTAGGTGGACCAGGGGAGGGATCCCTGCCAACGCTGGGCCTGGGTGTTAGGTGGAGAGCAGCGGTCATGGTCCCAGCGTCAGACCAGGAGGGACACTGGGCAGGCTCATCAAGGGGGGGAGAGGGGAGCTCTCTCACCTGGGATGACCCCTCGGGGCCTGGCTGCTCGGTGCCAGGGGCTGCCCGCGCAGAGCTGACATCTGCTTGCAGGACACCAAGCGCTGCCGAGCAGGTGGAGGGGTCTGGGGGGGTCCCTGGGGTGAGGTCAGGGACAGCAGGGAGGAAAGGAAGCTGTGGGGAGGGAGGGGGTGGCAACAGCGGATTGCCACCCAGCTCGAGGCCCGCTGGAAGGGGATCGTCCTCCCTTGCAGTAACTGGGGTCAGATCCAGGGCCTCGAGCTTCACAAAAATGGAGCCTAATGCGCTCCCTGCTGCCGTAGGTGCTGCCGCTCCGGATGCTGGAGTTGGAGTTGCCTCGGCGTCCACAGCAGGCGCAGATGTTACAGGTATCGTGGGGGCGAGGGGGTGGCTCCATCCGTGGCCTCCCTCGGAAAGGAATCTAGAAGGGCCTCCAAAAGGGGGGCAGCACTGCCCCTTTCTGTTGCTGCCTCCATCTCCTCAGCTTGGCCCTCCCGCTGGTTCCCATCAGGAGGCATGGCAGAAGGCCCATCGGCAGCAGGAGCCTGATGGTTAGCCCCCCGCAGTGGCTTCCGGGGGGCCTCCTCCCGATCCGATGTGGAGGGGAGGGGATGGACCTTCCTCTGTTTGCTGCGCCCCTAGACGAGGACCCAGCCCTCCGAGGTGTCGGTGGAGGGCTGGCCAATGGGTGCAGAATCAGGCAGCAAGGGCAGTGGTGCCAGGGGGCAGGGTAGCGAGAGTAGAGCAGCAGAGGGAAGGGAACCCTCCCCCTGGGGTAAGCCCTCTCCCCGACTGGGGCAAGCCACCTCCACCCCTCCTCCAAGGGCCCCGATGGTCGTGGGGTGGGAGGACGAGGAGGAGGAGGGACGGCGCTGGTGGCTGGCTGGCTATGGCTGCCGATGATGTTGCAGCTGGCACCCGCCATGGCCTTGGGGGGCCTGGTTGCCTCCTCTCTGTGGTGGGCCAGGGGACAGTCCCTCTGGACGTGCCCCGTGGCCCTACATAGGAAGCACCAAGCTTCCCCTGAGGAATAATGGATCCGATAAAGTGCCTCTTAATGGGGCACTAAGAAGGACCTTTCTAGAGCCACTCTGTCATGAGGCCCCACCGGTGGCAGTTGAATCTGTACCTGCCGGCGGAAGGACAGGATGTGACAGAAGGTGGGGCCTTTGCAACCCAGCGGGAGAGGGCTGATGGTGGAAACCAGCTTCCCCAGGGTCGAGATGGGGGGAAGCAAGGCGGAATTGGGGAGGAAGGGCGGGACAGAGGTGAGGACCACCCGTACACCTAGGTCCTCCAGGGGCTCCATGGGGACGTAGATGCCCACCACCGCCAAGCCCTTCACCACCGCCTCCTGTGCGGCGGCCTCCGATGCCAGGAAGAACACGATCTTCCTGTACATCTTGGAGGCTGCCATAATGGCCGAGGGTCCCACCACTCTAGCCATTGCCCGCATGTAGGTCTCCACGTGCGGGGAGGCGGCCACCAGGAGACAACGGACCCTGTGTCTCCTGGTCAAGGTGGAGAAGGGGCTCCGGCCATCCGAGGTGGAAGGCAAGGAGGCGGCGCAGGCTGATGGTGTGGCAGTGGGTGGAGGGGTGGCGGCCACCTGGGCGTACACCTGGGGGCAGGGATACCCCCAGAGCAGGTGGAGGGAAGGATGGGGGACGAGGGGGCCACGGCCGATGCTGTGGCCACGGCGACGGCAGGGCCTTTGCTTGCCTTTTTCTGCCGGTGTTTCCGGCTGGCCGAGGTGGTGGCAGCAGGAGCAGGGGTGGAGGCCCCTCCTGTGCTTGCTGCCGCTGGCGCCCCTGTTCTGGGGGCAGTGGTGATGGCAAGAGCAGCGGCAGCAGTCGAGGCGGTAGCCGCAGAGCTGGACGGGGGAGCAGGCTGGGGAAGAGGAGCGGAGGGGACTGGGGATGTCTCCATGTCCCTGGGTAAGGGACAGGTGAGAGAGGAGACTGGTCTGTGGGGGGAGGGAGGGTGCCAGAGATGGTATGGGTGGGCAGGGGCCGGGAGTATGGGGGGGGGTGGGAGGGGCTAGGTAAATCTCCCTGCTGAGCTGTGGACCGGGGAGGAGGGCACAGGCTGGGGCAGGGGCAAGAGTAGGGAGTAAGAGGGGGAGTGGGAGGGGCTAGGGAAATCCTCCCCTTCCCACTGAGCTGTGGGCTGGGGAGGAGGGTACTGGCTGGGGCAGGGGCAGGGATGCAGGGGGGTGGGAGACAAGCAATGGGGAGGGTGGGGACAGTGGTAAGGGTTGGGGTGAAACTGGCAGACCACTCCTCCCCGCTGAGCTGTGGGCTGGGGAGGAGGGTGCCTGGGAAAGGGATGGGGCTTGTGTGGGGCAGGACAGGGCTGGCTTCTCTGGCTGCACTTAGGGGGCTGGTTAGTGGGTATCGGGGTGCAGTGAATCAGGGGAAAATAAACAAGTGATTGGGGGCTTGCAAGGGCTAGCTGCTTCTAGCTGAGGGTGGGGTCAAGGGAACAGCAGGTGGGGCAGGGAGGCAGTGAGGGCTGCAGGGCGGGGCCAGGGAGGGGTGGGGCGAGGGAACTCAAACTGAAGGATTGGGGAGGGGGTCTGTGGGGGATAGGGGCACCGAACCAACTGGAGGGCAAGGCAAGTCAGGGGGGCCCTCCAGCCACTGGGGATGGGGAAAGTGGGGGGGGGCCGCAGGCTGGGCTATGGGGCAGGGGAGCTGCTGCTGAGGTGAGCTCTGTGGTCCCTGCTGCTCAGGCGATGCAGGACTGTTCCAGAGGTTTGGGAGCCTGCTGCCTGCTTGAGGGAGGGGTGGCCAGGCAAACAGCAGCTGGGGGTAGTGGTGGTGATATTCAGTTGCTCAGTCCTTTGGAGCTTACCCCCAGCTGCAAGCAACAGTACCTCAGTCCTTTGTAGGTTTCCCCTTAGTAGTAGTGGTAAGTTCTTCTTTCAAGGGCAGCAGGCTCCAACTGGCAGTAGGGATTGGCTGGCTGGCTGGCTGGTGTGAGAGATGGTCTTTTCCTTGTGGTGGTGGTGGTGGTGGTCTTCCTTCTTTACCTCCCCCCACTCCCCACAGGACAGGACAGGGGAGTGGGAGGGGAGGGAGGCCAGCTAGCAGCAGCAGCAGCAGGAGTAGTGGAGGAGGCAACAAAAAACAACAGCAAGGTGGTGGCAGGAACAGCAGAGGTAGGTCCAAGTGGTGGTGGAGCAGGAACAGGAACACCAGGAGCAGGAGAAGCAGGTCCAGGAGCAGGGAAGCAGCAAGAGGTCCTCTTTTTCCTTGGAGAAGGATGGGGGGGGAGACCTTCAGGGGAGCAGGCCTGCAGGAGGGGATGCCAGGGCTGATATCTGAGCCCTAGGCTGGTAAAGGCCGCTTTTTCCTGGCTGCAGAGAAAAGGTTTCTGCAGGCCAGTTACAGACACCTGGACCCAATCAAGGGTTACCCCACACCCATAAAGGCTGCTTCCACCCGCCCCACAGGGGGGGGGGGGGGGGGGCTGAAGCTGTTGCTAAGCTTGGAAGTTTCCCAGGCTGAGGAGGAAATTGTTTCTCCTCTGTCTCAGAAACAGAAACAGACAGAGACCAGACCTAGAGGATTAGCAGCTTGCTCTTCTGCTGCCCTAAAGGTTTTTAGCTGGGACCTAGGGCCAAGGAAGAAGGAAGGCAAGGAAGGTACCTCATAGGCCCCCAAAATCCCAGAGATCTTCCTGGGCTGTGGCAGATTGAACTGTAGCTGATAACACCTGCAGAGAAGGTGTGGATTGTTGGGCCTTGCCTCACATACCCCTTCCCTCCAGAAGGGGGGTGATCTTGCCACATGTGGTGTCAGGGGAGGGATCACCTTTGCACACAAGCACAGAGAACCACCTGCAGGCAAGGTAAATCTGCGCCAGGATGGAGGACATGGTGAAGGCCCTGATGCAGCCATGGGAGCCCAACAGGAGGCCACATGAGTTCAGATGGCAGCCCAGCAAGACACAGCAAGATTGCAACAGGAAACCAATCAGCTATTGATAAGCCAAGCCGCTCAGGACCGAGCCACCCTTGAAGAGATAATGACCCAGCTGAAAACCCTTACTGCCCAGATTCATGGCCATGATGGGGGGCGCTCCCTGAGGGCCAACAGCTATCTACAGAAGATGACTACAGATGATGAGATGGAGGCATATTTACTTGCTTTTGAGAGAACCACTTTGTGGGAGGCCTGGCCCCGGGAGCAGTGGGCCAGCATTCTCGCCCCATTTCTATGTGGTGAAGCACAGAAGACCTACTACGACCTAACAGCAGAGGCTGCCTCGGACTACCCTAGGCTAAAAGCAGAGATCCTTGGAAGATCTGGGGTGACAACAGCTACCCCAGCCCTGAGGTTCCACAAATGGAGCTACCAGGAGGTCCCAGCACCTAGGTCTCAGCTCTATGACTTAATTCACCTTGCTTGGAGATGGCTGTATCCTGATATCTACAGCACCAATAGGATCATTGAAATCCTCGTTTTGGACAGGTTTGTGTGGGGGCTTCCCCCTGACTTGTGAAGGTGGGTTAGCCAAAATGACCCCTCCCCATATGACAGCCTAATTGCCCTTGTTGAAAGACAGCTGGCAGCCAAGAAGCTTTCCCAGACTGCTGGAGGAGAATGGCGCCGAAGCAGGAGGCCGGTCCCAAGCCCAAAAATGTGGACTCCTGAAGTGTCACACAGGCCTGTGTTGGGGAAAAGGGAGACCGGGGAACGGCCAGAGTCAGCGAGGGTGTTTGGGGAGTCCCAGAGTGAAAACTGGAAGCCAGACAGCCCCAAAGATGGGGGGGTGTCCCGTTTAGGGTACAGGTGTTATGCCTGTGGGGAGCTAGGACATACAGCAGCACAATGCCTGAATGCGGAGGAGCCCATGCAAAGTGGGCTGGGAGAGCTTGACCAGCCCTGCAGTTTAGTCTACCTGGTGGGAGTGGTGGAGACCCCACATAGGTACACCCGACCAGTAAAGATGAATGGAGTAGGAACCATAGCACTAGTGGACTCTGGAAGTGCCATCACCTTCGTCTCAGGAAAGTTGGTGAGCCAGGACCAGTTAACCCGGGCGAAGCACACAGGAGTAACTTGTGTGCACGGCACCATCAATTACTATCCCACCACACCCGTCTGTATCAAGATAGAGGGCCACGCTGTAAGGGTAGTGGCAGGGGTGGTCCCGAAGCTCCCTTACCCTGTACTCATAGGCCGAGATTTCCCAGGGTTTTGGGTGCCTACTCCCTATGGGAGAATTTCAGATGGATAGGGACCATGGGCTCAGTACTGAGTCCCCAGGGGAGAGTAGTTCCCCTGTGTTTGCTGAATTTGCCCCGGACCTGTTCCATCCCATGGAGGAGCAGCGAAAGACACGATGAGAGAGGAGACCAAAGAAAAAGTTGGGAACCAGAATTCTAGCCCAGAGCCAAAAACCTGCCCTAGCGGGGTGTCGGTCTTGCCCTGCCAACCAGGACGCCACCTCAGAGCTTGATGGGCTGGAGGCTGGATCAAGCTCTGATGAGGCACAGCCTGCTAGAGAGCTAGAAATAGGTCCACTCGAGGTATGAGACATTGGGCCTGCCCTTGCGAACTTTGCCCAAGACCAAGCAAATGACCCGTTGTTTACCAATGTTAGAAGAGACAGAGTAGAAGTTAATGACATCCCAGTAGAAGGAAGAACTAAGGATCCTGGACCATACTTCGTGATTAAGAGGGATTTATTGTACCGGGTAGTCTGGATACAGGAGGAAGAAGTGGAGCAGCTCCTGGTATCCTGACAACATCAGAAGGCAGTTTTCGGTCTAGTCCACAGCCATTTGTTTGGAGCCCACCTGGGGGTCGATAAGACACTAGATCAAATCCTACAGAGGTTCTTCTGGCCTGGAGCATATATGGACGTTAGTCAGTATTATGCTTCCTGCCCAGAGTGCCAACTCCACGGCCCTCACCCATGTTTACAGGCTCCCACTTGTGTTCCTGCCAATTATTGAGGTCCCTTTTGAGAGGATTGCTATGGACCTGGTAGGCCCACTAGAAAAGTCAGCCGGGGGCCACCAATATGTGCCTGTGGTTCTAGACTATGCCATGCGCTATCCAGAAGTTATAAACCTCTGGAATACAGCGTCCAAGACAATAGCAAAGGAACTGATTCAAATCTCTAGAGTGGGGATACCGAGAGAGAGCCTTACAGAGCAAGGGTCCCACTTCATGTCCGAACTGATCAAGGACCTGTGCACTTTGCTACACATCCAGACCTTGAGAACATCAGTCTGCCATCCCCAGACAGATGGCTTCGTCAAGCACTTCAACCGAATGCTAAAGAATATGGTGAGGAAGGCAGTGAGCCAGGATGGGAAAGACTGGGATATCTTATTACCATATCTAATGTTTGCTCTTAGGGAAGTTTGCCAGGCCTCCACAGGGTTATCACCTTTCAAACTGTTGTATGGATGCCATCCCCGTGGCATACTGGACATTGCCAAAGAAGAATGGGAAGAGCAGGCCAAGCCAGGACAAAATGTTATTGAACATGTAATAAAGATAGGGGACAGGATTGCCCAAGTTACCCCTGTGGTGTGAGAACATCTTGAGAAGGCCCAGGAAGCTCAACAGACCTCTTATAATTGCCAGGCAAGGGTCCAAAGGTTCCAAATTGGTGATCGGGTGACGGTGTTGGTACCCACCCCAGAAAGCAAACTCCTAGCCAGATGGCAGGGACCATGTGAAATCATAGAGTCTATTGGGGAAGTTAACTATAAGGTACGACAACCAGACTGTCGGAAACAAGAACAAATTTATCACATCAATTTGTTGAAGCCCTGGCAAGATAGGGACACCTGTGCTGTAGCCCTAAAATCAGCAACCCAGGAAGACAAAGTCCACGGACAGATAAAAATATCCCCCGATCTGATTCCTACACAACAAACCGAGGTCAGGGAGATGGTTGAGAGGAACCAAGATGTGTTCTCAGCCGAGCCTAGTAGGACCACAGAGGCTGTTCACCACATTATCACTGAACCGGGAGTAAAAGTAAACGTCAAACCCTATCGGATCCCAGAGGCAAAGCGAGAGGAGATCAAGGCCGAGGTTAGGAGAATGCTGGAGCTAGGCATCATTGAGGAATCCCATTGTCAGGGGTCCAGTCCAATTGTACTGGTACCTAAGCGGGATGGCAGTATGCGCTTCTGTAATGACTTTCGGAGACTAAATGAAGTATTGAGGTTCGACGCCTATCTTATGCCTCGGGTGAACGAATTGATAGATCAGTTGGGGAAAGCAAGGTTTTCATCTACTCTGGACTTGACTAAAGGTTATTGGCAGATTCCTTTGGCTAGCAATGCCAAGGAGAAGACCACCTTTTCTACCCCAGATGGGCTGTACCAATATACTGTCCTCCCCTTCGGATTACACGGGTCTCCTGCCACCTTCCAGCGCCTCATGGATAAACTGTTGCGCCCACATGCAAAGTATGCTGCGGCATATTTTGACGACGTAGTCATACATAGCCCAGATTGGGACACTCACCTCAAAAAGGTGGAAGCAGTGTTGAATACGCTGAGGAAGGCAGGCCTCACTGCAAATCCAGCCAAATGTGCAATTGGACTGACGGAAGCCAAGTATCTGGGGTATGTTGTAGAGAGAGGTCTAGTAAAGCCACAGCTGAGTAAACTAGAGGCAATACAGAACTGGCCCCCCCCCAAGTCCGGAAGAAGCAGGTCCATGCCTTCTTGGGGATAGTTGGATATTACAGGGGAATGGAGCCTGGCCTCTGAGCTGGCCCACCTTGTCCTTATGCTGGATGTTCTGACCTGGGGGTAAGGAGGGCTAGCCCAGAGGCCAGGCTCCACACTCCAGCCCCCCTCTGCTGCTGTCTTCAGCTTCCTGCCAAAGGCAGTGAGGTGGGGACATGGGACAGTGGAGTAGGGAGGGGAGGCAGGGCCTACAGAACTGTGAGGCTCAGGGCAGTCGCTCCTCTTGCTCTCCCCTAGGGACAGTGCTGCATATGGGATATCAGTGGCGTCGCTGGTGGGGGCTCAAGAGGCCTCAGCCATCCTGAAACCCAGGGGCAACCCCCTGAGTAGCCCGCCGCTCAATTGTGCAGGGGTGCACCATCACGCCCCTATGCAGGGAATGCTGTCGGGCTGCGGTTTGGAGGGAGCTGCTGCAGGCTGGGCTGGTGGTTTTTAAAACTCCTGTCCTGGGGGCCTCAGCCTGTGCCGCAGCCCCGCTCTCCCTCCAGCGACCATGTAAGGGAGCTGGGGGGGGGTGTAGTCCGGGGGCAGGCATGTGGGCCCAGTGGGGAAAGGGCACGTGGGAGGGGGTTGGCCTCGGCCAGCAGAGGCCAGTGGTGGGACTGCGGGTTGGGAAGGGCTTGGGGGGGCTGCTGGGGGGGGGGAAGGGAATGTATCAGGGCCCCAGCAGCTGGTGCAAGCCAGCATCCCCCCTAATATTTAGGTGTAGCGTTGCCCCTGCAGGATGCTGCAGGAAACATGACACCATAACTAATGCAGAACATGTTACAAGCATTCAAAAAAACTTGCCTGGAATATTTTGCATTAAGGCACACAATTACATGGCTAAAAACAGAAAAGTTACACAGGTCTGCTTACCTATAAAGTTGACAATTATAAGACTAGCTGTGTATTGTTCTGGATTACTTAAATTTGACTCCTTAGAGCTCTATGGAGGTGGAGCCCTAAATCCATACAGATTTCTTTGTAGAACCAAGGACTCGTATAGGCGCAGGATAAACCCAGCATGAGTTACATTCAGTCTGATGCTATTCTGATTTTGCTGCCCTGGCTCCAGCATCTTTACCTGGACCCACTAAGAGGCAAAAAAAAAGATAGCTGTAACTGCACCTGGTATAGACTCTGCCATGAGCAGACTAGCAAAGTTTTCAGATTCATGTTTATTATCTTTTTGGATGGCTGGGAGGCAACATAGTCAGAGCAGAAACCTGAATGTAATGACTCACAGATGGGCAAAAGAGACCATTAATGATCAGCTAGTTCAGTGGTTCCCAACCTTTTCTCTGCCATGGCACACCTTGATGCCTTTAATTATTTTGAGACCTACCACTATATAGTTGCTAAATTAACTCATGAATATTCATAAGCCATAGCACATTGGATGGGAAATGCTGCTATGTGGACTGGTAGAGAAGAGTGTGGGGTAGAAGGGCAGAGGTGGCAAGAGAGGAGAGAGAAGGGCAGGGATAGCTATGTGGGATGGCAGGAGCAAGCCTGTAGAGTGGAAGGCCAGGGCAGCACCAGGGAGCATGGAAGAGCAGGGAAGCAGTTCCTCCTCCATCCAGCACGTCACCTGTGGCTCCTGATGCCCCCCTCCCCGCATCTCATGGTACCTGTGGCACCTCTCTACCTCCCAGCACCTTGCGTCACCTGTGGAGCCTGCCTTGCTTGCGGCACCATGGCTCCCTGGCCTGCCTCAGATACCTCTCCTCCCACATATGAGGGCACCCAGCACCACCTTCATCCAGCACACCCTACCTCCAGCAGCTTGTGATGCCTGCAGCATCCTCTTTCCCCTGATACCCCAAGGCAGTTTGTGCAACCTGTAGTGCCCTCTTTTCCCCAATACCTCCCTCTCCCCAGCTGCTTGCAATGTCCCCTCTTCCTACTTGCACCGCACCTACCCCCTGACTGACTTCCTCCTCCCCCCCCCCAGTACCCCCTGCACCTTGGCCTGCTCCCCCTCTCCTTGGCATCCCCCTGCATCTAACCCCAGCTCCTACTTCTTCCTCACCCCAACAACTCTCTACCCACACCCTAACCACAGTTGGCATGCTGAAACCTGCAGCAGTGTTTCATATGTCCCACCCTGTGCAGCACACCTGCCTGGGCTGCTCAGGGTGGGAGCTTTAAAATGGCTGCCATTCCCAGCACAATTGTGTGTCACATTTGGAGACTTCTAATGGCACACCAGTGTGCTGTGGTTGAAAACCACTTATTCTTGTATAACAGAGGTCAGAGAACTTGATGCAGTAATTCCTGCAGAGTGCCCATAATTTGTGGCTGAGCTAGAGTATATTTCTGAGCAGGATTCTGTTTCTGATTCTGGAAGGGCAGATAGTCCAGGGGGTCAGAGTAGGGGGGGTGGAACCATGGAATCTACCTTTAGATCAGGCTGTTGAATCCTTTGTGACTTGAGGGAAGTTACACAGTGTGACCAGACAGAAAGTGGGAAGAAACAGGACAGGAGAGGGCAGGGATCTGGTCACCCTCCCCCAACACCTCACACTGTGTGGCTGCCCCTTCCCCCCAGTTCTATCTCCTCCATCAGCACCAGCCCCTTAACTCCAATGGTACCTTGCATTCATGACTCCACCCTCCCTGCGACACCCATGGCTCCCTGGCCCGGCTCCTTCCCCCCAGCACTTGGGAGTGGTCTTAGCAATTCTGGGGCCCTAGGCAAAAGTCAAGGATGAGGCCCCCATACTGTGTCTCTTCTCCCCCTCACTGGCTTCGCTGCAGGCCTCCCTTGCCCCCCCATGGCCACGCCATGGGCCCTCCGTTCCAATTCCCACCCTGCATGGCTGCATGGCCCAGGCCCAGCCCAGGGCTCGCATGGCGGGAGATTTAAAGTGGCTACACTGGCCCCATCTCCCAGCTGCATGTGGAACTGGAATACCAAAATACGGGACAATTCATCTGTTTTTAACTAAAAAGTCAGGACACAGGACAAAGGTCTAAAATAAGGGACTGTTCCTTTAAAAATGAGACAGATAGTCACCCCTAAAGTTACTTAAACTCTCTGTGCCATGGTTTTTCATCTGTAAAATGGGGACAATATTTTTCTACTTTTTATAAAGTGCTGCCACAACTGTGGATGGACAGCAGTATTGAAATGCAGTGTTGTTGTTTTGTGACTTCAGGAATCTAGAATATTTATCCTTGAACATTCTTAACTTCAGTAACTTTTCAAAAAAACAAAACTGAGTCCCAGTGCGAACCTCAGCAGCTTCATTGTTTTGTTCCTGCTGTAATGTTTGATCCAAAAATCTTACAAACCCCAGCTGTGATTTTTGACAATGGATCTGGGTCATGTAAAGGTGGTATTGCAGGAGAGATTACACCAAGATCAGTCATTACCTCAGTGGTTGGTCATCCTAAAGTGGAAGGAGCTATGCCTAGAGATGATCAGGAGGAATACTATGTTGGAGAAGAAGCCCTGTCCAAAATGGAAATCTTATCTTTGAAATATCCTATTGACCGTGGCAGAGTTACAGTTTGGAATGACATGGAGAAGCTTTGGAGACACATCTATGAAAGAGAGCTTGGAATAGACCCTAGTGAGAGGCCAGTACTAATGAGCGAGCCCCCTCTGAATTCTCTTCACAACCGAGAAAAAATAACTGAGTTGATGTTTGAGCAGTTTAAGGTACCAGGGCTGTATCTATCTGTCCAAGCTCCATTGGCATTGTATGCATCAGCTCGTACCACTGGGATGGTAATGGACAGTGGAGATGGAGTTACCCATACAGTGCCCATCTATGAGGGACACTGCTTATCTCATGCTGTTTCCAGGCTGGATGTTGGAGGCAGAGATATCACTGAGTACCTCATGAGGCTTCTTTCGACAAGTGGCTGTTCCCTTCTGAGCAGGGCCAAGATAAATAAGGTGAACAATATCAAGGAGAAGTTCTGCTATGTGGCTCTTGACCCTAGCCAAGAAATTAAGCGGAACTCAGAGGAGGTCCTGAGAGATTATAAACTACCTGATGGAAATGCCATCAAAATTGGTCTTCACCTTTGCAGAGCACCAGAAATTCTTTTCATGCCAACCATCATTGGCATTGATGCACCAGGGCTTCATACTATGATTTCCAACAGCATTGCAAAGTGTGATGGGGATATTTACCGGCATCTCTATGGCAATGTTGTCTTGTCTGGTGGATCATCCCTTTTCCAGGGACTAGATGAGAGGCTGTTTAAAGAGATAGAACAACAAGCCCCTAAGGGAGCTCCTGTGAGGATTGTAGCATTGCCAGACAGGAAGTGTTCTGCATGGGTTGGAGCTTCCATCATTACCTGCCTAGCATCCTTCCTTCCAATGTGGGTCACTGTTTGGGATTACAAAGAATATGGACCTTCTGTGGTGCACAGAAAATGCTTCTAAGAGAACAGACATCGTATCAAGGTTTACTTGTGTCAGATACCATTGAGCATTGTATTGATGTGTTAATTGTAAAAAAAAAAAACAAAGTGACCCGCTTGTGTGATGGTGATTTGAATAAAAGTGAAAAAAATGTGTTAAGTGATCTTTGCAAAGTTGTAGCCGTGCTGGTCCCAGGTTATTAGTGAAACAAGCTGGGCCACATAATATCTTTTATTGGACCACATCTGTTGATGAGGAGACAAGTTTTCAAGCTACACAGAGTTTATTGCATGAGATTTCGTGGGAGAAAATCCCACTTTGTCAGATGCTTTGAAGATGGGAGAACTTACAACACTTGATTTGTCCTCACCTTCCTCTATGTGCAGTTTCCCAGTGTTTGAATCTTAACAACTGCTTTGATTTGTTGTTACAGTGTGACCTGATCCTATGACTTACACTTCACTGCATTTATTTTTCTCCCATTCTGTAAGTTTCCTCATCTTCAAAGCATCTGACAAAGTGTGATTTTTCTCTCCTGAAAGCTCATGACATAAATAAATGTGTTAGTCTTTAGAAGCACTGTTCCCTCTAAGCTGTGCGCCTGTGACCTGCACACACAAAAAAATAAATTGTGAACAAAAAAATTCAATAGTGCTAATATTGGTGCTCACAAAGAAATGTTTTTGTGCACACAAAGAAATTGTTTGTGCACACAGGCTACAGGTAATTAGAGGGAACATTGTTTAGAAGTACCAGACTCCTTTTTTGTTTTGCTGGACTAGACTAACACAGCTATTCCTTTGGAACTTGTGTAGCTCAGAAACTTGTCTCTCTCACCAGAAGAAGATGTCCACCAAAAGGTATTACCACACCCACCTTGTCTACCTGTGGCCTTTATAAGGTGCTTATCATCTTGGAATCAACAGCATTAGTCAGAAGAACTGCTGACCTGGGAAAAGACCTGGGGCTCAATGCGCTGGGACTTGCGGCTCAAACCCTGTAAGTCCAGTGCCAGCAATGCCCCTGGCATTAGTAGTTATAGCCTAAAATGTGGATGCTCCAAGGGGATAAACTGATCATGACAGTTGCCAACCAGGGATTACACCCACACCCTCACCCCGCCCCCCCAGCACTGATTTTGCACTCTGTGAAATCATTTGTATCTGTGCAAAGTGTGTGTCAAATGCCTCCATATTAGGATAGTAAATGTAAATGACTGTGTGGGGTTCAGGACAATGGAGACCCAGCTCCCTAGTCTGTAAAGGGAATCCTTACTGAGATTGTCACTTGGTACAAATGGTTTTCTCTGATTATGTCACCTGCCCCTTGGGGACAAGGCTGAGACCCAGATTTCAGATGAGCATGCTTGGCGTGGCTGATTGAGACCCTGAGGGAAGAATAACCTGTTTTACAATCACTGTGCTCTAGAGCAGTGGTTCCCAACATTTTCTCTGCCATGGCACACCTTGATACCTTGAATTAACTTGAGGCACACCACCATATAATTTCCAAATAAACTCATGAATATGAATAAGCCAATCCAGAGCTCTTTGAGTAGTTTTTTGAAAAAATGCTGTGGCACACCTGGTTAGGAAACGCTGCTGTTGAGTACACGCGGAGCCCTCTGCCCCTGTCTCGCCAGGGACACTGGCAGGCTGTCCTCCTCGCTAGGGCGGCGCTCTCATTCTTGTCCTTCCTCTTTTCGTGATTGGCGGCCCCTCCCTCCAGTGCAACTCCCACCTCTTTCGTCGGCCGCGTGCCTGGCGGACCTGCCGGAGGTGGCGCTCTCTCGTTCCGCCCGCCTCTCGAGGGCACGCTAGGGGCTCCTCTAGCCTGTCGTCTCGCTGGTCCGCTGGGCGGAAGCTGGCGTGCGCGGGCCCTGCTGACACGTCTCGGCGCCGCCCGTCGTTGGGCTCCGGCCGCCATTTTAGGCGAGCTGTAGCCGGAGCCTGACGGCCGGAGCCAGGAGCCGCGATCGCAGAGGGGAGCTGGGCCTCTTCCCCGCCCCGCTATGCCCTCCTCGCCGCTCCGGGTGGCCGTGGTCTGCTCCAGCAACCAGAACCGCAGCATGGAGGCGCACAACATCCTTAGGTAACAGGGGCCTGCCCGGCACCGCCCGACCGGGACTGGGCCTGCCCTGCCCTGCCCATCGAGACCCCTGCTCCCAGCGGGACCGACTTGTTCCCTGCTGCCCACTCCTCGCCCCTTCACGGCCGCGGGTCCCTATCTCTCCGCCCACGCGCCGGGGCCTGCCCGGGCCTAGCTGCTCTCCTTGCGCACACAGCAGGGCGGGCTCGTGATGGTCTCTGGCAACCGAGCCCCCCACCCCCACCAGCCTTAAACCCTCGGAGCCGGCCCGGCCGCCCGCCCCAGTGCGCCTCCTTTCGCCCGTAGCACCAGGCCCAGAGCGCGGGGGTGACCCGGCTGTCTGGTCTCGTCCCCGGGTCGGAATTAGGGAGGCTCCAGTGACACTGGCCGTAGGAGAGCGGGCCCCATCTGCGTTAGCATCGGTAGAAGCCCTGGCTGGGGGTCCGAGAACTTCCCGTGGGCCCCATCCCGGCTCCTCGGCCCCAAATAACCAGGCTGCGTTCTCCCCTCAGTGCATCTGAGGCTGGCTGTGTGCCAGGACTGATCCCACAGCTAAACCTCACTCCTGCAGCTGAACCTTGCCGACAGAGCAGTCTCATGGGGCAAGCCAAATGTAACTACCTTGCCATCATGCACAATCTCCAAATACATTGGGGGGCGGGGAGAGCCTCCAGCCCATTCTTTCTGTCTTGTTAGAGGAAAAGCTGGATAGACCACTCAGCTCTGAATGTCAGATTTTTCCCATCAAGAGTATAGCTGCTTGCATATGTAGTCTAGGAGTATTTTCAACTCTTTGCTTAGTCAAGAGTGAAAAACACAGAAACCAAAACAAAGGATGAAAAAGTGATTAGCCAGAAAGTGTGTTGTTGAATCTCCCTTTTGTAGCACAAGCATGTGATTCATGTCTTTGTTTAAAATCACATGAAAGGAAAGCTTATGGATAAACCATGGAATATATTCAAAATGTTTTAAAAGCACAAGTGACATGTGAACAATAAAACATCACTTGTAGTGGTGGCAGTCATTTTGGTCCAAAGCAATATGTGACGTTAAGAACATTCAAACTTATTGTGAAACTTCCTGAGATGACAATACCACAAACATAATGGTGTAAACAATCATTGCCTTTTTTGTTACTAAAGGCTAACAGTTATCTAAAATGAAGGAATTTTTAAAAACTCAGTATATTTTTCACATTGTGCTGTTTTACTCTTTGTATTTCTCTCAGCTTCTACAAGGGAAACGGATGAAGTCACTTTCACTTTCAGGTTCCCAGTGCTACTGAAAACATTTTATTGGTCTTACATCTTGCAAATAAGCTTTTAGCTTGTTAGCACAAAATTTAGGTTTTAAAAACCACAAGTTAAGTCTCTTAAAATCAGCATGAAATGGCTACTGTCTGGATAATGCTTTTTTCTTGTGATAATCTCAGACAAAACTGCAATAAGTTATAAAACTAATTTATTTTCCATTTTCAAAATGGCAGATGAAATACAATGTTGAGAAGTGCAAAGTCATGCACATTGGTAAGCGTAATGCCAACTAGACACACAGATAAGGGGGTCTAAATTAGCTGTTACCACTCAGGAAAGAGATCTTGGAGTCATTGTGAATTGTTCTCTACTCCAGTTCAATTTGCAACAACAGTCAAAATTTGTTAGGAGCCTTTAGGAAAGGGATAGATAAGACACAAACTATCAATGCCATTAAATAAATCTATGGTATGTCTACTCTTTGAATACTTTGAATGTGTATTTCTGGTCATCTCATCTCAAAAAGATGCATCAGAATTGGAAAAACTACAGAGAAGGGCAACAAAAATGATTAGAGATGTGGAGAACTTCCATTTGATAAGAGATTAAAAAGACTGCATTGTTTTAGAAAAGAGTCAACTACAGCTGTTGTGATAGAAGTTGGTGAAATCATATATAGTGTGGTGAAAGTGAATAGGGAAAAGTTTATTCCTTCAGGTAACACACAAACCAGAGTCAGTGGGTTGAAAACAAACATGAAGAAACACCTCTGCACACAGTTAACTTGTAGAAATCATTGGCGTGGGATCACGTGGAGGCCAAAAGTATAAATGAATTCGAAGAAGAATTAGATAAGTTCATGGGGGGGATAGGTTTGTCAAGGACTGTTAGCCAAGATGGTCAGGGATGCAACACCATACTCCGAGTGGCCTTAAACTTCCAACTGCCAGAAGCTGGGACTGGACGACAGGGGACCAACCACATGGTAATTGCCCTCTTCTGTTCCTTCCCTCTGAATCATCTGATGCCGGCCACTGTTGGAAGACAGGATTCTGGGCTAGATGGACCATTGGTCTGACCCAATGTGGCCATTCTTAAGTTCACTGATGCAGTTTTGCTTTTTGCATATTACTTATGTTCACATGGAAAACATTCATTTTCTAGGAAACTTTGGTTTATGGTTGGTAGACTGTCAGATATGGAAAATGCTTTTATCATCCAGTTTGTGCCTTACAGTATATTTTACATGTTTTTTGAAAGCACACTATACCTAAAGGTTGTAGTAAACTATGTGGTGGAATGTTTAAATTGGACAAAAGTGTTACTGAAGTTTTAAAATAGCATAGAAGTGTTTTACATTTTTATAAAGTTTTATAATGCTGAAAAAGTTTTATGATCATGTACACCACGCCTTTGAAACAATTGGCATGTGTTTACATGACAAATCTAAAAATGCTTTCTGTACAGTGGTTCTCTGAGGGGCTGTAAAACTCTCTTATAAATATTTTAAAAGAAAGTACAAATGAAATAAAGAGAAATTGAATCAATAGTGTTAAACCCTATCAATGAGCTTTTCTTAGTGTTTATCCTTATTTGTGGAGGAATACTGCTGTATTCTTAATTTACTCAGTTTGATACTTCTGATCTGCCTGATCAATATATTTAGCTCAGTGTTACTTCTGTTTTAACAATAATGTTCCTTCAGAAGCCTCCACACAAAATAACTTACTCTTTCTGCATTTCTATAAAATATGAAATTAAATGTTCCTTTACACAGAGCACATCTAGTGGAAATATATTTGACTTACTGGGAGTGCACTTAAGTATAAAGCACAGTTGAATTTAAAATGTATATTTTGTTAGGCTTAATACATGATTTAAGTGAAGTTTTTCAGTATATTTATAGTACTTGGCTCTTATGCTTTATCTTTTTCTAATTCATAAAATTGTTTCAGGCAGGCATGATATAAAATTGAAAATTTGTACTTGACTAAAATCCCAATATTTGTGTCTCTTGGACTCAGAAATGCCAGTTACAAATAAAATATTTTCAGGCATGTTGTACACTTCTTCCTTTGTCTCCTGCAACAGAGCTATTGCCCATAGAAGCTTTGTTTTGGGATAGTTCAAAATTGATGATTTTTTTTTTAAAGATCTGCTTTTGCTGTAAGCCCATTTTTGCTTTTTTTTTTTTTGTTTTGTTTTGTTTTGTTTTTGTTTTTGTTTAAGGGGGGTTTAAACTTGAAGACTTTTTTTTTGAGAACTCCATAAATTCTTGACCCTTTTAAATTGAAGCACAGTGAATTCCATATGTGATGGGATATATGGTTTAATTTGGAAACATAGCTAACATCAACAAACAAGGAGTCCTGTGACACTTAAAGACTAATGAATTTATTTTTTGCATGAGCTTTCGTGGGAGAATATCCCACTTTGTCAGACACTTTGAAGATGGGGGCAAAGTGGGATTTTTTTCTCCCACAAAAGCTCAAGCAAAAAATAAATTTGTTACGCTTCAAGCGTCACAGGACTTGTGTGTGGTTTTTTTACTGAACTAGACTAACATGGCTGCCTCTTTGGATCATAGCTAAGATTGTTTCTCCGACTGATGTTTTTTATAGCTTTGTGCTAACATTTATGCCTTGCAGAGAGTCAGCTCTCTGCATTTTCTGTATTTTGTTCTCTATGGCTGCAAATATCCTCCAACATCAAACACTAGCATGCTTCTATTTTTTAAATGGCTTTCCCCATGTCCCAAAATAGTTTCATCCATGATTACTGCTACTTCCTCCAACCATTGCACTATGATACAAAAGTTAAACATAAGATCTGTGAAGCTACTGCATATATGTGGTGTGAAGTATAAAAGCAAATGGAAAAACCCCCGAAACAATACTGACCAAATAATTATCACTTTCATGATGTCTTAAAAGTTGCCAAACCAGATGTCCTCCTGTAACCAGCCACACCTTACTTATCCTATGTTATAATTACTCTTCCTGTTTTCACTTGAGATACAGCTGCAATGTGACACATTGTTCTCTCGCATAGTATTTTAAATTTATGAAGAAATACTGCATAAAATTAGGGGTTTGTTAGCTGTGGGAATTTACATAGTTAATGAGTGTCTTTGCATGTGTGTATGTAAGCATAATATAGCAGAATATTTTTTCTCTTTGGATCAGGAAAATTAAGTACAAAAGGGTCTGCAGTACACACAGTCATGATCTTTGAGTCACTTTGCCACTCCTTAACTGGTTAAGTTATTGCATAAGAGCTCTAGCCATTTTGGAGGCAGGGAAGAATAACTTCTGACTTATAATTTTGTTAGTGAAGAAGCCTAACAAATAGACTTTTCTATAGTTTGAATCTGATCCATTCATTGATTAATTTATGATGTAGCCATTATTTGTATAGTGGCAGTTCTCAAAGGCCCCAGTTGACGATCAGGGATCACTTTTATTAAGCACTGTACAAGTTAGTAAAATGACATTTCCTGCAAGCACTTTGAATCAGTCCAAGATAAAATGCAACAATTGAGTCTAACAAACAGTAGAAAAATGGGGGAGGAGGATTGAGGTAACCATTATTAAATTTTCTGGTTAAAGAGGCTGATAGAATGCATAGTGTCATACTTCTGAATCATTTGTTTTGGTTTTTAAAGAAAAGTAACTACCAGAAGTCTCTGGATTTGTTGATTGTGTTATGGTATAATGTGTATCAATATATGAAACTACAGTAAATTAAGAGAACGTATATAAAGCAAATATAGAACTCTGCACTGAAAAACATTTCAAATGTTCATTTCCTTTTATAAAGATACATTATTGTGGTATTTTTGCCAAAAACAGTATAATGTGGATGAGCAAAGATATGTTCTATGGCTACATTTCTTCAGGGTAGAGAACTGTCAACTTATGATTTTACCCACCTTATAAATGGAGAGCAGTGTAAATTGTATCATCTCAACATGGCAGTGTGTAACTATCAGAATGAATGGTGAAAGTATGATAAGCCAGTGAAGGGAAGACTAAATTCCAGGGGGATCAAAGTGAGACTGAAGTCTGCAGAATATAGGTACTATAGCTACAGTTATGTCTCTGCTTTTGTCAGTTTGCATTACAGTCCAAGTTACGTTTTATTAGTTTTTAAGCCTTAAGTGCAAGAGATCAACTTGTTTACTGAATGTGGTGTCTGTTTCTACACTTCGCTACTTGGTGTGCTCAGCCAGAGAATTCATCCTCTAGTCACATTACGGGAATCACTGGTGGATTCCAAACACTGGGAAAATCCATCTTCCATAGAGAACTAGGAAAATAAAATCTGTCGAGTTAACACAGCACAAGAAAATGAACAATCTGAATACCAGACAGACTGGATACAACTTGTACAGAGCATTGACCCAAATAGTGAGTTACACTTGTAGGGAATTATGCTGGAAACAGGATTAGAGGAATTGGGCTATATTTACAAGATAATATGTAGGGGCTTGCTTGCAATATTATCTCTGCTCTTTTTCCTGAGTATGCACAATTTATCTGATTCAGATTCTTTTGTCACTTAATGCAGATACAAGAATATTCTTTTCAGCAAATCTTTCAAATAGGAATTTCCAAATTCATATAAATGAATTTGTATACTTGTATATAAAAGAAAATATTTGTAGTGTTCTGTGCCTACTGTGCACTGTTAATCTGTGTTGCATTTTTAGACTGTCTCTCTTGAAATTAGGATTTCTGTATTTGTAGCTGGCTTCTGGTTTATTCAGAATTGAGTATTTATGCATTACATATACAGTACATTACTCCATACAAGTTCTTTCTATAGGAAGGTATGGGGGGAGAGTCAGGGGTAGGGAGCATGAGATACATATTCATGGTATAAACTGAATGAAGGTTGAAAGCTTATAACAAACTTAGTGCTGAACCACAAACCATGCAATATTGGGGGTGTAACCACATAAGAGAAACAACTGTACTTGGTTGAACTTACTATAAACAAGTTGGTAAGAGTTTCTATATTAATTGGGTAGTGTCAATCAGCAGCTGAACTATGAGACAGGCATGCTTACCTTTGTGTCAAATTCCCATTGTTTTCAAAACAAGTTTAAATCGAGTTTAGCTTGAAACTAGTAAGAATGAGCAAATGCCAGTATGATTTAATAAATTTTTTAGTTAAACTTGATTTATTTGACAAATGTATCATTAAAAAAAAAAAAACACTAGACATACTTAAGTGGAGCATATTGCCAGCTTTGTGAAGGCTTGAGTCAGAAATTAACCAGCAGTATGCTTTCAGAAAACTCTTTTGTTAGCAAATGCAGTTTTTAAGGGTAAAGTGCATGCTAGCTGAATGGGATCCAACTGCAGATTAAACTGAAAAAAAAAATTAAAAGAATGCTGTTCATTAGTCTCTTTTTACTCATTATAATAGTGTGTGTGAAACTTATCCAGGAAATGATCTTTTAGTTTTTCTCTAAACAATACTGTTGCCATTCAACTGCAGTAAATCAGTTATTTTACACTCCTTTATATTATGTTCAGTATTGGCCATTGGAGAGAAGACTCTCAGCAGAATAAGGTTTTTGGGGAGGGACAAAAATTTCCAAAGAAGACATCCTTAAGGGAATGCACTAAAAGGGGGGAAAAAACCAAGCGTTTCATGTTGACAAGATGTCTTGTATGAGGATTTTTAAAACACTCGAATGCATTTGTTTGCAAAAAGTCGTATGGCCAGTGCAGAGAGAGTAATGTCATGGGAGTTATGCTGGCCATCTGACCTTTTGCAAACAAATGTATTCAGGCATTTGAGAATTCCTTGTATAAGAAGTCTTTAAAATATGATGATCTTGGGTTTTTTCCTCTTTAGTGCATTCCCTTAAGGTTGTCTGATTTGGAAACTTCTTTAGTTCTATAATGTGTGCATAAAAATTTGTCCATGACGGTTGCGCCATCTGCTGGAGAAAGGTGGGAAAGCACAGGGAATACAGATGTGAAGTTAATGTAAAGTCTCTCATTCTAAAAAGGGAATCTTTTATTAGATGACCATGTTTGGGTTTGAAAATATTCATTTACCTGGTTGGACCACTGTTCTGTTTCTTATGCTTTAGATTTCACCAGTACTTAAAACTGAAGGGACACTGGGATCTCTGTTCAAGTGTTTTATTGTTGTTAAACAGCTATTAGATTCCTAGATGTAGTGATTTCTGTGTTTATACAGTGCTTTGTTGTTCTGGTGGAAAATGCCAGTGGCCCCAGTTCAACAAGGCACTTTAAGCGTGTGTATAGTCTCCTGATTTCATTGAGACTGTCGTTTGGTTAAAGCTGGGCATGTGCATACTGAATCAGGGTCTGTCGTATAAAGCTTTTTGGTAAACTATGTCCTTGTTGACACTGGGAAGTTTTGTCAGTAGCTGTCGTCAAAACAGTCCTGGCGAACACACCATACTCCCCTCTTTGACAAAACCGCCCTGTGTTGCCAACAAAATAAAACCACCTCAATCAGCAGCATAGGGCTTTTGCCAGCAAAGCTAAGGGGGCACGGTGTCAGTGTAGACACTGTCCTCTTAGAGTGGTGGAGAGTTGTCATATTGTCAGTTTCACTGCTCAACAGTAAAATTGACATGTCTGCAGCAGTGGGGTTTCAGCTGGATCTCACCAGGATCATCAGTGTGTTTCTGCTCCCCCTTCCTGCCACTTTTGCCTTCCCTCCCCTCACCTCACCCTGCTCAGCCTGTGAGCAGGGCAAAGGGGGCCAGCTATGATGGCAGAGGTGTTCTGTCTGGGAGTGGTCCAAGGCAGTAGCAGCTGCTGTCCCTGGGCTCTGCAGCTACACTGCACCTGGGACCTGGGGAAGTGCAGGGCTGTCCCTTTGTTTCCACCTGAACTGTGGCTGCAGGGGGTGTGGCAGCAGGGAGCCTGTGGGCTCTCAGCCCCCCAACTTTGCCTCTTAGGTTGGTGGAAGTGGTCCTAGTCAGGATGCACTCCCATCAACCCAAGGATGGGGGGGGTGTCACCATCACTATAAATATATTGATGGTTGGCTGCTGTCAAAACTTCCTAGTATAGACATAGCCTTTGTTTGGGTATAGTCTTATGTCTAGTGGCATAAATTTCCATTAATGCTTCTTAAAATTATGTAACTTTCCATAATTTAGGGGACTGGCATGTAAAACTGACACCCAGAGGCCACTCCAGGTGTGCAGTTCCCGACAGTCTTCTCCACCCTGACACATCTGCAGTGGTGTTAACCTTTCCAGTCTCTCTCCCCTTGCTTGTTCCCCTGCTACCCCCACCCCCATATTCTGGCACGTAAAGGGGCAACAAAAGAGCCACAGTGGTTTAGCAGAATGTAACCAATTAAAATCACATCGGTTTCATCTCTCAGCCCCTGTCTCCATTGTTTACAGAAGCAGTAGCATATTCAAAAGTATTGGTGAGGGGAAAAAGTATAGGAGGAGGAGAAGAGGAAAATAAAACTAACAGGTTGGGACAAATATACAAATAGAAGGAAGCCTGCTTAATAGTAGTGTGGGAGCACATCAGTGTTTGAGACAAAGCTTGGTCCTCTGCAATCTGTGTCAAAAGGGTTTTCGAGCACCACAGAGAGAGGATTAAGGCCCTTGGAAGTAGGATGTGCATTGGCACTCAAAATTAGACACCTGTAATTTATTGTAGTTTCTTACAACTTGATACTTGGAAAGCAAGGAATTGAGAGTCTGAGGGTTAGTTGCTCATATCTTCTGCTCTCAATCTCAGGACTTGATGACTGTGGTCTTTTTGTCTTTAGATAATTCATTGCAGTGGCAAGTCTGGGTCCTTAAGCAATTCAGCAAGCCGGACTCTTGAAATGCCTTTGCAGAAGTTGCATTAGATTTAGAAAGCCAGTTTTGGTTTTGTGTTTTTTAAACCTCCTAGACAACACTGACAGACCACTTCACTCAGATTCCTCATGTCCTTTGCTATCTGACAGGCATGGTGATACTTAAAATATTTATTGAATAACCAACAAAATATATGTATGGTAGGTTTGAAATTAGTAGTACAGCACTGTGGTTGGGAAGCTATGCTGGGAGTAGAAGGTATTTGCAATAGCAGCTGTTGTATCACAGTATATGTGAAGCCACAGATTGTGATCCTGCTTTTCCTAATCTTCACAGATATTCAACTGTGTGTGTGTGTGTACACCTCCTCTCCTTCCTCAATAACCTAGGAAAAAGACATCTAAAAGACAACATACAATTCTTTTTTTTTGTTTGTTTGTTTGTTTGGCCCTCAAATACTCTTCTTTTGTAATTATTAAACTGTTAGTTGGTGATAGGAATGGATGGAAGATGTACCTGGTTTATGATGATTTGAATACAAGCCAATAAAGTCCCTCTGACTTGGGCAAAGTTTGTGGACAAACTAATTTTTCAGTTTGGCTGAAAAGCTTTGTCTTCAACGATGCTGAAGTTTGTACTTGGATCAAATGTGTGTTTTTTTAAATTTAATATCTTTCTAAAATATTTGGTAGATTTATAATTCTTAGTTTTTATGTAAAATAAATTGGTGTTCTGAGATACTGAGGGCTGTCATTTCTGATAGTGCTCCTTCCTCATGCTTTTAGATGTTTGTTCTGTAAAAGGTAAATGTCCTACGTTTATACCTGTGCGCTGTATACTCTGATTTAAATGAAAGAAAAATAACAAAGCATTGCACAGCTGACTTATTTTACTGAAATTGAATAGTCCTCTCTTGGAAACTGCACATATGTTTTAAAACAGTAAATTCAAACATTCTTCAGAAAGATTAGTCTTTGGGGATGTTAACTGTTGTATGATTACCTGTTCGGAAAAAATTTTTAAATGAAATTCTCACAGAAGACCTGCGATTTGAGTCAAGAAGCAGTGAGTCTAGGAATGAGTAAGATCACTTGCTTTGTTAGATAAGAGATGCCTTTGTAATTTCAATAAGTAGGTGTTCTGAAAGCTGCTGTAGAGGGACTTCACTTAAAGCAAGTGAGAACCACCGCAAGATGAACTGTAACTTTATGTCAGAACCCATTTTCTGCAAATCGGTCTTTAAGCACAGACTGCTTTGTTGATGAGGAGTATGGGGAATGGAGTAGAATAAAATTGACAAACAAAAGTGCACTTCTTTTCCCCCAGCTAAAATATTTGCTACCTTTTTTCCATATTGGTTTTTACTGTCTCTCCCTGAATCCCCTATCTTTACCCCATAGTGATTGCCTGTAAATATACTGTGTACACATCTGTTTTCTTGCTGAGCATACAAGGTTCTTAGCATCAGTTAGTATGAAAACTGTAATTTGGTTAATTATATACTTATAATGTCTGCTGATTCCTCCCCCCGCCCCCAATTAAAAAATTCCTTCCTGGTCACAGAAGGCATGGGAAGTGTCTTTTTGGGTGGTTTGTGGGTCAATAGGGGAATCAGAACAAGAGCCAAAAAAGATTTAATCTAAGGTTAGAAATGAGAAACTTTCAAGCTTATCTTTCCTATCACCCTGCCTGTTAAGGATTATCATTTACTCCATATATTTTCTGTTATTCCATTGAGTGGCTTTAAGTTCTCAAGAAGGGCTGCTTCTAGCACTTAACTATGGAATAAACCACCAAAGTTTGTTGTTTTTAAATAACTGGCCTGAATATGCCTAAAGGAGCATAGATACAGTGATTGTGCAGTATAGACAGTCCACTGCATGCAACCCAACAGACTGGCACCTTCTGGTGATGGTACTGGGGGAATAGCTCAAGTCTGCTGTCTGGTGGTCTGTTTCTTTCATGCTTGCTGTCTCTTCTCGGGACCTCAACCATCTGGCCTTTATCCTCCCAATTCCCCCATTCTGGGGTCAGGTCCATTCCCAGCAGGCCTACTTGTGTCAGTGGCTGATAGTCACTCTGCCCACTGTCCCTCAGTCTGGAGGAAGTGGGTGGGACCCTAGCCTGCCCACTTCTCTGGCTTCAGTCCAGGGATCATCTGCACTCTCGAGTGCTGCCTCAACCCCCTCACTCTTTGGCCTGTGCCGTTACCACATCCCTGTGCCATTCATACCTCCTTTAGGTACCTACAGCTGTTGTATCAAGTCATGGCTTCACTGAACCTTGGCAGTACCCTTGTGAACTATCTGGGGTCCTGTCTCCCACAGCCCCACTCCAGAATCTTCTCTGTCCCTTTTCCCCCTAACACGTTACTGGGGCGGAGGGTTAGACTCTTTTGGGCTTGCACCACCTGGCAATGGTCGTCTAGGTTCTCATTCTTTTCTTGTGCTTGCTTGACCTTGTTCAGCCTGCCCTGGAGCTCCTCCACCCAGCCCATAGGGCATCCTCTGATTTGCTTCTTTCTAGGGTGTGGGTTTCCCAAGTCCCTCTGAGTCTGTATCCTGGCTGAGTCTTTTGATCTACCTGGTCCATCCTTGCCAGGACTCCTGCCTCAGCATAGGATTACTTTGCCCCCATGATCTGGTCTAGCGCCTCTTTCAGGGTGCAGGAGAACTATATTGGGTGGGTCCTCCAGGCCATCTGATACTTTCTATCTGTTTTGTCTCTGTCCCAGTCTGGATTCCAGGCCTTTCCACCAACTCCCTCCCCCCTATTGATTTGAGGGAGCTCAGTCTCAATGAGGCCCTCCATGCCATCTGACCTTTCCTGGTGGTCTGCCTCTGTCCTAGTCTGGCTTCTCTCATGCCATAGTCAGGTTCCCAGGCAATTCTTTCTCCATTCACCTGTCCCCCTCCGGGGGGGGGGGTCCCCCCTGGTGCCACAATTCTCCTTTCTGGGCCATCCCACATCTTATGCCCCACTTGTCCACAGGCTTGGCTCCCCCCTGTTTCCTTCCCAGGGGAAGTTCACTGGACTGGGCAGTGCCTGGTCTGCCCACAGATGCAGTAGGCCCAGTCCTACCCTGTTCCATTCACAGGGAAGCCCTGCCTGTCTCTTCTGGCTGTCCTGTTCCTTGCTGGGGCCTTGTGTGCAGCTTCTCTGGTGGGGCAGCTTCTCCACAGGTGACCCATCTAATCACCTCAAAAACATTTCAGTACCTTCTATCCTTGCCCCAAAACTGGGGTTCTGCTCTGTCTCCTGCAGCTCCGACTAGTGTCCTGCAGCTGCATTGCTTCCTTCTGGATGTAGACCTCCAGTGACTGGTGTGCCTCCAAGAGCTACTGTTGGACACCCTGGACCTGCTGCAGCAGGGTTATGACCTGCCTCAGTTGTGACCTTCTCCTTTTTTCCAGGGGTGGCTACTCCCTGAGTCCAGCATGGAAAGAGGTTCTCCACACATGCCACCTCCCTGAACATGGACTCCATCTTGGGTATTCTCTCATCATGGTCTGCCCAGCCTCTCTGAATCAGGGGTGGCCATATGTCTGCATTCTCCATGATGTGTAGAGCGTGCAGAACACGATCCACCAGACTGATCCCTCCTGGTGATGGTATGGGGAATAGCTCAACTACTCTGTAATCTAGTGGTCAGTGCTTGGTGGTCTTCATGCTTGCAGTCTCTCTTTTTCAGGATCTTGGTCATCTGGCCAGGTCCTCTGAATTCCCTGTTTCTGGTGTGATGGTCACACCCAGTCCCAGCAGGCCCACTTGTATCAGTGGCCAGCACTGTCCCTCTACCTCTCACTTGCAGTCTCTGCCCACTGGCAGTCTGGGGGAGGTGTGTGGGACCTGAGCCTGCCCGCTTCTCCAAGCCCTCAGCCCAGGCACCCTACATGCTCAGTTGAACATGACCTCAGTCCCCTCACTCCTCTTCAGCCTGTGTTTTCACCAGGTTCCCTGGGCCATTCAGACCTCCCCCAGGTGCGTGCAGCCCTTCTATCAAGCTGTGGCTTCAAAAAACCTTGGCAGTGCCCCTAGGTGATATCTGAGGTCCTGTTTCCTACAGCCCTGCTCTGGAAGCTATGCCACTACATGCAGTCACAGCTTTTGGTAGAGGCAGATATTTGGAAAAGTTGAAATTCACTGCATTTTGGTATTAGGGTCACCTCCCTCACTATTTGGACTTTCCATTTAGTGGGAATGAGGGGAAACCTGGTAGTTTATGTATAATTTTTTATAGATAATCCAGTAATCCAAGTTCTCTGTATCCTGTGTCACAGTGGAAGGAAGTTCTGTGGCAAGGGTTTTCTGAATTCAGCAGCAATATTTCTATGAAATCTCTTCACTCCCATCCTCTCACCCCTGTGAAATTCAGTTAAGATGCAGGGAAGGTAAAACCAGTATTTTACTGTGAGGTTTTTTTTTCCTACTTCTCTTCTTCCCTCACCCCCATTATGCTTTCCAGGTTGTCCATTCCCATAGACCTTGACTTTCACAGGATACACAGTGCAGCTCAAACCTCCCTTGTAATACCACCACCTTAGTTATGTAGCAGAGGAAAGGAGGGGTGCATATGTATGGATATAAGATGGCTTCAAACTTACAGTATGGTGAAAATAAGCTACAAGTTTGCTGCTAATTTTTAGCAAAATTTTAGGCTGATAAATTTCTCTTCCAAATTTTGAATGTGAGAAATCTGTTCCTTTCAGTTCTGATCCCAAAGTAGCATCTTTTATCTGTGCTTGGTAGTGGTCTTGCTGTCTGTCAAGTACATATTTGTCATACAGTATGCTGCAACTGACTTGGTACCAAACCACCGTCTGGTGCTAAACTCAGGAACTTATATCTGCTTTATTTTCTTGCTTGAGTTTGAAATGGAGATCTGGCTTTGGTGCCAAAATCAATAACTGTCGTTGAAGAGAAGACCAATTACTTAGCTGTTAAAAGTAGCACACTGAATCTCATGCGTTAGTCACGAGTAGTTTGAGAGAGGATTTTGTATAGGTGTGTAGAGTTTTTTTGTCATTAAATATATTGTAAAAATATCTTAACAGCTTTTTATGGGTTCCGCCTGAAGATCTGTGTTTTAAGATGTTGAGACTCTGTAGCTCAGTTATTTTTTCCACATTAAACCCTAACCTTTATCAAGGAGTAGGAAATTGAGACAAATTTCACTTTTTCTTACATTATATCTACCTATGGTGGATATACAATCCAAAAAGTCCATTGCGACAGTTTAGGTAACATCAGTGTTTCAGGGGCACAAATGCAGCTGCATGACTTCTATCGTTACTCTGAATATTTCCTATGCCATAGAAACTGATTTTTGGATTGGCAAAAATGGAGTGTTGACATTCTAGTGGTTTGGAACTACACATTTGTTAGCTGTATTGGTGTTAGCAACAAGACTTGGACAGACTAAGGCCTCATTTGCACTTGCTGGCTTTTAGGTGCCTGTGCAGAAGTGAAGAACACCTAGTGTAGTCATGATTTATACCAGTACAGCTTACCAGAGTTTTGAGTCCCTCTGCTAACACTCATAGTTCACAATCTCCAGTATCAAGAAGACCAAGGTGAATTTTTTAAATCTCAAAGCTTCAATTTTTGTCTCACTTGAGAGATGCAAGTGGGAAAACTGTTTTAAGTTTTGGGACTTTTGTGGGTGGGTGGGTGCTTGAATGTATGAAAATAAAGGTTTGTTTTTTAATCATGTCTTGCTTGCTTTCATGATTTGTGCTCATCAATAAAGCCTCTGCCTTCTCTTCTCTGTCTGTGGTTATCCTACATATTAGGATTCTACCCGTACAGATGCCAGACTTGGGAAACAGCAGGAACTGTAGCCTTTTGATCACGTAACAGGTGTTTTTTGGTTTTTTTGCATTCTTCCTGCAAGCTTTTCATCAGTGGTTAAAACAGACAGTTCTTGGCAAAAGGATATTAGAGGAACAGAGTTAGAGAAAAATCATGTAAGTTCATCTCTGTTAGAAAATGATAGAAAACCCAGTGAGTTTGAAGAATTGGTTTCTTGTGATTTTTATATCAGACAAAGGACAAACTGCTTGCAACTTCACACTTTCTGGCTGCCACTTTTTAGCTGTTTCAAAAGTTATTTAAACAAAGTGTAGAATAAGTATTGTACACTGAGACATAATCTGTAATTGCCGATATATAATTTATCTTAATGTGCTTAAAAGGTTGGATTCAGAGTTAAGTCTCTAACCATGTTGAAAACAGGTCCAGTGCATTGCGGTTTACATCTAGACATGTAGATTAAGTCTGTCTAATCTAATTATAACCCCTTTTTGTGTCTTTCAGCAAACGAGGATTCAGTGTTCGATCCTTTGGAACAGGGACTCATGTGAAACTGCCAGGACCAGCACCAGACAAGCCGAATGTTTATGATTTCAAAACAACATATGATCAGATGTACAATGATCTGCTTAGGAAAGACAAAGAACTGTATCCCTGTGGAATGACCTTTTTAAAAAAACCCAATATGGTTCATCTTTAAAAGGTGTAATTCATTATTTTGCATAAGGAATACACAGCTGCTTGACTGTAGCAAAATCTTTAAGGATCTAGGCAGGTGTTTCACACATTAGGATCTCCTTTTACACTCCCTTTGTAACTTGCTCTAATGCATGTATTCTTAAAATCCTCTTGTATAGTAAATTAACATACTTAGTTCTTGAACAGAACTATGAATATTTTACACCTTCATCCATTAACTTCACTGCACTGTGGGGAATGTTATCCCAGTGTGGAGCCCATTCCTGGCAATGGGCATGCCAAGAGCTGTCACCAAAAGAATTAAAATGCTGTTTAGCTTAGTCAAGCAAACAAATAAGGCTTAGAGTAAACTGGTGGCCTAGGGAGAGAGAAGTAGTGAAGTCCATGTAGTATTTTTCTCTTCTCATCACAAAGCTAATTGATAATTTCTGGTTTTGGCCATATATAAAAAACATTCCTTAAGCATATTTACAACAATGGCACAAAGTCCAATTAAATGTGATGATTACTCTCTCTTTTAAAAAAAAAAAAAAAAAAAGGCAACAAGGGTCATGCACACTTCACATCGGCCGTGGGCATACAGTTTTTTAGGACATCTGCATTTATGACCTAAAAGAAAAAATCTTTAGTTTGCAAGATCAGGGCACTTATTTGGTGGCCTTGTTCTCATTACACAGGATCTGATTTTTGATATTAAAAATAACTTCCTGTGAAAGGGAAAACTAAATTTTTAATAGATTTTGCTCATTAATTCCTAATGGTAGATTATGAGGCCTTCATTACAAAATGTGATGCCTCTGGATAACAAGGTATAATGTAGCAGTCTATCCTATCCTTTAATGTTGCATGGCCTAGATTTTTAATTTCTGCGGAACTGCATAAAAATTAATGCAAGATCAAATTGGTAAAATCTTACTAATGTTAGATCTGATATCTGCTGTAGCTATCTAGAAATGGCAGCTAACATGTTACAGTCAAATATTTTAATATCTTCTGAAGCTTCACTACTATATAACATTTTTGTATGGCTGAAATTTTTTCAGTTTTCTTTTAAAACAAAAACAGAACAGGGAAATGGGTGCTAGATGACTACAAAATGGGGATACAGTGAAACCTATTTTAAGTGGCCACCAAAGGATTAAAAAAATTCAGGAGCCCAGTACAAGAGATGGGCCTTCAGTTATTGGTTCAACAGACTTGTACTGAACTTGAGTAGACTTTAAAATTTGTAAGACATGGTGGAGGTCCTTAGCTCAGGTTTCACTGTGTCTTGATTTGAGTCAGCAGGTTTTTAGTTGTGTATTTGCTGACTAGAAAGCATTAAATTTGAGCTCCATAAGACCCCAGTAGTGGTGGTTTCTTTTGTGTTGAGTTTTCTGAATATACTCAACTAAGACAAGCAATTCCATAAAGCTGGGCAGAACAGTTAGATTTGATACTATGTTGGAAATTTCCTTCCACATGGTTTCCCCCATATTTGGTATCTTTATTATACGAGGATGTTAGGAAAACAATTTGATAGGTTGAGCAGCAGTATCTTTTAAACTTGAAATTTAGGACACTAGTGAATCTGTACATAAATTAATTTTGTATGAATGCATCTTGGTGAAGAAAAGGGATATCTCCCACTCAGTCCATCCTCTTGAAATGCTTCACATCTTAATGCAAGCACTTCCCCCCACCCAAATGGAGGACTGTTTGCATTGTGCAATCTTCATTTTTTCACAAGCACTTAGAATTTGCAGTAACTACCCCGTTCTGTTGTATTGAAAATGTAACACAGTCTAAGATGCAACAAAATTAAAACACATCTAGTCCCCAATCCAGTAGCTTCTCTGGAGCTGCCTTTTTGGCTCTGCTCCATGTTAGAGGCAGAAGGATTGTGCTCTGAGCCACAGATATTTATGCCATGTGACATTGAGCACTCCTTTCTATTTTGATTTTCCTATTCAACAAAAAACCCAGTTTGGGGTGGGGGAGCAGTTTTGTCTGTATATATTATGCGCTCATATGTTGCAACTTCAGGTTCTTTGAAACAGATATACTTTTTCAGTACAAAAGTCATCTCAATCTCCAGATTCTGGGTGAGTGGGTAAGTTCTTTCCTACATTAGTGAAAACCAGACACCCCTCTTGTTCTCTGCTTGTGAGCCAAGGAGTAGCTGGCTTTGGGACTAGGGCATGGTGGGACTCAATTAGAGCTGCTGATGACTCTTGGAAGGGGGTGGTGGTGAGAGGTGTTCTGTCTTTGGGTGGGAGGGACCTACTTTATGGCTGCCTCAAAAGAGAGGTGGGAGAAAGAGTGGGTCTCCAAATTTCCTTGGCTTATCCTTATGCTCCCAAAATCCTGCTTTCTTCAGTTAAGTGGAGTGAGCTGCTATATTCAGACCTTTCCATGTTGTCTGAAACAGCAGTTCTTAGTGACAAGTGCCAGTTCATGTGTGTCGTCATCTCAGTATGGGAATACAGGTTGTGCAGCACTGTGCTCCTGGGTTTAGGTTTGACTTCTTACTAGAGTTCACTTGGCCTGTGGGGAGACTAGGTGCACTGTGGACACTTGATATTCAGTAGGAGGTTTTGGCTAAACTACTCCAGCACATCATCTGCTAGCCAGTCATCGTATTGTTTACTGCTTCGGAAAGCAGCCATCCCAACCGGGCCTGAGGTTCTACGATGGTGTGGACATCAGTCAGCTGAGGTAAAAAAGCGGCTTAGAATGGCAAGGTGTGTGAAAACTTTTCTCTATCCATTTTGGGGAGGAGGGAAGAACAACAAGAGTCCACACTTCTACAAAAAAGCAACTGGATTGCACTAATCGCTTAATGGAATATACCAGGGGTGGCCAAACTTTGGAGCTCAAGAGCCACACAAGTTGACGATTAAACTTTTGAGAGCTGCACTGAGGCATATAGCCACATACTTTTACTTACTCCAAAATTACTAAGTTTAAAATTCATTGCACACTTTAATTTTACCATAAAAAGGACAAACATCAATCCTACTAATGTCAGATTCTAATAATTACTTAAGGTTACCAGGAAAACTAGGCCTGTACAGTAAAAGCTTAGCTGCTGCTCAATGTAGAGGACTGCAGGCTAGTGGCGTGTTTTTTTGTTTTTTTTTAAATTCTGACCATGTTGCACTTCTCCCCACCATCCCTGACCATGCAGCAGTTCTCTCCACCATCCCAACCCCTGCCTGAACTAGGCTGGGCTGCATTTTTAAACTGACTTGCTGACGTTCTTCCAGGAGCCACAGTCTTTCTTTCAAGAGCCACATGTGGCTCCCGAGCCGCAGTTTGGCCATGCCTGGAATATGCAGTGCAAACTCAAGTGTTGTAGCTATAAGTTATAAACCCTTCCGTAAGTACTCTTCCATAGTGAATGAGGATGTATTTACAAATTTAGATACTGGTCTGTATTGTGGTTAGAAGAATGGAAAATGCTTTTCCAAGGGTAACTAGTGAAAAAGGCATGCTGTCAGTGCAAGAGGGGACTGAGTATCCAGAAGTAATGAAGATAGACTCAGGTGTGCGTGTGTATATATAATATAAAAAAATACACACACATACTTGTGTAGTAGGAGGTTAAAGTATTTTGAAATAGAATAGTTAAAACAGTTAAGATGAAAAACAATCATAGTTGTCAGGTTAAGTAATCAGGGCTGCTTTTGCTGTGTAGGAGAAATATGCACTGAAATTTCTTGAGCATTGATGGAAGACTAGTAGCAATGTCAAAGTGACTGATACTTAGGTGCACAAGTCCTGTTTTCAAAAGTGGCTTAGGCTCAAAAATGTCCAAGTCACCTTTTGAAACAGGACTTAAGATGCTTTTGAAATTATGCTCTACATCCTGTTAAATGTCAGCAATATGGAGGCACATAAGGAACACAGATATGAACATGGTGATGTATAGAATAGTTATGTCCATAAAAATACTTTAATCAGCTTAAAAAAAAAAAAAGGGCAGAAATATTCCTGCCAGTACCTGTGTGCCCAAATATACGTCCTTAGTCCATTAAACTACTAAAACACAGCTTCAGACTTTATTTACCCTTTTACTGCTGAGAAACCATCTGTGTGGGGTAGGGAAACGTACTTGTAGGCTCCGTTTTGAAGCTACTCTCGATGCCTGTAGCTAGCAAAGAAGATCTTTTAGTTTTTGACTGCCAGTTCTGGCCATGTTACTTTTTGTCACCTCTCTCAGGTAGGGTCATGCTCTGCAGACCTTAAGGCCTGCCATTGATGAATTTAGAGAGATTTTTTTCCTATTTTTCCTTCAATAGAAGGATCAGGCTCATAGCTGGGAAGCTTCCAAAGAAAACTCAAATGATGCTGTAAATGTTGGTGATGAATAGGTGGCATTCTTTCCTCTCGGCAAGAAAAAGTGAACAGAAGCATTGTATTTAAAACCAAATAAATAAGATCCCAAATTCTTAGCAGGAATTCATACATGCAAATATATGTTAAAATTAGCTGTTGGTTTATTTATAATTTAAATCTCCTATTTCATTAAGCTTTAGGATCTAAACCACAAAAAAGTGTTTTAGTTAAAACAATGTCTTTGTATGGTGTAGTTTGAAAATGACCTGCTGGGCTTGTTATCTCTTAGATTAAAAGTAGGAAAAGATCCTGACAACTTGTAGTCACTGAAGAACTTGTGGCTTCCTCCCTCCCTCACACTCCTCCCAAGAAAAGTGTTAATGTCACTAGCCTGGCCAAAATCCAGTTTTGCTAATTAAATTCTGGCTACTTAAATTCTCTAAGTTTTTCTAGTGATGTCATATCTCTTCCTTTCCTAAACTCCTCCTGTTGCTATATGGTTTTTAGCTGTTGCCTTCCTTTGAGGTGGTGTGTGAAAGTTAATTTATAAATTGCTTTTTGGATCTATCTAGATAAAACTTTGGAATGTAAATTTATTATCAAATTAATTTCAGCTAAATGCAGAAAATAAAAAGATTTGCCACTTAAAGAGGAACATGACTATTGTGAAGCTCTTTCCTCCAAATCTTTAAATGGGTATTACAGTCAGGGAAAATGAATTGATTTGTTAAAATCATAATTTTTGGGAAATAATTTTTAATGTGAAATTGATGTTTTGGCAAAATGCTCCATGTGCCATTTTTGCCATTTAAGTGTGGAGCTGACCAAGGTTTGGATCCTTTGGGCATTATCATGGGAGCTGCATTCCTGCAAGCTATAGTGAAGATAGACAAAGCTGTTGTTTGCATTAGCTGTGCTTACCACTGTTCCCAGCAGGGTCCAAATTTTGATAATGCAAATAACTTTCTTCTAGTCTGGGGGGGTTTCACTGGGCACCTCTACCTGTACATCTTCACTGATGATGGTAACCAGTGCACATCACCAAAGTAGACCACAGTTGAGAATCTAGCTGCTATCTCTAGCTCAGAGTGGCATTTAAGATCCGCTGATGTTGCTAGAGGAGAGAAAAAACATCTCACTGGGGGATAACAGGTCAATATTTTTTGTTAAAGCTCATTTCTTTCTTTCCCCTCCAGCAGCAGCATGGATATTGCATCTTTATAGCTGGGGTAATTTGCTGGGATCATGGGTTGAGAAATGCTTACATCTTCATCCATGTTAAACATGGTGTGACCATCTTTGGGATGGGTTGGAATGATTAGTTTGCCCCTTTATATTATGTGAACAAGATTGCAGATTTCTAAGTATATACTTATTAGTTGAACGGTGCCTTTTAGAGAGACAGTCATGCTGAGGAAAAACAGGCTAGTATAGTAACTAGTCAAGGACACCCAAAAGGCAGACACCAACTGGCTCATCACCTTAGTCTCTGTCCACTGTCCTCTGCATTCCTGAGCACAGTGGGACCAAACTGTGCAGCAATAATTCCAAAATTTTGTGGCAGTATTTGTCACACAATACCTTTTGTTTGCATTCCTGCATACATATCTTCCACTTGCTCTCACACAAAGAGCATGGGTCATAGGTGAAAACATTTGCTGATTATTTCCAAAGATGGAGTTTTTGTTCTGGTCTCTAAGCGCCCTGGCTCCACTCCTTGAGTCCTGCCTCATTGACCAAATTGTCTGTCTGGCTTCCCTGCTCCTTGGCCATAAACTGTACTCCAGTTCTAGGTCTTCAGGAAAGAGTATATTGAGACTGCCAGAAACCCTATTTAATGTAGGGAGTAACTTTGCTAGTCATAACCAAGAAGGATGCTTGAAGCCAAGGGTTGTCTGAAGCATGCAGATTATATTCTGAAGAGAATATAGTGAAAATCTAGGAGAGTGGAACTGAGTTCTGATCCATAAAATCTAGGCATGCTTGGCTGGATGGCCATTATCTTAACTTTTTTTTTTTTTTGGCCTTTTCCTGTGAGTTGAACTAGTATTTATTTTGGTTCAGTTACATCATTTATGTTTGGGTTCAAGACACGTCTTCCCCCCCCCCTCTCCCTCAAGAACAGTTCGTTTTGACCTGAGTAGGAGTAAATTCAAAGAGGGTTGAAACTTAAAATTGAAACTTTAATGTTTTTTTTTTAACTTGAGTTTCCCAGTGGGTGTCAGGTAAACAACTTTTTATGGATACTTTAAGTGAACTAAAATAGCATCCAATACTTGCTCTGTCATATTGGACATCTGTGATGAAAGGGTAAATTGGAGTTTGGGGCACCTGGAGGCAGGAGCTGCCTTGGGTTGAAGATGAGGGAGAGGCCTACTTGCCACAAGCTCATGCTTCTCATCAAACAGTATAAATGAGGGTTACAGTGGACAAGAAACTGGATATGAGCCAACAGCATGCCCTTGCAGCACAGTATGCCATTAGCCTACTTGGCAATATTAGTAGGAACATTGTTAGTACTTTGTAGGAAGTGATTATTCCCCTCTGTTTGGAACTAGTGAGGCCACATTTGGCTCCCCACTACAGAAAGGATGTGGACAAATTGGAGAGAGTCCAGAGGAGGGCAACAAAAATTATTAGGGTGCTGGAGCACATGGTTTAAGAGGAGAAGCTGAGGGAATTAGGCTTCTTCAGTCTGCAGAAGAGAAGAATGAGGGAGAGGGGGACTATATAGCAGTCTTTAACTACTTGAAAGGGGGTTCTAGGGAGAATGGAGCTAGACCATTCTTAATGGCAGGTGACAGAACTAGGAGCAATGGTCTCAAGTTGCAGTGGGGAAGGTCTAAATTGAATATTAGGAGAAACTTTCACCAGGCAGTAGAGATTTTTAAGGTGCAGCTTGACAAAGTCCTGGCTGGGAGGATAGTTGGGTTGGTCCTGCTTTCAGTAGGGGATTGGACTAGATGGCCTCCTGAGGTCCTTTCCACCCCGATCTATGATTAAGGGTCTAGTTCTTCAGTAGCCCTACGGCCACAATCTTTTTCTATGGATTAATAAAGGTACTCCTTAGGTAAAGGAAAAAATTTAAGTGGCTAAATATATGCTTTTGAGTAAACTAGTAGGGGGTTGGACGAACCTGTTTAACCATATTACCTGGTTGACAAGGAGAAGCTGCCAATTTGTGCAGACTGTAAAATATGAAATCAGATTAGCAAGCAGAGGGGTCTTATTCCACTTAGCAATATTTTTTGCTTTCAAGAGTACTGTACCTTAATGTTGCTGTTTTTCTGTTACAGCATCATTTGTATCAGTGAATAATAATTGAAAATAATTCAGAATAGTATGCAGGCATGCTCTTGGATTTATTTTAGTTCTGAGAAATATTAAGGGTTGCAGATTTTTTTTTTTTTTTTTAAATTTTGGTGGGGGCATGGAGGTGAGGCCTACAATGTAATGTTGTCTGTCTTTACCCAAAAAAGAGTTTCTATTAAGTGAAATTTCTAGTTAAGGCAGTTATTTTTGCTAAAATATTGTCCCTTTAAATAGCTAGTAGTCTCTTGGTAGTGAAATAGAGAACTGTGTGAAAAGTGCAGTTCATTCACTCATTCATGCAAACAATTTTTTTCTAAAGGGTTTTCAAGTCCTGATCATTTATTTTCTCCTCCTCCTCTCCCATGTGTGTTCTTTCTTTTTCTGTTTTTCCTTCCCTTTCTTTTTCTCCTCTCCCATGTGCATGCTTCTTTCCCAGTACCCAAAATGGTTAGCCATCCTCATGTTAAGCTTGATGTTTCTACTTCCAGTGCCAGTCAGTGCCACCTTCAGCTGGTCAAATGAGAATCAGAGAATTGTGGCCAGTTCTGTCTTTTAGACTAAGACTTGGAAACTTCTAAACCCACTGCTACTTACTTGTGGTAACAAGGGTTTCATGTTTTCAGAATTCATCTCTTCCTGTGCAGTCAAAGGAAGTGGTCCACACTATGAAGTTTTGAGAAACTTTCCACTAGCACATCTATCCTTTCAGTTGTTTAGAGTGGTCCATGAGGACGTATCCTAAGGAACAATCCTCAAAGGAAAAGGTGAGGAGGGCCTCATCACTTGCCCAGAACAACTGAATAGTCTTATAGTGTGCTATTAAAGAGCAGCCTCACAAAATCCCAGGTTTGGCTCCCATTCAGTGGAAGGTGACATGATCTGTTGTCTTCCTAGTTAGAATCATAGGGTTGGAATGGACCTCTTGAGGTCATCTAGTCCAGCGGTTCCCAACCTGTGGGCTGCAGGCTCCGGGGGAGGGCCGCAGAGGGGTGGGAAGCTGGGGCTGGATGCTGCTGGGGTCTCTGGTTGCCATGGAGACCCAGGCTTCCAGCCAGCAGAGTGCTTGCCCCAGGCAGGGAGGTTTTTAAAACTGCACCTGAGCATGCAGAACATGTTCAGGGAAAGTAACCTGGGGGGTGGCCAGGTACCAGCAGCTCAAGTAAAGGGGTGGAGAACTGTGGGGGGGGCTGGCTGTGATGCTGCAGCCATGGCCCTGTCTGTCCACCAGGGAGCAGGGGCTGCCCTGGCAATGGCTCCCTCCCCAGGTGCTGCCATAGCACCATCCCCCCGATGGGGAGCGGGGGGGCCACCGCAGCAATGGCTCTCTTCCCAGGAGCTGCTGTGGCTCAATTCTCCTGCTGGGGAGCCACGGCTGCTGCGGCCATCACCCCCTGTCCCGGGGACCTAGCTTCCCGGGAGGAGAGCAGTGTGGGCCACGTTCTGCTCCCCCTCCCCCACGGCTCCATTCTGCCCCCATGGCAGTGCCACTGCAAAGTTCCACCCCCCACCCAGCGCAAGGGGCCCCAGCCTTAAAAAGGTTGGGAACTCCTGATCTAGTCCAAACTCCTGCCAGAAGCAGGACCACTCTCACTAAATCATCCCAGCGAGGGGTTTGTCTAACTGCTTTAAATGTTTCCAAAGATGGAGATTTAGTAATTTACTTACTAGAAGTCTGTGTGGTGCTTTGCTATCCATTGGATGAAAAGTGCTATAGAGAGATGCAAGTCTGTTAACAGGACCTGTGGATTAAGACAGGTACTTTCAGGTATATCTTTACTTTAGTGCTGAAGATGAGGGAAGGGACTTGCCTTATCTGATACATACTTGAAATTAAATTGTAAAGAAGAAAGCCACAGTGTTAAAAATAACAGTATAATGAAGCTAACAAGATAAAGTAAAAAGAGAACAGTCTTCTGAGAGATTTGGAGGTAGGGGGAGCAGAGAAAAGGCCTTTTCTCCTTTTTTAAAAAAAAAATCAACACTGGTCAATGAATCTGGTACTTTGCAGTCAGGAGATTCAACAGGCTTCAATATGAAATCTGTTTAATTTGGTAAAGGTATCTTGGGTGGTGAATTCTATGTATCATGTGGGTCAACAGAGCTTAGGTTCATATTAAAAACACTTCTTAACAATGTTAGGTTAGAAATAAATCACTGCTCTTGCAGAGCACTGTTAATAGAGACTTTGGCACCATCTTGGAGTCCTGTTATGCTGGATGCCATACAAGCATTGAGAAGAGATGATGCCCTCCCTGAGGGACAGCATGGAAAGTTCTGGTGGATGCCTATGTAGATACTTAACAGTTGGATTGGTTTGATTAAATTAGCTGCTCAAATGTTTTGTTAAACACAAGTTACACATTTACAGGGAGTTTTGTAGTAAATCAAATCTCCATCTTTATTATTAGAATTTCTAATGGATACATAATATGCATTTTGAAATGTATGGGTATAAAGGCAAGCTATCTTTAACCAATAAATAGCAACAACTCCATGGAGGCATTAGGTATAAGTATATCTCAAAGCCTCAGACTTGATTGGATTTGAATGCTTTTAAAAATCTTATTGTTATTGTGGGAAGGAAAACATTGCTAAAAGGGCAACTCCTGCATTTCTTCTGTGCCCAGAAGCTCCTGCTGAGCATTATGAATGTGGCGCTGGGCTAAAATAGAACTTCAGACAAAAGCAAGTTATTGAAATAAGGGATAGCGCAATGATGTAGAGCGCTGAGGGATTCAAAGTTAAGTCTGCCACACCATCTTGCACTCCTGCTGGGATGGGGGATGGGGGAGCCTGACAGCATGTGTTAAGAATGTTAGCCTTTTAAATTTTCTTCCACTTGTCAGTAACACTTTCAGTGTTACTCAAAAATAGTCTGTCTGAATCTATTTAATACTGCTTGTGTACTGCTGGCATAAAGATTGCCTGCAATTTACAATAATTGGGACTGAGCTTAGCCTGAGAAGAGTGATTCTTCACAAAACTGTGCAGTCTAGTTCACTGAAAATTTTATTTTCTTGGCTATATGCAGTTACTCTTGTATAAGATTTTGAAGTGCTCTGCAGAAAAACCATATTTTCTTAGAAGCAAAAAAGTGGAAGTGTTTAAAATTAACATGTAAAATATTTAACTATATTTACATCTAAAAGTTGCTGATATCCTGGGGTGCTTTGGCTTTATCTGTTCCAGTGCAGTTTATTGGGTTTACTTCTGTGTGTTAAACTTGGGGGTCTTATCCTTGCATTTTATAGATTTCAAAGATGAATATACACTTGCTTTTCCAGGGTATCGTGGAGAAAGCATCATGATCTGAGGCTAAATGGGCTTAATGGAGGAGAACTTTTAAGAGCAGAATTAAATGGATATAACATAATTTGCTGTGAAAAATAGTCATGCCAGCTTTGATCATCCTTTGCTGGTGAGATCTAATGGCAAGGTAGAACTAGGTTAGTAATGGGATGGGAAAATTCCAAGGAAAATGCAAGGTGGTGTTGGTGTTTCAGTAAGGATAAGGTTTGTTTCTTCTCATTGTTTCCATTATCTCTCAACAGGGAGAGCAGAGCTAAAAGCTCAGCTGGGAACGTTAGAAGATCAGGAGTGAAGGGGGGGAAGAAATTGGAGCAAAATTTACTCAGTGAACAAAGCATCAGTTACATTTCATTCAGAAAGTGGCACCTCAAGTAGCATAGCACCTCTTAAAGCCTTTCTGGGGCAGTGTTTCAGCACTGACTCAGAAGAAAGATTATCTGTCATGTTTCGTGGCTTGAGAGGGACCATCTTCATGCTCTTGTGTTAGCTTTCCACACCTGCCTCTGAGGCCTGGCGTACGTAATTGTTTTTTAGGTGTTCCTGTCTCAGTCAAGGGTGTGGGGAAACATCACTTCAAGTGCTGCTCACATCCATTCTTAGTCAGGTGTGTACATGCTGCGGTGCATGGTCATCCAGAAGCTTTTTTGCAGTAGCCTGTCCCCATAGGGTCAGTTGCCAACACCTCCTAGGACGTGTGCTTCAGTGTGGTGTGTATAGGTGGTGCTGACTGCCACTCCTTAATTTCCTTTTTTTCTGCCCGTTATGATGATCTGGAGCTACTTTCTCTTGCATACTTGCAAGCACCTCTCTTCCCATCATTTTTTCCCCTGTTTTTTCCTTAGTATTAATGATTCTATCTTCTGGAGATTTTGCCTTTCTCAGAGACTTGAGCTGCACCAGGACGATTTCCTTGCTCTTTGCTCCTCCATGATAACACATGGAACTGGCACAGGTTCAGCCATGCCTTGCTTCAAGCCCTGTGCCGCCTGTGGTAAGACCTTCTTGGTTAGTGACCCAAATGAGAAGTGCCTTGGTGAAGGACATGGGACTGACAAATGCCATATTTGTCAGTCCTTTAAGCTGAGGACACAGAAGGAGCAGGAGAGCCATCTCTGTTCCATGACAATGGAAGCAGCCCTCTGCCTGGTGTTGGTACGGGGTCAGCACCAACAGCACAGCCCGCAAGCTCGCGCTGGCCCCTCCTTGGCACAGGTCATCATTGGGAAGGTGAAGAAATCCCACACTGTTTCCATGGGTGCGCCAAAAACTCGGACGTCTGGGGAGAAGCATTGACACTGGCACCAGTTGGGGTCCCTGGCATGGGTGCAGAGGGCTTCCCTGACCAGGACCCTGAAGTCCCAGGCACTCATGGATTCATCTATGTGAGAGGCCTTTGAAGCAGCAGGAGTGCTGCTGCAGCTGCTGACTCCTCCACTGCCCAGAGTGGTCACCTTGAAGGGTAAACTGGCCTTGTCTTCAAGGGCTTGGCCCAATCCCCAGGGTGAATCCAGCCTCCCAGTATGGCAGGAGCCAGTGCAAGGCGCAAGTTGGCAGCATGGGTGCTCATCTCGGGATCAGGCATTGATGTCCCCTTCCCTGCTGGACTGCTTTGGGGATACCTGGCACAGCTGTTCCTCATTACCGGTGCAGTGTGCCTTGACTCCATCAGGCTTGCTATACGAAGCAGGGGAAGGTTGGACTCCTCTCCATTTTTTTTCCCCTGATATCTTGTCTTGAGACGACATTGCACAGTCCTGCTGTACCAGGTCCCAGTCTTGCTCACTGGAGGGATCTGACACCCGGCACTGGCACTGAAAATCATCAACACCCTCATTACTGGCATTGGCCGTGGTGTGCCTGGCAGGTAAGCACAGGAGGAAGTGGTCTTTGTCGATGTACTGGCACAGGGAACCCCAATCGCTGATGTCAACTTCTCCATAAGAGAGGCTGATCCCTGCACAGGAACCAGCCAGGAGAGCAGACTGCCTCCCCGGCATGGAGAAAGAAAGCGCCTCTGGCACAGGCCCCAGGACCACAGACCTTTAAATATTGGACTGCACAGTGGGCCAACTGGGGATCCTGGGACGTACCCCCTCCCCTCCGCCCCCATGAAACCATGTCTCCGAGCTCCTTGAGACCTGCTACATCCTGAAGGGGGCAAGACCTAGAAGAGTCCGAGGTGGACTTGGACCTGGGAGAGGGTCTGGGGGGGTTGGGGAGAGACGACTCCAGGGTCCTGTCCTCATCCTCCCCAGATGAAGCGGCATACCTAAAGTCTCTCTCGTTCAGGGAGGAGCGCATCAGGAGCTCCTGAAGTGCATGACCACTAACAACCTCCCTATCAAAGTTGGGAGGCAGGGCTTTGACCACCCATTTGATGTTGGCAAGTCCACCCCACCAGCAAGGGTGGCCATCCTGATTCATGATGGGGTCCTAAAAATTGCCTGCACCTGCTGGGAGACTCCTGTCATCAGTCCCTCCAGTATCTAAGGAAACCAAAAGGAAATACTATGACCCTTCAGACAAGTTTAGCTATCTATTCACCCACCCCACACCTGGTTCCCTAGTTTTGGACACAGTGAACCAGCAAGAAACACAGGGCCAGCGCACTGCAACCTATAAAAATAAAGATGTGAAGAGACTCGACTTATATGGGCGTAAGATTTATTCCACCACTGCCCTACAATTATGCATAGCAAATCAGCAAGCCCTGATGAACAGGTACAGTTTCAACCTCTGGAGGTCCATGCTGAGGTTCCAGGACCTTGTCCCCTCCAATCATATTGGGGACTATGATACCCTTGTAGAGGAGGACCTGATGGCAGCACATGCGATGCTTCTCTCTTCGTGGGATGCGATGGACATGACCAGTAGGGGAATGGCCTCAGCTATTGCTATACGCTGGATGGCATGGCTACAGGGGTTGGGCCTATCACAATCCATCCAGGAACTCCCTTTTGAAGGTCTATCCTTGTTTGCGGAGTCAACTTGCGCAAAATTCCGTGACCATGAAGGACTCCCAGGCAACACTTCATTCGCTGGGGGTGGACACCCCTCATGCAGCCAGATGGACCTTTTTGCCTACAGCAGTTGCAGACTCAACAGCAGCAGGGTTCATGCCATCAGCCTTTTCAGCCATCCCGACACCATTATGGGAGTGGGGACAGAGATGAAGTAGGGGTGACAGGGGAGCTTGGGCTCAGGGACTCAACCAGCCCCCTCACCAGGGTAACAGCGGCCACCCCCAACCCAGAGGTGGAGATTCTGACCACTTGCCCAAGATCTGCAGCGACCCCCAAGACTTCCACCCTTTCCTGATGTTCCAAAATCGATTGGCTCCATTCCAATGTCAGACTGCTGTATCTTGGATACAGTATCCTATGGTTATGCCCTACAGTTCAGGTCCAGGCATCCCAAAAGAAAACTGCCCCTCCACTACCCGGCTGGGGCCCTCTCTCACCAGGCCCTCCTGGGGAAGGAAAAGCCCCTAAACCTGGGGGCAATACAACAAGTGCCCACCAAGGAAAGGGGAAGGGGTTTCTACTCAAGGTACTTCCTGGTTCCAAAAGCAAATGGGGGCCTGAGACCCATCCTAGACTTAAGATCCCTAAACGAGTTTCTTTGAAAAATTTTTGAATGGTTTCCCTATCTCATAACATTTCTTCGTTAAATCCAGGAGATTGCCTCCTATCATGAAATGGAAGAACTTCCTGTGTCTGGGCTTTATGGTGATGTGAAAACAAGAGCTGTAAACCAAACACCTCCAGTTCATGGCCCTCCCCTTCAGACTCTCACTAGCCTCAAGGGTCTTCACAAAGTGTGTGGCAGCAGTAGTAGCCCACCTAAGGGAAGATTTGGACCCCTTGTTTCCTTACCTTGACTACTGTCTCATCAGGGCAGGTTGAGGAACCATGTTCAGCACGGTGTCGGCTCCACCTGCAGGCTGTGCAACAAGTTAGGCTGCCTCCTAAATCTGGAAAAAATCAAAACTGACCCCCCACAAGGAAGTGAGAGTTTGAGCCCACCTGAATTTTTGAGACGAGTGTGGGCTTTCCTCCCTCTATCCAGTTAATTGATGTTTGCTATCACTTCAGAACTACATCACTTCCCTACCACAACAGTGAGGCAGTGCTTCCAGTTCTTGGGGCACGTGGCAGTCTCCACTTAACATGACAATGATGGCATGCTTCCTCAGGAGACCACTGCAGACCTGGGTAGTGGAGGTGTGCTGCCCCCAGCGCTGCCCCTCCCCCTCCCCACCCCAGATCAGCAAAACTAGAATCCTGTGGTACCTTATAGGCTAACAAACATCGTTGGGCATAAGCTTTCGTGGGCTGCAACCCACTGTCAGATGCATAAAGTGAAAACTACAGTTGGGGGTGTGTGTGTGTGTGTATACATGGCAGCGTGGAAGAGGGAAAGTGTTAGCAAAGTCCAGAGAGGAGATGGGGGTCCATTCATGCCAGTTGATCAGAGAGAATGTATGAACAGATGAATAACTTTTTGTGATGTGTTAACCATTCCAAGTCCCTAGTCAGACCCAGTCTGATTGTGTCAAGCTCGCTGATTAGCACCAACTCTGCAGTTTCATGCTGAAGTCTGTTCTTTGTTTCTTTAAGTATGGCAACTTCCAAGTCTGCTACTGAGTGTCTACAGAGATTGAAGTGTTCTGCTGGTTTATGAATACTGTCATTTCTGATGTTTGATTTTGTGTTCATTTATCCTCTTACACAAGGACAATCCCATTTGGCCAATGTACAATGGCAGAGAGCTACTGCTGGCACATGATAGCATATACCACATTAGTGGATGTGCAGATGTATGAGCCCCTGATAGTGCAGCTGATGTGGTTGGGACTGGTGATATCTCTGGAGTCGATTGTGTGAGTGGAGTTGACATTTGGGGTTTGTTGCAAGGATAGGTTCCTGGGTTAGTGTTGTTGTATGGTGGGTGGTTGCTGGTGAGTATTTGCTTCAGACTGGGGGGCTGTCTGTAAGCAAGGATAGGCCTGCCTTCTAAAGCTTGAGAGTGTGGGATCATCTTCTAGGACAGGGGGTGGCCAACTTTATGGAACTCAAGAGCCACACAGGTTGATTAAACCTTCAAAAGCCACACTGAGGCATATAGCCATATACTATTGCCTACTAAACTGATTTGCTGACATTCTTTTGCGAGCCACACTCTTTCATTCAAGAGCCACATGTGGCTCCTGAGCCAGTCTGGCCATGCCTGTTTTAGGATAATGGAATGGTTAACGTATTACAAAAAGTGATTCATCCATTCACACATTCTCACTCTTCGATCAACTGGTGTGAATGGGCCCCATCTGCTTTCTGAACTGACTTTGCTAACACTTGCTCTCCTCCACCCTGACTTGTGTATATGTACACCTCTCAACTGTAGTTTCCACTTCATGCCTCTGATGAAGTGGGTTATGCCCAAAGAAATCCGTTAATCTGTAACAGGGTGGCCAAACCTATGGAACTTGAGAGCCACAGAAGTTGATTATTAAACCTTCAAGAGCTACACTGAGGCATATCACCTATTCCAAAACTACTAAATTCATTGCATACTTCAATTTTATTGTAAGAACAGGGCAAATATTGAACTGCTAATGTCAGATTCTAATAATTACTTAAGGTTACCATGAAAACTAGGCCTATACAGTGTAAACTTAGCTGTCAGTGGATGTAGAACTGCAGGCTAGTGGTGAGTCTTTTTAAAATCTGGGCACTAACTTGTCAATGCTGTATGTAAAACTCACTCAGGGGCTGATCTCTGTGTTGCACGATATTTCAATTTAACAAATTTCATTGTGGAATATGTTGCTTCACAGCAGTAAGTTGTGCCAAAAATTTAAAGTAATTTACATTGTTCTAAACTTTTCTCCTTTGTATTTTCATTTATTCCATGTCATGTTTAGGACTTGTAAAACACTATTTTATTTTAACGAGTAAACTGTATTAGGGTCTATGAGAAAAATCTAAACACGCAGTGGCTTTTCCAACCATGCCGCTGCTTCCCTGCCCTCTCCAACCATGCTGCACTTCTCCCCCAGAATCTGACTGTGCCGCCGCTTTCTTGCTGTCTCTTACCATGCTGCGCTTTCTGCACATCCCAGACCACACCACGCTTCTCCCCTTGTCTCCGACCAAACTGCGCTTCCATGCCATACTCTTCTGCAAGCCTCGCATTCTCTTTTGAGAGTTGCACGCAGCTTGCAAGCCACAGTTTGGCCAAGCCTGGTCTATGAGGTGCCACAGGACTCTTGTTGTTTTTTTTTTTGCTGTACACAGACTGACACAGCTACCCCTTTGGATTTATTACCCTCTGAATCAGGTGGTCACCATCCTAGGAGAGAGCATAAATACTCATGATCTGGTAGAACCCAGACTTTGCATGTCAGGGAGTCCCCTTCGAAATCCAGAATTCATCAGTGACTCTCATCATGGATGTGTCTAACCTGAGATAGGGTGCCCACATCAGTGGGGACCCATCTATCCAGGGGAGTTAGTCGCAAGTAGACGCCCCTGTCCGTCTAAGTGTGAAAGAACTGATGGTGATCTGACTGACCTGTGGGGTATTCTTGGACAAGATCAAGGGGAAGATCATGCAGGTCCTAACGGATAACATGGTAGCCATGTTTTACCTCCTCTGCCAGGGAGGAGCCCGCTTGTCTGCCCTGTGCAAGGAGGTGGTCCACCTGGAGGAACTGGCACTGGAGAACAGTTTCCACTTGTGGCTGCCCACGTACCAGGGGTGAGCAGCTGTCAGGCAGACAAACTCAACAGACAATTTCTTCCCCAACATGAGTGATCCCTAGACCCAGAGGTGGTGAGCCAGCTCTTTGAGAAGTGGGGGGTTGCCCCACGTAGGTCTGTTCACGATGCATGCAAACTGCATGTGCAGTCTGTTCTGTTCCCTCAGGGGCAGGGACAGGGGCTCATTGTCAGATGCCCTCCTGATAAGCTGTGAGGGCCCATTCCTTTATGCCTTTTGCCCCATCCCACTGATATACAGGGTCCTGTTAAAAATCAAGAGGGACAGGGCGAAAGTAACTGTGATAGCCCCAGGATGGCCTCACCAGCCCTGGTTTAGTACACTGATCGACCTATCTGTGGCCCTGCCCATGACACTCGTGCCCCAGTCAGACCTGCTGACTGCCTCAGGCTAGCTCCAGCACCTGGCCCTGAAACCCTTTCACTTAACAGCTTGGAAGGTATGTGGCTGAACCCAGATGAGCAAATTTGATCTAAAAGGGTTCAGCAGGTGCTGATCAAGAGCAGGAAACTGTCCACAAGGGCAACGTAAAAGGCTAAGTGGAAACAGTTCTTATGGGCAGCAACCAGAAGGGTGCCCCCAGATTCTGCCCCTATCCAAGCCATGCTTGACTGTCTTCTGGAACTAAAGGAGAGTGGCTTGATGTTGACCTCTTTCAGGGTGCACTTAGCAGTCGTCTCAGCCTTTCACAACTCCTTCAAAAGAGTTGTCCCCTTCTCACACCTGTGCCCTCTAGATTCTTCGAGGGGGGTGGAGAGACTATCTGCAAGTCACAGAACTGATGCCCTAGTAGGACCTAAACCTGGTACTCCAAGGGCTTTCACAAAACTCCTCTTCGAACCCCTAGATTCATGCATACTTCTAGTCTTATCTTGGACAGTAATATTCCTAGTACCCTTCTAGCTGATGTAAAGGCTATCAGAACTGTAAGCCATGTCGTTGGAACCACTGTACTTGGTGCTCCACAGTGAGAAGGTACAACTCCCCTCATCTGGCCTACCTTTCACCCTTCCATATGAATCAGGAAATTTTCCTCCCAGTGTTCTTCCCAGGCTCACGTGATGGAAAACCAGAGACTGACACACCCTCAATGTCAGAAGGGCACTCACTGGATACATTGACAAGACAAGACCAGACCAGACCCCTCTGCAAATTGGCTCAGCTCTTTGTTGTGATTGCTGAATGCATGAAGGGCCAGGCAGTGACATCTTAACACATCTCATCATGGGTAATGAGCTGTATCAAGGATTATTACTGGAAATTACAGGAAATTTGCAGAGTGGCCACCTGGTCCTCAGTGTGTACCATATCCCTATTATGTAGTTGTTCAACAAGCAAGGGATGATGCAGCCTTTTGCAGAGACATTCTACAGGTGGGGAAACCTCAACTCCACTCACCATCCTAAACACACCATGTAAGTCATCTGAATAATAATGGATGTGAGCAGTCCTCGAAGAACAGAGGGTTACTTACCGGTAAACGTCCTTCTTTGAGATGGGCTGCTCAGATACATTCTGTACCACCACCCCCCCATCCCTACTTTTTGGACTTAGTGGAAAGAAGGGACCGAAGGGGGGGGGGGGCAGAGTCAGTGCCACCTATGTACTGTGCAACATATGTACTGTGTCGAACCGCAGGTCTGAAGGTGTGTTGGCGACTGACCCTATGGGAACAAGCTAGGGCAAAAAAAACTTCTGGATGACCATGCACCGCAACATATACACACCTGAATAAGAATGTATGTGAGCAGCCCATATCAAAGGAGGATGTTTACAGGTAAGTAACTTTCCATTCCCTGCCCAACATACCGATGTCAGCAAAAGCCCTAGTGGATGCAGTTCTTTTCTTTTGCTGATGTAAGTGGTATCTCCACTAGGAGGGAGGCCAGCACAGCTGTACTGGCAAACCTTTTTCTGATGGAGACGGTGCTGGAACCTTCCCAGCCCCCTTCCCCCCCCCCCCCCAGTTTTTCTGAAAAGTTAAGGAATGTGAGGCTGATACTTTCATCAGTGTAATGGAAAGTAATTGAAATGAAGGATGGGTTCTGTGATAGTATTTCGGCAATATTTTGACATTTATCTCCCATAGATGCTTCATCTGGGCATTGCTTCAATATGTATGCATCTCCAGAACGCTAAGATTATCACTTTTTCCTACCACACATTCCTCAAAAAATGGCTTGAATGAAAGCTTTTGACTAAAACTGGCTGGCAGTGATTTCTAAATAGGGCAGTAGGGTAATAGATAAAACTTTATAATCAATAACATCACTGCATCAGACCATTTATTTTCATTTTTATCTTGCATGCAGGTTTCTAGGCAAGACCTGTGAGAGATCCTTTTCTTTGTCATGGTAATCTTTTGTTCTGGTGTAAACACATCCCTTATACTGGTTTAAATAATTAAATCAGTATAGCCTTTAGTGTGGATGCAGTTGAACTTGTATGAAGAGGCCTTAGAGCAGTACAGTTTCTTTCCCTTCTAAAATGGGAATAGCAATACTTGCATGAAGTGTCTCTAAACCAGGGGTCTCAAACTCAAATCACCCCAAGGGCCGCATGAGGACTAGTCCATTAGCTTGAGGGCTGCATCACTGAAACCTTTCCATACAACAATATTGCAAATATCGGTAATGATGGTGTCATTGCGGGCCACAGGAAATAGCTTTAGGGGCTGCATGCGGCCCACGGGCCATGTGTTTGAGACCCCTGCTATAAAATGATACTTTGTGCTACATTAGGGCACTTGTCCAACTTCCACTATAAGTAGTATAGTTAATATGGTATGTTTTTATATGTAGGAGAAACCTCTAGGGCATGTTCAAGCCTATCACCAGTGCAAGCTGAGATGTTAGTCATTGCGACTTCATCAGGCTGCTCTTTGTCTGGCCATTGCTGATTTTAGATGCCCTTTGCTTTCCCATCATGCTTTGCTGAAAAAAACTTGCGCTTTGTCCTGTTGAAGTTCCTTCTTCAGAGGGCCAGCTTTTTGGGTGTTTGGTTTCTGTACTAGTAGCAGAAGACTGTCTCAGCCAGGGCAGTATTGCATACAGATTTTTTTTAAAAAAGTTTCATTGTCATGTCTAGGTATTCTTACTGCATTCATAACCACAGTATTTGAGCCTTATATAGAGCATGTTCATAAAAGCTGGTTATTTTGACTAATAGCTATTGAAACCGATTTAGTTGAAGACTCACTATTGTCAGAGAATGAAGGAGCTGGGGCAGCAAATCAGTTTCTTCAAGAGAAATGGTTCCCCTTAGGATGGCTTGCGTTGGGTTCTAACAGCCTTGAAAACACCAAGAGGCACTACAGGGCGTCAAAAGATGTAAGAACTTTTGAGCATAGCACCCGGATGAATTGGAGTACTAAGGCAAAACAGTAATTGTCTGAAGTAGAGACAGCACTGTGCCATTTAATGTGTGTACGTATGTCCTAAATGCATTTCTAAATAGCATTTAATTTCCACTTCACAATTGCACTTACTGAGCACAGCTTCCCTGGATGCTGTTTTTATGTCATGTGCACTGCACTGCACTGCTCAAATGGGATGCTCTGTCAAATCAGTGGATTGAAATCTCCCAAAACAATGTGTGTGTTCTGCTACTTCACTTTCCACAAAGGCAGTTTCTTTAAGCAGCCCTAGTAATGGTCATATGACAGGGCACCTATAACACCTGCCCTCTTCCTTGGGTAAATAGTGCTCAGACTGTGGTGAAAATTTAGGTGTGCAGAGACCATTAAAAGAGGGTTGATGACTAGTTGACTAATAGGATACATTCTTCCCTAATTGCAACTCTAGCATACTCCAGTATAATTTAACACTAGCAGCAAAGACCTAAAAATAAAAAAAACTTTTTTTGGTCTCCAGTTTTCAAAATTGTTGCACACTTTTGGCAAGTCCAGGGGTAGTTGTCCTCAGATTTGATTCTGTTTTATGATAGTGAGAGAGATTTCAACCAGCATCTTTGTTAATTTTCCATACGAACTATTAACAGAGTTTGTCACTTGTGTGGTTCTAGTTCAGATCCACTCCAGATGAGTTATGTCTCAGTCCATAGCAAAAAAACTGGCAGTTTGACAAGAGGGAGAAATGTGTATACTACTTTTTCCAGTTAAGATGGCTTCTTCAGTTCAGCATTGGGGAAACTTGCACTGATTATTTTCCCCCCCCTTTTATGTTATTTCTCTAATAGTAGTGCAGCAACTGTGGTGTCATTAGTCACACTAAAGGCAGCACATTCAGTAGGCCTGACTTTTCCTGTGAAGGCGTGTCTGCTGATCCTTTACGATAGGGTTGGGCCTATTTGTAACCGAGCAGAGTAAAAGGCAGCGCAGAACAGTGCAAGTCTCCTTAATGTTTCTCTATAATTGTAAGCAAAGCTACTTCATATCTGACTGTCTCAGTTTTTGTAACCACCTTGGATCTTAAACACACATCTAAGCATTCTGTCTTGAAGGGCTGTCAGCAATCCAATTGCAATTGTGTGGGTTATTTTTCTTTGTGTAATGCTTATGTGATGTCTGCCTCTTGGTAACATGAAGGGCTTTAGCTGTACTACAGATTAATTTCATTTCAGATAGAGCTAGTCTTCCTGTGCTACCACTAGCCTTCCTCACCAGACTTCCCAAACTAAGCAACTACAGATACACTAATTGTGCCTTGTGGGATCACAGCTTTTAGTTTTTCAAAAGTCTCTGGTAACTTGCCCCTAGAACCTGATAATATAAATCATAGACAATTGTGTTGGAAGAGTCCATGTGTAAGTGAATTTGATTTACATCTCTGATAATCTGAGCCTTTATAGTTTCCACAATTAATACAGCTATTCTTGCCACAAGAGAGACAAAATGTTAAGGAAAACAGCCTTTTGGCATATGCAGGTACCGAAAAGCAAGCAAATACTTGACGTCCACTCTTTTTGATCAGTGGTTCAGATCACATGCATGTGGAATAAAGTACAGGATTCTCGGATGCAAGTTATTGAAATTGAATGAACTGGACAAAATTCCTCTGACAATAAACTTTCATCTGAGAGCAGGCTAGATACAAATTATGTGTTTCCCTAAATCACTTTTAGAAACTGCTATGTAGGTTGTTTTGCAAGGCTCTGTGCTTAGATGTGACAGGTCTGATTCCTACAGAGCAAAACTTTCAAAAGTGCCTGAGATGCCTGTCTGATTTCCAAAAGTGACTTTAGACAGTTAAGAGCCCAAATTTTGACTTGAATACAATTTTAGGCTTTTAAGTCGCTTGTGGTTTTTGAAAATTTTTACCTATAACCCATATCTTGTGAAGAGAGGAATGAGGAAAAGGTTAGGAGCAGGAAAAATTCTAGCTCTTCTGAGGCAACCAGATCTTGTCTGTCTGCCTGGTACTCTGGTAGCCCAAAAAGTGTGACTGGGCACGTGTTTGCAACAGAATGAGTTTATTAGGTTGGAAGGGTGATTTATACTGCAAAAAAATTATGGGAAGTGGAGTGCTTGCTGTATGCTTAAACATGAATGTTCTGGCATTGTTTGTTCAGAAATGCATAGTATCAGACTTTTTTTAGTGGATCGTTGTGCTGCTTACTACATCTGGCAGCATGAGTGGGAAGGCCATTATGGGAGTGGGAGGATATGAAAAGCATTGCCACTAGCAAATTGCACAGTCAGGACTATCCCAGCAGAAATCAAGTTGGCACAACAGTATTTTCAAAACCAAAAAGTCCCTTCCTCCAGTAAAACAATGTATAAAATATCCCTGGCTTTGAAGCTGTCTGCTTGAGCTCTCTATTAACGTATGCTGCCAGCACGTGTGCGAGAAGGGCCTGGAAGAGGTTTGTGTCTCCAGGTGAAAGTGCTTAATCAGCTCAGGGAAATGGCTTTAAAAAGCACCACTTTTTCAGAAAAGATTTTCTACAGTGAATTTCTGAGAAAAAGGGCAGGCAGCAAATGGCTGGGCATGATATAAATAGCATTATGCAGATGCCTGCAAACTATCATCTAAACTGCCAAGGCCATGACAAATTATGAACAAATGGGGAAAATGCCTTTTAATCTTCTGATCAGGAATAAGATCTGTTGAATACCATATGGAGCAGCAGTACTCAAAGAACATACTTGCTAATGCTGTAGATGCAAACCTTTCCTTGAGGGGTGGAGGACATTGCAGCAGCAGTGTATGCTTTAGACTGGTCCAGTGCAAGGTGGCTGAAGATAGACCCATTGCTAAATCTCTCATTTTGGAATTGGGTGTGTCTGATTGACGCCAACTTGCTCTTGGAGTGTGTGGAGGAAAAATCTTAAGACTTTTCACAGTGAGATGTGGACTGAAGCAGGGCAGCTTAGAAATGAATGGGCTACCTTTTTGGGCATCCATATGTTCAAGATGCAGCTTCTCAGCTGTTGCCCCAGAGTCCTTGACAGGGAAGAAGGTTAGACTATTTTATTGCCGCTGCCAAGTGGAAGATTCAGCAATCTCTAGCAACATTAGAAGCAGGTTCACAGCAGAAGTAGACCCATGCTGGCAGTAAACTGATGTGAAATGGGTTTTGTCTGAGAAGCATGTTACCCTACTGTAGGCACATAGGGTAGTGATTTTTATAGCAAGCTTCTCAAAACAGAATCCCTCTTCCTACTGGACAGGAAATAGCTAGAGCCCAACTAACAAGAATAGTCAGATATGGTTGGTCTAGTCTAGAACAGAAAGCAATACTGTTCTGAAAGTCTCTTTCAAGATTCCTTTTTTATCTGGCCAAAATCAACCAGAGCTGGGGTGGGGGAAGTAGAATATGGAAAAGGCAGAATGGGTATCTCAAGTTCTGCCAAGTAGTGAGGAGCAGGTGTGAGCAGTCTCCTGAGGAGAAAAGTATCACTGAAATCTGCTACTAGAATAATGCAGGCCTGTGAGTGCTTGTAAAGCATCAATGTTCTTGACAAGGTGTTGTTTAAATTGGACTTGGGACGTAGTGGAAGTTAACCCTTGCTTCCAGTATGGTGTTTTCTGACCCATGTGAGCTTACTCCACTGCCCTTACTCAGATCGTCTCATTAGGGTGAGTTTCTGTCCTAACTCATTAGAATTTACTGCTGGAGCCTTTTCAAAGCTGAAACCAGTCTTGGGCAGCTGAAACCATCATGAAGGATTGTAACAGTGTACAGAGTCATGCTGTCTAGTAACACTAAACAGGATTAAAAGAAAACACCACTGTTGTCAGTGTCTGAGGGAGGGTTAGTGTTGAGGATAATCAGCCCAGCCTAAAAATCTGCCTCCTTACCTTTACTTAAGGCTTTAATGTTGCCAGTCATCTGTCCAGACACATCCTTCCTCATCCCTCCAGTCTCCCTCATCCTAAAAGAAAATCTATCCTTGGTATTTTATATTTGTGTCCCCTCACCCTGTCTCTCCTCTGATGGTGAAACATCGAAAAGATAAGCTCCCTCTCATCTTAGCTGCTTGATTCCCCGTGTTCATGCCCCATACCATTCGCATGGCTGCCTAGTTAGTGTGCCTTTGTGTGCTGCTCACTGTTAGCAAGGAGACAGATTGTCACCATTCTGCAAAGTGCTCAATGACTGAGTGTGAACCCTCCCCTCGTCTCCATCACTGAAAATATCTTTTCCCACAGATGTGCTCTAGGGGACTGTCCACTGACATGTAAACAGTGGGGGAAGCCTCAAGGCCCAGCAAAACACTGGTAGGCACACAGAAAACAAGGAACTTTGGAATTGGGATTGGTGGGTGGGAGACTTTTCACAGGATCACTGGGCAAAATAAGCATGTGTGGTTTTGGTGGTGGGTTTTTTGGGGGCTAGGGGTTGTTTTGAAGCCAACCCACCTTTAATGGGACCCACTATGGTGCTGCTCCTGCTGTGATTGGCACAAGTAAAAACCTTTTGCGTCACTGACATGAGCACTATTACAACTGGGTGAATGTGGGTAGAAAACAGTTTGCCAGAGCAGTGGTTCTCAACCAGTGTCAGGACACTAGACAGTGTCACCACACAGTGGTAAGTGTGTCATAGAGAGCTGGGGGCAGGGTGGTGACTGGATTCAGCCTGGGGGTGGGTGGGTTGGGATGTGCTGGAGGACTGTGCATGCAGCAGAACATGTCACAACACACAAGTTGAGAACCGCTGCACTAGTGCTGAGCAGCACAAACTGTTTTGTTTCTTCTACTTTAAGCTTTGTAGAGGAAGAAGGGGTGAGAGCAATTGCCCTCTTTGTAATGACCCATGTGCTGTTGTTCATAGGCTAGTCTGTGCATAGTAAGGAAGCAAGTAAGTTGTGCTGTCCAGTGGGAAACACCTTTTCAGTAGGATATCTAACTCACCTAACCCAATGCCAGATAGTTCCCCAGAAAAGGCAGTTTTGTTCTTGTCCAAGTTTATAAATGACTCAAGTAGTGGTGCATCCCTTAGAGCTCACTGTTAGAAAGCTAAATTCCAAAAGGGTAGCTGTGTTAGTCTAGTTCAGCAAAACAAACAAGGAGTCCTGTGGCGCTTCAAGACTAACAAGTTTGTTTATCGCATGAGCTTTTGTGGGAGAAAAATCACACCTCATCAGATACTTTGAAGTGGATTTTCCCCCACAAAAGCTTACGCTATAAATACATTTGTTAGTCTTGGGGTACAACAGGATGCCTTGTTTGTTCTGTTAGGAAGCTTCTCTCTGCTACTGTATTTTACGTTGCTCAGTTTCATCCCATTCGACCTAGTTTCTCCTTCTCAGGTACCAGAGACATGAGTGGGAGGTCTGAAGATGATTTACTTTATTGTGGTCATTCTGTCAACACCACCTTGCCTGGTGCTAATTTTAAGTAAATTGATGTATGTTAAAATGCCAAATGGAAAAGAAATTGAGGCTTTTTCAGGTAGGAGTGATCAAAATTGTACACAGCTGCTCTCTGGTAATAAAAGGCCAAAGTCTAGTCCAGCATGGACTAATCTTTAGATCCTAGTATGGGGGTGTCCTATAAAGTGGAGAAAGAAGCCTTTGCATAGTTTGGTATCCTGGCCCTGACTACATTAGGATTTCTGTACCATTAAAGGAAGTCTAACATGCTATATCTACACAGTACTGCTAATTTGGAGGCAGCTATACCTGCAAAACTGCACTTTGTACCAATATGACAATAACACCTAGCTCTTCTATGTAGCACTCTTCATCAGTAGATGTCAAGGGACAAGGAAGAGCAGGATGAGATGTGGCTCCTTGAAGTGTGTTACTTACATTTTTGGAAAGGACTAAAAATTATTAGTGCCATTCAACTTTAGGTAGCTAATTTGAATTTTGCTCATGTCACTAAAGAATTGAAGTTGTTACTGGCTGGATATTCTTTGGAGCCCTGTGTGAAGTGAGGTGGTGGGCCAAGGCATTGCATCACAGGCCACTACCGTCATACCTGGCCCTTTCTTGGCAGACGGAACAAGGACCGAACAGAATGTAAAAACTGAACTAAGCCAGAGGCTGCCCCTCCAGGGAGATGTTTGAGGAAGTTCCACGTTCTGCTGGTTCAAAGGGTAGAAGTCTTTCTGCTGAACCCACACAGGATCAGCTCCCCAGGTTGACATCATGCACTGTGCTATATTTCAGATGTGACTTAAAACTGAGGGACTGATCCTTGGTGACATTAAATAGCCAAATATCCTTTATCACAAAGATGAGTGGTATTGCCTCTGAGATCCATGCTAAATTCAAGTTTCAGACATTGCATTCTGCCTACCTCAGTTCCCTACTACAGTTTCAAACTAGATGTGGTAGTATTATAGAAATATGGGGCCAGAAGGGTCCTCAAAAAGTCCAGTCCCCCTGAGCATCACCAAGTAAACCTAGGCCATCCCTGGTAGGTGTTTCGCCAACAAGTTCTTTAAAACGTCCAGTGATGGGGATTCCACAACCTCCTTTGAAGCTTATTCCAGAATTTACCAATCCTTAAAGTTAGAAAGCCTTTTCCTAATACCTAACTTAACTCTTCACTTCCTGTCACAAACTGTTTGTGGTGCTGCTGCACACTACTGAACTGCTCCTTTATTTTACCCCAGAGGGACTATAGTTAAATGCAAAGCGAGACAATTCCTTTTGTGTAGTTCAGTAAACTCTTATGTGAGGCCCCAGAAAAATCTAAAATAAGTGTGGTGTGTGATATTTGGAAGTTAGAGAATCAAAGGTTAGTTGAGTTGAAATGTATTTGTCCCACTTTGATCATTTAAAAGTTATAAATAATTGAACATACCTTGGGTCACTCTCTAGATCTGAAATTTAGATTTTTTTTTAAAAAATCGCAAAATCTAATCAGTTAAAGGATTCCTCTAAGTGGTGATAACATATTTTGTTTAGGTCTAAACATTGCCCTGCAGTGATTGCAATCCAAAATTTGTAGCATTGTTTGTACATGAACCAGAAAAGTAAAATGACATGTCTGATTTTTACTGCCCTAGTGGAGAGGAATATAAACACAAAAAATTGGCATTAATGATAAACTTCATCTTCTAGTAGTGTCCCTATGAGTGGTGTGCTATAGGTGTGTCTGCACCCCTGCACTGCTGACTGGAATATGTTAGTAGCTGTCCCTCCCACCTGTGCATATCCTGGTCTGCACCTGCAATTGAGGCCAACCTGTGTGTATGGACATTCCCTCCTTCGTTCCTTCTGAACTTCCCCCATTAGAGATGCCAGTCAATGTTATCACAGATCATTAACTGCCTTTAATTTTAAGGTTTGTTTCCCTTTAAGCTTTAATTTTTTCCCCCCTTTACCTCTTTATTTTTTTGTTAGTTGTGCTTCCATCTCCCAAAAAAGAAAGGATTTGCTTCCTGCTGACCCTCGTGGGGAGCAGTCAAGACCCTTCCCTGGACAATGGTATGCTTGGCTTTCCAGGCATCAAAAAGTGCCTCAGTTGCAAGGAATCTCTCCTAATGACTGATAAGTACTTGTAGTGCTTTTTCTGCCTGGGAGGAAAGCACAATCTGCAAAGGTATGGTTGGTGCCAGAAACAAACCAAGGTCAAGAACGGCAGAGAGTTAAGTCTCAAACTGCTGCTCATGGAGTCAGCTCTTCAACCCCTGGAGTTCTGGTGAGAACTCACTGAAGGCAGATGATCCCAAAGAGATGAGCGGCTCACTTAAGACTGAGAAAAGTTCCCTGATTCCCCACAGTGAGCCTGGATCAAGCTGGAAATGGTCTCTGACATCACTGGTATCAGTGGCGCTGAAGCAGCCTAATGCTGGTATCCAGGGTACACATACTACCAAGGCAATGGAGCAAGACCATCTGCCCAAAGACCTGATGGGCTCAGGGAAAGTAGTATTGGTATTGCAAGGGTCTAAAAGGCATAGAAGAGCTAACTCAGGGAAGGCTACATCAGCATGGACATTGGCACTGGCATTGATCCTGGTGTGCATGGCACCAACAGACTGTACAGCCAGATCCACATCTCCAGCTTCATTGGTGGAAGCCTCAGTATTGGCTTTCACTGCCACAACTGATACTATCTGCTCCTCTGGATTTCTGGGACATGACAGCTTTCTTGGTGTCAGATGCTACAGCCATATCCCTACTCAGTACTGGAGCCCCAGCACTGAGTTCTTCCAGAAGCACTCCTGGATCCTGCCAAAGTCATGGCAGACTCCTGCATCCATCCTGTCACCATGCAAGTGGGTGGACAAAAATTATTGCATGTTAGTAAAGGACAGAATTTGTTTTCCCACCCACCTCTCAATTTCATCATTGTGGATATGGTTAATTCTAGAGGCTGCCAGCACCAATCTAGATCTACCACTTATGACCGAGACAAGAAACAGCTGGGCCTGTTTGGCAGGATGGCATATTCATCAGTCACCCCCAAGTTCCACATAGCAAATTACCAGGGCTTGTGAGCAAAACAGGACTGACTACCAGGATTATACAAAACTTGGTCTCTTCATTGAACAGCTCCTAGACTCCCATAAAGACCAATTTAAGGCCATAATTAACGAGGGCCAGTTGGTAGCTAAAATATCTTAGTTCTCATTAGGCATGCGCAACACTGGCCCATTCAATTTCCAAAGCTGCTGTTGTGGGACAAGCTTTGTGGCTGCATTCATCTGGCATCATTAAAGAGATCCAAACCACAGTAGCGAACCTTCTTTTTGAAGGGATGATATTTGCTAAGATGACTGGCTTGCCTCTCCATATATTTAAGGATTCATGGGCAACTCTTCAGTCCCTATGGGAAAAACAAGCGAGACTACATGAGAAAATGCAGCCCTCAGCCACCATTTATGCCCCGGTTATCATAACATGCTTATCAACACCTAGCAAAGAGCTTACAAGACTAAGAGGAAGAAAACCAAGGTTCTCTAGGCAAAAGCAATTGGTCTTCAATCAATTGCATCTTAGCCCTTTACTTCAAAATATCAGTTTTGCTGGGGTGGGGGTCAAGATACTCAAACACTGTCCTTGCAACTTCATGCTGGAAGACTTTACCCATCCTTTCAGATGCTACTTTACCTCATTCTGCAGTACCTGGGAACAGATAACTTCTGATAAGTGAGTACTGGAGATTATTGAGAATAGATATGCCATCCACTTCTCATTCATTCTCCCTTTCTCCTTAAGGACTCTTCTCATGGGAGTAATACAGTAAGAAGTAAATCATCTGCTCAGCATAGAAGCTATAGAACTTGTGTCCAGACATCTGTGGCAAATGCATTTAGTCTTGCTACTTCCTGATGCCAAAGACAAATGGAGGCTGGAGATCCATGTGGGACCTCTGAGTGCTCGACAGATACGTTAAGTTCAAGAAGGTCACCCCATCAAGAATCATTCCATCATATTGATTCATGGCCATTACTTCAGGTTCATGGTGGGCCATGACTACTAGTACAGGGTAATTCCTTTTCAGCCTCTCATCAGTCTTCTGGTCATTCTTGAAAGTTCTTTCCACAGTGGTGGTCCACTTATGACTTCAGGCCATCATGTTTTCTCCTTACCTGGATGATTACCTTCTCGGTTTTAGACAACTATTTGTCTTAGACTACTAGTTGACATCAAAGATGTTGGGACTTTTAGTTTGCTAGAGGTTTGTCTGGCAGCAGTTCTAACCTTCCATCAGCTGGTAGAAGGATACTCAATCTTTTCTAACTCAGCTACAGAGAGGTCTCTTAAGGGCATAACACACCTCCTCCCACAACCCAGGCTCCCTGCTCCTCAATGGGATCTCAGCCTAGTGTTAAACTGATTAGATTACCACTTGAACCCTTGTTCACTAACTCACCTTTCCATGAAGACAGCATTCCTCATTGCCTTCACTTCTGCCAGAAAGAGAGGGAGATGGCAGTTTTGGTGGCACATCCCCCCTTTTTTGTGCTCTTCCTAGAGCGGGTCCCACTTAAATCACAACCAAAATTCATTTGTCAGGTGATTTACCTTTCAAGTGAATCAGCTGATTCAGCTTCCAGTCTTTTTATCCAAAATATCCTGAGAATGATAAGGAAGCTATTCGCCATACACTCAATGTGAAAAGTCTTGGGCTTCTGTTTGGATGGGACAAGGGCTTTCAGAAAACCCCTGCGACTTTTTTCTGATCAGTCTCCAATAGTCAAAAGGCACAGCAGTCTCAGCCCAGTGACTCTGAATGGGTCTTTGGGCTGACTTAAGCACCCTTACAAATTGTGTAAGGCTGGGCTCCTTATCCATTGCCTTCTCCACAGGTTTCCCTGTATCAGAAATCTGCAGAGCAACTGCCTGGGCATCTGCCCATAGATTTGCAGAACACTACACCATCCTGGGGGATTGGACTGCAGACAATAAATTCCATGCCGCAGTACTATCATCTGTATCATATTTGACTCTGAAGTTTTGGTTTCTAGTGGTGAAGACTACTTGGGAATCACCTGTGGTGGAGCATTCCATAGGGACATTACTTGACAAAGAGGAGGAAGTTACTCACCTTGTATAGTAGTGATGGGTTCTTTTGAGATTGTATTTCATATGCATACCATACAACTTTCCCTCTTTCCTATTTCTTCAGAATTCTAGTAGGTGATTCTGCAGTATAGAAGGAACTGTGGGGAGAGTTTCTGCATAGTCTGGCTGGGGTTGTAGAGAGTGAGCAGCACCTGTACAGGAGGGAGGGACTAGCACTAAAGTTCTCCGATCAGTAGTGTGGAGATGCAGACACGCACCAATAATGGAAAGATAAAATGATCCAAACTGCTTTATCTGCATAGCAGAACAGAACCCTTTTTTTTCCCCTCTGCAAGGAAAAATTAGGATATCTCTACTGCGATGTTGAGTACAATACAAAATCATGAGTCAATTGCATGTGCAATTTTCTGTCTGAAGATTTAAAAGACCTTAGGTGCAGGGGTAGCTATGGAATGGGTTTTCACCAAAAGTGTGTCAACTTCTTTGGTAAACGCAAATAGAAAGCTGAATAAGCTTTATCAAATATTTTTAATAATCTCTAGTACATTTTAGGTAGCTGCATAGTTACTTAATCATAAACTTTCATCTTAAATCAGTTGTGAATTTACTTTTAAAAAGCCTCATATATTAGGTGTATGAAATGGGACATCTCAAATAATAGGTGGACTGAAGCTCATTTAACTTTAATATGTACGGGACATTAATAAATGTCAGTACTTGTATTTGTACACTACTTGCTTCATGCCTTTGGTGGGCCTAGGGAGGCTTTCCAGACTTAAACCATATACACAGAGAGCTCACCCTCTGCTGAAATACAACCCCTTCTTAGCATTATAATGGTATGAAAAGTGCTACAATAATCATGGGAAAGAAATCTAAAAAGTTCCAGAGGGGCTGCTGTGTTTAGTGTAATGGAGCAAAAGAAGCAAGAAGTCCTGTGGCACTTAGAGACTAACAAGTTTTTTTTAATCACATGAGCTTTTGTGGGAGAAAATCCCACCTCATCAGATACCTTGGAGATGTGTAGATGAAATAAAAATAGGACATCCTGTCCTGCTCTGATAGTAGCTTCATATGATGAAAGGGCAAAGTAAAGTAGCCCTGGCATGCATTTTCCTCTCCTACCTCTTCATGCTGTGTGCAATAAACAACTTTTCTAGCTGTGTTTTGAAATTTAAATGCATCACATACTACAGTTTATTTTAAAGCATAGTTGGCCTAGGAAGATGATCTCTCTGCCAACTCTAATTAACTACTACTCTGTAGCTCAGATGCTATTGAAATCTCTATAGGGAAACAGATTATACTAAATCCAGTTGGACAAGGAGTGACTAGTCTATGAATTATGGAAAACAGTGTAATAGGCTATACATCTATTAATGATCTGTTCTCTCTCCCTTGCCTAATTCCCCATCCCCTGGCATAACTATACAAACTCAACTTTATTTTCTGTTCTTACCATTTCATTATCTTCATCCCTGCTTAAATTACTCACTTGGGCTCCTCCCCCCTTATATTGTGGTCATGTCTTAAAATCTCTAGTCATAGGCTAGGACCCCCTTCTGTGAAGTGTTATACTAATAGAACAAAAAGCCAGTCCTTCCCACAAAGTTTACAATGTGAGCAGTACTCCAATAAAGTTGGCTCTGTGTGAGTTATGCCACTATTCAGGCCAAGAGCTGTTCCTTTTGAAGGTGAAACACTTTTTGTGTGCATTAAAGACCCATCTTTTAAAAACTGCTGGTTCTTCCAGGTGCCAACCTGAGACATATTAAAGGGACTCAGTGCTCGCAGGATGGGTGCAGAGCGCTGAAAATCATGCCTCTTTAAGGTGTCTGAAGTTAGTCATGCGAAATCATGTAGTCACTTGAAAATTTAGGCCCTAGAATTCATAGACAATAAGTAAAACATGCAAGGGCATTTAAGGGAAAAAACTTCAGCTGTATCCTATAGATACAGCTATTTTTCTACACATCAATTGTGTATGTAAAATGCTTGGTTAATCATGGGATGTTTTGAGGCCATGAGCCTGCACTGATAAATAGGTGGCTGGAGGGAGTCTAAATGCAAAGTCATTTGTATCTGGAAATGGTAATGAAAAATGACCTGTGTTTAGAAATGGGAACATATTAAGAAGGGGGAAAGGTGTAGGTCATGGTCTAAACAGCCATGATTTTACTGTTCTCTTTCTGTATAGAAGGTTTTTGCATCACATTCAGAAATTTGGAATTTGATGACCCTACACAACAATAATTATTGTGCAGCCATAGTGACTCTCCAGCTGTTGCGTGCAAGATCCTCCTTTTTATTTTGATGGAGCTGGTGACTCATTCCTTCTACTTATTTATAACCAGAAGGAAAACAAGGGCCCCAAAAATGGAACAGCTGACATAGGACAGTTTTTCCTGGCCTATTTTATATTGTTTGAAACGAATGTTCTTCATAATATTACAAAAATGGCCTGGCTGTATAAAATAGTTTTTTTTTTTTTTTCTATGGTCTAGATTTGAGGTAGCATAGGAAATTATGTATTATGACACTGGCAAGGTTAACATCTCTTATTACAGTAACTTCCCTGTTTTAATGCATGTGCTGGGGTGAAAATCTTGGAGATGGGAGCCTTTATCCACAAAATGTACATAATGGCCTTAAGCTTCCCCCTGCTTATTGCCCCACCAGTGAGTTTCCTCCCTGCTTTTGAACGGTCCACATCTATGGGTGAAAGAGAAGTTCAATTTCAGATCTTGGTATCTTGGGGACTGTTCACAAAGGGTCCAAGCAAAGGCTGGTGTGTGTGTGGAGGGGAGGGTGTCACCTCCACATTGGGGAACTTGGAGAACTGGAAGTTCTTGTTCTTTTTCTGTTGGCCATCAAAGGGTAATAACTTCTGGCAACCTAATGGCGTAACACTCCCTGTTTCATAACTGAGTCATCTAGTTCCCCTGTAACTTTTTTTTTTTCTTTCTTCCCCTTAAACCAACATGATGTTAGTGTAATAGCTTCACCCATTTTCATTGCAAGGTAAGATATTACAAAGCCGGTTTCACTAATTAGGATTGCCTTCACGATGGATTTAATAAATGTATAGCAAATTGAGTATTCATTTAAGATAACTGAGAAAAGCATGTGCTCAACTAGTTTTGTGACCTTTTGCTAATGTACTTAAATTCTGACTCAGTATTCCTTCTCTTCCACTTCTGTTCCTTTCCTGACCAGAGATTCCCCATGATGTCACATTGAAAGACTGTTTGGGGGAGGGGTGATTGGACAAATGTTCCAATATTTTAAAGGCTAATTTATTAATCTACTGTATTATTTAATACATGGTGTGTGTATATTTTCTGTGGTATTGCAGCACCTCTTTTATACAGTCTCCCTTTTGGGGGTGCTCATTCCTTCACAGTGAATAGGAAGTTAATGCATGAAGAAAAATAATAGCATTGACCACTTGCTAAGAGATCTTTTAAAAGTTGCTTGGCTGATTTCTGTGATCAAATCCTCTCACACCTTAAACCAACAGAGGGGCAGATTTTTATCTCCATTACATTGATAACAATTGGTAGTAAGTCCCCTTGAACTTTATCATATGCAGAACACATCTATTCTGCAGTATCTGAAACTTCTTTCCCAGTTTGTCTTATGTCAGCAAACTTTTTGCGCCACGAAAAGTGCTTCAGAGAAGTCTGCCAATATCAAGAGCAAGACTTTTTTGTGAAGACTAACACTAAAAGAATGGGTTCTGTTCAGGCTAAGTGCTCTCTCTGGTCCAAATCTGAGCACTGGTTCACAGTGAATTCTGTCCTCTTTATTAGCGTACATTTCCTTGCAATCTATTTTCTTCTTCCAGAACTGCTGATAGTCAGCTACACAGCAACCATACAGAAATGTGCCCTCAGACAAGTTTGTACTCACACAGTATTTTACATCTCAGAGCATGGTGTTTACTTCAAGAAAAGAATGTTACTCTTGCTAGATTCTTTTGTAATCTTCAAGGAGAGAATCTAGTCAATTGCGCTAAAGGTCATACTCTAACTTCTTAAATGTTAACTTCTAAAATAGATTTTAAAATAACTGCAGTTCTCAAAGGTGGTGAATGACTTATAAACAGAAACAACATTTAATACATTCAAGTCATGTTTTAAAAAAACCTTAGAACCTCTGTAGTTTTACTACATGATTCACTCTGCTTAAATAAGCTGGTATGTTTCTTACAACTTTTGTAATAGTTGCTAAATCCTTTGGCCTCTAGAAAATTTTAAATAGAGGAATTTGGAATATGAAAAAGGGGACACCTCTGACTTATTAGAGGCACAATGTAATAAGAGATTACTTAAACTTGTGTAAAGCAAAATTTAAATGAGATTTTTTTCAAAATGAGTAGCAGAAGTACAGATATTAATTTCCCCTCCTGCCTTTTTCCTGTAAGTAGAATGATGTACCAGAAACTGGCATTATTTCCCTATTAGAGATATAGTTTAATCTAACTACGATGTTTCAGTAAGTAAGCTGTTAATCACCTTATCCCTACCCTTTCTATATCATCTAAAGTACAGCAGTGTTAGACGCAAGGCATACAAAGTGTAGAAGTTGACAGAAAATAAGTTAAAGGGTTCTTATTGTAGATTAGCAAATCGTAACACATTTTTGAATGTTATACTTTACCATGAACTTTCTCAAACATGGGATGTTTACAGACTGTATAAACATACCAAAGTAGATCTGTTAATGTTGGATTATCCTCTCTCTCTTAAGAGGACCATCTTTTCTGCTGATAAGATTTAATTTTTTTTTTTTTTTTTTACTGTGGCGTTCCTAGACAGGGCCAGATCTTTTTTAAGCGGTTGGCTTTCTGTCAGCAAAAATAATTAGACACAATTTTGTAGGTGTAACTGAAGCCACTTATATGGTCGTCTACCTGGTATTTGGGAGCAATCTAGCAACTAAGCATTTGTGGCATCAATAATGCCTACATTAATGATTTACATACACAAAATTGCAAGCTCAAGAGGGAAAGTAAGATGTGAAAGTCAGGTCCAAAACTGGTAGATGCTTAGAAGATTCCTACTGAAGTTTTTCTTTAGGCTCAAACCACTTCTAGCAAATTCTCCCAGTATATTAGTTTCAGGCTGAGATTTCTGAAGGGTGTAAATGCGAGTTAGGTGCCTGACATATTTGTGCTGAAATCATGTACTGTACATAAGAAATCTTGTGGGTGTGAAGGAGCAGATGAAGTAAATAGTCCTACTGGTCACTTCCAACATTTCATTAGGACATACCTGTATGAATAAGGAATATTATTCATCGTCTAGTCCTTAAATATCAAGAATTTCCTTTTTTTTTTTTTTTTTTAAGTACAGCATTTATACTACTTATTGTGAAAAACCAACCCAGATATGAAGAATGTTGGTCATATTGGGACACTGAGCCCTGCTTCTTGGTTCCTGTTTGGTTTTGCTGGTGACAGCACACTGGATTAGATGGGCCTTTGTTATGACTCATTCTGGCAGTTCCTGTATTCCTAAAAGGACTGAGGTTGAATATTAATCTAAACTATCTTCTGACTTGTAGGTGAGGTAGAGTACTCTCTCTCTCGCACTCACTGTTCTGTTCTACCAGCTTTTCACATGCATGGGAACCTGGTCTATGTGGCAGAAACCAACAGGTCTGGTGCAGATGTGTAAACTTATCACTACACAGGTGGTGGCTTATAGCATTTGTTAAATTTCCAGTAGAAAAATATTAACAATTTCTTAAAGAATCAGATCAGAACGTAGTGTGTGTAATGTGCTTTAGCCAATATTTTATTTAAATACATTTAGTTAGATTAAGAATATGTGGTAATTTACAAGCGCGATGTCCTGCACTGAGGACAGAAAAATCCTATGTACTGCTACAAGCTGGGAACCAATTGGCTAAGCAGCAGCTCTGTAGAAAAGGACTCTGATGCTATGGTGGATGGGAAGCTAGATGTGAGTCAGCAGTGTGCCCTTGTTGACAAAAAAGGCTAATGGCATATTGGACTGCATTAGTATGGGTGTTGCCAGCAGATCAAGGGATGTTATTCCTCTCTATTCAGCACTGGTGAGACCACATCTGGAACATTGTGTCAGTTTTGAGCTCCCCACTACAAAAAAGAGGTAAACAAATTAGAGACCAGTGGAGGGCAATGAAAATGATTAGGGGACTGGGGCGCATGACTTATAAGGAGGGACTGAAGGGACTTGACATATTTAGTCTGCCGAAGAAAAGACTGGGGGGATTTGATAGCAACCTTCATCTACTTGAAGGGGTACTCCAAAGAGGAGTGTGCAAGCTAAGCTATTCTCAGCAGTAACAGAGGGCAGAACAAGGAGAAATGGTTTCAAGTTGCAGGTATGGAGGTCTAGGTCAGATAGGAGGAGAAACTTTCTTACTAGGAAGTGTTGAAACACTGAAATGGGTTACCTAGGGAGGTGGTGGACTCTGCATCTCTGGAAACTTTTAAGGCCCAGTGAGACAAAACCGTGGCTGGGATGATTTAGTGGGAGTAGCCCTGCTTTTAGCAGGGGGGTTGGTCTAGATGATCAGCCTGATATGTTGATACAACCCTGGGGCATCAAATTCATTTGCTCTGATGGGCCAGATTTGATGTAAATGTACTTCACGTGAGCTGTACATACCATAAATTGAACTACTAAGGCCTGCGCTCTCATGGCACTGTGGTTTGCCTTGTATGTGAGACTTCACTCCATGATACTCTGAGACTACACTTCTTTCTGCATCTCTGTTGGGGAAAGAGTGTGGTCTTGTGGAACACACTCTCATAAACCCAGCAATGCCATGAGACCTGTGCACCCGTGGCATTGTGGAGCGCTGGGTATGCAATACTGCACGCTGTGATACTTAGGGGTTAAAGTACACTGGAACACCCACTATTTTTAGGCGGTCAGTGTTGCAGGGCCCCTAAAAATAGAAAATGAAGCTGGAAAGCTGCATTCTGGGGCCTACCATTTAAAACAGTGGGCCCCAGAATGCAGTGTTCCCACTTCATTTTCTGTTTTTAGGCCCTTGCCCCCCAACATTGACAGCCTAAAAATAGAAAATGGAGTCGGCAGGGCAGGTAGCGGTTAGGAGAAGGGGGGGGGGTGCCTGCCCTACTGTGATGTTCCAGCCAACCCCTCTGAGCATGCATAGGCTGCATTCTGAGGTAGAAGCCTCAGCGCAGTCTGGAGGGGAGTAAGGGGTGATTCACCCCTGCCCTGGCCCTTGGGAGTCTCTGCTCCACTGGAGAGCTGCTGGAGGTGAGCAAGAGTGGCGCAGACACCCCGGGCCCGGCCTCCCCTCACGCGGCTCAGCATTGGGGGGGGGGGGAAGGGGTTGAGATGGTGGGCTCAGGAGGTGTGGAAGGGGTTGGGGGGCTGAAGGGGGTGAAGTGAAGATTGGGGATGTAGGGAGTTAGGAGAGCTGGAGGGGAGACTTGGGGGGAGGAAACAGGGAATGGGGAGGGGGCTGAGGAGGACATGAGGGAAAGAGGGGTCTGGTGGGGAGCAGGCATTTGGGGGGGCAGTAGTTGAGGTGTGTGAAGGGGGCCCAGAAATTTAGGAGGGTTCAGGGGCCTGCCAAATTATACTTTAACCCCTGGTGATACCCTGCAACAACACCTTCCGCTTTAAGTGCGGAGTGTAGGTCTCATAAAGTACAGTCACAGGCTGGATGGAAGAGGTTCACAAGCTGTATTTTTGACACCCCTGACACAACCTAAACCTGGCATTGTCATTGAGCTAGACTTGGGTGGCAGAAGTCTGAGTTCACTGTCTATTCGGCACAGGCAGTGCTGTGCTGAATTGCTAGTGAGGGTTTGATGTATACTACTAACTATAAAGAATTGAAGTAAGGTACTCCCTTTCTGCTGAGGGCTTGCATGCAAGTATTTGCCAACTAAAACTGATAGTACAGAATTATTGTATATATCTTTGTGTGTTTGAATCGTATGAGTTCTGGTGTTTGTTAATGAACTGATAAGAGAGGCAAAAAGTGGGTGAATTTATTCTTGTTTGGGACAATCTATGGGTGGGAGGACAGAGTATAACCAATGAGATTATAGCTCTAAAAGCTAAATTAGTTTAAGGTTGAGTTTGTTTTACAGTTCATTTTGATCTCTGTCTGTGTATGGAATGAGTGGTGGAAAGGTGATGAGTTAAAATTCTTTGTTATACAAAGACTTAAAAAGTTTCCCCTTATATTTAGAAATTGCAACATACATCTTTAGTAAAATTGAGAGACTGTTCATGTAACTAGCTTGTGGGCTATTGACTAAAAATTAGTATATAGTGCTAAGGATATAGGAGACATTAGGTAAAATAAACAAGGAGCCTTGTGGTACTTAAAGACTAACAAATGTATTTTATTGCATGAGCTTTCATGGGAGAAAATTCCACTTCGTCATGCTTTGAAGCCCCTCTTCAAAGCATCTATTGAAGTGGAATTTTTTCCCCCACTAAAGCTCATGCAGTAAATAAATTTTAGTCTTTAAGTACCACAAGACTCCTTTTTTTCTTTTACTGAATTAGACTAACACAGCTACTCCTTTGGAACTAGGAGAAATTAGGTGTTCATACAGACAACACTTTCTGCCTAGAGTCAAACACATGAGCCTAATTCTAATTAAGCTTCAGTTCACTCTTGTGGGATTCCAGTGATTTCATTGGAGTTACTTTGGTATGAGATCAGAATCAGGCCCGTTCTAAAAGGTTAGGGGATCAAGAATGTAAAATGAACCTAATGTTATTGACAAGCAGTGGCTTGTCTTGGTTTAAAAGCATAGAGGAATGCATAGGCTTCTAGTGTTGACTTGCTGGATATCGTAATGGTGAGATTGCTGCTGTACCTTAGAGCAAGCATTGCTGCTCAGAAGTCAGATGAAAAGTTTGTCAATCCCATCTGGAGAGGAGGCTATGCCAGAAAATGTGTCTGGAAAGCATAGGGTAGGAGATGGTGGAGATGGAACAGTGTGGGCTGAAGAGAAAGGTCTGACTTGAATGACTCCATCAAGATATCTGAGCAAGCATAATGGAGGCAGTGAGAGAAATGTCACACCATCAAGGCATCGTGAAGTTTTACCCCAGGTTGTGATGAGGGAAAGAAAACTGGATTGTGAGTGTATAACACACATACTCTCCATTACCACCTCCGTTTGTTGAAAGCGTAGTATGGTGGTTTTTCAGGTGCTGGTGCCTATAATGAGAGTGTATATGATAATCGGGTAAGTCTTAAAATACATCTTTCTGGCCTCTTATTCTATATGCAGGCAGATGGGTCCATTGGAGAAAGTGGTAAATTGGCAGAAGAGGTAAAACTTTACTGTGTGGGCTTTTTAGTAAATTTAATTCTCTGCTTTAGTGTTTAGCAAAGAAAGCTAGAGGACAGATGCCTGAGACATATTTTATCCTAGGAAGGGAAAAATACCCGAGACACACTGATGTTGTGCCAGAGCATGTGATTAAGGGAGTATGTACATAGAAAAATTCAGGACCAGATGGGGTCCAACCCAGGATTCTGAAGGAAGCAGGAATTGGCAGTGGGGTGAATTGGGGGTGTATTGAAGGTCTGGAAAGCGCTAGTGGAGCATATGTTTTCGGCAGGTCCAGGGAACTAAAGTGCTTTGAAGTAGGGTCATCAGCATGGGCTCCCAAAAGAAAAAAAAATGACCAATAAATCCATTGCAGCTTTTCAACTATATAACCAAGAGTGAACTGGTAAAACTATGGACCTGGTAAGTGCCTGCAAAACTGAGTGGATAACTAATTGGCCATTGAAGACCAACGATAAATCCATGTGGAAGTGTTTTGGAGAGAGTGATAGCACTACACTGGGGGAAGTGATTTTCACTCATGACCTGGAAGAAAGAGACACGCAATGAGATTACAGTTGACTGATGATACAGAAAGGGCAGCACCAGTCTTTCTTTCGATGAGCAAAAAAAATTCAGAACAATGTTGCCTTTGTTAGGCAAGGTGTCTGTGGAATACATTGCAGAGAATGTAAGCTGATAGTGAAAGACCAGAATAATAAAAATAGAATAGCCACTGTGTATACAACAGAACGCTGAGTAGACAGAGGGACTGGGTTTAATTATTAATATAATTCAGTTTTCTGTTTTTATTAACAATCAAAAAGAAGGAAGTTCTGGGAGGGGCATAGATGACTATCAGTTGTAGGAAGTGACTTGAATGCTATTGAGGAAGCTCCATGAAGAATGTATTTGGGAAAGTCAGTAGACCTGGTAGGCAGCAGAGGAGAATTTTGTAGCTCAGAGGATAAGCAGATGGAATGATACAGGGATTTTAAGTCCTAAACTATTTCAAAGGGTTAAAAACTAGGTCTATGTTCTTTAGAAAACAAGTGAGGGGATCTGGGAAGAGTATGAATCTTTAAAGAACATAAGAATGGATAACTCACTTCATTGATGGCAAAATTCAAGATCAGAAAGCGTCTGGATACACAAAATTCACACATTTTAAAAATGGTGCATCTTTGCCACTTTATTATTGCTACTTTAACTTGCATTCTCCAAAGACTAGTTTGTGATTATCACTGTTTTTTTTTTTTCTTAACTGAGAATACAGATGTACATTAGCAAACAGGCTTCCTTCTAGTCACTCATTTGTTGTTTTCCTAATCCACTCCTGAAACTCTGCCTGCAGAGGGGGTTCTCTCTAAGGACTTTACATTTGATCCATTGCCTTCATAAAATATCAATTTCCCCTTCCTCTCCCTCAAAAAGAAAAGAATATATAGAAATAAACAAGTTTTTAGTGTAACTTGTTGAATAGTTTAAAAAAAATGTGATCAACTCCTAGGAGCCTAATTCTGCTGTGGTTTGACAAAAAGCCAGATGAGCCACAGGTTGAAGTGACCCAGTACCTGGCATACCTTACTGAAACTACATATTGCTGAAGTCTGGGAAGATAATGGTGTTGATAGTAGTATGGAACTCCAGTGCATCAATCCTAGCCCTGAGATTAGTCAAAACTCTGAAACAGATACTAAGCTGCAGATCAAATTCACTCCTTTCATATGGACCCTGTTTTTTTTAAGTTTCAATAAGCATAAATCAGTGTCTTCCTCCAGGCATACCCAGGCCTGGTGAATTATTTTCAAGGCACCTTTAGATTCATCTTTGGGAAGCTCAGTTATTAAACCCAGTTCTGAGTAGTTCCCACACCTTTTTGCAATTTTTTGGGAGTGCTATATGACTGGCTTGTAACATAGAGGCCCTTACTGGGGGAAGTACTGTATGCAAGAGGGCAACTTATTTCTATGTATGTAAAACTAGATATGTGTAGTTAAGTGCTGAAATATTGTGACTACAAATCTTGCTCCAGAAAGGATAGACGTTTCTTAAAGGTCGTCTTGTTTACAGTGGGTCATCTTTGCCACTGCACTGATAACAATGGGCAATTTCTGAGAAAGTGGCTGTGTATTCCTGAGATGGTCTGGATTTTCCTGACAGGTTGTTACATTTTTCTGAAAATTGCTGTAGAGTTCAGTTAAGGTCACTGATCTTCATAATTTCAAACAGGAGACAATTTTTAGATTTTTTTCTTTTTGCTTTTTTGTCCTAATTGTGTCTAAGCAAATGAGCAAATAAATGATGAAATTATAATGGAAGCATTTATTTCTACCAAAAATACAAAATTTTTACTTTCCAAGTTACTTAACTCAAGAAACTTCAGATATACACAGAATGGAATTTTACACATGTTGGACAGAAATAAAAGAATCAAGCCACGACCAGAAAGATTTCAGAACTGCAAAGATGTGTTTGATCTGATTCTAACTTGTGAAGAGAGAGTCTATGATCAAGTAGTAGAAGGTAAGGACCTTGAATGGTTTAAACTAAATTTACTTCAATTATGCTTTGTCTCCTTCAAACTGAAAATCTCTGAATCCAACCCAACTGGCATCTGCTGGAAGACACATCTGGGAAAAAACTAGCACACCCTAATCTGGGTCAGATCTGTCACAAATGTGATGGCTGGCTGGGAAAGGCCAATCACATATCTGGAAAAGATGTTAGTAGCTCTTCTGCAGGTGCCATCAAAGCAGGTAGGGAGTTCATGGAGGAACTGTCCTGGAAGTTCAAATACGTTTACAGAGTAGAATTCAAAATGCTTTTCAGAACTGAAAGCCAGCAGGCTGGATATGGTATGCCCTGCTTCTGTAGAGAGGTTGTGTTCTTGCTGGCAGGATATAAAAGAAAACTTTCCTGTCTGCTTCCCTAAAGGCAAAAGCTGGCATTTGCAAACGAGTCAGTATGAAAGTCTAGGTGTATTAGTTGCCCCATCTTCACTAGAATTAGGCCATGTTACAAGTTAACCAGTCTCTGGCATAACTACAGCTAACACAAGTTATGTGTTCATACGGCAATGTCTTATCAGCATCTTTGAAGCATCTAAGGAAGTGGGATCTTCTCCCACGAAAGCTCATGCAAAAAATAAATTTTAGTCTTAAAGTGCCACACAACTCCTTGTTGTTTTTTTTTTATCAGCTATGCTGGCCTGTTTACATCTCTACTGTCTGGATCTGTATTTTATAGGGGAACAGTCTGTTTGTCCTAGATTATTAATTGTAATATGTTGCAGAGGAAGGTGACCACCCGCACCCCCGGCCCAGCTCAAAGTGCTGTAGTGCCCTGAGCCAGCTTTTGCTTTTGTACCCCCACCCCCAAGGGAAGGGCAGATCCCGTCCTCTGCTTCACCAAATACTTGGGGCACTGCACAGCAAAGTAGAAAAACATGCAATAGCCTGACCTCTTAAACCACGATTCAGGGAGAACTGAGAACAATGCCATTCTCTTTCCACAAAGGCCTTACAGACATTATCCTGGATGTCTGTTTAAAGCTTGATGGTTTTCTAAAGTGTTGCTGTTCTGTATGTGGTTTCCTCCACTAGATTTAAATTCCAGAGAGCAGGAGACGTGCCAGCCTGTACATGTGATTAATGTGGACATTCAGGATAACCATGAGGAGGCGACTCTAGGAGCTTTCCTTATTTGTGAACTATGTCAGTGTGTAAGTATCAAATTCTCATGTCCTGTGGCTACCTTGCACTTAGCTGACTGCGAGAGTTTGGGGGGGTTTTTTGATTACTTAAAAGAGATGCTTTTTGGAGTGCTGCTTATGGTAGGTGACAAACGTGTGAATCATTACCTGAAGTACAATCCAGATTGACAGCCTGATGTTTCCAGAACCCTTCCCTAGGATTCTCTTCAGAGTAGATGTTCTTAGATGGACAAATCATCACCGAATTAGTTTTTCTAGGGAAAAAATTTCCCCAAGCAAATATGTAATTTAGCCCATGAACCTTTTGCTTGAATGAGTATACAGAATTTTAGCTGCTGTTGTTTCAGTGCAATATTGCACAGTCTGAACACATCAGTACTTACTAAACATTGAACCCCAGATATGTTAATGCTTCATTGCAGCCATGGAAACCATCTATACTTAGAAGGTCTATGTAGTTGGAGGGGCGGGAGAGGGAAAATTCATCAGCAACTGGTACCTTCTACTTTTCACCTCCAATGTTCTTAGCCCTACCACCTTATTTAAGGACAGTTATATCAGCATTTGTTGGAGATGCATTAAATTGTGTAGAAATCAATCATCATGTTCACAAGGATGAAGGAAAGCCTCTTCCACAAGTTGTTCAGACTAAATATTCCACTGTCCTGGCAGACTGGTATTTTACGGGAAATGTGATCTATTCTCTTGATGCTACACATACTCCTCCAGTCTCCCAAACCTTCTGTAGGCTTGATGAGATGACAAAGCAGCTCTTAAAGCTCTCAGGTCTCCTGTGCGCACTTTCCCCTAGTGTGGAACTTGTGACTAGTTTGGTTCTTTCACATGGAATGTTGGGTGGAGGTGGAGAAGTTTTCTTATGTTGCATGATCCAACAGCACGGTCATATGGTTTGATTTTTTTATGCTATTATTTTCCAGTCTGACCTAGAGAGAAACATCACCAGTACAGTAAGTGGGAGCTAGAAGGGCTGTAGATTTAACTTCTTTAGATCAGTGGTTCCCAACTGTTTCAGTAACATGGAAGAGAGAGATGCACAATTCCACACACACCCACTTTTTTCTGCCGAATTGATTGCCCATAAACATCACATTTACTCACATTTACTATGGTTACAGTCTCACTAGAGTGGTTTGCAACATAGTGCATACAACAAGCTAAAGAAGGATGAAATACGTTAATGTTTCAAATCCAATGGAAAAAAATACATATCTCAGTTTTGCCCTGTGGCCACCTGTATTTAGAATATTCATGTTATCTCACTTTTTATGATTAATTTTTGAGACTTTTATGAGTTGTAACTTTGGTTGGATATAATATTGTTTAAGATGAAACAGTATTTGTTTTACATTGATTTTCGTTACCTTTGTACAAAATTTCATGGTACACTTGGACACTTCTCACAGCACACTGGTTGAGAACCTCTGCTTTAGATCATATATCAGGGGTGGCCGAACTTATGGAACTTGAGAGCCATGCAAGTTGATTATTAAACCTTCAAGAGCCGCACTGAGGCGCATAGCCATATACTTTTACCTACTAAATTGATTTGCCGATGTTCTTCCACGAGCCACGCTTTTGCATTCAAGAGCCACATGCAGCTCCCAAGCCACAGTTTGGCCCCGCCTGTCATATATAGTCTGTCTTTCTCATACGCCTTATCCTCAGACACAAGAAAATTCCTGGACACAGTGGCTAGGGAAGCAATGTTAGAAGCCTCCACTACTAATATAGATGTCAAGGGGTGAGTATTTGTGTAGATGGGCCCGTGACTCTGTTTGTAATCAGTCTAAAGTCTTGGATTTGTGTTGATGTAGGATTAATGGTGTCATCTACACTGCAAGATGGAATTATGTTGTAATTGAGTCAGCGGACAACAGTGTTGGAACCTGCTACCTGCACAGTGGTCTTTCTAATGTAAATGGGACCACTGTGTTTGAAAATGCTTTTCGCTTGCTATGTGAATAGACACTGGGCCACATCTACCTGAATTCCTCTGGGGATTTATTTTGTTGATAGTATAGTACTTGAACTCAACAACCAAGCCACATCTTTATTAATCAAAAGTGGTACAAATTACATGCAAATATTATAGCTGCATGTTTCTTTGTATGTTAAACAGATACACACATGTATTCTTTATGTGGTGCAGCCTTGGGATTATTGACAAATTGCTGATAAAGTCCTGAATGTTGTGCAATTTGATCCACCCTAAATTCAGATTTAGAAATAATCTAAACAGAGGAGCTGCCTTATTGCAAACTCTTATCTGCATCATCTGATATGATTTGATTTGATTTGATCTGATGTCAGTTACTGATGTGTTCTTCCTCCTCTCAGATACAACACACAGAAGACATGGAAAACGAAATAGATGAGCTGTTACAAGAATTTGAAGAAAAAAGTGGAAGGACTTTTCTTCACACTGTCTGCTTTTATTAAAGCACGTCTGTCTCTTAGGCCTTAATACAGATGGAAGAAGCATGTATGTAAAGTTCTGACCATACTGTAATCTCCCAGAAGATGAACTTCCAACCTTGTTTTGTTAATAATTTTCCTTTTCAGTGTTTGTTTTTATGTTTCAGGTGTTCTGCCACAAGCAGGCAGAGATATCTGCTGAATTGTACATAGAAAAATGAGAGAAAAAAATATACGTAAAGGCCACCTATTTAAAAATAAAAATCAAGATTTTTTTTAAATCCTACTTTGTTACAAGTGGGATTTTTAATTATAAAGAGAGTGTTTCTTGACTATGATACAGTTTATATTGTATTTTTCCAGCTTACAAATTTATTTTATTTCAGTTGTGCATTTTTTTCTTATTTTAATGTGGCTGACTGGCTGGCTGGAATATATGAAGATGTGAATGGAAAATGAGTATCTGTGTGTTTAGATATGACATTGAAAGCATACAATAAAAATGAAAATCTGTTTCCTCTCTGCCTCTTTGTTTTCAGAACCGAAGCTGGGTAGCTTGATATCTGTTCCTTGTGATGAAACCAAAGATATCTAAAATGCCACTGAAAAAATGGGTTAAAACAAATGAATTTGTGTTAAGAACACAGCACTGACCTGGGACTCAGAAGTGAGGTCTAGTCCTGGTTCTGCCAAAGATTTCATGTATGACCTTGGGAAGTCTCAAAGTCCCTAATCCAGCAGTGAGATGCAGTGAAGTCAGTAAGACTCCACTCGTGTGCTGGGCTTTGCCTGTGTTCATCTCACTGCAGGAATCATGGCTTTAATTTGTCTCTGCCTCATTTCCTTGTGTCCCATATAACCTAGCTGTGTAACACGGTGGTACAATGACAAGTTCCAAAGAAGTAGCCCTGTTAGCCTAGTTCAGCAAAAGAAGCAAGGAGTCTGGTGGCACTTTTAAAGACTTAACAAATTTATTTATTGCGTGAGCTTTTGTGGGAGAAAATCCAACTTCATCAGGTTCTCAAAGTGGAATTTTCTCCCACAAAAGCTCATGCAATAAATAAATTTGTTAGTCTTTAAAAGTACCACCAGACTCCTTTTTGGTTTGTGGTGATACAATGATGACTTTGAGCTCTCAAGATACTATAATAGGCTTGTCCAATCTGTTGCCCAGGGACCAAACTCTGGCCTACCAGGAGCTTTCATCCAGCCTATGAGGTGCTGCCAAAAGAGTCGGGAGGTGTGGCCTGACCGGAGAGCTGTTCAGGGGCTGGATTTCCCTGTGCAGTGCTTGGCAGGGAGTGAGGAGAGCAGAGTTGGTGGGGTCCCTGTCAGGAAGTAGCTGAGTCCTGCCACCTAGCTGCTCTGCTCACCCCACCTCACCCTTGTTCCCCTCCCATCTTCTGCCATGCTCCCCTGTCCTGACTTGCCCCCTCAGACAGGCACTCCTGCTCCCTTCCCCTTGTCCCACTGGCTCCCCAACAGAAAAAAGAATTCCATTGTGGCCCTTCACCCAAAAAGGTTGGGCACCCCTGTACTATAATGACGGGGGCCACAAGTAGAAAGATGTGCTCCATAAAAAGAATGGAAAACTGTAAAATCTAGAAACAAATGATTTAATGCTAAAAAGTTTGCGTATTTTGGATCTAACCATTCCCTCTAGTGTTATGGTTTCAAACAAAGCTGCGTTGCTGCCTGAAAGCCAGAAATTGATTAGTCTGTTTATAAAGAAAAACAAAACATAATTTTATTGCTCAAATGGAATGAAATGCCAAAGGTGTAAAAGCATAAACAGTGACAAGTAAAGTAACTTATTAGACAATAAAGGATGAAAAAAATGAAGTGCTACTGATAAAAGATGAGAAGCTGATAATGTCTCTTTAATGGTAATCTACAAAGGATTTGATTTGAAGACTAAGTTGTGTCCTTTTTATTTCCTCAAGATAGATGAGGAAAGGAACTGAAAGGTGCTTGCTTATTTTAAAATGACACGAGTTGGAATCTGGATTCCTATGTTTTATTTCTGGCTCTCATATTTGCATGCTATGAAGTCTTGGATAAAGCATTCCCCTGACCCCCATTTCTCAAAAATGCTTTATGCATGTGCTTAAAGCTTAATGTGATTTCAATACCTGCTTAAAGCTAAGCAAGGACTTAAGTGCTTTCCTGAATTGGGGCCTTTTTGTGTGCTTTTAGATCTGTAAATTAGGGATGATTTCCCCTCTAGAAACCACTTTGAGCACTACACATGAAAAGCCTTATGGCAGGCCTTGACAAAGCTGTTTCTGGTTGTCATGGCAACAGTTTCAGTAGCCTCTCACCTACCACCACTGCAGAAATTAAGTGAAGAGCACCTTCTAGTGACCAAAATTAAAATTGCTGGCACCTAGCTGTGAGCCAATATTGTCCAGCCCTGCCTTAAGGAAGTGGCAGGTATTTACCACTTCTGGAATTTCATTAGCAAATGCACAAACACTTCAAAGATGCAGCTGTGCTACCTTTTAAAAATCACAAGGCAAAAATCTGACAGTCCTGCTTTGTAGCCAGTGTCCATTTCCCATTAAGTTAATTGAATGGCCACCCCTCCCGGGCCATCAGTTAAGTGTGTAAAGTAAAGCAGATAGCCCCTTCAACTGAATTGGATGGCCGTTGACACCCAATTGATTTCTACAGGGCTTGGCGTAGGTGGGCACTGCCCAAATTGCAAGATCTTTGAAATGGTGAAGGCATGAGTCATGCTCACCCGAAGTTTCCCACCTTACCTGTAATTGGCAAACTGTGGCCAATCACAGCCACTGGCGGGAAACAAACAGTTTAAAAACTCAGGGTTTGGGTTGATCAGGCAGGACGGTTCCTGACATCCTGCCTGGCCTGATCACCCAGATGCTGACCTCCTCCGCTCACAAGTTCTCCCCCGAGCATACCACAATTGAAACTGTTGGCCAAGTAATGAGTCTCTCTCTCTCCTGCCTGTAATGCTGCTGCTGCTGCTGCTGGTGGAGGAATTGGTAAGAGCCTGCCCCTGTAGCTGTCTTTAAAATAAGTTACCTCCTCTTTGGCTGCTGTTTTTGCCATTGCTCTCCCCCAGCTCCAACAAGCCCACGCTCCTAAGAGCAGGCTTGTCCTTTGCTTCCTGGCTTCTTTTTTTTTTTAATTGCTGCTTCGCTCTCCACTGTTTAAAAAGCTTCCGTGTCTCCAATTGTTTGCCACTGCTCTGTATTGCTTGTTGTCTCTCTCCCCTCTAATTGTGTTTGAACTTAGAATACCTTATAAGTACTACTTTTGAGTTGCAACATTGTTTCAGTTTAATCTGTAAGCCTTAGAAGTGTTAGGATAAGTTGTAAGATTGTTTCGTTTAGTCAACAGACCTTAGAGTTATTGTGTTAGGTCATTTTTGCCTTCCCCTCTGCGATTCCCCTGAGTTAAATAAATTTTTCTTACCCAAACTTTCCTCGTCCCCTCTTTATTTTCTGAATCTCCCCCCATGTGCCCCGGCTTCCCCGCTGCTCCCAGCCCCTTTCCCCACAGCTTCTCCTTTTCCCGCTACTCCTTTTGTTGCGGCTCCCCGTGGCTCCCCTTGGCCACCGCTTGCCGCTGCTGCTGGCTCCCCGCGGCTTCTCCTTTCCCGCGGCTCCTTTTCCTGTCCCCGCTGCTTCCCGCGGCTCCTTTTCCTGCCCCCGCTGCTTCCTGTGGCTTCCTTTCCTGCCCCCGCTGCTTCCTGTGGCTCCTTTTCCTGCCTCTGCCTCTTCCCGCAACTCTTTTCTCTGTCTGTGGCTCCCCCAGCTGCTGCTCCGCCACCCCTTCCTCCCCGCTCCCACAGCTCCTTTCCCCGCCATGCAGCCCCCTCTGTGCCAACCTAAAAACTCCTGCTCCCCAGCTTGTTCTCACTCATCATTGTTACTGCCGCACACAGTCTGTACTGTACCCCTTCCCTTGTATGGTATTAGAGCATCTTTAAAGCCACTGTGATTCGTAGGTCGTTAGTTTGAGAACCCCCATTGTCCCCCAACTTGTTCCACCCCATAAAGTTGTGTATTTCACAAACCCCATTGAAAAAGACCATGATAGACTTCATACACATACACTTCATAATTCATTTTGTATCAACACCCATTTTTAATAAAGATTAAGTTGTACCCCACTGGTGCGGTAATTGCCCCCCAAGATCCCCAAATTATCAAACCCACTGGCAGGGTCAGCCAGCAGCTTTTACAGGCCTTGAGTGATGCTTTCCAGACCCTTTTCCCCCCCATAAGGTCTGAGCCATGATCCAAGTCACTTTCAGTGAAAAGCCATGACCCCACAGGCTGACCTGTTTTCCAGGAATGTCCCAATTAACCACTAAATTATACTCTGATAATAGAAAACCCTATATCACTAAAATACACACAGTTTCCCCCCTAAAATATAAAAAAAATTATAAACAGAAACCATCTCCTTGAAAAGCCAACCAGTCCAGCCCCCTGCTCTGAGCAGGGAGTTGGACTAGAATCTCCTGAGGTCCCTTCCAGGCCTAATCTTCTATGACTTTATGAAAAATACCCATGTGAATACATTCCTTTGACTGGAGGAGAGTTAAAACCATGGCACTTACAAGCAATATTGCTTCTATAGTGAATACATTTTTCTTTGTTTCTCTTCTCATCCTGTTTCCTTGTGTTCCTCAAGACTATTTATTTAAAGGCAGGATTTCATTCAACTTCATCTGCTTCTGTTTGTTCATGCATATACAGCTGTTTGTGACATAATATTTGCAGTCAATGACAGACAGTTAAGATGACTGGGGAGGCTAAAGTGCTTGGAGATGGTCTCTTTAAGAAAGGCACTCCATGTGCCAGTCATCTAGAATGATTTTGAGAGAACAAAAATGTAAGGTGGCATTATTGCCACCTCACCACCACTTCAGATAGCAGCTACAGCTCTGAGCATTTGCATTCCTGGCAAGAAGAAGCTGGCATAGTACATAGAGCTGCATCCCACTTCTACCTTCAATCTTTGTAAACAAAGCTATTTGTCACTTAAGAAAATCTGACTAAGCATCTAAGGATATTATTGAGCACAGCCAGTGAACATCAGTTTTGTTAGCTTCCATTTTAGGTTGAGTATGTGGCCATGTAGAATGCATGTATGTTGATTATATTAGGCATGTGCTGCATATATGGTGAGTTTAGCAGGACCATCCTGCTTGCTAGGAAAAATAATTAAAGGATGACACTTATAGGGGTCTCAGATACAGTTGCTTGGCCTTCAGTTGGTCAGAATGAGTGAAGGACAAGACACTGATGATCCTGACTATTCTCTCCAGTCTGTATCAGCCCAGCAAAGGTGTCCTGGAGTGGCTGATTCCTCACAATACGGTCTTTCTAAATTTTGTGATTAGTTAATATTGTTTGCACTACACTGCCATCCCATGAAAGGCTACGTCATTTAAGAATCATTTACATCGATGTGTTTACAAGGCCTTGCTTACCTTTTCTGCTAGCAGGTTGTCATTTCTTGCATGTCTAGGTTTCCTACCCAAGAACTATTTTGGGTTTCTATCTCCTCCAGCTGAGTCTGTAGCAGATCACACCCTTAATTGGCTGGGGTATTTGCTCCCTATGCCCACCAGTGCTGTGGAGTCTTGCGGATTTCCAGGTTAGTTCAGGTCTCCTTACAAAAGTCAACTCTGATTCAGAGTCTTGTCTTTTTCTCTTCATTTATCTGGTCTTGTACATGAACTGTGTAAAGCCTGGTGAAAGCTCTTTTTAGTCAGAGGACTCAGGTTACCATCTCTGGGCTTCTGGAAACCAATCTCAGCAACGAGAGTCAAATGCATTTTCTTGGATATACACTGCTGTTCCTGATTCCTTACGTTCACCACACATGGGCTGCTGCTGCTGCTGCTATAAGAGGTTCAAGGTAGCAGCCAAAAGCAAATGATGGAACAGACCTGCTTATGGGGGAGCGGAGGGAACATTCTCTAGGTTTGTAATATAGCTGGAGACAAATAGGGCCAAATTCCTTGCCTAGAATCTATGGCTTGACTCAGCTCTTTACAAGTGTCCTACTCAGCAAGTCCACAACCCCAATTCCTGGCATGGCTTTTAAACCATTCAGTGGCAACTGTCTCATTCAGACAAGTGGTATGATCCCTAGCTGCATGAGGCTGATGCGACTAGACAAATATTATGGGTGACCTTGGCTCCTGTTGTGTGGGAAAAGAAAGGCTACCTTAGCTGAATGACTGCTGGCCATGAAAGCTGTAGTTATCCTGGGCAGCTAGTAAAACACTCCAGATAAAATGATGCAGTGAAAACAAAGGTGAATGTCAGTCTGCTGCTGTCAGTTTAGACCAGGGGTCAGCAACCCAAACGAGAAGAAGAGCCATTTGCCCCTACACTCCCACCTCAACTACACGAGCCCAAGCTGGCCCAGCAGCTACGCCGCGGCCCCTAGTGCTGGCATGGGGTGAATGGGCAGCGTGTGCTCTCTCTGTCCCTCCCTCTGCTGGTGGGATGGAGCAGCGCTTCCCCACTTACCCCCAGCCCACTGTCCATACCAAGAGCAGCCAGCGGAGAGCTGCAGCTTGTGGAGGTGGGACCCCGGAATGGCCGCTCCACAGAGTTCAGGATGCTTCAACCTGGCCACCCCAGTGCTGAACGGGTCCAATCCAGGGCCTGGGGACGAGGCAGCCTCTGTTCAGGCCAGGAGTGGCCAGGTCAAAGGGGCCTGAACTCCGTGGAGTGGGCCTTTCCAGGAGCCCTGCCTCCGCAAGCTGCAGCTCTCTGCCGGCTGCTCTTGGGAGGGATGGCCAGCTGGACGTAGGCAGGCATCACTGTTCCGCTCCACCAGTGGAGGGAGGCATGGAGGGAGCGCGCAACTGCCTGTACACACCCTGACAGCGCTACGGGCCACAAGGTGGCTGCTGGGTTGCTTCTGGCTCATGTGATTGTGGGGGAGGAGTAGAGGTGACCCCAGTGACCCTGATTCGGCTACAATGCTGGGGCCAGCTGGGAGTCCCTGGGGCACACCTGGCTCCCTGGAGGAGATTGCCAGGGAGCCAGAAGGGGATGCTCAGGGAGCCACAGGTGGCTCACTGAGCCTGCGTTGCTGATCCCTGGCTTAGACAGACAGACACCACTGCCTTGTCTCTAGTTAGCTTGATCTTAACACCTCCCATCCCATGATCAGCTTTGCTAACAAGAGCTACAGTGGGCGTGCTATGAGAACAGCAGCTAAAACACCAGCTTGTTGTCTGTGCCAGTGTTCGTGCAGGTCATACCAAGAGTTGGGGGAACCTACTGCGCACAGAAACTGCGTTTGGATGCCACCCTACAGTGGGTCTCTACGTGTGCTACATAGGTAGTCATTTGGTGAGAGGAAGGTTCTATTAAGAAAAATCTCTGTGCAGGCCCAGCCAATGAGGCACAGGATAGGCAGTGAAGTCGTTGATAGGTTGGGGGCCTTGTCCACAATCAAGTTACTTAGCAGAGTAGCTGATCCCAGTGAAACCCACAGCCTTTCTAGGGTAGCCCTTGCATCCAGCCATCAGCTTCAAAGCTGGTGTATGATGTAAGCATGGGGATGCACTGGCCTTCAAAATGATCAGGCAAGGGGAAGGACTGTGGGTTAATTAATAAAATAAAGAAGAGCTATAGAGGAGAGAGACAACAGGAGGAAAAGAAATCTGAGACTATCGTGGAGTAAAAAGTACACATGACATTCCTGGCAGAATGACACCTGTCCCCCCATTGGTTCCCTGCCACTAAATGAAGTGACACAGGAGCAGGAATTTCTGGTCATTCAATGCCAGAGGAGGGCATTATTTTAAATCAAAAGCTCTGCAACGTGGCTGCATTTAATAAATAGGACACAACAATTTCAGGATGGCTAAAAATATTTGTAACTTTGTGACTGACAAACCCCAAATACCAAGCTTTAGGAATGGCCAGCGGGGAACAGAAGGAGGTCACACCCATCCCTGCACACAGGTGGCAAAGTGCAGATGATGATACGGAGCTGGCTTCACCCTATCTGTCAAGACAATAGATGAGAGGAACATTAGTTGTATCAAAAAGGCAGCAACTAATGTCAACTATTTAGCGCACCACTGCCCAGCAGTTTAACATGGGATGTGATGAATGTTCACCCCAGCTGAAAGTTCAGCCTGTGTAGAACATAATTAGCTGGAATAGTGTGTGTTCAGGAGGCAGCTGCGTTAACAACTCCATTCTCGTGAGGAATAGCCTTGGCATCTTTCATGACCTTGAAGGATCAGGACCTTGTTTTAGCAACTGCAGCGCTGAGGCTATAGTGCTCCATACTGTCATGCTAGGAATCAGTTCAGGAGTCACTCAAGAGGGAAGGGCTCCATCGATCCAATCAAACCTACCACCAGTACCATGTAGCTTGTGTGGCTGGGCAGGATTTCAGTCATGCTGAAGTGGCTACAGGCCAGCCAAAAGTTCCAAACACATAAAATTCCTTGGGAATTGTTTTGGAGCTAACTGGTTTCTCCTTTGCTTTAGGTTGGGTGTTACTTTACAAATGCAGACCCTCTGTTCTAGGAATACCTCTGCATTTCCCTCACAGAAGGCTGCAAACAGTCAACAGAAATTATTTCACAGCTCAACGAGACACGAAACTAGGCCCAGGCTGGTTAAGGTGAAGCAAGAGTCCCACAAATAATCACATTTCTCCTTTGGGAAAGGCTGAACCAAAATACTCCAGAGCCCCTGTCTCCAGCCACTGCTTGTGCTTCCTGCACAAAGGAGCTAAATGATCATATATTTTCTGTGTGCACTTTTCTGTTTCTTCCTTTAATCTTCACTGTGATTTGTGTTCTAATTTGAGGACACAATTTAGTAATGTTAATTATGTGACAGTATTTTGGTCTTCTCCATACCCAGTAGTAGGTTAATGAATGCGCCTTAAGGAATGAAGATTATATAACAGAAGTCATTATATAAGGAAGGAGGCTGATTCAATGCTGCTATGGGCCTAAGAACAAAAACAAAACAAACCCTCTCCCCCCAAGTCCCCAATTTTCTTTGATGTCTCTAAGAAGCTTCAAAAGCAAATTGCACATAGATCCCACCAAGGTGAAACTGGTCTTCAGAAAGGACACGCCTTTCAAAATGAAAGCATTGTGTGTTAACATGGTCTAGCACCCACCAAACTGTGTGGTTTCACAAGATTTCTCCTCAGTAGCTCTTACACACCCCCATACTCCCACCTACACACCCGCCCACGCCTTTGAAGATATCCAGGAGTGGAATTTTTGTAAGGAAATATCTATACTGGATAGTCACTTATTTTTCCTAAGAGTTGATAATGAGATAGGGCTGATCCAACAATGGAGTTGCCCCACAGATGAGCTTGAAGCACTGTGCTCTGCTTTGGGTTTTATTATTAATATTATTATTTAGGAATCAACTTGGGGTGGGGGGAGAACCCGAGGTGAAATGTTACAGCAGCAATGTTTTCCCTCCAGAAGAAGAACAGACATTTTGGACCTAATGTTCCTCTCACTCACACCTGTTCTATAGTTGTGCGACTGACTCCAGATTTATGCCGGGGTAAGACAGATCAGAATCTGTCCCTATGTATTTAGAATCCTTTCCTCCTAACAACACGCTCCAATGCTGTGCGTCTCAGCCTTTTGTATCTTACATCCCACTAATCACTCTATCAAAGAACCTGGGTCCCACACATCATAGAAATAAAAACCCCAGTTTTTCCAAGAAGGACATTTATATGTTTACAGGCACTCTGTTAGTATTTTTACCATTTACGCTAAGTTTTAAGGACATAAAAAATTACAGTAGTATGGGGGGAGGGAATTTTATTGCTATGGTTTTAAAACCCAAAACTAATAATCTATTGTTGTTGAACATTGTAATAATACTGTTGAGTATAAATTTCTTGATTTCCAAAGGGGTAGTTGTGTTAGTCTAGTTCAGCAAAACAAGCAAGGAGCCCTATGGCACTTTTAAAGACTAACACATTTATTTATTGTATGGGTTTTCAAGGGAGAAAAAGAGAAACTGCAGAAGTGGAATCCATATGCAAATTTGACACTGTTGCTACAGGGCTAAGTAAGAATCTTGGCTTTTTTTCTAATTACAACAGGTGATTTGACCTCCTCTTCCTCTATATGCTGTTCCCCATTGATTGAATCTTAACTGTTTTGATCTGCTGTTACAATGTGACCTGACCCTATGATGCACACTTCCCTGCATTTATTTTCCTCCCATTCTGTAAGTTCCCCCATCTTCAAAGCATCTGATGAAGTGGGATTTTCTCCCATGAAATCTCATGTGATAAATAAATTTACACATTTCTTAGTAACTGTTATGAAAACCCGTTGTCCGACCAGCTATGTATACACCAACAATCTTAGTTTGGACTCAGTCTGAACTAAGTCGTTTGAAAGTTAGTTCAAACTAAGCGTATTTTTTAGTTTGAAATAACTTTTAGTTCAAACAAACTAGCTGCGCTTTTATTAGTTCGAACTAACTTTTTAGTTCCAACTAAAAAAGCACGGCTAGTGCAAACCAAAAATTAGTTCCAACTAAAAAAAATGTATTTAGTTCACACTAACTGCTAGTTCGAACTTATTTAGTTCAAACTAGCGCATCCTCCACTGGGCTACTTCAAATTAAAAATGCAAATGAGTTTGAACTAAGCAGTTAGTTCGGACTAACCAGCCAAACTAACTAGTCTGAACTAACTTTTGATTAGTTTGAACTAAAATTTTTTTTGAGTCTGACCTAGCCAAAGGCTAGTGTAAACAGTGTTCAAATTAGTCCAGACTAAGCTTAGCCTATGTTTCCCAACTAGTGTGCCATGGCACATAGGTATGACGTCAGGTCTGGGCAGGTGTGCCACAAATTTTTTTGAAAAACTACTCAAAGAGCTCTGGATTGGCTCATTGGTTTATGAATATTCACGAGTTTATTTGGAAACTATATAGAGGTGTGCCTCAAATGAATTAAAGATAGGAAAGGTGTGCCATGGCAGAGAAAATGTTGGGAACCACTGATCTAGACTACTTCTGCGTCCCACTGGTGGCACTCATACCACAGGTTAAGAACCAATGCATGCACCACAAGAAATATCGGGCTTAACCTGTAGCAAGGGGGAGTTAGGTGAGACGTTAGGAACAGCTTTCTAAAGGCAGCTAAATTCTGGAATAGGCTTGCAAAGGGAGGTTGTGGATGCCCCATCTTTGGAAGTTCATAAGAACCGGTTGGACAAACACCTGTCGAGGATGATCTACTTTACTTAATCCTGCCTCAGTGGAAGGGCTGGACTTGCCTCTTCAGGGTCCCGTCCTGCTGGGCAGTGCCATGATTCTATGACCACGCCTGCCCCGCCAGCCCCCCATGTGAATATTCACCATGCAGCTGCAGCCCCCTAAGTATGAATACAATAACTTCAGAGCCAAGGAAGAAAAGGAGGCTGGGGCCTAGCGGGTGACCAAGGCCCTGCTGCAATCTTTAGTAGCCAGCACCTCTGCTTAACACGCAGAAAGTCCTGGGTTCAAGCCCCAGGGGTTGGACTTGATGATCTCATGAGGTCCCTTCTATTCCTTGCTGTGAAAAAGGGCGGGAGCTGGGACTGACATCCACCCCGCTCCCCAAAAGGATGCCCTGCTCCGCGGCGGAAAGCACCCAGCAGAGGGCGATGGGGAGACAGAGACCCCCCCGCCTATGGGGCCGGAGGGGGGACCCGGCGGAGGGATGAGGGCTTGGCGCCCCACAGGCAGCAGGGTCCCCCCGGGGCAGAGACCCCTGCCCCGCTGCCGGGTGTGTCGGGGGTGCGTGACCCAGCTCCTCCCTGGGCCGGGGGGCAGAGCAGAGGGGTGCAGCTCCCAGCCTCCCCCTCACGTAGGTAAAGGGGGGGTCCGCGTGTCCGCCCGTGGGAATCTCCCCGCCGAGCGGGGCGGGCGATGGCCAGGGCGCCCCCTCCCCTCCCTGCACCCGCCTGCAGGACGCCGTGCCGGGGCGGGCGGGCGGGCGGTGTCCCCGGGGCTGGAGCGGCGCGTGGCAGGCGGCAGGTATCCGCGGCCCCGTGCGGCGCAGCCATTCCGGGCCGGCTGCAGCGGGGAGCCGCCAGCCTCCCTCCTCCTCCTCCTCCTCCGCCTCGGGCTGGCGGCGGCCGGGCGGGCAGGTTTGGCCCCGTAGCGAGCGCGCGGCGCCGGCCCGGGCGGGCTGAGTCCTCCCGGCGCCGCGGGGAGCTTTGCAGCAATCGGGGGTGGGGGAGATGGGGGGCTGGTGGTAGGATTTCTTTTAAAAAGCCCCCAAGCCTTGCAAGCATCGCCTGACTGAGCCACTTTGGCGGCTCCCCCTCCCCCGTTGCCTGTTTTTTGGGGGCTGGAGCGATTTCCAGTTGCTGCAGGAAGGGCTGGTTTTGGCGTGTGCGGGGTTGGGGAAGGCGCATCTCCCTCGGCTGAGCAGCTTGTGTGTGTGTGCGTGTGTGTGTGTGTGTGTGCGCGCGTGGAGGGGTTTTTTACCTAGCACGTTTGTCCTAGGAGAAGGCACAGAGAGGGAGCCCGAGACCTTCCCGGCACCAGGGGGCGAGTAGGGGCGTGTGTTGGGGGTCAGGCGCCCCCCACCCCAGCATTGCAGCCTGAAGAGAGGAGGGGGCGTGTGTGACCAAACCTGACCTCTGGGAATAACCCGGCAGCTGCTTTTTTTTTTTTTTGGACGGGGGGGAGGGGGTGACAAACCATTTGTCGGTTTCCAGTTGCTGTCCATGAATGCAAACACCATGATTTTCATGATTCTGGGTGCCTCTATCGTTATGGTAAGAGATTTTTGCTTATCACTTTGTTTCCTTCCTCTCATCACATCAGAATGTGTCTAATTTATTTCTGTGTGTGCGTGTGTGTGTCTCCCGTTACATAAAATTAAAAAGCAGCATTTAATTTTTTTATGAGTGCACCAGTCCTTAGCAATCAAACTAGAGTCAATGTTTTATTCCATCATCTAGAGTTGACCAGATGCCTTGGTTATGGGCTCTTACAGGCAATAGCTTGCTTGATGGACATGAATGCGCTGTTGGACCGGTTTCACAATTACATCTTACCGCATTTAAGGGGAGAAGATCGAGTTTGCCATTGCAACTGTGGAAGGTAAGTCGCCCGCATGATATTTCTTACCCCCCTTTACTCCCCACTGGTCTCACTAGGATGGGTTTAAGGAGCTCAGGAGGCGAGTCCAGCAAACAGCATGCAATAAATCCTTCCACTCATGGATTTTAGCATTTTGCATTCTGAATGTGTCTTGTATGTACATCCACAACAACCTTCTGCATGAGCAGAATGAATTTTTTGGAGCTAGAGTTTGCTCGGAGCCTAGCATCCCATTTTTCTGTGTCAGCCCAGGAAGAGTGAGTAACTTTTGCCTCAACACTTGTCATTATTGTTCCATGGTCACCAGAGACCCTGGTACCTGTTTGTGTGTGTGACACTGGGGGCTGCTGTTTGTCCTCTTGTGGTTTCAGACAAATTACCTTCAACTGCTTGGGGGACTTTCCGCTGAGGAGGGCATGATCCTCTTGAGGGCGGGGTCACTTTGGGGTCTTTGCTGGTGGTGGTTTTTAATCTTTGATTTGCTTTAAATTCTGTGTGGCTCATCTGTTTCACCAGCTAATTTTGGTGCTTTCTGGGACATAGTCAAGTGGTTCCTTTGGGCTGTTGTGTTTGTTAAGAACGTAGTGGAATTTTTTGTAAGTAGCATTTTTGGACATAAGATGACAACTGGACAAAGAAAGCCACTCTTTATGATGGTGTAACAATGAGGTTAATTTCCCACCCTACCCCCCTAAATAAAGTAATGTTTCTTAAACTCTACGTAACGGCTGTATAGTGAGGCTTTGTGTAGCTAGCGGATGGCTATTCTGTATACATGGGGATTTGTATAGCTAGTTCTTTTGAGATGAATGTCTTTGGTGAGACCATTTTCTATTTTTCCAAACTTCCATGTGATCCTTTTTTCCATCGTTACCTGCTGGCTTGGGTTAATGATTTTCTGCTCATGGGATTATGATCTGATGCCAAGCAAAGGCAGCCCTCCGTTGGCACACATACTGATTTTAAGGTGTCCTTCAATTTGCCTCTTTGGGCCAGAGCTGTAATGTTGTAGTTGCAACTCATTCTCAGGGCATCACTTTCCTTCATTGTCCTCAGGGAAGACCTGGCCCTTGAATGGGGTGGGAGGGATTTAATCCTGGGAAATCCTTCTGGCCTTCCACCCTCTCCTTTCATTGCATTATTCTATGCAGAGGACCAGTGTTGCTTCCCTCTAATGTTGACAGGTTCCAGAGAGGTAGCAGTGTTAGTCTTTAAAAGTGCCACAGGACTCCTGCTTGTTTCCCTCTAATGGTCTCTCATCAGTTCTAACCTCAGCAGAGTCAGCCTCACCAAGGCAGAGAACACCCTTTACAGACAGGGGTCCAAGTAGGGCTGGATGTGCCCCACTCTCAGCCTGAAAACACATTCATGAAGGACCTCAAGGGTTTCTCACGTGCTAGTGCCTGGAGGTGTCCTATGTGAGGCTGTCTTGAAAGGAGATGACTCCTTGGCTTAGTAGTCGGGTTCAAAACACCTTAATTGCCTGGAACCTCAGGTTTGACTTGGGGTGGCTTGATGCTGCCTACATGTGGAGTGCCATGTAGCTTTCTGTGCTGCAGCTAGGTGGATGGTCACTCAGAGTGACAAAGTTCCCTCCGCAGTTTTCACAAGGGAAGGAGTATGCCCAGTTTTTTGGCTCCGGTGTCTTTCTGCACCCTGTAGCCGTGTGGGAGAAATGAAATATAACTTTTGAAGTACTTGGGATAAAAGAACTATATAATGTCTTATTATTTCTGGAGTGTCCTGGCTGGTCAGATCTGTTGGGGTGTGCCCCTCTTCCCTGTAATTCTGCCTGTCGCAGAGACACGATGTAAACAAATTCACACACATCCATCTAATGCCACTCTCCCAAAGGAGACACGTTGGTTAAGTTCTTAGAAAGAACCAAAAGCATCTGCCAAACTTCCCAGCACAATCCTGGCTGTAGGAGAAAAGGGAGCCAAATTTGGGGGAATATCACCAATTTGCTTTCATGTGAAGAAGTAATAGCTATTGTCAACTTGCTGGTTATTGGGTTCTGGCTTTGTGTAACTGGCAGAGTTGTTTGTATTCACACTCTGAAAGCCATATGTAAGAAAGGTTTCTAAAGGGCATTCCTGAGCTGCAGGGGCCAATGTGATACAGCAGACAGAGCACTAGACTAGAGTCCTTTGTTGCCAAGCTGTGCCACTGACTCACTGCTCAGTGCTTTGGTTTCCCTGTCTGTGAAATGGGAGAACAGTGAACCGGCCTTCTCAGAGTTACCAGCTGATGAAGTGCTGTGAATGCACGTGGTCAGATCTTCAATGGGGGTAAGCTGAAGAAGATCCATTGAAGTCAATGGAACTGTGCTGATGTACACCAGCTGAGAATCTGGTCCTAGCTATGCCATGTGAGGGATGCTAATTATTAACCAAAGGATGCCAGGTATATGCTCTAGTGGGAAACAAATGGAATCCTTGTCAAAGAAAACTACTGTGGCTTCTATGTACTTTCAGGAAAATGAGTGAATGGCTAAGAAATGAAAAGGACAGGAGAGAAGGATGAAATCTGAGTAAATTAGAGGCACATGCTGACGGGAAAATATGCTGAGTTCAATTGTGAGGTTTTTTTGTCACCAGTTCAGTCTATAAAGCTCTAGTCTTACCAGCTAATGAACTCAGGATTGTTTTTTCCCTCTTCCATTCTGTGAGTCTGGTTGTATTATTTTCACAGTGATAGGGAGCGAGCGAGCGAGACAGTGCGCCATTTCTGCAGGACTAGCCTTGCATGTGAAAGTGTATTCCGCTCTCAGCTCCTGGCCTGAAGGTGGCCAGGCCCAGCCCCCCGGTGCACCCCAGAAACATGAGGGGCTGCCTTTCCCACAAGTAGCAAGGATGTTTACTGGTCATGTGTCAAATAGGGGAGAATCAAGTGCGTCCTCTCCTCAGCAGGGAGTTGGCTTGACAATGATAAATATTTGTTGAGCCTAAGTGTGTGCATGTGTGGTTTCCTCCCTCCAATCTCAGAAGAAAACTGGGAGGATGATTCCACAATGATGGACGCATCCCTGAAGATCTCTGTGCCAGGGGTCCCATCTTTGTGCCAATATGAGACTGTGAAATCCAGTTGTGCCAGCAGCCCCTGACTAATCTGTGCAGCATGGCTTCTGTTCTCTAGCACTACTCCCCTTTTCCCCAGCAACAGCTCTTGGTGCCAGCCAGGTTCCTGAAGGCAGGGAGATCAGAGGAGATGGGGGCTGCTGCATGGCTATGGGTCCTTCTGCCCTCTAGATTGCTTAGGTCAGGTTGGCAGTGACTGAAAATGGTCATCCTCTGATGGTCTCTCTGTGGCCTGTTCAGTGCCTCAGAGAGCAGTGTTCTCATCGACTGTGTCAGGACACATTACTGTGTCACCACTCAGCAGTAGGGGTGTCATGGAGAGCTCAGACAGGGACTGGATTCAGCGTAGGGGAGTGGAGTGGTGTGTTCTGTAGGGCCACGCATGCCTCCAAGCATATCGCAGCCTGCAAAAGGTTGAGAACTGTCTCAGTGGGTAAGTACCCTCATTTCAAAACCTGTCATCCCAGCAAAAACTCTGCCGCTGCCCACCACGGTGTACCCTGACACTACAGTGGTTGGTGGGTGGGTTCTTACAGAGAAGCCAAGAACTGACTGGGCCCTGGAGACAGAGCTGCAGAGGAGAGACACTGAGGAGGATATGGGTGATTCAGTGTGGTCTGCGTTGTACCTAGTCTGAGGCGAAGCCAAGGGCTTCAAGACTTGCACCATTAATAAGTGATAGCACCTGGCCCCAGAGGGTGTCGTACGAAGGCACAAGAAGACACTTGCGTGCAGCCTTTTGCCAGTCTTGTGTTTTCTTCTCAGACCTCAGCCTTGTGAGCTGGGAGGGCGGGTGTGCAAGACACATTGCCCCTGCTGCATCTGTCAGCTCTTTTCTTCAAGCCTCCCTAGGTAGCAATTGTGTGCATTGAAAATGTGGCTGTGCTGTCAGTCCGCTGTTAGCCAGCCTGGACGCTGTATTTACAACTCGCTATGCAGGAAGCTGTGTATGGCTGTATTTGTGGTCCAGCATTTCTGTCCTCCGTTCTTTAGCCTCCTGACTAGGCTGCAAGCACAGATCCTCTGTCCAGACTTCCAGATTACTGTCTGTCTCTGGTGCAGCTGTGGCAAGCAGTCATGCGAACCATTTTGGTGGGCGCCCTGTGGCAGTGCACGACTTGTTAATGTCCGTCATGCAGACTGGGCAACATGTTCTGCCTTGACCGCCATGACCCTGGGGACAGGTCTGATAGAGCTCCTGGCATATTGAAACCAGTGAGATTCGAGAGAAGTCTTCTGTGAACTCTGTCAACTTCCTCTACTTCCCAACTTCTTCATCAGAGGTGGGACCAAAGAGGGGCTCTGAGCCTGGTGTCAAGGAGTGTCCCAGAACAACATCTCTTGGGGACCATGGGAGCGGGAGCAAGTAGCTTTTAAATTAACCCTTTGCCTCATGTTTTTGTCACATTCAGGAAGCGGGGAAGAGGTGATGTATATAGGCCCTCTTCATCTTCCCCTTCAAGTCCTTTCCCCATCTTTGTTCATCCCATCCTCCTCTGACCCCTCACTCTTGATATTCCCCCTCCTCCTCCCTTCTCATGGCCCCTAAACCCACTCCAGCAAAGAGCTATATGTATGGAGCATGGGCAGCACCTGGCCCTCCCATTCCTTCATCCACCCGCAGCTATGCGCTTCCTCCACATGCTGCCACTCACGGGTGTGCAGAGCCGCCTTTTCCACCCACCCTTCTGCAAACCCTACTTCAGTGAATCCTTGCTGGGCTTGTCCCCTGATGACCGAGGTCTCTGCATCTCGCTGCCTCTGTATCATATGTGGTGGTGGGAGCTCAGGGGCCCTGTCTTGCTTGCACATTCTCTTAGGTACCGCAGATGAGAATGGTGCTTTGCAATAATAGTGGTGGTGATATTTCAGGGAATATCAGGCCTTGCTGGGTACATCAGGGAGTTGGCATAGAGCACTAGCCAAGTTCATCGAGTGCATGGCTCAGGCATTACCCGTCATTTTCCCATAACGTTCGCTGAAGTCAGAGCTCCTACGGGGTTGGTTTGTTTGGTTTTTTTTTTTCCAAGGGGGCTGTTAAGTAGTGCCATGCAGCCACCACTAGAGGATGCCCAAGAGCAGCTGATGCTGCACATGGGCCGTGGGTACAGAAGCCCTTCAAGCTGTGTGTCAGCAGGATGGCAGGAGCGGCTGTCAGAAGGATGCAGAAGGAAAAGGTCTTTGAGTGGCCCTGTCACCCTGGATGTGATAACCCCACTGAAGGGAAGCTGCTGACTCTGGGTACTCGCTAGGGTTCAGAGCCTGTTTCAGGGGGATGACATGGGGGCCTAGCCATCTTGTGTGGTTATAATAACCTTGCTTGTAAACTACTGGGGGGGCGGGATTTTTGGTACAGTCTCTGGTGGCAAAGCGGGCTGCAAAAATGCTGGAAAGGGATGGGTGAGTGTTGTTCTTTCAGCAAAGAAGCACCCGGGGCCAGGCTCAAGGTGAGCTGTGGCAGATAGAGTCTGACCCCATTGAGCAGTGGAGTTCTGCAAGGAGGACATTTTGGTTTGGGTGTTTGGACAGAGAGGAGGAAGAGATTCCTAGATGAAATGGCCAGAAGGGAACACTGTGACCTTCTTGCCTACTGACCATATAGCACATAACATGGGGCTTCACTGAATTAATTCCTCTTTGCATTAGAGGAGACTTGTTAGAAAAAACTCCTCACTTGATTTAAAAAATTGCCTGTGGTAGAGAATCCACCACAAGCTTTAGTCACTTGTTCCAGTGGTTAATTCCCCACTCTGTGAAGCATTTGTACCTCCTTTCCCATCTGCCTTTTTCCGTTTTCAGCTTCCAGCCATTAGCTTGTGTTAGACCTGGGTCTACTAGATTGAAAAGCAAGCCCTTTATTATCAAATTTCTGGTCCCTTTGTGGCTACTTCCTAACGGGGACCAAGTCACTCTTTCACTTTGTCTTTGATCGTGTAACTGAGCTCCATGAATCTCTCACTGGGTGGCCTTTCTCATGGCCTGAATCTCTCCAGTCTATCAACAACCTTCTTGAATTGTGGGGGCCAGAACCGGGCCTGGTAGTGCAGCTGCAGTCACACTAGTGCCAAATGTGGAGGCGGATTAAAAGTCACCAGTGGCTGACTTCCTGATGCCATGGTGACTTCATGGAGCAAAACTGCACAATCTGATGGCCCTTGAGCACCATCCAGACATCCTGCCTCCTGGCAGGAAGCCTCAGGTCCCTGGCTGCAGCTCTGGTGGCCTTAGCAACTTCTTTATCACTGGCAAAATTCACAAGACTGGCAGTGCTGGTGTTGCTTCCCTTCCAATGCTAGCCCTGCCATTGCTGATCAGACATTGGGAAGGACACTTATGGCTTGTTTACACAGGGACCTTCAGGAAAATTAATCTGAATCATCTCTTCAAGTACATTAGTAAAACCGCATTAAATCCCAGCATATTGGCTCTCACTTGGAATTAAAGTGGCCTTAATTTGGTTTATCTTAATTCACTTTGAAATGAAGGCCACTTTAATTCTGAATGAGAGCCTCCACACCTGGATTTAATGTGGTTAACTAATCCCCTTTACATTCACTCCTTTAATTAATGTGGATTAGTTGTTCTGATTGTTCTCATGTAGACATGCCCTTGCACTCAGAATCAGGCACCTCCTGCAGATCTAAACTTAGGCAGAGGTCCCAAGCGTCCAGGCCTGTCCGAAGCAACTCAGTTATTTTCAGTCCAGTTGTGCTGTGGAGAAGAGTGTTGTCTAGTGGTTGGTGCAAGAAGCCTGGAGGCTGGTGCTGCTCCTGGCTCTGGAAGCAGTGGGTGGGCTCATTGCAGTGCAAGACAGTGGGAGCCAGCGTTCCTGCTCTGTCTGCCAGCCTGTTGCTGGCTTGCTGCTTGGCCTTAGATAAGTTATTGTGTAACTTCTCAGAACTGGAGGCATTTTAGCCCCAGCTGTGCACTGTGCTGGTGGGTGCAGGGTCTGCACCATCAGCTGTGGCAGAGATCAGAGCCATCTTGACAATGCGAGAGAGACTTCAGTACCCATTGTGGTTGCTGGGAGTCGGCAGAGGTGGGTGGGGAAGCAGCAACAGGGCCCAAAGCAGTGCAGCTGAGAAAGGAGGATGCCGCTGAGCCCTATGTGGGCAAGGCACCAGGTCTGCCTCCAATGGCATCAGAAGGACCCTTGACCTAGCACAGTATACCTCATGCACCGGAGTTCTGCGGGCAGCTGGGCCTGGCCTACGCTGGCTGTTTGCTCAGACAGTGGCCGGTATCTGGATAGTTGTACCAGCCCTAACGTAGGTAGTTTACCAGGATTTATCCTATCCTTTACACTGGTATGGCTTGCCCCTGGGCTGAAGCAATAATAGGGTCATGCTATGTTGTGTGACATGCCAGACTGTTTTGGAACTAGCCGTGGGATCAAAGTTGGCACCTTGGAAGCTAAAGATGAGACCCTCCCTGGCCAGAGCAAAAGTGCCAGCCCGATGAACTAAGGGGTGGCTTGAAGTTATCAACAAGGAGTTGTGTGGCACTTTAAGACTAATAGATATATTTTTTGCATGAGCTTTCGTGGGAGAAGATCCCACATCCTCAGATGCTTCGAACATGGGTGAACTTACAGAAAGGAATGAAACTAAATGCAAGGGGGTGACCTGATCCTATGTTTTACACCCCCTTGCATTTAGTTTCATTCCTTTCTGTAAATTCACCCATCTTTGAAGCATCTGAGGAAGTGGGATCTTCTCCCACGAAAGCTTATGCAAAAAATAGATCTGTTAGTTTTAAAGTGCCACACAACTCCTTGTTGTTTTTTCACTGGACTAGACTAACACGGCTATCCCTTTTAAAATTGAGATTATCAGTCTGCGTGGCCCTGCCACCACTAGAGGGGGACAGAGTGCCACCCCATGGCTTCATGGAGCCCCACCAGAACAGCTGGACAGAAGGACAGAGCAAGGTGTTCCTCTCAGCTCTGGTTAGTAATAAGGCTGCCGGTTTCTTTGAGAATTCAAGAGCTGGATGAAGCCGGGGGCACCCTGGGGTCGGTGGCATGTTTCTGCTGGAGGACTGTGTGGATTGCAGTGTGGCTCAGAGGATGGGGGATGCCCTGAAGCCTCAGGCTTGTAGGTCATTGGTTTGAATCTGGCCTAGCCATGCAGCAGCAAAGGCTGGTCTTTCCTTGGCTGCTGTGTGGAACATGCTTGGCACCTTGTGCTGTTTCCTAGTTGACAAGTATATGAGGCAGAAGCCCCATCCCTGTGAGCAACACTGCAGTGGTACCTCAGTGGTCACACTGAGGAGGTTGAGGGCGAATGGGCTGTGAAGGTTAAACTGCCCTCTCCCCTTAGAAGGATGTGGCAGTTCTGCTATCCCTGCTTTGTGCTGCCCTGGAGTGTGTATGGAGCTCCCCTAAAATCCAGCCACTTGCTTTGATGCTTAAATGTGAGCTGAGCATTTTGCATCTGGTCCTCCTGCAGATTCTGGCCAGGGTTCCCCAAGTCCCCGTGGAGCTGACGCTTGAGCATGTAGTGTAAAGGCCGGCTAGGAGCCACACAGCTGCCGCACTCTGAGAGTAGCAGTCCAGACTTCCCGGTGGACCAGGATGGAGGCTCATTGGTGGGAGGAGGGGCAGGATTAGCAGTGGGGGTAGGGGGCAGGATGGAAGTGCGCTGGCAGAGCTGTATGAGGGCTCCATACCAAATTAGCAGTGCTGCTGTGGGTTGGGTCAGTGTGGAGTTTGCATGGTGCTCATTTGCAGAGCTTGTCTGCACAGTGCCTGACTGTGGCCCAGGTGCCTGGAGACCATTTGGAAGGCAGCAATGCGTGTCCAAGTTGCTTGGTGGCAGGGTTGTGGGGTAACCTCCCCTTGGTTGAAATGCTGGCAGAGTTTGGGAACAAGCCGTGGAAAGTATGGCTCAGCAGGGGAGGGCTGGCACTAGTGCCTTCGCCATAGCTCAGGGTATAGCTACACTGGAGCCGTAGGTTGATTTAAAGAAGGTTAGGTTGACCTACAGACTCCTGCAGCCACACTGGCCTTTTATTAAGTCGATTTTAAGTGCTTCCTTAAGTTAACTTAATTCCACCACCTCTTAAGGTTGGCTTAATGCTTAAGTAGACCTTATTAAGTTGACTTAAGCCAATGTAGACAGGGAACAGAGGCAGCCTTTGGCAACTGGGGGCCCTAGGCGAAGACCCATTGTGGAGCCCCGTAAAGGCCCCCATTGCCACCCTCACCATGGCCCCAGTTCCCCTCCCACCCTAACCACCACCCCACAGTCCCAACTCGCTGCCGCTGCCCCATCTACAGCTCTGCCCCCCCACCTTGGCTCCCTCTTGTGGCCCTGGCTTTCCCCCACCCCAGCCCCAGGCCCAGCTCCTCCTTGCAGAGTGAGATGCAGCTTTGCCTTCACGCCCACTGGTTCTGCAAACCCCAGCATCTTCCTTGCTGGTTTCCCACTGCCCCTCTGCCCTTTCCCTGTCCCTGACCACCCTAGATGGCTTCCCCCCCTTACTGCCTGCCAGAGCCAGAGGCTTCACTGGCTGCCCTCCCTCACTCCAGCGGCAGAGCAGCGCTCCCCGCCTACCTCCAGCGGGCATCACCTCGCCACTGTTCCAGGGAGAGGAGAGTGGCACGTGTGAAGCTGTGACTTGTGTCCACTCCAAAGAGTTCAGGCTGCTTCTTTCCCAAGCCCTGGATTGGGTCCGTTCAGCCCTGAAGTGGCCAGGTCAAAGTGGCCTGAACTCTTCCGAGTGGCTGCTCCAGGGCCCTGGTCCTGCAGGCGGCAGATTCTTGCCTGCTGCTCTCCTCTCCCTGGAACAGTGAGGAGGAGCAGCAGGCTGGAGGTAGGCCGGGAGGGCTGCTCTGGTCCCCCTGGAGGGAGGGCGGGCAGCACAGCCTTGGGCTCTGGCAATACATGCCCCCTGCTTTCCCAGTGAATGCTAGGGTCCATGGTGGTTCACTGAGTTAAACGAAGCAGGCGACCACCTCTGCAGTATGCTGCAGCTCGGGGGCCCTAGGTGACTGCCTGCTTTGCTTACCCCAAAAGCTGCCTCTGACGGGGAAAGCCTTTAAGTCAGCCTAACTGGCACTTTCCCAGTGCAATATGGGACAGCTAACCACAACACCCCACTCCTCCATCGACCTAGCACCTGCCAGTATGGATGCAAGCAGTCAACGGGAGTTCTCAGTGTGGACTCTCTAAGTTGACAGTGCCAGTGCAAGGCGGTAAGCCTGGTAAGTGTTGCAGAGGGGTGTTGACACTTGAGGGGCATCAAAATGGGGTGCACGCTGTTATGGCGTGCTCTGACTCATTCGTCTGCGTCAGCGTCTGCTGCGCTTGCAGGGGGCGCCAGAAACAGTAGCACCATTCCTGTAAGTCGACCTTGTTAAGTCGACTTAACAGAGCCTCCAGTGTGGACATTCCCTCAGTGTGTTTCTGCCTGAGTTGCCCTGCAGTGAACAGAGCTGTGGCAGCCAGAATAGGCACCTTGCCCCAGTAATGCCTAGGACAGCCCAGTTGGCTGGAAGAAGCCAGAGCCCCAGGACAGTGAGCCCAGGGATGATGGAGCCAGGTCCCCAGCTGCTACCAAAGATGGACGCTCCAGGTTTGACTCTAGGCGGTGGAAAATATAAAGAGACCTGGACAGGAAATTTATGGGGGGAGGATGTGGAGCAGAGGGGGCCATGGGTCCCCAGCCTAGGGAAGCCCAAGGCAGATAAAGGGCTCAGCCTCCTGCATTCGTGAACCTAAGTGTGTCTCCTCAGCCTGTGTATGTAGCGGTGCAGCCTGACAAGAGTCCTGGAGCTCCCAGAATTGGAACCTGGCTCTGGATTTCCCAGCTGAGGCCACAGCTCCAGAACAGATCAACCTCCCTTCCCCCCACAACTGGGGTTGAATGTGCCAAGACACCACTGTTGGAAATCTGGCTCACTGGCTTGGGCCGGTCTCTAGCTGAGTGGTGATGCTCAGGGAGCCTTTAATCTCTGTGCCAAGGGCCCATCCTGGCATTGCAGGGTGAGAAGTGCAAGGCAGGCCAACATCTCAGGAGCAGCACCCTCTGGTGGTGGTTGTGAAACATGGCAGCATGTTGGACTCTGGCGGTAGCTCCCAGAGCGAGGAAGGTGTCAAGACCCATTCTGCACTCCCTAGAGCCGGATTCTGCTCACACCTCCTGCATGGAGAACAGGATGGGGCTCCACTCTCCTGTCCCGTTATCAAATGCTAAGGAGATATGGCAGACCTGAATCTCAGAGGAAGGCCAGTTTTGTGACTGATCCACTGGGCGGGGACTCAGGAGATCCAGGCTTGGGTGCTGGACCAGCCACCTCCTCTGAATGTGCCCTTGGGTGAGACGCTTCACCTCTCTGCATGCCCACCTGCAAATGGGGGTGGCTGTGCTGTTTTTCTTCTGAAGGCCCATCTCAGCTGTGAGCAGTGTGTGTGCAGTGCCTTGGGGCTCTTGATCTCACCATGCTGCTGAGGCTCTGCAACCTTGTGAAGCCATTCAACCCTGGGTCAAGTGAGTGGGAAGTGCTGCTGTTCTTCCTGGGCAGCTGCTGCCGTGGGATAAGGCCAAGATGTGCTGGGCCCATTAGTCCTGCGGCAGACAGTGAACAGGAGGAATGTGAGCAACCGGCCCAAGGTTGCACAATAAGTTAGAGTAGAGACTGGTAGTGTGACTTGCTCCAGTCCCCCAGTGGACCACACATTCTCAGCAGGGTTTCTGCCATGCCTGGGGGCCCAGTGGCAGTTGTTTCTCTGCAGATTGGTAGATCTGCATGATGAGCCCTCCATGGCTGGGGTCACAGAGGATGGGCTGTCCCAGTAACATTGCAGCCCCTGCAGCACGGTCCCAGGCAGGTCTCTGAAAGAATGGGGGAGCAGAGATGAGCCAGAGTGTCAGGCTGTGCTGACGTCTCTGCTGGGGAAGAGAATAAAAAGCCTCTAACAGTTTTATGGCATTCCAATGAACAGATCGATATTGTTTTCTGAAGTTCTCCCCTAGCTGCACGCCGACTGCAGCAGCCAGCAGAGCTGGCGTGGTACAGGAGAGAGACCGAGCAAGGCACAAGGTCAGACAAGGTCACTGGAAGGCCCCTTTGAGTTTGTCTGCACTCCAGCTTCTCCTGTATGGCTTTGAAGGGAAAGCACCCTCCACTTTGGGGAAGCTCCCCTGACATTCAGGGCTCCACTTGAGCCTCCCGGTGTCCTCATTTATCATGTGCCATTGTTCCCTGGGGAATTCCAGTGTGCTTTGAAACTCAGTAACACTGAGTCCTGAGACTGGCTCCACCACAGAGGTGAGGGGCTGGTTTCCAGGGTTGGATTTTTTATTTTCTAGATGTGCTGAGCAGCCGACAGCGTCCATTTGGCCAATTTAATTACCTAATGAGAGAGATAGAAAAATCTGCCTTTTGACCCATTTCAGGATCACCCCTGCTGGCAACAATCTGATTTTTCCTTTCTGTGGCACGTTCCTGCTGTGAAGCAGCCTATAGCTCTCCATGGAGGGGTCTTTCACCTGCTGCGGGAGTGCAGTCACCTCTGGGTGGGATGTGGCAGTTTTTTTAACAGATCACAGCAAGCTACACAGGAGGGGTTTTTTTAGGAAAGGTAAAGGAGAAGAATCCTGCATCCAGTTGAAAGGGCAGGGCCAGTGGCTGGAGGTGGGATGTAATTAGCCAAGCTGGAATTTGGACTGGATCTGTGGTGGAAATTGTTAATGAAATCTTTAATGACCAGGGACGGGACCTTGATTTATTTTTCAGGTCACATTTTAAAAGAGATTTGGACAGGACCTGATTGTGTCTTTTTAAAAACCTGTTTGCTTTGTTACTAAGAGGGAGAGTGATGTTTAGCTTCGGTCCCAGAAAGCTTTGATAGCGACTCATCCAGAACAAATGACCCTTCTCTTAGACAGCATCTTATTAAAAAGAAACTGCCCGGCAGCCCAGGGAAAACAGGAAGCATGGAAGCTTGTCTGGTGCAGAGAGGACAGCTAACCTTCCACTTGTGACCCAGCCTCTATAATGTGTGGATGAGGCTGTCTCCCTGCCTCCTGGAGCCCCCACTCAACAGCCTCGGCTCCCCTTTCCTCTGCTGGTGTGCCCTGGAACAGGGTGAGAGGAGTGGAGTTTCCAGGTTGTGTTTGCTCCATATGAATGGGGCAGGGGGTGCACCTGGGGATGTTCCCTGAGTTGTGGGAATTGACTTGGGAATCACATGCTGTGCACATGCACTCTCTTGCAAGTGTACCCCTGTGGTGCAGATACTGGTGTCAAGAGGTGCCTGAGCCAAGGCAGGCCTCATGCAGCAGGAGAACGGGAGGCCCGACTCTTGTTTCTTCAGCCTTCCTGATCCCATTGTTGGTTCTTCTGCAATCCTGCCCTCTGGACCTGGACCGTATCCCCCGCACCCTCCGCCAGCCCTGCTGCTTACATCCCTCTCTTAATTTGGCCCCTTATGTGATTCATCAACACCATTCTCTTGTTGCCTATGTCCAATGCCAGCTCCTTGCCCTTGTCTTTACTGCTTGTGTCCTGCACTCACTTTGCTCTGCCCCTTTATACCTAGAATCCCACTCTTCTCTCCCAGCAGCCAGTATGCCAGGCTGCCCTCTCCTTCTTCCTTCAGGATTTGCCCAGGCACCAACGTCCTGGGTATTCCCCACTGCTCTTCCAGCGGGGGCACTGGCTGGGTGCCAAGTCTCATTCACCCTGCTGGGTCCCCAGGCCCCTGTGTGTCCTAGGTACTCCAGTGAGCCTATGGCCAGCACCTGGTGAATAAGAGAGTCCAGGTGACTTGGGCAGGGGAAGGGAGTCTGGGGCAGTAGGGGGAGTAGCCTCTTCATAACTGTGTCACATGGAGGGAGAGAAGAGGCTGAGACTGGAGGAGCTGTCAGTAACCACCCTCTGCTTTCCCTTCTGCCTCCCACTGCCCTGCCCACCTCCTGGCCTTCCTGCTCTTGCCAGGATCCTCCTGTGCTGCTAACTCACAGCTGAGTGCCAAGGGTCATGAGATTAGCTTAAAATACTGAGATTTATAAACCCCTAAAGTCAGGTTTCTTTCCACCCTAGGATTTGAGCTGGTAGGGGGCCCGAGGCTCTAGCAAAGAGCCTGGAAACAAGGGCTAACTAGTGACTGGGTCAGCAGTGAATGGACCTCTGTACCCTGGCTTGTTTTCTATTGCTGGGTCAGAGATGCCTGTGAGAAATAAATGTCACATGGAGAAAGCAACACAGCCAGTGCTGTTGGAGATGGCCAGCTACAGGCCATGGTCCAGGTCTGTAAACACGAGCTGTCAGGCCCTCCAGCAGCAATAGGCACAATGATCTCTCACCTGGCACAGGATGCTGGGTGCTGCTACAGCTCTTACAACACAGCCAGGATGAAATGCAAGACAACAGGGTTTGACCTAAGGCAGGTCCCCTCTGCACAGCTTTACAGGATGTGTGGAGGGACAGGACCTTTCCTTGCAGCCTGAAGGCTTTGCCTTCCACTCTATGTTCCCTCTAAGCTGTGCACTTGTGCGGACGCACACAACAAAATAAAGCATGCACAAAAAAATTCAACAGTGCACAGAAGAAGGCGATTTCAAGTAAACGTTTCAAATAAGGTTGAGTAGTTTATAAAATCATCTCCATCACCAGATCAAAATAAAATTTAGATATTATTTGAATCATAAACAATTACTTCATTACACTCACAAGTCTGACTGCACTCACTGGAGTGCACACAAATTTGGACACTGGCTCCTAAAATTTGCACAAAATAAAATTTTTGCACACACAGCCTATGAAAAATTAGAGGGAACATTGCTTCCAGTAGCCAGAGGCCAAGGGAGAAGCAAGCCACATTCAGCTTCCTGGCTGAGCTCTGGGAGAGTCCCAGTAGAGACTCCTTGCTCCAAAAGCACCAACTGTGATGCCCTTCCCCAGCTGACCCATGCCAAGCAGCTCCCACACCCAGATTACTTATCATCAGTGTAGTGTGGGCCTGCCTGTTTCAAACCCTTTCCAAGTCCCAGTGAGTCTGGGTTGTGAAACCTAGGGGTAGAGCCTTGCAAATCCACAGATATCCATATTATATCTGCATCCATGGATACAGTGCGAATATCCGCAAACCATTCTTCTGGATGCAGATCGGATACAGTTCTACATATTTTTATCTGCGCAGAGTTAGAGCCCTGCAAATATGTGGGTATTGGCGGATATCTGCATTATATCTGCAACTGCGGATACAACGTGGATATCCGCAAACCGTTTCTTGAAGATACAGATCCACATATTTGTATCTGCACAGGGCTCTGAGGGCAGCCCAGAAGGGGGATAGATTGTCTGAGAACTAGGTAACTTCAGACAACACTGTGGAGAAACTAAGCCACACTACACATCTGAGGCCAGCCCCAGAAATCCTGGCTCTCAAGCCCCCCTCTCTGCTGCTCTGTTCCCTGAGGTGCCATGGTGCTGGCTCATTTCCCTTCAACCAGAAAGTCCCAGAGGGAGTGTTAATCTGTCCCCAGGGGTGCTGCACGTTTGCAGAATCAACAGATCAGCTAGTGGGAGCTTTTCCTCCCTCCACTCCAGGTAGTGCTCTCAGCAACAGAGCCAGACATGTGCTGAGAGCAGGGATCTGCCACCATTCCCCAGAAAGCTGAAGGGCTGGACGCACTGGGCACTCCCCACATGAGCTGTCAGAGCCACATCCTGCCAGCTCATCTCTTCATCTCTCCATTGCTGGATCTTTAGTGCTGCTTTCCCAGCAGTCTTGGTTTTCAACTTCAGTCAGCGCCGGCTCCTCCACAAGGCCTAGGCAAGGGGTCTCGGCCCTGCCCTACAGGGCACCTCGCCCAGCCCCCTTGGTCACCTCAGTCTCAGGCTCCGGCCAGGGCACCTCTCCCTGTAGTGCTTGAGGACCACAGGGCTGTGGAGTCACACTTTAGCCGGTTTACACTGGTAAAGACATAGTAATGTGTCCTTGGGGAATGCTTCCAGCATAGGAGGTCCCCAGCCAGCTCAGGCTTCACGTCCCCATCCCACCACAGACACACATGGCACAGAGGACATGGTCAGGGCAGTCCTACCTTCCGGCAATGCCCCCAGTAGCAAAACCCAGGGCTGCCCTCAGCGCTGTTCCTGTTTTTGCTGGGGGCTGTATTAGCCCCAGCTTAGGGGAGGGAAAAGCCTGTATGTTTCCATGGGTGCAGAGGTGACTCGCACACATTCACTGTGCATCCATCAGGTGGTACTGATCTGTAGTCACTGGGTCAGACTCAGCTCTCGGGGGCGGGGGGAGAGGAAGCATTTTTCATCCCCTGTTCATCCTGGAGCTGTCTTGTCTTTGTTCCTTCTTAAACCTCCCTTTTGGGTCAGCAGGGTCCCTGGATCCTTGTGTTTGAGTTGTAGCTCTCCATGCTCGTGTATCAATGTCTCATGTAATGATGGCACTGACCCTGCTAGCTGAGGCTGGAATGGAAACTTTGGCAGTTTTTCTCCCATCAGGGTTCGATCCAATTTGCAATATAAAACCCCCAATCTGTGAATTAGCTGCAAGAATTCACCCTTTGTGCTGGACAAAGAGTATGTGATGGTATCGCTAGAACTTTTCCTGGCAAGGATATATGCTATAGAGACCCATGGCCAGGTGCGCAGCAGTAATCAGCTTTATCTCTCACGCACACTATTCTACAGCTAATCTGCTAGCATTAAAAGAACTGCCTGGGTGTTAGCAGTTGCCATTCAAGTGCCACAGTCTGGGGAGTCGAGGTGGCCTGAATCAGTCCTGCCACATGATTTGATGTGCTGGTGCTAGGCGGCTTCTTTCAGCTGAGAGCAATGCCTGAGGGCCCTACCACCTCTGAGGAATTGGAAGCTGCAGTGTGAACCCTACGATGTCTCTCAGTTTCAAGCCCATGTTTGCATTTTGCCTTCACTACATTACATTGGCTCAGTGCTTAGCACAGTGGATTGCTGATTCTAATTAGGACTCCTCAGTGCTATTGTATTACAAATAATGATTGTTGTGTGGTGTTGCTGAGTGCTGTTAAACAATTGCTGTGTTCCACCCCAGAGGTGGTGCATGACGTGATGGGAGCCAGGTGGGGGATATGTAATGTGCATGACATTTAGGAACTTGATGGGTGGATCTTTCAAGGGAAAAATAACTGCTTAGTGCCATCTGTGGTTTAGCCTGACCTTTGAGGATTCCTCTGAACAGGGACAGCAGAGGTTCATTTGAGTTTAGGCTCTCAAAACTAGCTGACATCTCATTATTGGCTGCAGCAGAGTATCTGCCTGCATGGCTAGACCTGAAAATACAAACTGAGTGGAAGTGCTCTGTGCTGCTCCCTGCAGGTAGAGTTCCACCAAACAGCTGTGCAAGAGAATTCTTGATCCTCAATGCTTGTGGTGATGTGGAATGAATCTCATGGCATGCACTGGCCTTCTCGCTCCCCCCCACCCCATACCAGAGGGGATGTGAAAGAGGTCACCGCTTACCTTCCCTTTGAATAACTAGGAGAATGCTGGTGCTGACATAGGGCTGTCGGGGTGCAGGGGAGAGGGAGTGCACAGGAACTGCTGAGTCAATGTGTTCCCACCAGCAAATTTATTTCTAAGCAAAGTACACATGTCTGTGCCCTGGCTACACGTGCATGCATATATGCTCCTTTAAGCCCTGAATGCCTGTTTCCATCAGTAGGAATATCCCAGTGTATTGTTGTGAATGGGAGCTGAAAGCTCAGCCTCTTAGTGGCTATTAAAAGAACCGATGACTCTTTCCTGAGAGTGCGCTGTGTCCCTGTTGTCTTTGGTGCAGAGGAAGGCAATCTCCACCCCAGAAGCAGCTGCATTTTAGTGAAGATCTCTGTATACAGGGGACTCTTGTTTCCCTTGAAGTCTAAAGATACAACTGTCTGGAGAGCCCATGACCTTATTCCTGTCTGCACGCTGGTTATACAAATGCAAGGAAATATGCACAAAACTCCTCAGGGTTTTCTTAGGGATGGAGGTGGGAAGGAAATAAAGCTGAGCTGTGTCTGGTGGGAAAGTCAGGGCTCCAGGAACTAGTCCAGCCTGTTCCCTTCATCGAGACCCCCCACACCAAACAGCCACTAGCTTTCTTCATGCGTGAGACTACCACCCCCAACCGGGCACAAGTTAACTCCCCACTGATGGCAGCCTTTGGGGTTGCCCTTGTGCCCAAGGAGGGAGATTTCTGTGCTGTATTGGCTGGGCCAGAATGAAAAGCAAAGGAACAAGATAGGGGTGAGTTGGGTTTGTTGCTCACAGAGGTCACCTTGAGAGCTGCTGCTAGCTGGAGCTGGGCTGGCTGCTTTTCCTCCCTGTGTCTGGGTCCCCTCCTCAGCATCAGGGAATCCCAGAAATGGGTGACAGCTTTGTTCAGCAGCAAGGCAGTGACCGGAGCAGCTGATTAGCTGGTGGCCTCTCAGCGCCCCCCCATCGGCCCCCCCAGGTTGGGGGGAGAGGAGCAAGAAAGGCTAAGGAACTGCAAGGCTGGCCCCCAGGAGCCCTTTTCCGGAGGGCCGTGGGCAGACTGGTGCCTGTGCCATGGAGGCCCACGTTCAGTAACTGCGGAGCTGTTGGTTGTTTTCAGACGGTTCCTCTGAGCCGTGGTTTGTTTGTGTAAATATTTGGACGAGTCTCAGGCATGATTATTCAGCAGCCTGCTCCTCATGAATATTCACAGGCCTCCAGTGACTGCTTCTCCGCTCCCCCATGACTATGGGCCTAAGGCCAGGGAGATGGGCCATGAAGGAGGGCAGGGGTCTGATGCCAGCAAGGAGAGGAGTTGGCAAGCGTGACTGGTCCGCAGCCCCACAGCTCTGCCACTGCCCTGCACTGGGTGCTTATGCCGTGGTGCCCACATGCCACTGTGCCCTCCTGTGATAGGTGCAGGGTGCTGGTGACCAAGTGTTCTCAGCACCTCTGGGACTCCCCAGCTGCCAGCGACAGTCCATGCCACAGCAGCTTCACTCACGGTGTGGGTGAGAGCTGGGTAGCGGGGCCTGGATGCCCCCCTGACCCTTTGGCCTCACAGTAAGGCTGTGTTCACACAGCCCTCTTATTTCGAAACAATAGAGGTTGTCTCGAAATAAGATTTAGGCTGTTCACACGACGCACGGTTGTTTCGAAACAAGTTAAACCCCATGCGGGAACGAAACAACGCCGTGCGAACATGTTGTTTCGAAACAACGGTGACTTGTTTCGAAATAACTGTTGCCTGAACCTGCTATTTCACTTTGAGCTTTTTTCCTTAATTCAAATTAACAAACTGTTAATTCGAATTAAGTTATTTCAAAATAAGGCGTTATTTTGATACAAGTTGTTTTGAAACAACCGTATTGAAATAACCCCCTGTGTGTGAACACAGCCTAAGCTTCTAGGGCCCATATTCAGGGTCACGCTGCGCAGGACAGGGAAGCAGAGCAACACCAAGGGAGGTTGCAGAGCTTCTGAAACCTGTCCAGCGCCTCACACACAGTGTCCCCATCTCTCATCTTCCTGTAGTCCATCCTGGCCTTATTGCCTCACCAGTCCCTGCCGCCCTGCTCAGCTTCCTGGATTTATTGGTGCCAGGGGGTCCCACTGGGCACACCGATCAAACCCAAGCCTCCCAGGTTGCAAAGAAAGAATGAGAGAGCCCCTCATTACCCTGGCAGTGGGGAGCCCCCAAAGTGCACTGTGCTGGGATGGGATAGGAGGGGATATGGGAGGGTGGAGCCTAAGGGCAGGTAGAGGAGAGGACTGGACTCCGTGTGTGTGTTCGTGCATTTGTCTCTGGTGCTGGCAATAACTCCTACATTTTGCTCCAGGGAGAAAGAATACACTTCCTGACTCGCCATCTCTGTCTCCTGCTGACTCTGCACCTGGGCTCTTGCTGGCTGGAATTTGTGCCAATCTCCTTGGTTGTGGGGGCTGGCTGGAGCCTTTGGCCCAGCTGAATGAGGACTAAATGCTGTTGCCTGCTGATGGGTGAGATGAGCGTGCTGGGTCTCAGGCTGGCTCCCAGGGCTCCATGACCCAGAAAACACCTCCACAACTGGAGCCAACCTGTGGAAGGCCACAGGCTGATGGGACAAGAGCCACTCTAATTTCTAGCTGTGGTCAGGGCTCAGGTGTAACCCACTGGTCAGCATGTGGGAACATGGCCCTGGCTGCATGATGGACGCATCGGTACCATAGTAGCCGATCCAGCATGGTCCACAGTGGGAAGACCACAGCCTTCCTGCGGCAAAACAGCCACCTGCCTGACCTTTATGAGCCAGATCCTAGCTCATGACACAATAGGATCCCTGGCTGCTACATTCTGGATAGGCACGGGGGCTCTTGACTTCAGCCAGGCATGTATCCAAGGGACCAGGACAATGTCTGCTGGATGAGGTTTCTGTTGCTGTCCTGATGGCAGCTGGGTGTCTACCAGGCCTAGCTGGCTGGTCTTGGTCCCCCTGAGGTGGCCCTGGCTCGAAGTGTCTGTGTGAGGGGAGAGCAGCAGGCATGGAGCTGGGACTGTATGGCTGGCACATGGGGAGTCTCAGCTACTTCAGTTTCCTTCGGGACAGCCATGTTAGTCTAGTCCAGCAAAAAAAACAAGGAGTCATGTGGCACTTAGGCTATGTCCACACACAGGGGGTTGTTTCGAAATAGGTTATTTTGAAACGACTTAATTCGAAATAACAAAAAAAACCAAATCGAAATAAGGGAAAAGCGGGAATCGAAATAGCATGTCCACACTGTGGACTTGCTATTTCGCTTCAGGGGCAGGGCACCATGGGAGGTGTGGCAACATGACCACCTCCCTGGGCCATGTCGGCGGCTATGTTGTTAGCCAATCCTATAAAAGCTGGCCCCAACCTCACTTCCCTGTACACTCTGGCTAGCCAGGACTCTGCAAGCGATGGACACTGCCCGGCTGCCCAGCCAGCGCCATGCGACACAGAGACCCTCTGCCCACCTGCAGAGTGGCCTGCTGATGTGCGACACTCTGCTCGCAGACCCAGATGGTGGGAGCGGGTAGTGCTGTCGACCTGGGGGGACGACCAGTGGAGGAGGAACTTCAGGATGACCAGGGCCAGCTTCAGCCTCCTGGTCGCAGAACTCACCCCACTGCTGCGCCAAAGGGACACCACCATGAGGCCTGCCATCGCTGTGGACAAAAAAGTGGCCATCGCCCTCTCGAAGATGGCCACTCCAGAGTCGCACAGGTCTGTGGTGCACCTCTTTGGCATCAGGAGGTCCACCACGAGCAGCATCCTCCTGGAGGTCACCAGGGCCATCAGCCGGGTCCTGCTGCGACGCCTGGTCACCCAAGGGGAGCTGCAGGACACCATTCCCGGCATGGCCACTCTCGGCTTTCCCAATTGTGCAGGGATCCTGGACACGACGCACATTCCCGTGCGAGCCCCGGAGCACAGAGCCGCGGAGTACCGCAATAGGAAGGGGTACCATTCCATCATCCTGCAGGGCCTTGTGGACCACCACGGCCTGTTCCAAAACTGTTATGTGGGATGGCCAGGGAGGGCCCATGATGCCAGGGTCCTCCATAACTTTGCCCTGTACCAAGGCATGGCGGTGGGCACCTTCTTCCTCCCGCATAACATCAATGTTGGGGGAGTAGAGGTGCCTGTCATCATTGTGGCAGATGCGGCCTATCCCCTGCACCCCTGGTTCATGCGGCCATATGCAGGGCCCCTCGATCCCTCCAGGCAGATCTTCAAGCGCTTCCTGACCTGCTGCCACCAAGTGGTCGAGCGGGCATTCGGCTGCCTCAAGGCTCGCTGGAGATGCCTCCTTACCCACCTCCACTTCGCGGAGAGGACAATGCCGCAGGTGATCAGTGCGTGCGTGGCCCTGCACAACTACTGCAAGCAGCGGGGTGAGCCCATTGCACCTGCATGGGAAGCTGAGGCACAACTCCTCGCCGGGGACTACAAGGAACGCAGACCTGTGCCCCCACCGGAGCAGCCATCCCCAGAGAGCCTTGACAGTGCGCGATGCACTGATGACCACCTTCGCCCTGGAGGAACGCTGAGGGCCAGGCCTGCCCTGCCTCACACCACCCTCTCCCCTGTTCGCCCACAGCCAGCCCCCACCCATCCACCCGCACTGTGAACTACCCCCAAATAAAACCACTCAACACCAAGAATGCATTTCTAACTATTTATTCAACAAAACAGGGGTTGGGGCAGGGAAGGGCTGGGGGGGTTACGGGATGGGGCAGTGTGGGGACAGTCTGGGGGAGGGGGCAGCAACTTGGAAGGGGGAGTTTGGGGAGGGGGCAGCAACATGGGAGTGGGAGATAGATTGGGGGAAGGGAGTGGGAGAGTCTGGATGGCAGGGGAGAGGTTAGGCAGGGCATGTGGGGGGGTCTGGGGGTGGTGTTGTACCCCGCCCTTGCCCACAGCTGCCCTGGGTGAACCCCCTGCAGCTCCTGGAGGGGCCGTCTGCTCCACCAGCTGGCGGAGGCTGGTGGCAATGGCCTTGACTGCGGTCGGGAGGTGGTCACACAGGTGCTGAAAGGCCTGCACCTGGTAGTCGGTGGCCTGCGCCTGGCGCTCCAGGGCAGCAACCACCCGGTCATCTGCTGTTGATGCCTGCTGCAGCAGACAGAGGGCTGAGTCCTGCTGCCAGGCTTGCTTCTGCCGCCAGACCAGGGTGGGTGCCTCGGCCCTCTTGCTGAGCTCCTCCAGGCTCTCCAGCAGTTCTGCCCACAACGGGGGGGGGGGGCCCTCCTTGTCCTCCTCGGTGCCCTTGGGCTGAGGCGTCGGGAGGGTGGTGGTGGCTGGCAAGCGGCTGGGCGACCTGCTGGAGGGAAGCAGAAAACACAATTGGCCCCTGCTGCCTGCTGGCCTTGTCTGTGTGCTGCCTGTCTGCAGCACACACCTCTGCCCGTGGGACATTGCCCTGGGGTAGGGCTACCGGATCCCAAAGCCTCGAAAGGAGGCCAGGAAAGTACCAAGCAGAGGACATTGGAGGACACATGGGAGAAAATGTAGCATGGCTGTGATATTCTTCGATGTTTAGGGGGCCCTGGAACACTTTCCTGTACAAATCAGTATTCTAAGGGCATTCCAGGATACTTCAACCCCTACAGTAAAAAGCCTGACAAAATCCTGTATTTTAAACTGCCTGCCAGACAGCAAATGTGAGGATGGAAAGAAGAACAGGACAGTAAAAAGGGGACCATGTTCTCCTTTTACCCGACAGCTGGGAACCGTACCCTGGAGGTACACATGCTAGTGGTGCGCTGGACTCAGCCACGCCCTGCTCTAGGGGGTCTCCCAAGGCCACTTGCCAGTGGCGCGGCCTGCATGCTCTCCACCCCACCCAAGATGCGGCTGCATCTTTGACACCCAGCCTCTGTTAACCACCCCCAGGCACACAGGGGCCTGTGACCCTTCTGCCACCTGTTGCTCTTGGACCCGTGGCCATGGGGGGGGCCTCTGCACCCGCTGACCCTGTGCCCTACCTGCCCTGGTGCCCGGCCCTGTACCCCCTTGCTGCCCGTGACCTGGAGAGCCCCAGCCCTGTGTGCCTCTGGGGGAGGGGAATACTTACCCATGGGCCTCCAGAGGTCCAGCGAGACATCCCGGGGTCAGTGCTGGAGTCCCCAGGGGCCAGTATGGTGTCAGGCCCCTGGTCCTCCATGCTGCTTTCTGCTGCAGGGCCAGGGAACAGCTCTGGCATGCTAGGGGTAGCCTCCGCTGCCAGTGGTGCTGCGGCAGGAGGCCCCCTGATGGAGATGTTGGAGCCTGTCCCCGCTGCCTCCGGGCCAGAGGATGGGCTCTGGTGCGCTACTGTGTCCACCGCCTGAGCAGGGAGTCCACTGGGCTCTGGCCCCAGGAATGCATGCAGCTCCTCAAAATAGGGGCAGGGAGCAGTGCTCCCTGCCCCCTGGAGCTCCCGGGTCTCCCGAGTCTGAGCATGGTCCTGGAGGTGGGCCTTGACTTCGCTCCAGACCTGCTTGGTGGTCCGGGCATGGCCCCTGTTCGGACATCGCTGCAGCGATGTCCGAATAGATGCCTGGTTCCGGTGAGTGGCCCGGAACCGGGACATGAAGTCTGGATGCTGCCATATGGTGAAGAGGCAGCGCACCTCCTCAGGGGTCCAGACAGGGGCCCTGCGTCGACCCCCTGCAGCAGTGCTCCCCTGGGAGGCCATGCTGCCAGAAGCCTCTGGGCACACTGCCTCACAGGCATGCCCAGGCAGGAACTTCCAGTTTCCCCAGGGCGCTGTGCACCCTGGGAGGAAGGTCAGACTGTTATTTCGAAACCACGCTTGTTTTGAAATAACATGTCCGGACGACAGTTATTTCTAAATGAGTCGTTTCGAAACAGCATGTCCCAACGGCATTATTTCGAAATGACTCGTTTCGAAATAACCATCGTTTTGAAATAGAAGGGGTTTAAGCCGTTTTGAAACGACGGCTCGTGTTTCGAAACAACAGAGCCCGTTGTTTCGAAACAAGAGTACGTCATGTTGACATGCTGGTTCTTATTTCGAAACAACCTCTGTTGTTTCAAAATAAGAACCCTGTGTGGACATACCCTTAAAGGCTAACAGATTTATTTTTCGCATGAGCTTTTGTGGGAGCAAATACCACTTCATCAGATACTTCGAAGAGGGGGAAACTTACAGAATGATTCTGTAAGTTCCCCCCTCTTTGAAGCATCTGACAAAGTGGGATTTGCTCCCTCGAAAGCTCATGCGAAAAATAAATGTTAGTCTTTAGGTGCCACACGATTCCTTGTTTGTTTTTTCAGCTATTTCACACACACCCTTTTGTCTTCTTTGCAGAGAGACTCCCTACCCCTGGCACTGACCCAGTCCTGGTCCACATTTCCCATTTCCTGGGCTGCTTGGGAGGCAGTTAAAACACTTATCTGGGCTGCACAATAGGGCGTGCCTTAATTGGACTCTGTGCCTTCGCTGTGTGGTGTACTGAGTTGGCCACTTCTGTGAGCCCAGCTGCGCTGAAGTCAGCACAGCTTCCTCACCCCCTCCTCAGCTAGCACCTCCAAAATGAGGCAGCGTGTAGTAGGGAGCTCACACATGTTAACCAGGGCCAGGCCTTGGGTGGGTGAGCTCTCACTTGTAGGGCAGAACTGCAGGGAATGGCGCTGTGGCCTTAGGTGCTAGTCCTAGCTAGACAGTGCCAGCAAGGCATTAGTTGGTGCTATGCATGCTCTGCTGGAGATGCATGGCAGAGCTGAGGGCCGGGGTCTGTCTCTGGGTCCTGTGGTGCTTTTGTGGTGACCAAGAGTATTAATGCCAGCTCAGGCAGTTACATTTAAATTCCCACTGGACATGTCCTGCAGTGCTGGGCACTTCCAATAGTTGCTCTTTGAACATATACAGCATGCCACCTTGACGGTGTTTGCATTTCAGTGATGTGGGAGGTGATTCCCATAGATCCTTCTCCCTACGTCACAGGGAGCTTTTACTTAACCCAATGTTCACTAAAAGAATTGAGATCCTTGCTTGCAAAGTCTCTTGCACATTTCAAAAACAGCTAATGGCTGCACAGAGCTGTGGCCTTGTGCTGACAACCAGGACACAGCTTGGATGGAGTTGGTATGACATCAGGACAGGGGTGAGTGGCTCACCAGCGTTTCAGGGACCCTCCCTCTGGGTTTTCTAACACTTTATTAATTCAAGATCAAAAGGGCCATTGTTTAATGGCTTAGCATCCCTTCTCCTCTCCATTGTTAGCGAGCAATAAAGTCACAGCTGGCGCCCTTCACAGCGGAACAGCTGCCTGTCCTACATTGCTCTCTGGTTGCTGTTCCCTGGACATGCTCAGTTCTTGGGGATGTATGTTTTGTTTTGTTTTGAAGCAATAAAATTTTATTGGCTCTACCTGTAGTGTGGCTACAAGTGTAGCAGTACGAACAAGCTCCTACCAGCATAGCTTGGTCCACTTCCCAGCTGGAATAACATAAGCTTTACTAAACCAAACAAGGAGGTCTGAGGCACTTTTGAAGACTGACAAATGTTATTTATCACCTGAGCATTCCTGGGTTTAATCCTTCTTCATCAGATGCATGAAATGACAACTGTAGTATGTAGGTGAATATGTAAATACAAAGCAGGGTAAGTCACAAGGTCAGTTCAGACTTCTTTTTAGCAAACCAAGCAAGTTGTTTTGATCCAAACAGTGTGGAACAATAGATGAGGAAGCGAGAATGTGTATCACCTTGGAACTGGAATTCATATGCAAATTTGACACCATCAGACTGGGCTTGAATAGGGACCTGGAATGGCTAATTCATTACCAAAGGTTCCAGAGAGTAGTCGTGTTAGTCTGGTTTAGCAAAACAAACAAGGAGTCCTGTAGCACTTTTAAAGATTAACAAACTTATAGTAAGTTTCCAGTTTCAAGCGTCTGACGTGGGATTGCTCCCACAAAATCTCATGCAATAAATAAATTTGTTAGTCTTTAAAAGTGCCACAGAACTCCTTGTTTGAGTTACCACAGGTGATTGCCATTCTCACCTTCTCATCTAGTGTTTCACATGGTTTCAATCAAAACAACTTGCTTTGTTTGCTGAAAAAATCTGAAGTGAACTGACATGGCAGAGGGGCATTGCTGGCACATGATGGCATTTGGGCATGTACGTTGGCCAAACCAGACTGTCCCTATGTAAAAGAATAAATGGCCACAAATCAGATATTAAGAATGGTTACATCCATTAACCGACAGGAGAGCACTTCAGTCTCCCTGGACACACTGTAGCAGACTTGAAAGTTGCCATACTTGAACAAAAGAACTTCAAAAACAGACTTCAGCATGAAACTGCAGAGCAGGAACTCGTCAGCAAACTTGATATAATCAGACTGAGTCTGAATAGGGACTTGGAATCGTTGTCTCACTACAAAAAGTAACTGTCCTTGTTCATACATTCTCACCTTCTTTGTGAATGGGCCTCATCTACCTTAACTGAATTGACTTTGTTAGCACTTGCCCGCCCCATTGTAATGTGTCTCAGCCTTGCATGTGTATATATTCCTCCTAACTGTAGTTTCCACTTCATGCATCTGACAAAGTGGGTTGCAGCCCACTAAAGCTTATGCCAAAGAAATTTGTTAGTTTTGAAGGTGCCACAGGAGTTCCATTGTTTTTGCTATATGCAGACTAACATGGCTACCTGAAGAGCTGCATGCGGCTTGCGAGCCACAGTTTGGCCATGTGTGCTCTAACCCCTGCAGCAGTGGTAGTTTATGCAATTCCTGGTCAAGAACCTTCCCTGCCCATGCACTGGTTTCTCCAGCCGACCCGCGGTTGGGCTCCTTCTCCACCTGCTTCCCCAAGTCCCGGGCGCCTTCCCAGCCGACCCCCACCGCCACACTTCCCCCGCTCCTCACTCCAACCCCGCTAAAATCCCCCCTTCCTGCTTGCCTGGCCGCCGGGCTGCTCCCTGGCCACAGGCTGCTGCTGCCCAGACCATCATCAGGGCGGGAAATTTGAAACCAGCGCAGCCCCCTGCCAGCCAGAAGACTGCGTCTTCCAGCTCGCTAAGGTCCATGGCTGGGCTGTCTGCTGCCGGCAGTGATCTGTGTGCCAGAGAGTAATTGTTGCTGCGTCAACACAGCTTACGGGAAACATTGCCAGCGGGGGCTGGGGCCAGAGGTCCGGGGCACTGGTGCTGGGGTTCAGGTCACGTGCCCCGGAGTGCCCAGCGCCTCTGGAAGTTAGAGCCAGATGGTGAGGCTGAGCGGGAGGGATGGCAGGAGGACAGAAGATGAATACATGGTGACAGAATGCAGCAGAAGTCCGACTTCATTGTGTACACCCTGACCAAAGCCCAAAGAATCCTCCAAAGTGATGAGAAGACTGAGGCAGGCATGTGGATGGAAGTGCTTTCTATTGTGCCTTGACCTGTATATTTCTGGTGCTTTCAACAAAAGGAGTAACTGTGTTGGGAATCTTTGCAAGGCCCCTGTCTTGTGTACTTCAGTCATCATGTGCCCCTGAAGAGCTTAAGGCTAAACCTGGGGAAATGGTATGCTCATGTACCTAGAGGGATCAGCACTGAGCCTGGGGATTTGGGGCAGCTGAACTGAGAGGTCCTACTGCTGTGAAGTGGTAACAGGCTGTGTGCCAGGAAGCATGCCAGAGAAGGCAGTGAAAATGACAGTGCTGGTGTCCACCCAAATCATGTGGGTGCTTAAGAGCACACTGGGACAGTGTGGTGGGACCCAGACATAGTACCCTGTTGAGCGCCTAGCAGGGAAAGAGAAACAAGGTGAGTGAGGGAATATTTTTCATTGAACCAACTTCTGCTGGTGAGCAAGCTTTTCAAGCTAGCCACGGCTGCAAGAACTGGTACACTCATTGTCATAACCTGTGTCCATGAAAAGGGGCATTGTTGTGCTTAAATTGTGTCAATAGGCATGCATGTGTTGAAAAGGCAAAAGTCTTTAAAAACAATCACAGCTCAGCCTCAAAACAAAATCATGAGATTGGCTTAAAAATCACAAGACTTTAAAAAAAATCCACAACCACCCAATAAATTCTAGGTTCATTCTCTTTGCCTTCAGGAGTCTGAGCCTCTGCAATATACTCAGGTCACATTTTTTAGTTTTTTCCTGCAGCCATGCTGTTGAGCAATGTCCTTTTTAAAAAATACATGAATGCTGTGATTCTCCCTTCATCTTTTGACTCAGGACTGGAGCGCTAAGGAAAACACCAAACAGGATGAGATTTGCAGTAAAATCATTGGCATCTCATAGGATGTTTTTTCCCAGTGCCCAGCAGCATGGTGTCTGTACAGGATGTGTACTGCCAGCGCTGCATGAATAAACCATGCTATAGTGTACAGGCTCCAAATGACATAAGAGGGTGCATATCTGTTGACATGAATAAAACTGCATTGTTTGCATATTTAGCTTAGTATAAGGGTTTCCATCTTTCAAAACTGACTATTCAGTCTCACACCAACCTAATGAGAGAGTCAGGGACACTGAAGTGGTGGGGTGACCTGCCTAGGAGATGCTCGGTGTCACAACTGGAACATCAGTTCCTGACTCCCTCCATGCACACTACTGTCTCTTGCTTCTTAAAATCTTGTCTCCACTGACAATAAAATACAGCTGTGAAGACACTTCTGGCCACACAAGCACTGGTAGAACGTTGCCCAAAAAGCACTTGACTTCCCCCCTTCCCCCCAGACCGCAGGGGCTGAAAACAGAGCACTTTTGAACTATCCCCTGTTGATGCTTCTCTCTTTTATGTCCTCACCTGCAACAGGCATCATGTACATTATGTCATTCCGTACGATGGGGATCAGTCGGTGGTGGATTCCTCGGAGAATTACTTTGTGACGGACAATGTAACCAAGCAGGAAATTGATCTGATGCTGGGACTTTTGCTGGGCTTTTGTATAAGCTGGTTTCTGGTGTGGATGGATGGAGTGCTTCATTACGCTGTGCGAGCCTGGAGAACCAGCCAACGGTACGGTAAGTGCCTCCTTGCAAGCTCTTGTGCTCCTCAGCCCTGCCAGATTCCTGCAGCTCATGAAAGGAAGTTTGAATTGCTGATCAGGGTTTTCTGGTTTCTTTCCAGAGGGTTTGTAGTTTTGGCTAATTTGTCATAGGTTTGTTTGGCTGAATTGTAGCACTCTCTGCCTAGAAAATGAAATGGTCCTGTAAATATTTACATGAAAATACAGGGCACTGGGTGGGGGATTTGCTGGAAAGTGACATTTTCTCATGAATACATGGCAGAGCAAAGGGGGTGGGGGTGAGGTGTTTGCTGGAGAATGAAATGTATGTCAGAAGTCATGTTCTTTGCCTGTGTAAATTTGATGGATGAATTGGTGTTACAGCTGCATGGGTCCCAGGATGTTAGTGATGCAAGGTGGGTGAGGTAATGGTGGGTTACTCACCTGTTACTTTCCTTCTCCGAGATGGGCTGCTCACATACATTCAGTTCTAGGTGTCTACGTGCTGCAGTGCACGATTGGTCAGAAACTTTTTGCTGTAGCCTGCCAGAGCAGGGTCGGTGGCCAACACCCCTTCTGGCTGTTCCCACAGCTATATATGTGGACCCGACCCTGACCCTCCTCAGTCTCTTCTTAATGCTAACTCCGACTAGCAGGGATGGAGGGAGAGACCTGAATGTATGTGAGCAGCCCATCTCAAAGAAGGACAGTTACAGGTGAGTAACCCACTATTCATCTTCAAGCGCTGCTTGCATCATTCAGTTCTAGGTGACTACTAGCCATACCTCAGAGGGTGGGAGGAGTTTAATTTTCCCACTGTCAGCAGAGCTATGTTCAAAACGACATCTCCAAACCCTGGTTGGGTGACAGAGTGGTGGGTCATCAGATCTACAGTGATGAGCACGTTACCTGTTTGTGGGTTCTTCTGGGAGAAGACCCACATGTGGGTTGGGTTGCCAAAGAGGTTATCCATTCCTCTGTTGAAGGCCTTTAAGGCTCTGATATGAGGGTGACCTTAAGCTGATATGGAGGCCCTTATTGTTGATCATTAGCTGATTAACCCAGGAAGACAATGACAGCATCAATGTTCTGTTAACCCGAAACATGGCGAGAGGTTGTCATGTACCAAAAAAGCATGACCACTCCAACGGTAATGGGTGGGGTAGCCATCTCTACATGTGACAGTCTGACCTCATTCGTTGTGACTGGGATTCCGGCTGGACCCACCCAGGAGATGAGGTTTTTGGGTGTCCAAGTCCAGTGAGGATAGAACAGACTGGGAGACAGTCAAGGGAAAAAATGAGTGGGCTCCAAGTAGAGGGTCCCAACTCTCAACCTGTAGGTATTCACTGGGAAGAAAACTCTAATGCAGAACCTGTCTATGTGGCGGCATATCTGCAGCGGGTGGGGCATAAGGATCAACCCTTGCCTCGACAATTGGTTAATAAAAGGGGAGTTCAAAATGCCAGGTTCAATGCGGTGTTAGACTCATGAGAAAAGCTGTGCAATTACCAGGGGCTGTGCGTAAAATGTGAAAAAACGAACTCTCCCCAATCCAGAGGACAGAGTTTACAGGAGTCCCCTACACTCCATACACAAGAACACATCTCTGCACTAATCAGAGGAAGTGGGGGTGGAGGGGTTCAGGAAGGCCCCCATCTCAAGGGGACAGTTTCTGTACAGGCCATCTGCTTCCGGGGGAAGGTCATGTCTGAGGAGACTCCAACCTGATTCCAAAATTACTCTAGCTTCTCAGGGGAAAGAAGTGGGAATTGTAAAAGGGGTTGATCTGCTACAGGAAGATGGGGGGTGAGAAATGGAACAGACCCTGCTTAAATTTGTCCCTGATGGTCATAAGCGAAGGCAAGTGAATGGCGAGTGCGAGGCAGGGGAGTCTCAGTCCCAGGTTCTTGCCAATCTATGCATGAAGTGGGTAGACAGGTGTGCGCTTCTATCACTCCTTTCCTGTTCTATTCCTTTAAGATAGAGCAAGGAAGTAAAGAACAAAAAGGGGGCTACTTTGCAGTCACTGTACCAGAGGAGTTGGGCTTGTAATTAATATGAGTCCTCTTTCCTTGTTAGAGGGGTGTTGGTAGGCACGCAGCTCCCGTTTGACCGAGCCTCAGCACCCAACCTCAACCTGCAGATGATACATATCAAGTTTGCCTAAGATCAGAGGATGTGTCCTGTGTCAGAGGCAGCTAATCAGGGTTGTTGGCTGCTTGAGGTGGGCCAGGACTGTCAGTATGGCACCCACATAGTCCCTTAATATCCCACTGGTTTTCCCAGGAATATTTGAGGGTGAGAAAAACCTTTCTTCCATTGAAGGGAGGTGGTCTCTCTAGATGAAGCCCCCTATAATTCGGCAGATGGAGAATTGTGTAATCTCAGTTTAGGATCACAGGGTGTGGGAGGGAAGGCAGAGATATAGAAGCCCCTCCCAATAGTTGGGGGAGAACCTTCCCCTGTAGGCGTGGAAGGTGAGGAGGACCACTGCGGGGTGCTACTCTTGGCCAACTAAGCTCGTGGCTAGCTAGGGGCCTTGGGCCAGTCCTGCAGGCTGGGAAGACCCTGCCAAGGGAGTGGGAGAGGATGGTGCAGTTAAGGTGGATCACAAGTAATCCAGCCTGTCCTACTCAACCAAACCTTGAGCAGGAAAGCTTCTCCACGTGAGATGGACCACCCACATATAAGTCTGCCATGTTTAGGGACCCTCAGGGAAGGGCAGTCAGGCCCCTGTGTGGGGCAACAACAAGAGTTATCACTTTCTCGGGGGGGGGGGGAGGTCTGTGGAGAACTCCCCTCATAGGGCCATGATACCTGTTGGATCTCCTGCTGGGGGGTCCAGGGTCCTGAGCGGGCACTGGTAGGTTAGGGTAGTAGGCAGCCAGGTTGCTAGAAAGTGTGGGTGGGGAGGGAAGACATCCCTGTCCAATAACTGGCTCAGCAAGGTTGACATGTCCCATAGGGAGTGGCTATTGGCGTTTGGAGGGCAAGCCTACTGCAGGTTGTACCATTCCTGGTGGGAGGACGGACAGCCCTGGAGAGAAGAGGGGGAAGAAGGGGAGGCATTCCCCTTTCTTGGGCTTTATAGGGAACCCGCAAAGCCCTCCAGGTTAATGGGGGTCATAGGAGTATGGCGGAGTGGTGGGGGGATGGGGGGTAGCATGACTGCTCCCTGTTCCTTCCCCCCAGAAGTTGCTTGATGAGCAACAGCCTCATGGACGGGAGGATGGGACTGTTCCCCACAATCCTGATAAAGTGGGGTCCTCATGGGCACATGGTCACTTTGGGTCAGTGCATGGATGGCGCATCTAACCCTGCCACTAGGATTGAGGCAGTTAGGTGGTTGGGGAATAAAAGGGGGACCGAAGTGTCTTATATATCCCAGTTGGCTTGTTGTCTGGGAGGAACTCTGGGCCTGTCATAAGAGGTTTAGGGAGGGTAGCGGTGAGCCTCCTCCTTCATTCCATCCTTACAGGGGTGTCCCATTAGGGTCCTGGAGTAAGTATGTGTTAAGCATTGAAAACCCCTAGGATGGTATCCCAACAAGGGTAAGGAGAATGATGATCCAGGAAATAGGGGAGTCCCAAGGCTGAGAGTGAGGGGGTGGTTTGAAAGGACCTGGTCCCTGGGAACTGGTCCTGAGTTGGTGGAAGAGGGGGCAAAAGAACCTGGGTGCGTGGATATGAGTACAGGTATATAAGTGGGAGGGAGGAATTCCCCCCGCCCTTAGTGGGGGGGCCCCAGAAAGTGTAGGGGTTCTAGAACCCCATGTGGGGTACTCCCAGGGCTCACCCTGTGAAGGGGATCTCTAATGAGGTCTGGGGGGTCCACTGGTTAGCTGTGGCATATGCATACCCAGGGACTTAAGGGCTATTCTAGGATCCCTCGTGCCATGCAGCTAAGCACCGGTGCCCCCATGAAGAAGTGACTGGCCTCCGAAAGGGAGGTCCTGGATAGCCTGCTGCCGGTCTTGGGGCAGGGCCATGTCATGTAGCCATGCTGCATGTCACATGACCACTGCAGAGGCGATCCCCCGGCTCGCCATGTCTGAGGCGTGTCAGGCCACTATGAAGGCATCGTGGGAGGTCAGCATGCCCTCCTCTATGACAGAGTCATAGTCCTCCAGGTGTTCCTAGGGGAGGAGGTCACGGAACCACCTCATAGACTCCCAGAGGTCCAGGAAGTATCTACGAACCAATGCCTGGTGATTTGTTATATGGAGCTGGAAGGTGGAAGTTGAGCATGCCTTCCTCCCCATGAGGTTGAGCCTCCTAACCTCCCTAGACCTTGGAGAGGAGTCTGGTCAATTTTGTCCCTCCCACCCATAAACAGCCTCTACCACCTGGGAGCTTGGTCCCTGGTGATTTACTAGGAATGGGAAGCTCTCTGGGGTGGCCTGATATTTGTGGTTGGCTACCTCACAGACTGGTGGAGTGGAAGCTGCAGTCTGCCAACAGGCCCTGGTGAGATTATGAACACTCTGGTGCAAAGGCAGTGAAATTGCAGCAGGGGAGGCTACAAACCCCAGATCAAAGAGTGAGTCTTGGACCCCTTCAATGGGGTCGACTTCTAAGCTGATGTGTGCCATCACCCCAATGGAGTAGGTCCTCCCTGTATGACCATGCTTGGGGGTTCACGGCCTTGTCTGAGGATGAGGGTAATTGTGAGCCTGGGCTACCCTCCAGGGCATCAGTGCGGCGTGGGGTTTCCTCCTCGGAGACTTGGGGAGAGGGAGACTGGCTTGGAGGTCGGTACCACGGAGGGCCTGGTGCCGGCAATCCCTCACGTGTCGAGCAGTCCCGAATTTTTTTCTCAGCGCCAGGCAGGGGAGGTTGGCACTGTGCCTGTGGACCTCGGAGTCACCTTTGCCAGCATGGTTGGCACTGATGAAGTACTACGGTCCTGAGGCAGTGATGGAGAACACTTATGAGAGTGCTTCTGCTTGGGACCTGGTTTGGTGCAGGGGAGAGTATAGACTTCCAGGGGTGGTGCAACGTGGTAAGCCTGGTAAGCATTGCAGAGGGACGCCAGCATTTGAGGGGCGCCAAAATGCAGACTCACCGTTGTGCTGCGCTATGATGTCACTGATCTGCGCCGGCATATGCTGAGCTGCAGGGGGCACCAGAAACGCGAGCACTGTTCCTGGAGGCTTCCGGGGAAGAAGTCTCTTGCTCCAGTGGCAAAAGAGGGGAAGGCCCCAGTGCTGGTGCGGTTGGAGACTGGCACCGTGTCAGGACTGCCCTGGCTCCCGAGAGGAAGGCTGGCTTTCCTCTCAGCTTTGGAGGTTTAGGCAGTGTGGGAGTAGGTAGGAGTAAGAGGGCCTTCACAGCCTCGAAGGCCTCTGGTGTAGCAGGCACTGGAGTGGGCTCCAGGCATTGACCACGCGAGGTGGTCGACAGGGAAGAGCTGGAGCAGCACTGGCGCTTCAGCACCGAGATAGAAGCTGAGCATGTCATCTTGTGCTCCTGTGGGGAGCAGCACCGAGAAGGCTCCAGTACCGATGTGGCACACACTGCCGGTGGCTCAGTGGAAGTCCCCGGTGTTCCAGGGGTAGGCTGCTGTACTTGCTCCCGGGCTAACGCACAGCACCTCTGCTCTCTGTCCTTTAGGGTCCTTGGTTTAAAGGACCAACAGATAGAGCATTGGTTCACCTGGTGGGATTCACTCAGGCATTTTAGGCACTTCTCATGGGGGTTGTCCCTTGGGAAGGCCTTGCTGCAATTTGGACAGGGTTTGAACCCTGGTATGGTGGACGGTGGTTGGGAGTGGTGTTCCGGCTCTGGTTGTTGAGACTCAGCATGAGTGCTGGGTCGCAGTGGGACTATGTCCGCAAAAAGATCTTTGAACATGATTGGGCAGCTCATAAACAGAGAAATAGACAGGCACTTGCAGTATCGTAAGGAGCGGGCTGTTCCAAAACTGTTGCTGAGGGCAGAAAAAGCAACTGAGGAGGCTCAGGGTTGAGGCCATATATATAGCCGTGGGAATGGCTACAAGGGGCATTGGCCACTGACCCTGCTCTGACAGGCTAGGGCAAAAAGTTTGCGACCAATCGTGTGCTGCGGCACGTAGACACCCAGAACTGAATGATGCAAGCAGCACTCAAAGAAGAATACCGTTTGTTGGATCCACTTCTGTTGGTGAGAGACACAACCTTTTGAGCTTACACTGAGCTCTCTTTCTCTCTACCTCTCCTATCTTGTCTGTGTAAAGTTCTGGCATTCTGGGAATTTGTTGGAAATTTGTGTGAAACTTGTGTTAGCTATGTGTACATATGCGAATTTACAACAAGTCACTGGCTTCTGGTGGGAAATTGGTGAGTTGATGTTGGAGGAAATTCAGTGTACATGGATACTTGTGTTGAGGTGGTGAAATTGTCACACGTGCGCGCGCGTGCGCGCGCGCACACACACACACACACACACACACACACTTGTCCCTGTCCCAGAGCTGCCTTGAGGCTTGATCAGCATTGCTGTTCCAGATGTGGCCAGCTGGGGTTCTGGGGATATCCACCTGGCAACAGATCAAAGGGACATTTAGCTGAGAGCATGAGCAATACGAACACAGGAGTTACCACACTGCATCAAAGCTGTAGTCCATCTAGGCTAGCCCCAGATCAGATCAGATCAAATCATAGGGCTGGAAGGGACCTCATGAGATCATCGAGTCCAGATGTGGAGAGAGAAGGTGCAAGACACCTGTTCTCTAGTCCAGTGATTCCCAACCTTTTCTCTGCCATTGCACATCTTGAGACCTTCAAATTTTTCGAGGCACACCACCATTAAAAGACTCATGAATATTCAAATTAACTTAAATCAGGGGCATCGCTGGTGCTGGGCACCGCGGGACATGTGCCCACGTGCCCTAAAGCCCAGCACCGATGCCCTGGATCTCCGGCCCAATTGGGCCAGAGATCCAGGGCCCGGCTGCCTGCAGCTGCGGTGATCCCATCCCCGGCTGGGGATGCAGGGCCCGGCCTCCTGCGGCCTCTTCCGGCTCTGTCCCCAGCCAGGGATCTGGGGCTCAGCTGCTTGCGGCTGCGGCAGGCAGTCCTGGGCCTGGCTGCGTGCACTGGTGGCGGCCCCAATCCTGGCTGGGGATGCAGGGCCTGGCTGCTCATGGCGGTACAGCAGCGCTGGGCCTTGTCCCTGGCCAGGGAGGCGTGGCCTAGTGGCTGGGGGCGTCGTTGGAGGGGTGGGCGCGGGGCCTGGGCCTGTGCCCCGGGTCCCTCTCCCAGCCAGCGATGCCCCTGACTTAAATCACTTATGAATATTCATGAACAATGGCACAGTGTTTCGGAAATCCTCCTATGTAGGGTAGTAGGGGTAGCAGAGCAGGGGTGGCAAAACAGGGGCAGGAGTCGTGTGCAGTGGCAGGAGTGAGTCTGAAGAGCAGAGCAGGGCAGGGGTTGCAAAAGAGGACAAGGGGAGCCATGTAGGGAACAGCACAAGGGTGGCAAGAGAGGACAGAGAAAAGGAGAACAAGAGTGGCTTTGTGAGGGGGCAGGGGGGAACCTGGGGAGTGGGAAGGTAGGGAAGGGGAGCATGGTGCAGCACTCACTTCCTCCCTTTCCACAGTGGCTCCCTGCTCCCCAGGGCAAATCCTCACCCCACTGCTGCTCCCTCCCACTCCAGTGGGTCCCGTCCTCCTCTCCCCCAGTCCCCTGTTGCCTGTGATGGACCCTCCCATCACTGCAGTGGCCAGAACTAGGCCTCCAGCCCCCAGCTACACCCCCTCCAGCTACCCCAACCCCCAACTACCCACCCCCCCAACCAAACAGCCACCCCACAACCCCAGCTACACCCCCTCTGCTACACATCCACTCCCACCCACCTCTGCTACACACACACCTGCCGCACACAACCCCCAGCAGCCGCCCCCCAAGCCCTTACCTGGGCTGTTTGCGGCTGCCTGACACAATCTGCTCTGCCCAGCAGGGGGAAATTCACACACTCCCGGCCTCCCGCCCCTCTCTGCTGGCTGGGCCTAAGGTGGAGCCACCAGAACTCTGTGTTCGGGTTGCTCCTGCTACTTTTAGGGGGACCCCTGGAACTCCACGTTCCGGTGCCTTCCTCTATTTTTAGGGGGGCCAGAATGCTGCCTGCCTAAAATTAGGAGGCCCTGGAACTGTGTTCCGGTGCCTTCCCCCTTACTTTAGCCCCTGCCTTTTCCCAGCCCTGCACAGCCCAGGTGGCTGGGCTGAGCAGGGAGGGAACTTTAACTCCAGCTCTCGGGCATGCTCGTGGCACGGTTGGGAACCACTGCTCTAGTCCAGTGATTTCTCAGAACAGTCTTTTCCTGGCTGGCATGGTGACTGGAAAAGGAAATGGAGAAAACTGATTAAAAATGAGGAAGGGTGACTTGAAATCATATTGCCTCATCAGTGTCTCTGTAAATTACACTTTCTAAATGCCGTTCATAATGGCTGTTAAATTCCAGGTTTTCTTTCTTTTTTTATTTTTTTTTTAAAGATAGCTTTATGGGCAAACCTTTAAAAAATTCTTATTAGAGAAACTGACTGCTTCTTTCTAAAAACTTCCATCAAAATGCTATTAATTTCTCATTAGAGCTTCCAAATCCCCAGCAACCTGCTCAAGCACTTTCTGAACGACGATGTCTCTTGAGACTATTGTGCTGTCTATTCCGAAGCAGAACAGAGAGGTCCTGCAAGATTTAAGGTATAGATAGCTAACAGTGAGGCCTTGGCTCCAATCATTGCACTTGAAGCCATCATCTTGATGGATATCATGAGCTAAGCAAGGCTAGAACAGGTTTGCACTGGGGTGGGTGGGGAGAGAGAGAGAGCTGGAGCATAGTCTTCAAGAGCTGATTACTTTAGTTGTGTGTGTAGTTGAAGTATAAATAACTGGGTGGGATCACTAATGAAATGCCTGTAAAAATGTCTGCATAGACAATTTTTAGTCATTTAAAGGAGGAAAGGGCCCATCTACCTCTTCTCTCTAGCTAACTTCTTTCATTCCTTATTTTCTTTTTCTTTTTCTGTGTACACATGCCCTGTAAGTATTAGAGGGTGTTAAGTAGCCAATGATTCATTAGGGTGGTAAATTGCACTGTCTATGCCTCTAGGCCTCCCAGGAGATGTAATTGTTTTGAAGAAAATAGGAGCCAGCTGGGAAAAATAAATACCTTTCCCTCATACAGCCTGTCGCACAAGGCTGTGAGGTGGAGCTGGGATATGGCAAGGGTAAGACCTGTGTTGGGAGACAGCAGTTTGTCACTCACACAGGGAGTGCTTGAATACAAAGGCAGCCTGCATTCCCTGGGGGAAGGGCTTGAGCGCCCCTCCCCAGGGTGCCCACTGAACCAACATTCATGCATGCACAGGTGCTTGGCTCTGAGTGTCCAGATGGTGGTGTGGACTTGTGTATGGAGTGTCCTTGTGTCTTTGCGCTGCCATTACTGGAGCATGCATCTGTTGTTTTGTGTGAGGGTGTGTTGTATCTTGGTGTTTCCACATGGGCATACTTGTGCCTGTTTGTGTGGCTGTGTCTCTGTGCGGTTGGGTGTGAGCCAGTGTGGCTTGGGGTGTACAGGCACAGAGCTGTTTGTGGACAGGCACGTTGCCAGGGAAATGCACCTGCTTGTTTCTGGGGTGGTGTGTGCAGGGGTGCTCTGGGTGTGCAGCAGCCTGATCAGTCACATTGGAAAGTGCTGGGGGATGAGGCCCGAGCCAAAAACCACCAAGAAATGTGCTGTGGTCTACTTCAAAGAAGAGCTGCCTAGGATCCTGGGAGCAGAACAACAGTGCCTATAGCACTGGCTTGGGGAAGGGGGTGGGAGCCCTGCTCTGAGCTTTTACTCTGTGGATTATGCCCCCAGATGAATGACACAGGGCTCTTCTCCAAGAATAACACTCCTTTCATCTTGGGTGGCCCACTGAGAGCAGCTTGACCTGGACCCTCTCTTAGCCAGGCCAGGTGGCTGTCAGTGAGGTCTTGCCCTCTGCTGGGATTCAAACTGCAGAGCCCTAGTGGAGTCCTAGTAGTCAGGCCAAATTGCAACTTGCCCAACTGCAGCATATCCTGGCTTCTATCAGGGTAGATGCTATTGTCTCCCCTGCTGCCTGGGGTTTGCACAGCTGCTGCTACACTGGCCTCAAAGCCCCAGAAAGGCTTAGAATAAAACCTAGGAAGGGTTCTCTGAGCCAGGTCCAGCATGGCTGCTTGCACCAACCCTATGTTGCAGCTGCAGGGGCTGGAGGTGATCCTGGAACAGCTGCAGCCTGTCTCTCTCTGTGACGCCCCTGGGCTGCTGCATGTCATGCTCACACCCTCTGGCCTGCCCAGGTCCCAGCCCTTCTCTCGTCTTCAGCCCACCCAAGAATGCCTCTGCCTGTAGAAGTCCTGCGCTCCTTTGTGGTAGTGCAGGTGGTCCAAGGCTGAATTGGGCCCTGTGAGGGCAGCTTGTCCTTTGGTTGTCCCAGAGCCCTCACTGGAAGCCTGGCCAGGCTGTCCTGAATGGGTCACCCCCTGCACCGAACACCTCTGACAGGCAGTACAGGTGTTTGTAAAGGACTCTCACAAGAAAGGTGGTTCTCTGTTTGTTGTACCTTAGAACAGCTTCGTCACCCCCAAGCACGCAACAACAAATCACAAGTCAGGTCCTCCCAAATTATGAGATTTTTAAAAAAATAATCACTGGAGACAGGGAGCTGTTCATTTGCTTCTGGCTTCCAAGCCTTTGGGGAGTTATATTTTTAAAGATCATCTCTGGAAGCACAGAAGAGACAAACTTCCCCTTTCAAGCAAAGAGAGGGAGAGCTGAGCTGTTCACCTGACTCCAGAAGCTGGGACTTTAAGGAAATCACCAAATATAATGAGACTCAGCCACAATTAAGGATCCCTGTGTTGGGTGGACAGTGTTTTTAGTCCCAGCTGCCTTCTGTCAAGGAGCTCAGTTCACTAGAATGGAGTGCAGAGGGGGGCAATTTTCTCTCTGTTCATTTTGCCTCCCATGATTACATTGCTCTCCTGGGAGGTTATAGGCAAAGTTGGGTCTTCAGATAATGGCAGGCTGCATTTCATAGCTGACACCTTTATTGGGAACCCAGCATGGAGACTACCTCTACTTGGAATTAAGCAGCTCCATTGCTGAGAATTATTAGCCATTGTTGGACTTGGGTTTCTGTCATGACAAACTGGTTGTTACAGAACAAAAAAACAAACAAGTAAAAATGAAATAAAGTCTCTGTAGCTGATCAGGACTGGCAATGAAATTAACACCACTCTTTGCTGCGAGGTGGCTGAAGAAGTTTTAATGATATGCCGCTGCTGGTGTCTTGTAATACTTCTGCTCTACTCTCTACTGATTAGGCCTCACCTGTATTACTGTGTCCAGTTCAGGGAGCCTCATTTCAGGAAAGAAGTGAACAAACTGGAGGAAGTCCAGAGAAGAGCAATATGAATGATTAAAGGTCTGGAACACTTGACTTATGAGGGAAGATTGAAAGAGCTGGGTTTGTTTAGTCTGAAAAAAAGGAGAATGAGAGGGAGCAAGATAACAATTTTCAAATACTTAAAAGGTTGTTACAAGGAGGAGGGAGAAAAATTGTTCTCCTTAACTGCCAATGATAGGACAAGAAGCAGTGGACTTAAATTACAGCAGCAGAGGGTTAGGTTGGACGTTATGAAAAAAAATCCTAACTGTCGGGGTGATTAACCACTGAAAGAATTTACCTAGGCAGGTTGTGGAATCTCCATCATTGGAAATTTTTGGGAGCAGATTAGTCAAACACCTGTCAGGTATGGCTTAAGAGCGTACTTGGTTCTGCCATGAGTGCAGGGGACTGGACTCAATGTCCTCTCATGGTCCCTTCCAGTTTCTGTGATTCTGTGGTACTTTCTAGCTTCACAGCACTTTGCTAACTAATTAGCCCACGCATGAGTGTTTCATGAGCTGGGAGTAATTATTACCAAGAGCTTATTTTACAGAAGAGAAACTGAGGTATAAAGCAACTAAATGATCTTTCCAAAGGGGGACAGAGGTGATGCTCATGCTGAGCTTTGCCATGTTGCATTAATCTGGTTGCAGCATATGGTTCTTAAGAGTCACAGGTGTTAATATGACCCTTTCACCATCCAACAGCAAACGTTTTAAAGATGGCTCAGTGTCTGGTCTACAGAGAGCTCAGCCTGCTTCATACCATGGCAAGCATGCCACTTCAAATCCTTGAAACCTTTTATTAAAGATGTGGACTAAGAAGGAAAACAGTTAAAGCCATTACAGTTAGGCTTTTATTTTACCAACACTCTACATTCAGTTTCCTTTTACCTGGAACATGTTTTTAGCAGGAAAAGACCCATTGGCTTCAAAGATGGTCAGAACTGCCCTTGTTAGGGCAGACCAGGAGTTAGTTGAGATGGTCAGGAGCCAATTTTGTTAAAGCCCAAGCTGTTCTAGATGACACAAACACACACAAGAGGAAAGAAAAGAACAGCAAAGCTAACACATTCAGCTTCCTTCACTGGTATTGATGTGCAACTTTGCTGCTAGAGATATGCACTTTCAGAACGTGGTCCAGTCAGCCACTCTGAGACGTGGCAAACTCATGCCATCCTCAAGCTATTGAGAGCTTTGTTTTTAGCTGCCGTTTTGTCCTCAGACTTATAGCAAGCTTGCAAAATACGCAGCTTTGGTTGGCTAAGCCAGACTCTTATTAGGCAGAAGGCAGAAGGAGAGGGATTGGAAGTGAAGGAAATGAGGTAGGGAGGGAAATGGCCACATGGTGGGGGAGATGAGTGACCACGTCTCACAACATCAGTGGTGACTGGGGTTTAGCAGAGCAGATGGAAGTGGTGATGTCATCAGATCCTTCTCTAGCTGGCCTGGACATCTCTCAGGATCAGAACAATGAAGGCCCAAATATGTTACGGCAGATCCTGGGGTGACGATCCTGATGGTAAAGCTCGCTGCAGCGGTTGCTGGCACACTGCTGCTCCTGCTGCTTTCTCCTCAAAGGGGGGGGGGGATGGAGGAGTAGCCCAGCCTCTCATTATTTCATGCATCAGTTAAGCCTAATTGCCAGCATCCCAGTGTCTGAGGGAGTGGTTGGCATAATTTGTATTGTGGAGGTGCCAAGCTACTGAGCCAAACTGTAAATCCTGCATTTGATAGAAGCTACTTCAAGACAGGGTCTGTGGCTGCACCCCACATATTCCTAGATCCAGCTCCCATGCCAGTGTTGGGTCACAAGTTCCCAGCCCCGCCCTTCTCTAGTTCACCAGATGTGATTTTAGCACAGTCCTTGAGTGGCATTAGTAGGCTGTTTGGCTTGGATGCATTCTGTCTAGCTCCCGTTTGCTCCTCTTCTCCTGTGCATTGGTTGCTGCAGGCTACTGTGGTGCTGGATGAACTCAGGGTGAATGAGGAAGCTGCTGTCACACCAGAGCTCCTAGCCAGTGAGCCTGGTGCTTGGAGCACTCACTGCTGGTTTGACAAACTGCAGAGTATGATAATGGAGTGGGTGGCATGTTACCTTTCTACAGCCGGGAAGGCAGGTCAACGGTCATGGGTTTTTAGCACGTGTTGCCTGTCATAGCTCAGGATTGGCTGCAATGACCCATCCAGTTCCTTCCCATCCTGCATCATGCTGTTTCCTCCAAAGGGATCTGACAGGCCAAACAGTAGAGAGAGACTCTGGACTTATGGGTTCAATTTCCAGCTTTTCCTGCCCCTCAATGTGTGATTTGGCCAAAGTCGTTTAACCTCCTTATGCTTCAGCCCATCCGTTTAAATGAGTCTAATAATCCCGGCTTTCCTGCTAGAACAGGGGTTTCAAACACATGGCCTGTGGACCACATGCGGTGTCTAAAGCTATTTCCTGCAGCCCTCAATGGCACTGTTTTTACTGATATTTGCAATATTCTTGTATGAAAAGGTTTTAGTGGTGCGGCCAGGGCCGTAACTATGGCCGGGCCAATGGGGCTTTGCCCTGGGCACGCTGGAGCAGCTCAATAGAGCCACTCATTTAAAAGGTGCGTTTCGCTGTGCCGGCCCCAAGTGCCGCTAATGGCAAGTGGCACATTCTGATCGGAATGTGCCCCGGGCAGCGAAACAGCACGTTATGGCTCTGGGTCCAGCCCTCTGGTTAACATACTAGTCCTCATGTGGCCCTTCACTAGTCTGCATGTGGCCCTCTTGGTGATTTGAGTTTGAGACCCCTGTCCTAGGGATATTTTGGAGGGGCTTCATGCCTGCTAGGAAGGTATTTGAAGTGCTTGTGAGTGTGAAGCACTGTGATGTGTGGTGTCAGTATCCCCCATGTTCCTATGCAAAGTTAGGTAGCAGTGGCTGAGTTGCCAAGCTTATCACATTTCATTAATCGTTTAGCAGGCTGAAGGATCCCTTCTGTGATAGCGGATAGTGACAGTACTGCCTGTTAGGAGGGCCCTATTAATTCTGTTGTTGAATCCACCACTTGCTGCAGAATTCTGCTCCTGGCTTTCAATTGTCTTTAAAAAAAAATTCTAGCATTACAGTTATGAAAAAGACTGTCATCGAGTGAATTGTTTGTGGGTTGGCTTCCTGAGTTTGCAAACTGCCTGAAACTGCTGCTTTGAAAACAAACTATCCCATTCATCTCAATAGGCTCTTGACACTGAAACCTACAGCTGATTAGTTCAACACTGTTAACATTTAAACTATTTTGCTGATGAGACATTTCAGTAGAACTTTTCCGGTGATCGGCACAGCCGCTATGACTGCCTCCCACACTGCACCAAAGAGGGAAGTTAATAGCAAAATGAATGTGGGGTCATGATGTTGATTTTATCCTTTAATACCTTCAAGACCTGCTGCTACAGAATTTTCATCTGTTACCAGGCTGGTGTGGTATGGGATATTTAAAGCAAGGCAGGATCGTTGCTTTAATCAATACTTCTCATTTATATAGAGCCTTCTACCCATGGATCTCAGAGCTCTTGAAGACAAACCCTTCCCCCACCATTCTCAAAGAGGGGGCAAGACTTGGGAGGACTCTCAAGGGGTTACACATGCTCCAGGTGACAGGGGGGGCTCAGCTTCCTCGGGGTTCTAGGAGAGCAGGGCAAAGATGGCCTATTGACTTCCCTACTGGTACTACACAAAACGATTTGTGCCCCCTTCGTACTAAAACTAGCCTCAGTTTTCAGATGGAGAAACTGAACCCCGGGGAGAAAGAAAGTGACTTGTTCCAAGGCCACACAATGGGTCCAGGTGCTGAGACAAGACTAAAACTCAGGCCCCCACTTCTCTCTCCCCTTAATAAGCACCCCACCTTTCTGGTGTAACAGCCTCTAGCACCTGAGAGTGTCTTGGTCAACAGATGGGCATCTGCTCGAGGGACTGCAAAGACCTACAAGCAGCAGCTACCACTGGCATGAAATCATGGCACACACTGATGGAGGGCTTACTCTCCACAGACACTAATTACCCACAGACACTAATTGCTGCTTTCTCTTTTCTTTTTCCTTCTAGACAATTCTTGGTCTTGGATTCCGAAATTTTGTAACTTGAAAGAGTTCAGGAAACGTCACCACAGGCAATATGAGGAGGCAACTGGGAACATGGTGCACATCAAACAGAAGCTGTACCATAATGGGCATCCTAGCCCCCGACACCTCTGAAAAACACCTCCCCCTCCAAAGACTGCAGAGAGGTTTTACAACTTTGCTTTGCTTTTAGGGGAACGGCTTTGCGTTCACTCCTGTGTGGAAGCCAGTGGCGGACACGATTTTATTTACCTATATGGTGTGATTCTGAGGCACACTGCGAATGCACAACTAAGCCAGTTCTGGCTGCAAGGCAGCCAAGACATTGCACTGTGTTCATCATTTTATTGTTGGACTTCTGTATATATGTAAAAAAGGGAAAAGAGATTTGCATTATACTTCCAAATCCCCATCCCCACTGTTTGAAATTCTCCCGCCCATTCAGTGTACCTTTTTTGGAATCTGTTCTTGTAGGTGACTGCTCTCAGAAGACATAATGATTCTCAGCTGAGAGGCAGCACTCCTTTCCACTTGTTTTGCTCCATGAGGGTTCCTTTGTTAGGATGATTCAGTCCACTGCAGGGTTGGATGGGGACTCGTGCCAGTGCATTTCCAAGGAGCAGTGTCCTTTTTCTTTGACTTTTATTTACTTGGTTTTGAGGTAGATGATATTTAGAAACATACAACTGATTCGTTCTTCCTGTTGGTCTACAGCAAACCTGCCTTAAGCAAATGGCCCCTAGGAAGTTGCAAAAAAAAGTCACCCACCAAGGAATAAGATTTTAGTGGCAAAGAGGGCCAACCTTGCTTCATTTCGCACCAGTTGTATGTTGATGTCACTCTATTTGCCTTTTCTGCTGTTCCTCCATATTTACATCAGTATGAGAGGAGAATTGGAGCCGGTGACTTCTATGAAGAGAGAGAGGTGAATAAAACTCACCAAGTTAAGTGGTGTTACACTTGACATACACCAGTGTAAGCAAGGGGACAATCAGGCCCAGTGCTTCCTCTGTTAAAAATTAATTCACTATACTCCTGGGAGGAAGTGAAGTATCACACCTATGTGATATAAGGGGAAATTGAGGCACAGACTGGTGATGTGACTGTGACTTGCCCAAGGTCACAAGAGTGAGTCAGTGGCAGAGGTTGAAGTAGCCCCTGTAGCTACCGCACTCTTTTTGTTAGTTCTGGGAAAGCCAAGCACAGTTGCATGGCAAATTTGAGGACGATTCAGGGCCACTCTTTAAAGAAGAGTTACTAGCAGAGGTGAATAGAACTAAAGCTAAAACGCAGATCTACCCCTCCCCCTTTCTCAGTGGTGGTTCCTGTTTCTGTAATGGATTCAGCCAGAGCATGCACCAGAAGGGGGGGACCACACAGGCCCAGGTCTACTCTTAAGCACAGGTTTCAGTCTAGCAATGAAGGCTGTGTTCACACACAGGCATTATTTCGATACAAGTTGTGTCGAAACAACTTGTATCGAAATAATGCCTTATTTTGAAATAACTTAATTCGAATTAACAGTTTGTTAATTTGAATTAAGGAAAAAAGCTGAAAGCGAAATAGCAGTTTCAGGCAACAGTTATTTCGAAACAAGTCACTGCTGTTTCAAAACATGTTTGGACGGCATTGTTTCAAAACAATCGTTTCGAAACAACGTTGTTTCGTCCCCACATGGGGTTTAAGTTGTTTCGAAACAATGCCGTTGCTCCGAAACAACGGGTGCCGTTGTTTTGAAACAACCGTGCCTTGTGTGAACAGCGTATTTCTTATTTCGAAACAATCTCTGTTGTTTCGAAATAAGAGTGCTGTGTGAACACAGCCGAAGGGTTATAAAAATGCATTCACATCCAGGGAGGGCCCTTAGCATCTTCTCTGTGCTGCCTGACTCAAGGTGATGTTGAAGTAGCCCCTGTACATCTTTGTCTTTCCTGCAGCAAAGGGGGGAGATAGGCACAACCTTAGGCAGCTGCTGCAGAAAAGCAACCAGGCCTAGACTGTAAGGCCTTTGCTTCTGTCGATTTCCAGAGCAACCCTCTAAGTCGGGGTGAGTATGGGGTGAGGCTCTGATGCCAAGTCCTGAGGGGGCAACACTTGTATGTCACTCATGTCTGCTGTGTCCCTATTAGGAGGTTTGAGTTTAAAAAGCAGAGGAAAAAGATCCATGTTGAACAGTGCCAGGAAACATGACTGTCCGCTCTATAAATCCTTTGATTTTGGGCAAACCTGCCTTGGTTTTGATTGCAATAGCCCTGTGAGGGAAAAGAAACCAACAAACAAGGAGTCTTCTGGCACTTTTAAAGAGTAGCAAATTGCTTGTTTGTTTTGTTGAACTAGACTAATATGGTTACCCCTTGGAAGCTGTCATCACAACCCAAACAAATCCTGGCCCTTTATCTTATTTTTAATTTGCTTTCTCTGCTTGGACTCAGTTCAAGTCAGAAAATGACCCCAAGAACCCATTCTTTAGCTTTTGAATTTTCCACCACATCTTGCCTGTGAGCTACCTTGCCTAGCTGCTTGAACTGCTTTGGCCAGTGGCGCCACATCTGTGCTTGCATCTGTCTGCTTGAACGTTTGCTATGCAAGGGTTGCTGGGGGCATGCTGCAGCTGCAGCCATGTGGCAACGTTCAAACGAGGGGCCTGGCTGGAAGCATCGCCTTTCTGCAGTAAAGGGTGGCGCAGCCTTGCTGTGTGACAGATGCCTGGGGAATGTCGCCTGCTGTGCTAAAGCCTTAGATGGCGTAAACTGGCATTGACGTCAGTGCGCTGTGATTGACTGCCACTGTAGAGCTGGCCCCTTGCCTTCAAGGGAGCGATGCTGATTTACACCACTCAGGGTGCTGCCATTCAGTTTTTACTGCAACAACCAGCCCTGTAGGAGAAAATGAGCTTCCCCGTGGTGCTGCTCACCACAGCAGGACACAGGTGGGATTAGACCTGGGCACTGAGCCCTTCTCTGGACATTGCTTTTCCTTGCTGTCTTACATGCTAGGAAAGTTACACCTGAAAAATGCCCAGGGATGGCTCATGCTGCTCAACCTGGAGCCCTCATGTGAGTTCCTCACCCCCTCACCTGCTGAGCAATGGCTGCCCTGGAGAGTGAGGCCCAAACCCCTCAGAGTCACAGGCTGTGGACAAGAGCACATTTCATAGCACAGGGTCTGACCCCGGCCACTGCAGGCAGTGGCAATACTTGTCGACTTTCATGCACTTTGTGGCAGGCATAGTCAGCAGTCAGAGGATGGGCTGTTGGCATCTCTATGCAAAAAGGTTGGTGCCCCCCCCCCCCTTGTGCCCAGAGGTCACTGGGTGGGAATCCCCTGCACTGGGATGAAGACCCCCTGCCCCACCCACCATGCATCTGTTATGCCTGTAAGACTTTATTGGATGTGTTTTTCTTCTCCAGCTTTACCCCAAGTGTAACTAAATTCAAGATATGGGTGGGTGGGTGGGTGGGGGTGCCCTGCTGTAATTATTGACTGTTTAGAGCTAGGAACTGAGTGGTGAAAAGCATTACTGTGATGCGGCAGCAGCAGCACCCAACCTACCTGGCACTTATGGCTCAGGGTTCACAGCCTAAGGTTTGGGGCAGAGATGATTTTCATGCCCAAAGGCATGGCATTGCTGGCGTGCTTGCTCCTGCAGTAAATCATTAGGTAATAGAGTGCTAGGATGGGTTTTTTTGAGCGAGAACCTACAGTAGCAACCCAATCAGCAGTAATGGCTTGGAAATGCCAAGCCAAGCGTGCCCTCTGATGGAGCAGAATCAAGTCCTACCCCCATCACCAAAGCTGGTCTTCCCTAACAGGCCTATGTCTTGACTGAACTGTCCAAGGGTGCGGTTGTAGCAGTCTGTTGTCCAGGGAAGTCTGCTCCTGTTGCCTGCAGCTCAGCTATTTGTGAAGTCTGCTGTCCCAGTGGCCCTTTTACGTGTCTGTTTTGCTTCTGCCTCGATGTGGGGAGGTGTTTGTCCCTGTTGAATTGTCTGAAGTGTAATAATAGTGGCTTGCTGAGCATACTCTTGCCTCTGTTCCAGTCTAAAAACCACACAGGTTCAGACAGCGAGGAGGGGGCTTAGATAAGGAATGGCTGCAATACAGGGTGGAGGTGGGTGAAGAGCAGGAAGCTTGGATAGCAAGCTTAGTGTGGAGCCCTGATGACAGCTCCAAGGGGACAGGGTGTGGGGTGTACAGCACGCGGCTTAGTGCACGTGAAGCAGTCGCTTTGGCGAAGGCTTCAGCAGAAGGGGAATTTTCTGCTGCCTGAGGAGGGGCTATTTTTAGAGCCAACGCAGAGCTTAAAACTGTTTCTGCTTTTCATTTCACGAGCTAAACATTTTCTCCTGAAATTTCAGAACCGCAGGCTCTGGGTATTTGCAGCTTCCAATGAATATGTGATGCATGCTGGTACCTAAGAGCTGTAGTAAAGGAGACAGGCCCACTTATGTCCCCCAAAGCGTACAAGCAGCCCCGCTTTCCTGTCAACATCCTGGTCCCAGCTTTACTGCATAATTCCTTGCACCTCCATAAAATGCCTGCTATCATGTTATTTAGCTGTAATTCTGCCCCTTTGCTGTTCTAGTCTTTGTTTCTCTTGCTTCTTTCTTAAAGCCAATTATCGCCGTTTGTTTAGGTTGTCATCTGACATCATAATCACCATCATGGACATCGAGTTTGGTGTCTGCTGTGTTTGGCGGAGGCTTGGGTAGGAAGAAGTGGAAGGAATGGGTTTACTCATGGGGGAGAGTGCTGGTGCTGTGCCAGTGAAATGATGTTGCTTATTGGATAAAGCATTCAGGAGAGCAGATTTTATTTTTAGCTCTGGCACAGTCCTGCTGGGTGATTTTGGGCAAATCACCTCACCTACCTCTGCCTCACTCTCCCTATCTGTGAAATGGGGGTAATGGTACTGCTCTCCTTTACAAAGCACTGAGTTCTACTACTGAAAAGCACTACAAATGTTAAGTATTATAATATTAGGGTGAATTTTGACACCTTAGGTCTATGCACAAGTCTTCCCTACAGAGGGAAAAGAAATTTCTAAAGTATCTGCTGCTAAGGAACCAAAGGAGAGAGTCACAGGTAAAATTCAGGCCTGTGAGCAACATTCTTTGGGAGCTCATGTGCCTGGCTGGAAGTAGTTCTAGCAAGAAGTTTCTTCCAGGTAGTCTGGCTGAAACATCGTAGTTTGCTAGACCACATTAATGTCTTGTCCAATGGAATGAATGGTAAAAGGCAATAGCGGGTAAGTGGCAATGTTATGTCAAGAGCCCAAAACATCCAGTTACAGGCCAGTATGGCTCATTTAGTTGCTTTAATTGCTCTCTCCTTTGCATCACAAGTTTTCCTGTAGCACTAGCCCTTGGGATTAATGGGGGAAATGGCGTGAGCTCAGTCGCTATCAAGAGCCCATAGTAAGCACAGATCAGGGCCCCATTGTACTGCAAAGGGCTGTAGGAACACATAGTGTGCAATGGTCATTGCCTCAAAGAGCTCCAAGCTCAAGTGAACAAATGGTGGCAAAACAGGCGAAGGAAAGTGACTTGACCCCAGTGCCCAACAGCTCAGGAGCAGCACTGGGATGGAAGCATTAGAAGTGTTTAAGGTTAGACAAGCACCTGTGAGGCATGGTTTAAGAGAGTACTTGGTCCTGCTGTGAGTGCAGGGGATGACGCTCAATGGGTACGGCTACACTATGTGTTTAAGTCGACTTAAGGGCCCTTACGACTTAAACAGAGCCCTGTCTACACTGCAGGGCAATAAAGTCGACTTTTGGTTCCAGTAAAGTCGACTTTATAAGGTCCACTTATAAAGTTGACTTTACCGTTAAGTTGACTTTATTAAGTCAACTTAAGGCAATGTGGACTATTTAAGTCGACTTAATAAAGTCGACTTAGTGCAGTGGGACCATTAATTCGACTTTATTAAGTCGAATTAAGCCAGGACACCTATTTAAAGTCAACTTTATAAAGTCGACTTAATGTAGTGTGTACTCACTAAGTCGACTTAATAAGGTCTACTTAAAGTCGACTTTAAGTAGACTTTATTAAGTCGACTTAATAAAGTCGACTTAGCTTTTCCAATGTAGACATAGCCAATGATCTCTCACGGTCCCTTCCAGTTTCTGTGATTCTACGGAAGCAGGATGTTGAATCCCACTTGAGTACGCTTGCATTAGGCAACACTGCCTCTGACATTAGCTGATGCGGGGTGGGGGGTGGAGGCCGGCCAAGATGCTTTCAGGCTGAGAGCTTGAAGACTGAGGGACATGGATGTATTCTCAAGCAGCTGCTTTGAAACCAGCTGTGCGCTAGGGAAATGATGCAAATATAACATAGAATCACAGAGAGGTAAGGCTGGAAGGGCCCAAGCAGTCATTTATACCAGCCTCCCACACCCAGGCAGGTGCAACTAAGCCTACCACTGCCTGGACACATGTTGCTCGGATTGTTTTCTAAAAGTTACAATGAGCAAAATTCCACGACCTCCCTTGCTAACCTACTGCAGAGCTTAATGGCCCTTATGGTTAAACAGATCATCCTAATATCTGACCTAAATCACCCTTGATGCAGATTATTTCGTGGCCTACCATTACTTCTTGTCCTACCATCAGCGAACATGCGATCAAATGATCACAGCCTCTTTAGGAAAGTCTTGTATGTACTTGAAGGCCATTATAAGGTCCTCCGCAGTAGTCTTTTCTCCACGCTAAACATGGCCAGTTGTTTTTTTTTTTTTTAATCCTTTCCTTCTAGGTCAGATTTTTCTAAAGCTTGTGTCATTTTTGTTGGTTTCTACACTTCTCGACATCGTTCCTCAAGTGTGACCCTAGTACTCCTGAGGCAAACCCCACCCTGAGCAGCATGGAGCAGTTACCTGCCTTGTCATACGCTCAAAACACTCCTGTTAATTTATGCTATTCCCAGTGTGAGCCTGAGATTAAGTCTACCCTGCCGCCAAAAAAGTGCATTCTAACAGGTTGAAATAGGAATGAAGACATGGTCATGCAGCTTTTAATGGGGATGAACAGCCTAAGTTACGCCCAACTTGGCAAACCAGAGTTAACTATGTTGTCCTGTCTTATCTGCATTGCTACTTTAACCTGCATTAAGACTCCCCCTTCTTTTGCAATCTCTCACTACAGAGGAGCATTCGTTTCATCTAACCCCTGCCTTACAGTAGCTCTCACTGACATGGTGTTTAAAATGCCAGTGGCCTCCCATCATAGATAATGCTGGCAAAAACAAAACCAAAAAAGAACCAGAAAACCCAAACCAGCATGTGCAGTGTTGGGAGAGGTTTGTCTACCCTTCCTACTAGCAAAGAAGCTTTGAGCCTTCTGTTCCCACCACAGGGGGTTTTATTCAGTTTCATCACTGGTGCTGAGCACAGGGGGCTGGACCCCTGAGCCCAAGTGCCAGGGCCTTGAGTCTGCTGCCAGGCTGCCAATAGCGGCCGCTGTCTTCCCTAGCACTGTTCCTGGCCAGAGGCAGGCCACCTGTGGCAGGAGCCAGATCTGAGCCCTGCCCAGGGCCCTGGACGGGATTGGGCCCATGCCTCGAATCAGGACTGGGGCAGCATGAGGCCTGGGCCCCGGGGGGGGGTCTTTCCTTGGGCCCATGTCACTCCTGGTTTTATTTCCCTGCCCTGGTCCATGAGATGTGATCATGAAAGGCTTGTTTTAGTCCCACTAATGTTACAGGGCAACTTTCCCACGCTCAGCTGCCACTGCCGTTGGCATCAGGGTGCAGGCAAAGTACACCTGTGTGCAGCAGTCACCTCCTATGCTGTAGGGCAGTGGGTCTCACCCTCTAGCAGGTCACGACACACTTGGTGGCATATTGCAACCCTACAGGACACACCCGGGCGGGGGGGCGGGGGGGCGAAATCCAACCATCTTCCCGGCTCGCCGCAACATACTTAAGCTGCAAAGCTGGTTTTTACCCATGTACAGCACTATGACGCTAGGATGTTGCAGTGTGCCATTTGTGTTGAGGCTGGCACGCGAGTGCCAAGTCCAGCCCTGCACACAGCAGTAGGGCCGGGAGCCAAGCTACTTACACTGAACCTAGGGCAAGCATAGAAGAAAAAAATGGTGTGAGGTGCTGACGAATTGCACAGGTGTGTCATATGCAAGGCCTTCAAATGGCTGGTTTGTTGCCATGGTGCTTTGCTTCCTATGGCTAACCACCATGGTCATGAGAACAGTTTCTTTTGCCAGCCACAGCCTGGGCGCAGAGGCCCACCGCAGTCGAGTCAGGCTGAAGCATGGATCTAATCCGTTACCCACCACTGTAGCGGGTCTAATGCGGCCCATGAGTGCAGGCCCTATAGCCCACATAAGTGATTCCTTGTGTTTCATAGTACACCACTCAGGCCATGCAGCAGCTGAAACTCCAGCCCAGCCTTGTGCCAAAAGACTGTGAGAGAGGGGAACATTTGCAAATGTGCTCCAGAACCCTAATGCATGGTTTCAACAATGACAGCTCTTTTGACAACTGTGGTGCTGCCTGCACTAGGAAGGGTTTGCTGGTAACGTGAATTTCCTGGGCATTCCCGCCCCACCCCCAGTCATGTGAATGCCAGTAGTAACAGTGACACACCTTATGGCACCAGCAGCACTGCATTTCCCCAAGCTTTCACTGACATCGTTTAGGTAATTAACACTGTTAAACATCCATGAGACGTATGGCTCGCTGAAAAGCAATTGGTCTTTGGCATGTCTGAAAATTGTGCCGGTTCAGGGTATGCCTTGATGCTATCTGTCCCACTGTGAGTCTGAGCTGCGGATGTGCCATTAGGAAAAAAAAATGCTTGGGCTGAAAAGCATGCATGGGTGTTATAGGGTTTTTAATGGTTCATTACATAGGGCAGAAGGGGGGGTGTGTGTGTAAAAAGGGTAGCGCACTTAGACTTGAATCCCCGCTGTGCTCAGGCGCTCCAATCACTGCCCCCTGGCTGACCCCCCTTATGATGCGCTTCCACTTGTGTTTATGTTTCGCGCTATGTGTGAATTGCTGCCTGGGCTGCCATGTGTGCATGTACACATGCATTTGCATCACACTTGATTCCCCCCGCAACACACACTTTGTTCTATTCTAGGGCCATATTTTATTTTAAACGGGGTGGCGTATTTTGGTCCCTGCGTCAAGCAGAGCACTGTGATGTAGCCTAAGAAATGATTCAGGTGCCATGGGGATTAATATCATCCCAAAGGACTCAATCTTGTGAGGTGCTGAGCACCTTTAATTCACGCTGACTAAGGCAGCAGCATCCCATACAGGCTCAACCCCGTCTGTAGCAAAGGCAGAGTGAATAAAATGCCATGATGCTGGGGATTCCGTAGCATAACTTGAAGGAATAACCCCCCCCCCCCCCGACTTTTAGTCCGTCTCTGCCTGTTTTATACATTCGGACCCAATTGCACACATCAAACAATAAGCAGGCTGAGCATCCTAGAGGAAGAGGATGGAGGGATTACACTTTTATGGATTTAATCCTGGAATAATCTCTCTTGTGCTTGATAAAAAGCAATAATGGCTAATTTTCTTTTTAGATGCTTGCATAAATGAACGTCGTTTGCATTTTGTATTCTCCTGTTGGCCTCAGAGCTATGTGGTTTCTGCAGTCAGTGAAGGGAAGGGGAGGGAACTGAGCAGCTTCCAAAGCTGTAGTGAGCTAAAGGGGGGGAAAAAGCACACTGTGATTCTTATGCGGGTGGGGGAGTTAATGAGTGAATGTATTTCAGCCAAACCTTCATTTTCAATAATGTTTGTATAATAGGTGATTGATTTTAGCTGCCTGAAACCAAGCCCATCCTTTGCTGTTTGTCAGTAAAATAGGTTTTGTTTTGTTTTGCATGTGTTGCATGTGTGGTTCTTTCCAAGCTTTTGCAGAAAGGGACTCTTTTTAGAAGGCAACCGGTTATGCTGAACACAGGGAGGCTGCATCTGGTCCATATCACTCCTGGCTGCAGCAGGTGGGTGTGAAATTGATTAGGTGGGCCTGAGGTATCAGGGGATGATGGGTGGGGAGTTAATATGAACCTCTGATGGGCTATCTGCACTTCGGAGGGCTATTTTAAATTGACTTCACAAGGTCGGCTTCAAGTTGACCTTGTGAAGTTGACTTAGGCGTACATCTACACTAGTAGACATACCCTGAGCTCGGGCCCTGCCCCACGGTGCGATCCAGCTCCAGGCCCCAATCTGGCTCCTGCTGCCAGCGGCAAGGGGCTGGGAGCCAGAGCCCCTTGCTGCAGGCAGTGGGATTGGGAGCCAGGCCCTGCTACCCATGTCAAGTGGCACAGAGTCAGAGCCGGCTCTGAGTCGCTTGCCACAAGCAGCTTGGAGCCCAATCCAGCCCCGAGCTGATGTCCGCTGCTGGCAGGCAGATCGGCAGCCTGGTCAATTGAACATGTTACAGCTCAGGGACCCAGCACGGTCAATTTCACAAGCTACTCCTGAGCTCAGCGGCTTGGGGCCGGATTGGGCTCTGAGCTGCTTACAGAAAGGGTGGGGCAGGAGGTGGGGCCCAGACTCCTTCCTGCCCTCAATAATTGACAATGTAGACGTTGACTTTCAGAGCAGGAGTTAATGCAATTTAAGCAAATGTGTAAATCAACATAATAAGTTATGAATGGGCCCAGGACAGGCAAGTTAAGGCAGGTTAAGTCGACCTAAGGCTCCAGCATAGACATGCTTCTAAAGAGAGATGCTTGCATGACAGAATTTGGGTTGGCAAGTGTCTCTGCTGTGTCTTTTCCCAGCACTATCTGCTGAGAAGTAGGGAACAAACCTCTTCCATCAGCCACTGTGCTAGTGGAATTCTCTGACAATGCCCTGACCTTGGAGCATGTGTTTATAATTATATACATCTGATTCCCCCATCCCCCCCAGCAATGGAGTCCTTCTTGCTGGCAATGGATTGATGATGGGCTCAAGTTGCACTGGGGAAGGTCACGGTTTGGTATTAGGATAATTTTTTCATTAGGAGGGTGGTGAACCGCTGGAATGGGATACTTAGGAAGCAGGTGGCATCTCCATTCTTAGAGGATTTTAAAGCACAGTTGATAAAGACCTGGCTGGGGTGATTTCACTGGGGTTGGTCCTGCTTTGGGCAGGGCACTGGACTAGACTTCCTCAGGCACCTCTCAACCCTCATCTTCCAAGATTCTTTGGTTTTTCATAAGAGCATTTCACATAATCACATTTGTTCGCTTAACCACACCCCAGTGACCTTGGTCAGTTAGAATAAGCAGTGGCTTTGTCCCACCTTCAGAACAGGCAGCCATGGGATTCGCCATTGTTATAGGGCTCCAGAGAGCACCCAGCAGACCAGGTTGCTTGGTGGTCCAGGGGTTGAAGCACAGGACTAAGAATTCAGACGTTTTAAAGTGATGTCTGCTTCCAGTGTGCACTCCTTGATGGAGCAGCTGGGCTAAGACTTTCAAAGGAAGTTTGGCATGTGACTGGCATGGAAAAGCCCAGCATCCCTGCTTGAGTTTCCAAGCTGTCAAATGAGGATGATGATAAAAATAGGTCTGATTCTCCTGGCATTTACCCCAGTGTAAATTCATTGGGAGTTACTCCTGCTTTACCTGGGTGTGTGTGCAGAACCAGGCCCTCACTTACTACTCCTCACTTGGATGCACTAGCCAATGTTCATTAAGTGCTTTGACCATGAGCATGATGAGGTAGCAGACTCTGTCCTCTTGGAGATTTTCTCTTGTACCTGGCTTTGCTTGGAGTGCAGCCAAGGTTTTTCCTCCAGTCCAGCAGATTGAGAAAGAGAAAATACATCCTGGCTTGAGTGAGGGCAGCTCAGAGGATGCATCTGGGAAAGCCTTGTGCTGGACGCCTGGCTAGCACTGAGTGTCGAGTGGGAGTTTCGCTTGGAAAATAATCAAATGCTAAAACATTTTGACAAATTGGAAAGGAGTCAGCAAAAACTGCATTAATGACTGGAGGGATGGAGAACACGTCTTACTATGAGAGAGTAAAGTGGCTCATGCAATTTACCCAAGAGAAGGCCGAAGGGTGACTCGATCACCATCTGCACATGGGGAGAACTAGCACTACATACATTCAGCTTAGACACGAGGTGCAGAGTTTGTTGATATGTTTTTAAACAATGAGGGTGATTAACCACTGGAACAGCTTACCAAGGACATGGTGACATCTCCTGCACTTGTCTGTACTTAATCTAGCTCAATCAGAGGCCACACACTAGCAAAGGATCACTGGCCTGAGACATGCAGGAGGTCAGTCTAGAGTGCTGTAAAAAATATGTCATCTCTGAAAAACACCGAAGGACATTCTATTCCAAACAATTAAATGCATTAAAAAGTGCACTGGGTTCTAATGAATGCAAAGAACTCCTTGGCAAACAAAATGACTAGCCTAGGTTAACTCATAGTGATTAGCATTGGGCACATAGAAATGAGGTTAAGACCTTGAATGCCTCTGGCTTCACTGCTAACACCCAGTCCAAGCCTTCTACTCAGATGGACAAATGGTTCCACCTTTGTGCACACGTTATTCCTTGCAGTCACAGGCTATGTCTACATCTCCTTTTTTTAGTTCAGACTTTCTAGTCCGAACTAAAAAAAGTCCGTGGTTAGGCTGAACTAGTCTCGGGCTATTTTGGACTAACCGCGGCTTTTTAATTCGAATGAGAACATGTGGCTAGGTCGAACTAATGGCTTAGTTTGACCTAGCCATTATTTCGCAGCTTGTGTGTGCTTAGATCAACCTAAAGTTCAAATTAAGCTGGCTAGTCTGGACTAAGCAAGGGGTCTTACCAGTCCAGACTAACCTTTTGCTAGTGTGGCCATGGGCCAAAATAGTCTTAGTCTGGACTAATTTGGCAATGTAGACATAGCCACATAATCCAGCTACAGGTAGATCATTTGCCAGTCCTAACTGAGGAGCTGGAGGCAAGAATTCAAGCTCTGGTGATTCTCTGGTCTGTATTTATCAGGCATGGGGCATACACAAAGACAGTCCTCAAGCCATCTCCCCAATGCACAGGTCACCCTCTCCAGCACATTGGTGTCAGCAGGACAAAGGGCTGGGCAGCACCAAAGAAAGCATGGGACACACCGCTGGGTTCAATGGCCTTGTACTGGAAGGGGGCCAGACAGGATTGAAGAGCTGCATCAGAGCTTTGTAGCGCTCCCTGCTGGAATGACAGGGGAGGCTGGGGGTTAGGGCTGAGGAGTGTTGGCAGAGCTGGGTGTGATTTAGGTTTAGAAATGCACGGGGGGAGTTGCCGTTTGCTCAGGAGGGAAGTGTGTTGGCTGAAGCATGGGACAAGAACAACACGCGGTGCAGGCCACGACTGAGGTATAGCAGGGACACAGGCTGGAATAGCAGAGGGCTGTCAGTTAGGAGTGAGTTGGTACATTACCTGCTTTTAAAAGTGGCAGGATGTAACCACCACTGATCTCTAATACCCCCTCCCTCCCCCGCAATATCCATCTCCTGCTCACACTAACCAAAACGAGTCTCATGTTGAGCAAGTCTTTCAGTCTTCTGCCCTGGTGAGGAGATCTTGGTGCCTGATTTGTTATATGTGGGGCCCCAGGTTGCTCTGGGACCTTGGGCTTGGCTGACAGCAACTGTGAAATCAGAGTGTGGAAAACAACAACCCATGCTGGGAAGAAATTCAGAGCCTCCAGGTAGGATCAGGAACATGGGGGGAAAAGCCACACACAGGCAGCAGGATGAAGGCTGACACTGAAATTGACTAACAGCAGCTGGGACCTTCACTGAAGGTCAGGTGTGAAGTTAGGGAGAAACCCAGAACACACAAAGATTTTTCCAGCTAATTCTGCACAAAGGAGAGACACACTGAAAGAGGAAGACGGGCTAGGGGGTGAGGCTGAGCAATACGGGCATCATCACCCTTTGCAGATCTCACAGAATTTCACCGGGCAGCCTTGATCGCAGCCTGTAATGACTGCAACCCGCCTCCCCAGCCACAATAAGGACCATTGCTTTTTCAGTCTCCAGCACCATTTCACTAGAAGACAGAGCTTCTGCTAGGAAAGGAGGGAGAGAAGAAGCCAAGTGACGTGTGCTATATCCCAGCACCAATCAAAGCAACCTGTCATTGAAACCTCCCCTCCCCAATCACAGCACTCATTCCGCACTGCTAGCTATTGCCATAGAGGTCAGAATAGATCCCATGGCTAAGCCAGAGGTGCAGCTTGGTACGAGGAGACTGACCCCAGCAGCTGGTGCTCCATATTGACCAAAGCAGGGCCCCTGTTACTTTCTCATGTGCCCACTTAATAAACAAGTTGGTCAGGGCAGACATCTGCCTACCTTGACTTTCCTTGTCTGGGGACGCCAGTGCTAGTGTCTTCTTTAGTCTTCCATCTTGATGAAGGATGGTTACATCACTGGGGCCAGGCAATAAACCAGTCACCTTTCACAGCTGTGTGCAGATTGAATGAGAAACTAGGTAGTTGGAAATGCTTCAAGCATGCATGACAAGAAACCAACAGCAGGGCTCAAGGGACCTGTGATGCTGCAAAAGAACCTGCAGGAGCCGGAACTATTCAATAAAGACTCTTTGCTCGTGGGGATCTTGTGGTATTATTGACTTACCCTGAACTGCCCAGATTAGATGAGGCTTGATTCAAAGCCCATTGACTTAAATGGGAGGTTTCTCTGTTAGCTGCAGTGGGGATGGGAGGAAAGTTGGGTCAGGCCCATGGTTCTTTATAAACTTGGCTTCAAAGTGATCATAAAGCAAAACTGTGCTGTTATTTGCCAGAGACCTGGGGCTGTCTACGTGGTTGGACAGGAACATTTCTCCATACTGGGACTGGATCTGTTCCAAGTGTTAGAAAGCCCCTTGTTGCATGGACCTTGATCATACATGGCAAGCCAGATTTTCAGCGCATCTGCAAACATCTCTTTGCCCCTACAATGCCCTGTGGTTGCATGCACAGCTAGTCATATACACACATAGCATTGCCAACCCCAAGGGTGTAAAAAAACCCAACCCCATGATTCAGGGCTCTGCCCACCCCCAAATGAGTGTGACTTAAAAACCATAAGATTTTTATTTGGCTTCTTGGGTCAGAGCCTCTCAGGTTCTTGTCCTTTTTCCTAGAAAGAGAAAAGTCCCTTTTAAACAGTGAAATGAAAGCCGAGATTCTTATTCACACAGAACCCTAGGAGCTGGGGCCTTAAGCAGAACACCAAATACCACGACATGCATTAAGATGGCAAGAATTGGCCAAGACTACAGCTGATTAATTGCACCCTAACAATCTGCTTACATGGGCAATTAGCCAGCTTGCCGGGGGGGGGGGGTCCTTATTTAGGCACACTCATTTTCTCCCATGGCCTAAATTTTTCTTGGATTGTCTCAGTGAAGAATTTAGTTGAGATGCAACTACCTCTTTGCACTAGGAGATGCTGCCAACAGGTAAGGGGCACAGATGAGGCTCCTGCTTTTCTACCAGGTACGTGGAACAGCCTTTACAACTACCAAAGCTTGCACAAAAGGAGACTGTTATGCCAGGCATGTAGCATTAATAGCCTGGAGTTTCCTTAAGTGTCCTTGGGACATTCACCTCTCAGAATCTGGTCTGGTATGCTGCTGTGCCTCACTTATCACCCACTCTTGGACCCCCATTTATCACCCACTCTTGGACCCCCCACTTACCCTACTTCGATAGGTGAATCACGATACCTGGGTCAGTCCACACCAGCTTCCTGCATTGAATCAGTCCCAGGCAGTGGATGTGCACTCTCTAGCCACTCAGGGGATGGTCCCCCAGTGAGCATCCCCAGCCCCCAGATGCCACAACAGGATCTTCCATCTTGTAGGGATTGCAACGCTTCCCAGATCACTGTAGGCTCACATACTCTGGCCCAACAATTTTACAAACAAACTGAAAATGCAGTTAGCTTTCACCCCTTCCTCATCTCTAGAATCCACACAGCTTTAAATGAAATAAACAGTAGTTTATTGCTTTAAAGGGATTTTAAGTGAGTATATAGCAAATCAATGCATAATCAATTAATTAACCCATCAGAAGTTAACCACTACCAAATAAAAGATAAGATGCATTCTAACCTAAAGTTTACTATAGTTGTCCTTTTTCTATCTTATATGGCTAGCTGATGATGGTTTTACAACCAGGTTCTGCCTTTCCCCAGGTAGGGCCCACTTCTTGGTTACAGATGGAAGGAAGTGGTGTAGACTGGAGGTTCTCTGGCCTAAGACCTCTAACAATTCAAAGTGTGACTGTTTCTCCTCCTTCCCAAGGCCAGGTGGTTTCCTGTGTGTGTGCATGGGGGTGGGGGGGGTGACTATCTCTCCATCCAAGGTGCTTCAGCCATTTATCTAATCCAGTGTCATTCGTATTTTCTCTGGATGTGTGCTTGCAATCCTGACTACATGCCACTGGGAGACAACTCTGATTGTCTCTTCCCTCCTCAAGCCATGTGAAATCCATGGAGACACGTCTGCTGCAGGAAACATGCTACCATAACAACAGAGAATATCATGAGCATTCAAAAGGAACCCATTGCATGGCATGTCTGCTATAAAACCATACAACTACATTGCAAGAGTGAACAGAAGTTACAAAGATCAGACCCTGGGGATGGGTGTACAGGCCATGAGAGTCCTTTTTTTTCTGGGCCTCCTTAGCCCTCCCAAGAACATTTACTTGGAGGTGCATTTTACCAAAGAAGGCTCCTATGTCCTAGCTGTAGGGTGCTGGGGGTCCCTGCCACCACAACTACCAGTGAGCACTGATCAATGTTCTGAGCAAGCAGCATCACCCCATGAGGTTGGGCCTCTTCTCCCACAAATCCATGCCCCTCACTCATGCGTTTGGCAGGCCTGGAAGCACAAGTCCTTTTGCAGCATTAAATTTGGCATGTGCTGCCTTTGGGGTGGAGGAATGGGGATTGAACTTGTTGAGAACTTTCTGGGCTGCACTAAAACCAATGACAGACATGCCAAGGCCAGTGTCTTCATTACATTAAGCCCCCCCCCCAAGAACTGGGATTCACCAGCGAAGCTGTTGCAGGCCTCCAAATGCAAGAGGAATGCAATGGCCAAAGGGAATTTACCACAGAAGGACCTGAGCAAACAAAATGCACATTCTGCAAGGAATTAGTGTTCAACATGGGCTGTTCCACCACTTCAGAGTGTGGGGGATATTTTGCTCTCTCTGCACACTGTACAGGGCTCTCACACCTCTGCTGCTGACCCTAACATCCAGGACGCCCTTGTTAGTGAGCTGCCATGGAGCAAGACGCTCTCCTCTTGTGACTCTTTCCTCGCAAGTATCACATTTCTGCCTGGATCTGGGCCAAGCCACAAACTGTCACCGAGATTAAGAGCTTAGCAGGACTGGACATTTATATGGACATCAAAGACTGTCCAATCACCATAAATAAGGATTTAAGACTAGAGCTTTGGAAGGTTTATAAATCCTGCAGTATAGACCTCCTACAGATGGGGATGGGAGAGATCTTTCCCCAGAGGCAGGTTATTCCAAGAGAGGCTCCTGCAGCATTTCTTGTGCCTCTTTCACAAGCCCCTGGGCCCGTCCCTTGTCAGAGAGGACATCTCCCTTCATCCCATGTTTTTCTGCATTAATGAGCAGGAAGTGAATGACAAATCGTTTGCATGGTGTTAGCACCTAGGATCTGCTGGCCCTGTTGTGCTGGGGCTGTATAGTTGGGCTGGTTTCTAATACCTCAGCACAACAACATGGGTGTCAAGACCAAGGCAGGTTAATGCATGTCCCAAGAGAGAAGGAATCTCCTGCAAGGGGAAAACCTGCTGCCAGCTAGTGAGCTGCAGTCCTGCGTGCCTAATGAAATCAAGGCAAGCCGCTTGCAGAGAGCTGCCCAGTCAATAACCAAACCCTTGGACGTGGTTTCCTGTGAGACTGCCAAGGACAGCACCATTAGGAATGTGCAACACTTGAGCAACCTCTGCTAAGCATCCAGCTGCCAAGAACGGAACGCAGTCCAGTTGCTGCAGGGGACGGCATGCCTGTTGCAAGCTGCACTTATGCCCCTTCCCTAGGGGGCTTGGAAGGAACATGGTCTTTGGCCTGACAAGCCCGTGCTTGGCGCATGATAAGAGGTTTCAGCTACGTGCTTCACTGCTCCCTTTCATCAGAAGTTAGACTACATTCAACTGCAAAGAGGTTTTCAAAACATCCACCCAGGACTGACACATCGTGCTAGTCCCTCGCTGTGAATGATCCCCCAGGGAATCCACTCCGCACAGTCTCTGGGGAGGATTTCTTAACATCAAATAAGCATCTGAGGAAGTGGGATCTTCTCCCACGAAAGCTCATGCAGAAAATAATCTGTTAGTCTTAAAGTGCCACACAACTCCTTGTTGTTTTTTTACTGGACTAGACTAACACGGCTATCCCTTTTGAAATCCATGATAAGTGCCTGTCCAGGGTCTTCTTAAAAACAGTAATCTTGCAAACCTTTTGAAAAAAAAAAAAGAGAGAGAGATGGAGATTCTACAACTTCCCTAGGTGAGTTGTTCCTTTCTTAGCTTCCTCCCTTTACAGTTAGGGAGTGTCTCCTAACATCCAACCTCAGCGTCCATCCTGGATAGTGAAGTGAATGATTCACTCTCTTCAGCCCAGGCAATCCCTGGTGCTTCTGCTGAACTGTCCATTTCAATGACAGTTGTAGAGTCAATTCTTCTATAAAAAAAGTAAGAAAAAGCTTACCACATAACTCATCCTTCTGGGGCCTTACACCTCCCTTTTATAATTAGGCTGTTCCAGAGTTTATACTAGAGGTGGGCAAAAACTTTCCAATAAAACATTTTTTGTGGGAAATGAATTGTTTCAACAAATGGGAAGCCCACTTTTATCAAAAAGTTTAACCTGAAGTTTTTCACTTACTGTAAACAAAACAATTTTTAAAAGTGGTAAAAAATCTGAAAAATTTCTACAAAAAATACTGATGAAAACATTTTTAACTGAAATTGTTTGTCAAGGGGGAGGGTTATCAAATTTCCAACCAACTCAAGTTCATACCTCATGAATTTGTCTTTTTCCCTGAAAAGCTTATGATTTGGTTAGAAACAAGACACGCAGCTCTTGATTTTCCACCCTGAGTGATGGATCTTTTATTCTGGTGAATTATATTCAAAAGCAAAATGCTAGAACGGCTGGTGGAAGGGAGTAGATAGATGACCAAATTATAAATCTGCCTCGCAGATCTGATACTATTACACATGGACGAAGGCTCAGATGGCAGTAGCAATGGCTGGAAGTGATTGATTGCTCACTGATCCATCTGGCTCCAGATTTGCTCTCTGATAGAAAATATCATTCTAACAAAGCACCATGAGCTCGTAACTCATGCTATTTCATGGATGGGAAATAACCTTAGCCTGAAAATGCCATCCCGTCCCTGCCCAGAGCATTACAAATTGCCCGGCAGGTGCCACCTCCCCAGGGGGCATCGGTTACTCACTCAATTGACAGCTAACTAAACTTAATTATGAGGCAGTTTAAGGCTGGGGAAGTTGTCAAAGACTCTGCATTTAAATCTTTGATGAGCTTGGAGGCTGAAAGCAGGCTGGCATCCCCTTTTTCCGTTTGCATTCTGGGCTGATTAACAATGGCAGTGGCAGCAACTGGCACGGCTATTCAGCAAGCAGTGGGGCATGAAATCACATCTCCTGGAGGCAGGGAGCCAAACGAGTGGTTACAATGAGGAAGAATGTCATCCAAAGGCAGGGTTTAAAGGGCCAGTTGCACATGCTCAGGTGGTAATCTGCCTTCCTGGTGAAGGCCAGTGCCACCTTTGTGCTTGCTGGTGAAATCTGATGTGATGCTCTGGGAAAGAGGGCAATGAATCCAGCCTGGTGCTCAAACCCATGACTATGAGATTAAGAATCAAATGCCCTACCAATTGCACTAGTGGGAAACAAAAACCCTTACTTTTTGCATTAATCCTGAGAAGGGCAATTGCCAAGATACACTGGGTTGAGATGGTAGAACAATCTAAATGCCAATACAGGATTTCTGCCACACCTTCAACAGCCACTCCCCATCCATGCAACTCTCTGTAAAGCACATCCACACCTGCCATCAGCTTCCAGGACACCATGATCAGCTTCAACAATGGACCTGTATGCAAGAATCCTATGCATCTCACCTGCCTTCACAGATCCAGCAACCACCCCAAACACACCAATAATTGTTACGTACAGCCAGGCACTCAGATATCACACTGTGTTCGCCAAGGAGGAAGTCCAGGATACACACATACTGAAAATTGCCTTCACCAAACAAGAACATGTGAGAAGTAGATTGCATCATGGAATGGGTACCTGGATACCCAAAAAGAACCTGCTTCAATAATGAAACAAACACAATGACCACACATCTTGTTGCTACCTGTCATCCCATATGGGGCATCAAGTAATGACAAGCCACAATCTCCAAATGTCACCACCAAGTGCTCTTTCAGCAGTGAACTCCTCATAGACCAGGTCAACTCAAAGCAACACCAGACCCTGCCATGACAACAGATGCAAAACCTGCAGACGTGTGTCCGCTGCTATGATGATCAATACTTGGAAGGTTCAGGAGTCTTCACATACCTGTATGCGATGTACCTCATGCATGTGTTCAGTGCCCCCACAAGAACTGCATGGCTGAAACCAGACAATTGCTGTGCTCTTGAATGAACCCACACAGAAAAATGATACAAGATAAACACCTTGTCATTGGTGGGTGAACAGTGTTCACAAAACTTGCCATCCATATCCAACTTCTCAGGCCCCATCCTCAATGGGAACCTGTACGTCTTCAAAAGGCAAGTCTGGGCACTTACATTTGGACACTAACAGTCGGGGACTCAATGAAGACCCTCCAAGCAGCTGTAATCCACTAACCCTTCTTTGGCTCATCATTCAGGTGTTATTTCCCCACTGGGTCTTGACAGGTCTCTTGCAACGTATCTTAACTCTTTGTGCTCAGCAATTTTTCCACCTTGTATTTAGCTGTGATGTTCTGCGTACCTGTCCCAGACCCAAGGAAGAGCTGAGAAAATCTCCCTCTCATTCTCTCACCAACAAAAGTTAGTTCAATAACAGACATCACCTCATTCACCTTGTTGCTCTCATCTCCTGGGACCAACATGGCCACTGCAAACAACTACCTGTAAAGTCATGATTTCTCTCTACTTGGGTGAGGCTGAAAAGCCACTAAGCCACCAGCTTTGTCAGACTATTCGATGCTGTATTTAGAGCTTTCTACAACGTAACTAAGACTGGGAGGGAGGGAAGTGGACACGAGAGCACTGAGCGGATGCTCCAAGGATTTCAGAAGCACCAAGCACAGCCAGGAGCAGCTGTCTAACAAGATATGAAAAGCACTGATGTGCACAGCTACGGCAAAGCCAACTGCGGCACCCCTGGATTTCTTAGGTAAGGTATTGGAGCTGGGAATTTTGCAGGCAGTTAAGAGATATGCATGGTACAAGCCCTAGACAATATGGATTTCCTGTTCTGTGGCATAAACAATATTGATCATAATCTCTAGAACACAAAAGTAGGGTTAGAGCAGTGGAATAGGGTTCAAAATTGCTAGGTTCCATTTCCAGCTCAGGAGGGGCAATGCTTTCAATAGTTTAAGCAAAGAACCTTGGCTACATCTTCACTGCATAAAAGGTTTGTATCTACATCAAAATCACTAACTCAAGATATGTCTCAGTGTAAAATCCTAGTGGAGCTCTGTAGTTTTCACCATGTAGCTAGTCAAGATCAACCCCAGATGGATGGTGTAAAGTGGAGCTCAACTAGCTGTATGGAGGTGAAAGCCACCTCTGTTGTGTCTCTGTGAAGTCTTTACATTAAGGTAGCTGATTCCATGTGAAACACTGTGTTGGGAGTTTCCTGTGTAGGGAAAACATAGCCTATCAGCACTCCTGGTTTCTCTGCACAACAGAAATCACCTAACTTTACTGTTGTCAAAGTGATTTTGGACTGAGTTGAAAAATCAGTTCATTAGAAAAAGGCAAGGTTTAGTAACCGCAATCCTCAACAGAAGCAAACAATGGGCTACCATTGCTCTCTTCTCGACTGAGCTTGAAAAGCCCCAACACAACCTACTCTCAACCTCCACGCACACAAAACCAGGCGCAGTGTTGTGAAAGGCAGTGAGCCACCATCAAATGGAGTCAGATTTCACATTGTTTTATTAAAATAAAAAGCCAAGGTTGTATCTTGATGAAAGGGTTTTTTTCTTCCCCCTTTTCTTGGAAGGTCAGTTTCCAGTTAAATTACTGGGGCAATTAAAAAATAACAATCGCAAGACCTGAAAGTTAAATCCAGTGTCTGGACAGTCATGGAACTGGCATCTTACCTAACGCTTGGGCAGAGGAGCCATCAGCTCACTGTTACCATACTGTGCGTGAGCACAATCAGTCATTGCACCAATAGATACCATTGTTTATGACACAGAGACCCTGGGAAAGGGACTCAAGAAGTGAGAATTTGCTCTCTAAGGCATGAAACTTGCTTCCTTCATGTAGTAATTCTGTGCAACAGAACCTCAGGGGAACGCTAAGGGCACCTCCAATTCATAGTTATCATTTAAAGGCAGTCACTAAAATCACTGAGGTGGCAGTAAACAAACAAAAAAGCTGTGCAAAGAATCACCCAAAATTGGTCAGCATCTTGGTCAAGGCCCCTTAATCTGACTGGACTGTGTGCTCCACAAGTTCCAAAGGGGTAACTAGGTTAGTCTAGTTCAGCAAAATAAACAAGGAGTCCTATGGCACTTAAAGACTAACAGATTTATTAGTCTTTAGTTAGTCTTTATGTGCCAGAGGGCTCCTTGTTTGTTTTACGGAACTAGACTAACACAGCTGCCCCTTTGGAAGGAGTCTTGTGGCACTTTTAAAGACTAACAAATGTATCTATTGCCTGAGCTTTCATGTGTGAAATGGCCATCATTCTCACTGTGCCGTGGCCCAGACCAACTGCCCATGCATAGGGGGCCTTCCTGCCCTTGTCTCCCACCCACTAGTCTACTGTGCCGAGAGCTGAGTGGCAGCCCTGCAACAGACAATTTTTCATCCCAGAGGACTCACTGAGAGATACAGGGAAGCAGCCTGCAGGAGCTGCTGAAAGCCACAACAGCTCTTAGCAACACAAAGAAGAGAGAGATCCTGCACAGCTCACTGGTTAATTGCTCTTCCCTTATCAAGATGAGCCACACACTCTTTTGTGGGACCTTGCAGCTGGACACCAGGTACTGAGAGAAGCAGCACCAGCCTCACATGAGCAGCACTTTCCAAAAGTGTTTTTGTCCCCAGACTGACAGATTCTCTGGCCCTGCTTTCTCCATCCTGTAACCAGGGCTGCTGGGGGGGGTTTCCAGCCACTGTAGTGAGAGTGGGTAATGGCCCAAGATGGCAGGATGAGCAGCCAGGAGTATTGATGCCTTTGTGGTGCCCTATGGAATTGCTTGTTTCAAATCACCAGGGACCAGCCATGTTATTTCTGACAGTCCCTGCCACTCCCACCCTTGTCAGCACACATTTCTCAAAGCAGCAATTCAGCTCCCAGCAAAATGGAGGAAGATGAGAGCAGTCAGCGCCTACTTAGGGGCAGAGGAAGAACTCAGCAAGGCACAGGCCTAGGTCAGGCAAACACATTGGTGTGGTGCACTCGAAACAGGAAAGCGAAGCTGCTTGGGAACCTGGAGTTCAAACCCAGTTCAGCTCAAAACCGGAGGCTTTTTCTGCACTGCCACCACACTCACAAACAGCTTAAATATCAGCAGGCTTCAGGTTTCTGATATGGGTGTGCTTGTTAATGCTAAGGCATGTCAAAGTCCCCGGCAGGCTACCAGTGGCATCTTCCATTGTTCCTGCCTCACTATGCCATGGCACAGAACAGCATCTGAACCGCTCACTGAAAAACACTGTGACAGATGCCCAATGACTGGCCCCAGAGACCAACATCCATAGAGCATGGATAGCACCCAGGCTCGCTTACTCCCCATGCGGAGAGGGGAGTCAGCCCCAGAGGTCCTGGCACGGATTGGAAGCTGTTCTGTTTATGGCCAGGTCAATCCTTTGCCAGCAGGGTGGTGAATTTTATGATTTGGCCACCTGTCTACTGGATGCCCCCAATTCATTTACAAATCTGGATCTCCTGGAGAGCAGATTTAATTGGAAGCAAAATGCACATCAAATTCTCTTCTGCTTCCTAACCAGACAGGGCAGCAAGAGGCTGGCTGGACAAAGCAAACCCAACCTCTCAGGGAACATGGCCTGCGCAACAGGAAGAGGTTCTCGTCATTCCCTTAGCACAGGTAGCCCTTTCTCCCTGTGAGATGCACTATAGCTTCAGCACAGGGTCACCACACTTTGCAGCCCCGTTAGGCTCCAGTTGAGATTGCCTCCAAGATTGTTGCTCTGCAGAATGCCAGCTGATCTGGATGCAAACAGCCATGGGAAGTCTAAGGCAAGCCCCATGCAGGGGCACATGAATGGGATAAAAAAGCTGAGGAGGAACCTATTCCACACAGCACTCCTGGGTGCTGGGGACCTAGTTCTCAGCCTGTGTGGATTTTGCCCTGACTGATCGCACTTGGGGTGCTGACTATTCCCCACACTTGCTGAACCCATGCTGCAAATGTTAAAATGCAGTCAGAGGACAGGTGCTGCCTAAAGGAGAATGCAATGTCACACTGTTCTCTGGAGTGCTGTGGTCAAGCCCTGAGCTGGGGCTCCCAGTGAGCCGTGCAAGTGCGGGTGAAGCAGCATCTGGTGCTCAGATGGGACAAGAAGTGAGACTGGTGTCCCCAAAGTGGGATGTAGCTGCTGTGCTGTGCCATGGGTCAGAGCCCATCAGCTGTGTTCTTTGGAAACCAAAGTGCAACAATGCTCTGTGACATGCAGCAGCCTTGCAGAGAGGTCCAGCCACCAGGTAGCCAGCTGGCAAAAGCCTTGGACAGGTGCCCATGTAGAAGAAGAGGAGGAAAGCCACCAGCATCAGTGACTTCCTCCAATACTTGTGCTTAGTGAAAGGTGGGAGGTGCCAGGGACACTGGCCTCCCCTTCTGAGGGGTGAGAATCTGCCAGTGAAGGATTTGTTTGAACACCAGGACTCCTGCACAGGCCAATCTGTCATCTTGCTACCCCATGGCACAGGCAGCAAAACAGCAGAACTACCAAGAGCCAGCGCCTCTCTTGGAGACATGGACCAACAACCAATGCCAATGGGTGCCTGCTCTGACCCCCAGCTTCATCCACACCCCAGACATGAGGACAGAGAGAGGAAGAGGGCCTGGGGTGCACTCACGCCAGGGATGCCAAGGAGAAGACAGATAGGTTGTAAGTGAATGAGAACAGGGGCTCCCTGTCCCATGTTGAGAAACAGCACTTGGCCCAGGAAGCAAGGTGTGCTTCAGGCCCAGCTATTCCCAGGGGCACATGCACAGCCTGGCACCTGGCTTTCACAGGGTTCCAACTGCACCGAGTGGCAGAGTGGGCTGCTCTCACACACTATCAGCAAGGCAATGGCTTTCCAGCAAGGGGTGGTAGCATCACCCTGATTTAAAAGACTTCTTTATTTCTGGCATTCCCTAGAAGTAGAAAAGTGAGAGGGCAGGGCTGGACAGCACCTGTCTCGATAACATGATTCCACCAGCGTGGCCTGCCCACAGACCCTCCCATCCCCATGTACACCAGTCCGTGCCCACAGGCAGCTTTTCATACAGCTGTGCCCACAGGGAGAGGCAGCCGTTGGTTCTTGCCAGCCTCCTTGCTTAGTTCTGCACCCTCTGCTTTCAGCCACTCCATTTTTTGCTTGTGCTGCTGCACCGCATCAGCCACGCGGGCGTCAATCATGGCCTCAGTGAGGACGCCATCCTCGGACGCGTAGGCTGCAGCCTGAAGAGGGGAAGAGAAGAGCAAATGGTTAGGAATGGAAGGCCCTTGCCAGCAGTGGCGAAAGCTGGGGCTGGCTTCCTCCTTCCTGAAGTTCATACTGTACTCACCACATTGGGTCCTCAGGACCAGGCACTGAGCCTCATCTCTTCTGCTAGCCACCAGTGCAACTACCTCAGTGCAAACTGACAAAGCTGCTTGACATGAGGGTAAGATGCACTGGTACTAATGGCAGTTTTGGATTCCTGCACTAGATGTTTGCACTTGGGTAGCTGCCCCAAGGGCAGAAAACAGGGTAAGTCTCCATCATACACAAGACTGTGGCTTATTTCAGGATTTTCACCTTGAAACTCTTAGGCAGCAAGTCTGATCTCCCCTGGATTTGCAGGAGAGTGAAGGAGCCCTCCACCCTCACCTGAAGGGCTCAAATAATTCTCTCAGCGATCTTTCTGTTTAGCATGCATTTAAATTAAATTGGGGTTAATATACTTATTCCCAACTGCCCCTCCGCCCCAGCATTGGGACAGCCTCACTAAACCCCACTAATTACTGAGGTTTTACTAGTGTCATATGGGAGCTTTAATAACCCTAGGAGTTCTTCAGTTATCCACAGGGTTTCCACAAAAAGAGACGCCAGACAAGTCCTGATCTTCTGTCAGCACACAGTAAAGCAACAATCCCATAGCTTTTTGCTAGTAAAAGAAAAACCATTCCAGAGCTTCTCTCCCCATCATAAAGCAGGAAACAAAGGAAGATACTATTTCACCTGCAAATGCCACTTTCTACTTTAAATGTGTTTCCCCTGGGAATTGCTGCATTGAGGGGAAAAAGAAAGAGTTCCTCCTTTGGCGTGATGGGGTGGAACCCAGCTATACACACATACAATGCTTCTTACAAAATGCTACAGACACAAAAACCCAGAAACATAAAAGATCAGCACAAAATTTAAGCCTGATTATAAATCCATATTGATCTCACCACCCCAGTGCAAGACAGACAGCTTGTGCCTCAGAACTGAGAGACTTAAATGATCACGCGGCAAGAGCTATGCTTCACCTACTGCTTCTGGAAGGTGCTAGACTGATCACCCTGGAATCTGAAAACTTGTCTGGCCATTGAGCAGATGTGGCAAAGCAATGCCCCCCCCCCCCCCCCCCGCCTGGTTAACATGCTTCAGATGCTGAATTAAAGGGACACCACTGTGTGATAAAGCCAGGCCAGAGGGCTACAAAAGGGTAACTGAAAGCTGGTATGTCAGCCCTATAATGTTACAAGTCCTTTTCCCTGCTGGCAGGGGAATGTGATTGCAGACTCATGAGAAACAGCTGAGGCTAGACAAAAAAGGCTGCTCCAGGCCTATTAAAAGCCCCATCTGTGCTAGGGGCAAGGAGCAGCAAGCTGACAGAGGCCTGTAGGCACAGGAGATGAGGCTTCTTCCCTGAAGAACAAGATGGGAAGGGACTCACGCATCAGCCTACAAAGAGAGACTGAGACTGCCCAGTGCTGGCAGAGCAGCACCACCACAACTTGGCTGGAGAAGACAGGGACATGTACCCTGGGGTCTAAGCCCCACAGAGATATGGGCTTGATCCACCAAGGCCCAGACACACACCCTGCCCCAGTGCACTACAGTTGGGAGCTGCCAAGACAAGGGTGGAGAGAAGAAAAAGGCTTGCTCTGACTGGGGCCGATTTATAGAAGACCTGTTTTGCCAGAGGAGACAACTGTTACCTGGCAAAGCCAAGGGGCCACTTTGCCATAACTGATGAGGGGGAAGTCCCTTGTCCATTTAATTCTTTACATCTGATAGTTGTAGAGATAAGTAGGGGGAGTCAACCCTCTGGAGACCAAGTTCCAAGTAAGCTGAATTTTTCTACTTGACCCTGAAATGTAGGGGAGGGGAAAGATGGCATTTTCAAAGCAATGAAGCGAGGGCTGCAGCTTGCCAGAGCAGGGTGCTGGAGCAGCTGCTGGCATAGCAATCAAGCTGGGATCCCCTCTAATTTTTTTTAAACCTTCCTCTGTTAAAAGAAAGGTGAGTGTGCAAAACAGGAGTAGAAGCCAGAGGGGTGGAAGAAAGAGCAAATGGAGCTCAAGAGAAGAGGGGGAAGATTTCAAGCCCTCTCTCACCTAGAGAAAGGGCTGACTAGTGGTTAGTGCAGCAAACTGGAAGCCCAGGACTGCTAAGGGAACCCCAGAGCTGTACCACTGACTTCCCATTTGAACATGCTGCCTCTCTATGCCACAGTATCCCCCTCTGTGAAGTGGGGTATGCCAGTGTGCCTCAGAGCTCTGTTGTGGGGATCAGCACTTAAAAAGCATGTTAAGGCTGTCAGCTGGAGGTGTTCCAGCAGTGCCCAAAACTGCTGCAGTGTTTCCTGTCAGCCTGGCCTCATTCCACAGCACAGCTCACCTCAAGTGGAAGAGCCCCCTTTTCCTATACCTCTGCCCCTCACTGCTAGAGTAAATGCCTAAACTGCGTGTGGTACCCCATGAGCCTGTCTTCTCTACAGACCCTAACCCAGGGGTAGGCAACCCCTGGTATGTGTGCTGACAGTGGCACACAGCACCCTCTGCAGTACCACAGAAATTGCCACTCCTGCCACTGAAAGCCCCTCTGAGCAGCTTCCTTCGGGTGCAGTTGGGACACAGGGGGGTCCCCCCATGCCTATGCCTCCATGTGACACAGAAAAAAGCTGCCTGGAGTGGTTCCTCTTTGTAGTGTGATGATCCCAAAGAAGCCACTGTGGGCAGCTTCTTTTTGCAACATGCCTGGGAACCCCTGAAAGGAGCCACTTCTTTTTCTGGCATGCCTGGGAAGTACTTGCACTCCAGCCATGACCACCGCTGAATTTTCAAGCAGCTGCACATTTTTCCAGCAGAGGGGGCTGCCGGCACCAGCTGAGGGTCAGGGATGAACGATCAGAACAGGGGGTGGCAATGGCTGCTGACCCCTGCCCTAAACCAACATTCTCATTCTTGCCTCAGTCACAGAAAAGCCAGTCCTGTCCTCAGACGAACCTACCCCCACTGGCTTTATGTGAGTACAAGTCTGAATAAACAGGTCTGTGTACCCATGGCTGGGAGGAGCTGAACTTGTTTCCTGACAGTTAGCAACTTCAACAGTCCTCAGCTGCAGACTAGGAAGAGGCAAGCACAATGGCTGTTTGCCTTGTGCCCCAGCCCAACAGCCCGCCTCACTCAGTCCCTTCCCAAACCTGCCCACCCCTTCAAATGATGAGTCCAGCAGCTGTACCCAGATGTCCCCTTTGTGGTTAGGGCAGACATGGGGAGTGGGAGGAGGGACATACTGGATCCTCTGTGCAAGTCAAATTCACCATCAATGCTAATTACAACTGTGCTGCTGCTCTCATTTGCTCTCTACTCTCCCCAGTCCTGGGGCTTTGGAGCTGCTTGGGAGGGTGCCTGGCACCATGCAGGCTGGGCCCCCAGCCCACCCCCCCATTGGCTCCTGGACAGCCTCAGACTCTTCACCCATCCAACTGCTCCTCCTGACCTACTGATACCAACCCAGCGAGCACTGCTCACCACAGGCTAGCACTGTGCAGTCTGGCTGTGGGGCTTCCTCATGGATCCCTTGTTTGTCTGACTGAATGAGAAAAAACTCCAGGCAGTGACCACATCTTCTATTACTAACCCCCTGTGCACAAGCACCTGGCTCCATAAATCATTAATGAGAGTCCATCCCCAATGCTGCCAGGCAACAAGGTTTGCAGTACCAAAGACCCAGAAGCCTATGATGTAACTCAGTGGCTTCCAGCTCCCCAAGTCATAAACAGATCCAAGAGGGAGACACTGCACAGAGCTATATCACCACAGCAAAGGGATGACCAGCAGCAGGGAGGTTTTACCCTCTGATTAGAGCTGTGCCTCTGTCTTATGGCAGAATTGGACCTAGTTCTCTCCTAATCATGAGTCACAAGGTTCCCAACTTTGTCATCCTCCCTCTGCCATCCACCCTGACTCTCTCCCTCCTCAGACAGCTGCCAGCTAGCAAGGGGAGGTAAGTGTCTAGCCACAGCATGATGTTTTGTTGGACATGCAGAGGGCAGGGTCCAAATCAAAAAAGGTGCATCATCCCCTTATGCTTCCACCCCAGGAGTCACGAGTTTAATCTTACACATTTCTGCTTCTGGGCAATTAATTCATCGCCATCAGCCTTGTGAAGGTGGGCAATGAGCTTTGCTCAGGGGCTGTCCTTAATGGATGGGGGAAGCTGAGTGCCACGGGAGAAGGCAAACCTCCCCAGTGCAAACAGAGGGTGGTCTGAGAGCAGCAGTGGATTGCCTTCTGTCTGCAATGGGCATCTCAGCACAGATTTCTCTTCCTGCAGCCAATGGAACATACCACCCTGGCATCCCCTCCCAAAGCCACAGAGCTCAGGAAGGAAGCATGCCCCCTTCCCTCCTCTGGAGTAGCTGTCTGGGCTCTCATCAGGTGCTGCTTTGCAGCCCAGCACTTGAGCCCAAGCTTTCCCCTAAGCTGTAACTAGTTGAAAGCCTCCACGAGAGAGATCAAAATCTGGTCCTGGCAAGAGGGCTCCCTGCTTACAGGAGTTTGGAGGCTAAGTATAAGAGCCTGAGCAGGCCCTTGGCACAGGAGTTCAGCTCGCTCACTGCTCACCTCTTGGGTCAGGTCTGATTTAGCCCAGAAGGAAGATTCCTGGCTCCCCTGTTGATTGCAGACAGGGCTGGAATTTAGGACTGCTCCGTTCTATTCCCACCTGAGGTGCTGATGCTAAGTGGGATAAACCCGTCCAACTTCGCTGTGTCACAGGTGCGTACCTCAGAACAGGGGTAGATACCCACTTTCCAGGGGTGTTTGTGCAGCAGCCTCCATGCCCTTGGCTGAGACATGTTCTGGGGCTGCAGCAGATTGTCCTTTCATAATGTGCTTGCACACGTCCTCCACCTTCAAGCACTTAAACGAGGCAGGCTTCTTGCTGCACAGCGACATTGCAAGTCCCAATCTGCAGCATGCTGGCAAAGGAGCCTTGGCATCAGCAAATGACCAGCCTGCCCCAGGAATGTTTATCAGAAGGTGCCAGCAGTTGCGCAGCCCCATCTTTCCTCACACCTGCTGTGGTGAAAAGGCTTCTGATCTGGTTTAAACATCCCTTCTGCACCCCTGCTTCCACTAGTGTACATTCCTGTTCAGGATGCATCTAGCCGGCCATGTTGTACCCTCAAATATGCCTGTTTTCCTGTGGGACAGCTATATAGTTGGGAAGATCTGGCATTTTAAAATGGGGTAAGTGCTTCCCTGGGATGTGTACATGCACCTAGGGTGAATAGACAGGCAGCATTTGCTTCTTGCCTCCCACTGCATAGCCCATAAATTCAATTGTGAAGGCTTCAGCAATGCTGTGCAGTTCACGCTCGGCTGGTTTTCTCAATGACTTTCTATAAATAGAAAGCCCAGGGCCCTAGCTATCAGAAAAGCAAATGGGGAAGCAGCTGTCCCTTCTGGGAGTAGCTTACACTCTAAAATCAGCACCGCACTTCATTTATATTCCTACTTCGATCTTCTATGCAAGCATATTTTAACCCATTTTCTCTAATGCAACTTTGCATGCTTGAGCTCTTTGACCCAGACATGGAATAATTCTAAGGCCAAATTAAATATTTTTGGAGCTTGGTTAGGGAACACAGCATAAAGCCCTTCAGGATTATCAACGATTCCCCCAAACCTCTTCTCTTCAAGGAGAAAGGTTTTCACACTCAGCTGACAAGCTCTGATCTGTATGCCCCAGGTTGTGTTTACCAGAGATGGCGCATCATAGGACAGTCTGCCCTGTACCAATCTCACCCCAAACACCCTTCAGCCCAAAGCATTTTACAAATATTTATTCTTACAACACCCCTGAGAAGCAGGTATTCTACAGATGAGGCACGGACAAGGTAAGGTCACACAAGTCTGTGGCAGAGAAAGGAAGAGAGTGCAGGAATAAGGACTGTAGGTCCCCTATTTCTAACTGCTGGGTAATTCTACCACTGGAGCAGGGAATCACGATTCCTGGGGTTCTCTTAAGAGTGAAGTTTGGGAATCTTCCTAGGTTAGCAGATGGCAGCTGCCGCAGAGAAAACTCATTTCTTCGGCTGGCACTCCAGAGTAGGAAGAGTGGCACCAGATCAGTGAATTTCAATTCAAGACGCAAAAGTAAGGAACCTAGATCATATTGGCAACATCTTGGAAGAAAAGAAGATCAACAGTGGAAGTAAGTTTACCATAGTTTTCTGGATGTGTAAGGGTCAGCTGGAAAAGAATGGAAAGCCACCAGGACAAAGAGGAAGTCAGACAGACACACTGTTGTATTAACAATAAAAAAAAAAAAAAAAAAAAGGCCTCATCGCTAAAATGGATTTCTAGCATGCAGGCAATTAGCAGCAGACTGGCCAGAATTACAGCCGTCTAGTGCTACCGGCCAGGGACTGGCTTTCTGCATCTTCATTTTTATGGGTTAAAACAGAAAAGTCCTGGCAAACAAAGACAAACTAAAAATAACTGACGGTGACCCATAAGTTGGTTTACATTAGGTGATCAATTTTAAATCCAGTTTACAAATGAGATTAAAACTGGAGCAACTATCCTGATCCTTATTTAGGCAGGAGGTTAAGAGTGGCTAAGGTGCAAGTGTCATTCACTTCTGCAAGCCTTTGTTCATCTCTCCATTAGGACAGAGCAAACAAAGTTTGATTGTGTCTTATCTTTCTCCTCAGCTGAATGCTCATCTATGTCATGGAACCACCAGAGGCTGGTATGCCCGGATGATGATGACTGTTCTGCCTAAGAGCCCAAATGATGGATCAGGACCCAGAAATAGCAGGGAGTTACAGGCTAAGAGCCAGGTGCACCAGCAGAACTGCCAGGTCCCAGGACCAGTGGAGCACTAGCAGACTTGGGGCACTAGAACAGCAGGCTTTGCAGCTCTGAACAGAAGGGTACTGGCATAACAGTTGTCTGTAAGGGTGAGGAAGTGCACACGTATGGAGGAGTGGCACTGTGCGATTTATGCCGCTGTAGCACAAACCCTGCATAGCATTCCCCTGCTGTAAGCTGGCAGCTCAAACCCTTCGCTTGCAAGCATCCATTTCACCCAAAGTCAAAGGCCTTTTTGACAGGTTTTTAATAGATATGTTTGCTGCCTTCATTCCTCCCAAGGCTGCTGCTAGCTTTTTTGGGGGTGGGGGAGAAGGAGAAGAATCAGACATCTGACAGCACCATGCTTAGTGCTGCCTGGTGTTTCGTGGGTGATTTGATCAGGTTCAACTGGGCGGAAATTAGAATGGAAATCCAATGCAACACAGCCTGGGCCTGTGTTGGGTTGTCAGAGGACAGATCTCATGGAATGCAGCAGCATTTTGTGTGGCTCCAGCCTGCCATTTCGCTCCACAGCATTCGGTGCTCCTGCCAGACATCATTCGGGGGTTTGTTCTGCGTGAGGCACATGTAAGGAGGTTTAACGATTACAGACAGCAACACTGCAAACGAGTGTTGGAGAAAAAGCTAATTAAGAAAACAGATACATGAATCGGAGACAAATTAAATGACAGGCATGTTGCAATTAAACCTACTCTTTGGGGATCAGCTTGAAGTAACATCGAGGGCATAATACAAAACAGCCCAAAACAAAAGACAGATGAAAGTCTTCCATTGAGCATTTTGCTCTGGCATTCATAACTGAGTTTTCCCTGGGGACTTTGTGAAAGGATCTTCCCTGGAATAGGTCAATTTCACTCTTTTTTAATTTAATGAAGTCTTAGGCATATTAGATTTGGGGAGTTGTCGTGATGAGGCCATCTAGAGAGACTTGGAAGCTTAACTACCTCGAGACATAATTGCTTCAAGGCTGCTTTGAGGACTTTTATAGAGCACCCGGCTCACTGCATTTGCTGTTTACCAGCTTTAAGACATAACTATGATTAGAAAACCAGGGCTGTAAAGATGACAGCTTGGCATTAGGGATTTATTCCCCATCATGTTTGTTTCATTTACAAATCAGGGGGAAAAAACAAAAAGTTTTCCCCAAGTTAGCACTGTGAACACATTTCTTAGGGGGTGAGGGATGGTGGTGATGGTGGGCGGGGTGAGTGGGAGAAGAGGAATGGCATACTGAGCTATCACTTACTTTATATGTCACCATGCCCAAAGATTCTGAACTTCCAACTTCAGGATCCTGGGGATGCACAAAGCTCTCTATAGTCTAGGTCAGGGGTGGCCAAACTTAGGGAACAAAAGCCACACAAGTTGATTAACAAACCTGCATGAGCTGCACTGAGGCATATCCTTTTACCTACTCCAAAGTTAATAAATTTAAAATTCATTGCACACTTTAATTTTATTGTAAAAAGAGGGCAAATATTGATCCTACTAATGCCAGATTCTAATAATTACATAAGGTTACCATGAAAACTAGGCCTACAGTAAAAATGCCACCTCTTTCCTGCCATCTCCGACTATGCCGCGCTTCTCCCCATCGTGCTCTTCTGTGAGCCACACTTTTTCTTTCAAGAGCCGCATGCGGCTCGTGAGCCACAGTTTGGCCATGCCTGGTCTAGTGCACTACCAAGTGCCTTAGACTGGGGAGTTTAATTAAAATTATATCCCATGAGCTCCAGGAATAAAGCTAACAATAGATGACTAAAATAAAGACTTGTTTGGTGTTCAAAAAGAACGAAAGCTCATGCAAAAAATAAATCTGTTAGTTTTAAAGTGCCACACAACTCCTTGTTGTTTTTTTCACTGGACTAGACTAACATGGCTATCCCTTTTAAAAATGTTCAAAAAGATGCCGTTCTTGGGGATTATTTTCTGACCATAACCACACTTGTCACCTTTGGGGTTTGTTTGTTTAACAACAGTAGGGTCTGCATCTCCCTCTTAACCTTGCCTATGGAGCACATTTTGTAACAAATAATTCAGTGATGAAAGGATTAGTATGAACAACTATGTAAAGATACTATGGGGCACAATATGGGAAAAGGGCAGATACTATGAATGGCAGTGGTGTTACCCAGTACTAGAGAAGTCCCTATATGAGCTGGATTAAGGTTGTTGAATTTCTACTACTATAGATTGAACCACAAGGGAAAGAGAATCCAGAAACAGACTACTTGACCACAACCAGCAGATAAGAATTTGTGGGCTGACATTTTATCTAGATCAGTGTTTCTCAACTGGTGCTCTGTGGAACATTGGTGCTCTGCGGACATAGTGAAAACATTTCATGAAAGACCCCAACGCCTCCCCAAGAGGGGGTGAGACAGGAGGAGGGAAGGAGTGCCTGGGAGACAGGCATGAGTTGACAGGTGCCTGGGAGATGGCATGCTTCAGCATCTGCTGCCACCTTGACACTTTGCTGTGGCTGGAGCTTTCTAAATACCCCCCTCCCCCCGGTCACTTCTAGCATCAAAACTGCTTGCACAGAACTTCCATGGTAAGACTTTCTTTGATGAACCTTACTCCAGGAATCGATGAACTTTATTCAAACATGCAGGCCCAAAATTCCCATTACTTGACTAATATTTTCAGTTTTTAAGTTGTACACGTAATTATGTATCTATCTTTTTTAAAGAAATAAATGCAAGTTATAGTTGTACAACTGTATTTAAATTCAGTTTCCTGAATCATTTTCTTAGGAATGCATAGAATACAGATACGACAAATATCATCGCTGGTATAGACTGGGTTTTTCGAGAAAGTCTTCATTAGGTGTTTTGAGTAAAGTAATTAATACCTTTAGGTGTTCCGCAGTCCACTAAAGGTTAAGAAATACTGATCTAAATAAAGTGGTTCAGGTTAGGTACATTTTACCTCTGTGACAAACAATTTATTACTGTGTGGCAATACAAGAGCTAAAAGCTTCACTTGTGGGAAAGAACAACTTGCCAAGGTAAGTCAACAACAGAACCTGAAATAAACACACATTTGGAAGGCACAATGCTCTGCTGAAATAAATTGCTTCATGAAAACTATTTTTACATTCCCCTCACTCACACCAGCACACAAAAAAGTGCTGGGATACAACTGAAATAGTGACCCAATCCATGCTGTGATCACCATCTTCACCAGAAAGGCTCATGCCACCATTTATCCGTAGAACTATTTTGATCAAATTTCTTTAAATGCCATGCAGCATTTTTATCCAAATAGTTTACATCCTCTTTATTTCTCCTCTCCTTGTTATCTCCTCACCTTCTGATATTCCAAATGCCTGCAGATATGTAACCTTTTGTGCCCTAATTGCAGTCATTTTGCATGACCTCTTGCTTTAATAGTTATTTTGTGATGTACGTTCCAAAAAAAGTAATTAGGGTAATGGCACTAAGGAAATCAAGGTACTGTACCTTCTGTCTCTTTGTACACTAGTTCAAGATCTCTTAAGGAATAAATGATGAAGACTGGGAGAGATGATGGCTTGACAAAAACTGAGGACCATTAACTGCAACCATTCAGTAGAGGAAATGTCTGCTACCGAACCTCTTCACCTACATTGATGATTTTTCTTTTTAAATCAAGTAAATTAAGCAACCCTACACAATGAAAAGTTGACTGTCTCCATATCACTATGATTCTCTCCAAGACAGCTCAAGACAAGTATTCTAAGTTTGTAGCTGGAATTTAACAATGGATGGTAGCAGCCAGTATAACTGCACTGGGAAAACAAAGCAGAAACAAGGAACTTTACCACATACTAGACTATCTTACTCAGATTTCAAGCAGAGGAAAAGTGGTCTGGCACAGTGATTTTCAAACCAAGGGTTTGGACCCCGTACTGCAGGGGTACTCAAACTTTTTGCGAGCCGGTCCACATTCAGCCTTCCACCATTCATTGGGGTCCACAAGCAACTAGGGTAGGTGAGTGGGAGCGGGGGGGCTGCTGCTGGGAGCAGGGGGGGTTATGTCAGGAGCAGGGGTGGCAATGCCGGGAGCGGGGGGGGGGTGAGTGGGAGTGGGGGGGGCTGCTGCCGGGAGCAGGGGGTGATGTCAGGAGCAGGGGTGGCAATGCCAGGAGTGGGGGGGGGGCGAGTGGGAGTGGTGGGGGGGCTGCACAGCAGGCTCCGTGGGGGGGGGGGGAGCGCAGCGAGCAACAGGAGTTGCTCAGCTGCCGCAGGGGTACTCAAACGGCCTTAGAGGGAACATTGCTTCAGGTTTGGATTTTTCATGCAAATAGGCGGCCCGTGGTCCACCAGAAACGTCTTTGCGGTCCGAATTGTGGACCGCGGGCTGCCATTTGACTACCCCTGCCGTACTGGGTCACAGACACTCAGGTACTGGGTTGCAGCGCCCTCTGCTGCCACCCATAGAAAACAAATGCATTGCTGAAAGATGCAATTGTTGGGTCATGGGCTTTTTTCCCCCCCCCCCCCCCCCAAGTGGGTCTCAAGAAAAGTAAGTTTGAAAACACCTGGTCTAGCAGCCTGGGGAACTGGTCCAGGACCTGGAAAACATGGGATCTGCTCCCAGCTCTGCCACTGCCATGCTCGGACCATTTGCCTACTTAGACTGTAAATTATTCAGGAACTTTATATAGCACCTAGCACAATGGAACCTCCAAACTCAGCAAGGCACCACTATAATGTAACTGAAGTTCTTAGCTGCTATCCACCAGTTGCAACATCCCAAGTACAGACAAGGTTTAGGTACTAAACCTGATCAGGAAAGCAGCAGCCATAATCCAGATCTTTATGATTGCTGGATAGGTTTCTAACCCTTCAAAGAATAAGGCAACCATCTCTAGCCTTGCACTTGTTCCTTTTTTATTAGAAAAGCATTGTCATAATAGCCAAGGTCTCGGCTTTCACTAAATTCTGCAACACCGTGAGAGTTGGCACACAACAGGAATGAAAAATTTACCAGCAAACTGATTTACTGCCTCCCAACAGACAGACAAAAATGAAACAACGAGACCGTCAACAGCACTCAAGAGCAGCTGCCTCTGAGCCCAAATAATGTGTATAGCAATTCAAGTGGCTCAGAAGATAGAAACGCTATCCACAGGTTGAAAGGCAGCAGGAACAAGTGGATCTCAGCAGGAGTGAATTGCATATGAGCTTGTAAGTGTCCATGCAGTTGCTGAAAGGTAGATTCTAAAATCAATTTGCTGCAACAGTGCAGGGAAAGTTGACTACAGTATGTTGCAACTGGATTATAGGACTCAGAGCATTGTAAAGACTTTGTATTATCACCATACCTACAAGCCTAGCCATGAATCAGGACCCCAGTGTGCTAGAGGCTGTACAAATGGTTGTGAAGTTGACATTAGTAGCTTTCTTTTTGAAAGAAGCTAGATTGGTGAGAGCAAAGTGCTCTCAATGGTTACACTGGAGGGGAAAACAAAGTAGTCTTCCTAGCACAACAAGGTAAATATAATACAATACTGCTTTGGATAATTATAAACCAGTACAGTGATTGTATTTATTTGCCCTCATGCATACACAAACGTGTGAAAGTAAACAGGTTTCCTTTGTTTTGCTTTGGTTCTTTGTTCAACATATTCATTAATGATCTGGAGCAGGGATGCTCAAGCTTTTAGTGTTGCCACACAGTTGGCAGCCTGCACAACTGTGTGCAACACAGGAGCCCTGGTGCCAAAAGAACCCCACCCAGCCCCCCACCAAAAGAAACAAAATTCTGCTGTGGCAAACTGCTCCTGCCGGGAAGCTGCTGAGGCGCTGCAGCTCTGGGTGGGTCACAGCGACACATTTCCTTGATTCTTGCAACATACTACTGTCACGACATGGCAACTGAGAAATGCTGATCTGGAGTGGTCTGCAGATGACACTAAGCTGTGGGGAGTGGTAAATACCTTGGAGGGTAGGGATTGAGTACAGAGTGACAAACCAGTGTTTCTCACCTAAAGGTATTAATTACTTTACGCGGAACGCCTGATGAAAACATTCTCGAAAAAGGAGGTAACAGTGGCAGGAGATTTAAAATGCCCCAGTCTCACAAAGCTTCCAGGTGTACATCAACATCTGCTGCCCCCTGCTTGGAGGCTTCGCTGTGGCATTAAATTGCTCCTTCCCCCTCCCTACTCAGTCCCCACAACAGAGAGGGGTAGGGGTGGGTCAGGGAACAGCTGCACTATGTCTGAGGAGCACCAGTGTCCATGGAACACCAGTTGAGAAGCACTGGCCTAGACAAATCAGAGCAAATGGGCCAAAAAAAAAAAAAAAAAAAAAAAAAATCTGGTCAGGTTCCACAAGGACAAGTGCAGAAAAAGGATCCGGGGGTGACAGCGGACAAGAAGCTGGATAATAGTCAACAATGTGCTCTTATGGCCAATTGCATATTGGACTGCTTAGGAGGAGCACTGCCAGCAGATTGGGGGATGTAATTATTTTGCTCTATTTAGCACTGGTGAGGCCACATTTGGAATATTGTTTTGAGCTCTTCACCACAGGAAGGATGTGGACAAACTGGAGACAGTCCAGCAAATGGTAATGAAAATTATTAGGAGGCTGGAGTACCTGAGCTACAAGGAGAGGCTGAGGGAACTGAGCTTGTTAAGTCAGCAGAAGGGAAGAGTGAAAAGGGATTCGGTAGCAGCCTTCCACTACCTGAAGGAGGGTTCCAGGAAAGATGGAGCTAGGCTATTCTGCGCAATGGCAGATGACTGAATTAAGAGAAATGGTCTCAAGTTGAAGGGGTAGGTCTAGGTTAGATGTTAGGAATATATTTTTCTTTAGGAGGGCAGTGAAGCACTGGATAGGGTTCCTAGAGAGGTGCAATCTCCAACCTCAGAGGTTTTTAGGGTCAGCTTGACAAAGCCCTGGCTAGGATGATTTAGTTGGGGGTTGGTCTTGCTCTGAGCAGGGGGTTGGACTCGATCTCCCGAGGTCCCTTCCAACCCTCATCTTCTCTGATTCTTCGTGGAGGGATGATTTTTAGTGCTCAGGAAGAGGCTGATGTCCCTGTCTACAATCAGTGTAACATGAGGCTGTGGGAGCATCAATTCCAACTGGGTGCAATACTCTGAAATGGCACTATTGGGCCTCCTGAGCAATTGTGCTGAATGATGCCAATTTGGCATAAGCATTTGGTGAAACAAGACAGTTCTCCATTATAATTAGACTAGCTGCTTCCTGCTACTGTTCCACATATAAATAGTGCTCGGGCTACTTCCTCCTCTAGCTGTGCAGACAGTACTTTCAGCAGGAGATGCTGCTGGCTGTTCATAGAAGGAACCAGTGTTTTGGAGGCTTTAATCAGCAGACTTACCAAATGGGCTTGTCATTTCTTCCTCCAGTACAAACTATTATGGAAACCATAATCCCAGTTCAAGAACAAGCCCCCTCCTCTTTCACTAAACACTTCATTGGCTTTTAGAAGTCCTAATATTCCAATATTCCAGTAGCTTTGCAAAATGCAACTCCCACAATAAGCAAGTGTTTGCTAGGTGAATAAAATACCATTCATTTTTTCATTATGCTAAGGGCAGGCAAGTATATTGTGAGCTAAAGCTTATAGATTCATGAGATGCTTCCAAGGCTGTTTTGCAAGTACTTTGACAGGCAAGCCCACCTAAAACAATAACCTTTAATTCACTTAGCTGGCAGTGGAGAAAAGAGTGTGAAATTCAACTAGATGAGCTGATTTACTGCCAAGGGGGCAAGGGGAAAGAAGGATGTCACTGCTGCTGCTATATTTCAGCCTTTCCATTCATAAAGAAAGCCTCGCTAACACACTGCATAAGGCTTCCTAAAAACACACCACACATGACCTCATAAGGAGCCCCTGCAGCCCATTTTAATTGAGCAACCAACTATACTATTGATCTCCTACTTTTTAGGGGAGAGGGAAGAAATTTTTCAGTTATTTAGAAGTTACTAGGTGTGAAGAAAGCTGCTTGGCAGCTAATGAAATAATCTTAGCACCCAGCTTTCTCATATGATTTATTGTTTAGCACTTTGTCTCATCTCAGTTGAAAACAATCACCAATACAGCGCAGTTCGGTGATGTGTAGGAAAGCGATGGTGATCTCAATTATGTCCCCCTCTATGTGGCTGGCTGAAGATGATGTGAAGCAATATGCAATACAGAATGCAAGCATTACCATTCTCTGGCTAACAGTGATATCTCTGCAAAGCATTTTCAGTCTCTCCACCACTGACTGGTCTATAACTAGAACTCTATGTACTCTGCAGTGCTAAGACCCTTGTGCTGGCTGCTGAATCATAAGAATGGCCACCCTGGATCAGACCAGTGGTCCATCTAGCCCAGTATCTTGTCTCCCTACAGTGACCAAAGCCAGCTGCTTCAGAGGGGATGACCAGAACGGGTCATCATCAAGTGATCCATCAGGTCAGCCATTTCCAGCCTCTGCCAAACAGCAATCCCTTTTCATCTGTGTAATAGCCATTTATGGACATATCCTCCATGAATTTATCTAGTTCTTTTACCTAATTTATCTAGTTCTTTTCTGAACCTTGACCATCACAACATCCTCTGGAAAGAAGTTCCACAGGCTGCATATACATTATATAAAGAAATATTTCCTTTTATTTGTTTTAAACCTGTTGCTTATTAATTCATTTGGTGACCCTTAATTCTTGCATTATGAGGAGTAAACAAACACTTCCTTATTTACTTTCTTCACACCAGTAATGATTTTATAAATCCCTAGCATTATCCCTCCGCATACGCTTCTATTTTCCAAACCAAAAAGTTTCCATTTACTAGTCTCTCCTCATATGAAAGTGGGGTTTTCTTTTTTGTTTTGTTTTACACTGTCAGTCATTTTTGTTGTTTTTTTCTTAGATTCATTGATTTTAGGGTCAGATGGAACCAATATGATCATCTAGTTTGATCTCCTGACAGCACAGACCACAGAACCTCTCATCCACTTCTGCAGTAGAACCTAATGTATGACTAAATCATTGAGGTCCCAAAATCATGGTTGAAAGTAGTGGTTCTCAACCTCTGGCAGTTCGCAGCACACTTGGTAGCGTATCATGATCTGACAGGACACACCAGCCCACTCACCCCCATGCCAAATCCAGCCACCTCCCTTGCTCTCCATGACACACTGACTGCTGTGTAGCGACACAGTAATGTGCCCAACACAGTGGTTGAGAACTCCTGGTTTAAAGCATTCAAAGTACAGAGAACCCACCTGTAAGTGACCTGTGCCCCACACTACAGTGGAAGGCAAAAAAACCCAGGGCCCCTGACAATCTGCCTTGGGGGAAAATACCCTTCTTGACCCCATATATGGTGATTAGCTAATCCCTAAGCATGTGGGCAAGACTCAGCAGACAGGTACCCAGAAAAAGAATTCTCTGCACCCACCCCATCTAACATCCCATCACAAGCAATTGGCATATTTACCACTAGTAAAGCCAGTTAGTCCCTCTGGAAGACTATTCCAAAACTTCATTCCTTTGATGATTAGAAGCCTACATCTAATTTCAAGCCTAAAGTTCCTGATGGTCACTTTGAATCTATTTGTTTTTGTGTCCAAACTGGCACTGAACTTAAATAATTCTTCTCCCTCCCTGGTATTTATCCCTCTGATGTATTTATAGAGAGCAATCATATCTTACTGAGTAGTTTTATATCATCTGCACTTTTGCCTCTTTGCCATTTACCTCTTTTCCCAAATCATCTATGAACATATTGGACAGTACTAGTCCCAGCACAGAACGCTATGAGACACCACTATTTACAACTCTCCATTCTGAAAACTGACCACTTATTCCTACCCTTTGTTCCCATCTTTTAACCAGTTACTGATCCAAGTTAGGACCCTCCCTCTTATCCCAGGACAGCTGCCTTTGGTGAGAGACCTTGTCAAAAAGTTTCTGAAAATCTAAGTAGATTATAGCTACCCTTGTTCATGCACGTTGACTCCCTCAACAATTTTTAGTAGATTGTTGAGGCATGATTTTCCTTTTTAAAAAGACACATTGATTCCTCTCCCAACAAATCTTGTTCCTCTTTGTGTCTGATAATTTTGTTCTTTACTATAGTTTCAGCCAATTTACCTGGTAGTGAAGTTAGGCTTACCACCCTATAAAATTGCCCCTGGAGCCTCTTAAAAAAATAGGTGTCACATTAACCATCTCCTCGTCATCCAGTACACAAGCTGATTAAATGACAGGTTACATACCACAATTAGTAGCTCTGCAACCTCTTGCTGCTGAACTATGGTCACAATCTCAGCTTACCCCCCCCCGCCCCCCCATTTCAGGCCCTGGTGGTTGGAGAAGCCAGCCCCAAAACAGTGCAGAACTCTCATGACACCATGAAACAATAGCTCAGGGTGGTGTGAACTGCCTCATTCATCTCAACAGGGCTTTATCTCTGAAGCCTAACAATGACATTACCATTGGGGAAATATCCAGCTGATGTGCTGGTCTCACAAATCTAAACAGACTCCCATGCCTGTCTGGGTACCAAAAGTCCCAGTCCATCTGCCTACTCAGTTGCCAAGCTAATCAAAGAATTCTGCATTATTAGTATAGAAGCCCCCAGGAAGACCAAAAACTGCAAGTGCAGGGACAGCAAAAAATAGATCGATATACTATCATGAGATGGTAGAGTTCAGGGATTCTGATCAAAGGAAGAAAGGAAAGAAGCAGAACACAGACCCTGGACTTCAGAAAAAGCAGACTCTGGCTATCTCAGGGAACTGATGGTCAGGATCCCCTGAAAGGCTAATCTGAAGGGGACAGGAGTCCAAGAGAGCTGGCTGCATTTTAAAGAAATCCTACTAAGGGCACAGAAAGATACCATTCCAATGTGCAGAAAGAACAGCAAATAAAGAAGGTGCCCAGTGTGACTTAGCAAAGAACTCTGCAGTGAGTTCAAACACAAAAGGGAAGCTTATAAGTAGTGGAAGTTTGGACAGATGACTGGGGAGATGTATAAAGATACTGCTCGAGCTTACAGGGATAAAATCGGGAGAGGAACAGGGAAATTGGAGTTGCAGTTAGCAAGGGATCTGAAGGATAATAGGAAGGGGTTCTACAAGTAAGTCAGTAACAAGCAGAGGATCAGGGATGGTGTAGGTCCCTTACTGAATGGGCCAGGCATCTAGTGGTGGATGATGTGGAAAAGGCTGAAATACTCAATACTTATTTTACCTCAGTCTTCACAGGCTGTACCATCTCCTCGGATTCTGCACTGCGCAACACAGAATGGGGAGAAGGAGACTGACCCTTGGTGATAAAAGGTCAGGTCAGGGTCTATTTAAAGTCTATGGGCTGGATGAACTGCATCCAAGTGTGCTGAAGAAGTTGGTTGATGTGATTGCAGAGCCACTGGGCTGTTATCTTTGAAGTAATCTCATGACAATCAGGGGAAGTCCTGGATGATTGGAAAAAGGCAAATATAGTACCTATCTTCAAAAAAGGAAAAAAGGAGGATCTGGAGAACTACAGACCAATCAGCCTCACCGCAATCCCTGGAAAAATCATGGAGTAGATCCTCAAAGAACCCATTCTGAAACACTTGGAGGAAAACAGGATGATCAGGAACAATAAGCATCAATTCACCAAGGGCAAATCATGCCTGACCAACCTGACTGCCTTCTATGAGATGACTGGCTTTGTGGATGAGGAAATAGTCACTGATGTGATATACCTCAACTTTAGCAAAGCTTTTGATATGGTTTCTCACAGTGTTCTTGTCAGAAAGTTACGGAAGTACCATTTGGATGAATAGACTGTAAAGTGGATAGAAAGCAGATTAGATCATCAGGCTCAGTGGGTAGGGATCAATGGCTCAGTGTCAAGTGGGCAACTTGGAACAAGTGGAGTGCTCCAGGATTCAGTCCTGGGGCTGGTTTTGTTCAAAATCTTCATTATTATCTGGATGATGGGATAGACTGCACTCTCAGGAAATGTGTGGATGATACTAAATTGGGGACAACGGCACATATGCTGGAGAAGAGGGATATGATTCAGGGAGACCTAGACAAATTGGAGCACTGGGTCACATGCAATCTCAGGAGGTTCAACAAGGACAAGTGGAAAGTCCTGCACTTCGGACAGAAAAATCCCATGTACTGCTACGGGCTGTGGACCAACTGGCTACGTAGCAGCTCTGTAGAAAAGGTCCTTGGAGTTACGGTGGACAGGAAGCTGGATATGAGTCAACAGTGTGCCTTTGTTGTCAAAAAGGTCAACGGCTACACCAAAACGAGTGCTGCCAGCGGATCGAGGGATGTGATTATTCTCCTTTATTTGGCATTGGTGAGGCCAATTTGGGGATATTGTGTCCAGTTTTAGGCTCCCCACTACAAAAAGGATGTAGATAATGATTACAGGGATGGAGCACACGACTTAGAGGAGTGACTGAAAGAACTAGGCTTATTTAGTCTGCAGAAGAGAAGGCTGAGGGAGGATTTGATAGCAGCCTTCAACTACTTGAAGGGCTGCTCCAAAGAAAAGGGAACTACACTTTTCTCAGTGGTGACAGAGGACAGAACAAGGAGCAGTGGCTTCAGGTTGCAGCTGGGGAGGTCTAGGCTGGATACTAGGAAATCACCACTCTCCTAGTGAGAGAAGTTGAACTGGAATGGGTTACCTAGGGCAGCAGTTTTCAAACTTAGGGCCGGGACCCAGTACTGGGTCACAGACCCTCAGGCACTGGGTTGTGGCAGCCCCTGCTGCCACCCCTACATGGCTGGAATGCATTGCTTAAAGAACTAATTGGTGGGTCACAGGAATAAATGATTTTTTGCAACTGTGTCATGAGAAAAAAGTTTGAAAACCACTGACCGAGGGAAGTGGTGGAATCTACATTTTTGGAAACTTTTAAGGCCTGGTTAGACAAAACCCTGGCTGGGATGATTTAGTGGGAGTAGTCCTGCTTTTAGCAGGGGGTTGGACTAGATGACCTCATGAGGTCTCTTCAAGCCTTTATATTTGGTAAGTTTATCATGAGAAACCCAGAATACTGCACAGACAGTATTATTTATCTTGATATTTAAGGCCTTCAGCATCTTAACACTACACTCAAACTTAGCTGACACAGTTTCCGCTTATTGCGGAATGCTACAAAATCTAACAGCTTTGCTACAGAACTCAGGCCTAGTTTGTCATGAAGTATACGATCTGGGCCCTTAACGAAAATGCCAGCAAACAAGACAAGAGTCAAACCCTTTGGCAGAATAAACCATATAATTCTATGTCCCTTATCTTGCAAATTGACCTATGTTTCTAAGCAAGTCAACTGACAAACTCAATTTGATCTGCCTTTGCAAGATTCTTCTGGTTTTTAAAACCTTGCACTGAGTTGCAACATCATTCTAGAGCTTTAACTCCCCTATTTGGGAAAGGGAATACAGGTGACCCAACTTTCAGAAATCACCCCTTAAACTCAAAGCTGCATTTTTCAGTGCAAGACGGGGATGTCTAGAAGAGTCATGTATATGTCAAAAACACTAACTGTACCAAAGTGAGATATGGCTAAATTTTTAATCACTGGGTTCTCATGACAGAACAATTAACCACCAAAAAGTGTTTCTTTTATGTCATTCAGTCTCTTCATAACATCTCAGTTTTCCAAGGAAAACCCAAATACCCCATAGCTTAAACTGAATCAAAGAACAATATCTTTTGCTGTACTTTATGCATACTACAAAGGCCAGGAACTCTGGTCCTGAAGTAAGTTCCATTGAGATGTACAATACTTTGAAGACTCTTGATGGAAAGTGTAAAAGCACATTTTTAAGTTTACATCCATCTAAAATGCATTGGTTTGACCTGAGAATTTTGCACTGTTCCAATTCATTATTCTGGAAAGAACCTCTTGCAGGGACAGAATGAAGTTCTTCCTTCTAACATCTTTGTGAAATTACAGCTTAGGTATGTGATCAAAAGATAAAGGCAAAAATACTCTGACTTGTCTTCATTCAAGATGCAGAATCAACTATAAGCTTTCACTGACCTGTCCAACTATCCTGTGTACATATATGCTGGGTGCACAACTGCCTGTTACAATAACTGCATCTGCCACTACAAATTGGGTATCTGCACATGAAAATGAACAGCAGCTGTGCATCTGAATATGCAGTTTATATGTCCAGTTGCAGGAAGTGAGAGTGTCACATGAAACATGCAATTATGTGCACTTCTGAAAAATCAGGCTCCCCATGATCACCAGTGAGCTCATTAGCATTAAGCTATAAAACACGGAGTGACACATTCCAGCTAATTTCTAAGGAGCGCACTGCTGAAAGAAAATTAATTCCAAGTCTGACTTTGTAGCTGAACTACCAGATGTTTCCTGGCAGCAGCCATAACACACAGCACTAGTACAATATCATGGGTAACACGTCTTTTGGAAATGTCCCAATGGTGGAATTGAACAAAGCTCTGCTAGGAAGAAAATGCTTCTTCTGACATTTTAAAAGAGTAAGCTGGGGAACTAGGAAAGCAGCACTCCAACCAGAAAGACCCAAGTATGTAACTGCTCTGATTGCTGCAAAACAAGAGCAGGGCTTGGGAATGTGCAGAAATCAACAGCTGTAGATCCCAGAAGACTGACAGTGATACAGGGACAGTGAGATGAGACACACAGGGCTAAAACCATTAAGATTAGTTATGTTTGCACAGATTAATTAGGAGACAAGATTTATCAAATGAAGAGAAAAGCGTACACACTTCAGTCCTTCACAGCAATGGGAAACACAGCAGCAGCCAGTTACCGATAAATTAAACTAAACTAGTTACACCACTGTCTTGAAGCTCCCAAAGTGACCCAATAAGCCGCCTATGGGAACTGCCTTTTATGTGGTATTTCCAAAGAGAATGGAGAAAAACATGGGACCAGTGAAGCTAGAGCTAGTGGCTTGTACCAGTCAGTAATGTGCCCAAATCCAGGAACTGGGGGCAGGCTTGGGAGACAAAATAGCTTCAATTAGAATGCCAGCATCAGGTCAACCAGCAAGCTCTTATTAAGTAAATCACCAGTTTACTGCAGATCTTTATTCACTCAGCAGAAGCAAGCATGTAGCTCTTCTGTACAAAGTCATTTTTGGTAATCTGCAATGGAAGGATCCAATTCTAATGCTAATTGACTCCCACAGTTCGAGGTAGATGGGTATCATTCCTTTCAAGCGTAACATCCCCAACTTGCTGCTTTGCTAGTCCCCTGAGCAGCAGGTGATGACAAGTTTTGGATTCTATCCAGCATGGTGTGAGTGTCAGAGGGCTCACCTCTGTGTGCAGTCACCACTAACGAGAACAGGACAAACAAGGAGTCCTGTGACACTTAAAGACTAACAAATTGATTTATTGCATGAGCTTTCATGGGAGAAAATCCCACTTCATCAGATGCTTTGAAGATGGGGGACTTGCAAAATGGGAGGAAATAAATGCAAGGAAATGTATGTCATGGGATCATGTCACACAGCAAATCAAAGCAGTTAAGATTCAAACACTAGGGAACAGCATATAGAGGAAGCTGAAGTCAAATCACCTGTTGTAATGGGAAAAAAAATCCAAAGTCCCTATTAAGCCCTGAAGCAATACAGTCAAATCTGCAAATCTGAGCTCTGCAGCTTCTCTCTGAAGCCTTGATTTGGTATTCATCTGTCTGAGCACCACAATTAGTAAATTGTCAATGAAGTGATCAGGAAGACTGACGTGTTCTCTATTGGTTTTAGAAATGTTGTGATTTCTGATGTCAGATTTGTGCCTGTTTACTCTTTTGCACAGACTGTCCTGCTTGTCCCGTATATAAGGTAGAGGGGCATTTCCGGCACATGATGGCATAAACCACACTGGTGGATGAACAGGTGAATAAGCCTTTGATGGAGCAGCTGGTTTTATTAGGTCCTGTAATAGTGTCTTTCGTGCAGATATGTGGGCAAAGTTGACACCATGGTTTGTTGCAGGGATATGTGCCTGCTTTAATGGTTCTGCTGCATTAAGGAACCCGGAGCCTATCAAAATGTGAAAAATGAAAAACACTGCCACTGGAAAGGAGAATGCCGCAAGTTATCTTGCCCATGAGCTAATTTATGGGTTCTCCAGTAGCCTCCCAAATTTCTGGGCACCTGAACATACACATTAAAACCTTCATTTCTGATGCAGTGCTGTGGAACCTTGCTGTTAGAGTACAGCATGCTCCTCTGAATTTCCATCATGATCATCACAATGTCAGCTGCGTAGTGGAGTTGAGCATGAGCTTGGCAACCCTCTGTTACCCTTGAGCTCTCTCCATATGAATTCTTTCAAAGGGAAAGGCGATGCACGGGTTAAATAAAAGTCAATGTGAAATTGGTTTCTCTCTACTCAGGCTATGTAGTTTTACATCAGAGAAGAATCTGGCTCATTACACATTCAGCTTATTTCCTTTTTAAATAAAAACATTTCACTAAGTTGTGAAGAGAAAACCATGTATAATTTGTTGCTTTTTTGCCAGGCTATTAGAAAAGTAATTCTGAAACAAGAGCTTTTGCAAGCAGACTGCCTTATTTGTGAATTTAAGCCATTTTGGTGTTACAATGTGTTCTGAGATGCAATTAATGTATTGGGAAGAATAAGCTCTTGATATGCTACCAGCTTGTGGAGGCACAGAATTCTGGAAAGATTTCCCTGGAGATGGACAAAAGCTCATTAGGTCATGCAAAGGTTTGATCTCTGCCTCCAAGCTACAGAGATGCAGAAAAACCCAGTATGAGGGTTGTTGGACAAAGACTGTGCAAAGGATGGAATGAAGGGTTAGTGAGGGAAGAGTTCCAAAGGGGCAGCCAAGAGAAGAGATTTATTTCCTGACTCCCAGGATTAGGCTTCACTCTTGACTCAAGTGTCAGAGGGATAAAGGTCAGGAAGGAGAAGATTATTTAAGTTCAGCACCAGTGTGGACCCAAGAACTAATGGATATTAACTGGCCACCAGGAAGTTTACACTTGAAATTAGACACAGGTTTCTATCCATCAGAGGAGTGAAGTTCCGAAAACAGGGCCAGTCCATCTCTAGAGAGGTGACCTAGGCAGTCACCTAGGGCGCCAATAATTGGGGGGTACCAAGGGCTGGGCTGGAGCCAGCAAGCCCATCCTGCCCTCCTCCACTCAGGCATGCAACCTGGGATGGAGCAAGGCAGGAAACTGTGTTTTGGCTGGCTGGCTCTGCTCCAGGTAAGGGGGTGGGGGTGGGGGGGTTGTCTAGCCCAGCCTGCCCAGGGCAGTGGTTGCCAACCTTTTCAAGGTTGAGGACCCCCACTGGTCAGGGGAGTGGCACTGCCACTGGGATCTGGCTGCTGGCGAGGGTCCAGTCCCAGCCAAGGAGCAGCACTGCCACTGCAATTTGGCCCTGGTGGGGAGTGGCCCTGCTGCTGGCATCCAGCTGCGGGTGGGGATCTGGCCCCAGCTGGGGGAGCAGAGCTACCACTGCCATTTGGCATGGCAGCCCGCATGGTGCCTGCCCACCACTTGGCCAGACTTGGGGTGGGGGGGAGAGCTGCTAGGAGGACTGGGAGGGAGGGTCCACCATCTGGCCTGGCCCAGGCCATATGGATGGGGGGTTCTCCAAAATCACAGGCACCTAAGGTGCCAAAAAACCTTGGGCTGGCCCGGTCTGGAACAGCCTTCCAAGGGGAGTTGTGGGGGCCCAAAAAAAAAAAAAAAAAAAAAAATCTAGTTGGTTTCAAGAGTGAGCTTGACACATTCACGAGCGGGTGGTATAATGGGACAACTTAGCTTGGCAATTGATAGATCTTTGGCTCCTGATGCTAGATATGCCAGTGGGACGATTGATGGAGAGGGGTTCTGAATTACTACTGAGAATTCTTTTCTTGAGACTCTTGCCCATATACTCAAGAGTTTAATTGATCATTATATTGGGGCTGGGAAGGGATTTTCCCTCACAGCAGATTGGCAAAGGCTTTGGGGTTTTTTTTGCCTTCCTCTGAAGCATAGGGCATGAGTTAATTGCTCATGGATTCTCTGTACTTTTAAGTCTTTAAAGCACAATTTGAAGGCTTTATTAAGTTAGTTGTAAGTCAGAGGCTTATTACAGGAGGTGGGTGAGGTTCTCCTTCTATAAGATGTTCACCCATCTTCGAAGCATCTGACGAAGTGGGATTTTCTCCCATGAAAGCTCATGCGAAAAATTAATCTGTTAGTCTTAAAATGCCACACGACTCCTTGGGTTTTTTTTTTTTTTTGAGGCTCTGTGGCCTGTATTGTGCTGGAGGTCAGACTAGCTGGTCATATTGGTCCCTTCTAATCCTAAAGTCTATGAGTTTAAATGCAATAATAAATACCTAATTCTTATGCAGCATTTTTCATTAGTAGATCTCAGAGGACTTTCCAACGGAGGCTGGCGTCATCACCGCTTCACAGATGGCAAAGCGGACAGAGAAGTAAAGTGACTTGCCATAGGGCTCCCAGCAGCAGAGTAGGGAAGAGAACCCAGCACTTGAGTCCCAGTTCAGCACTCTGGCTGCTACATCACAAATCCCTTTCAGATCAGTTTCACTAGAATGACCTCACTATGCACTCAGTTAGAGAGGAAGGGCCTGGGAGTTAAAGACCTGTGCAGGTCACTGTCTCTGTGCCTCAGTTGCCTACTCTACAAAGCGAGCACAAGACAAACAACATCATTTGCAAATCAGGCAATTTGTGGCCGTGCAAACAATAATTGTGTGCAAATTAGACATGCAATGACACACCTGAAAGCTACAAGTTTGGCCTGGAAAGTATAAAAATTCTCTCCTTAGGAGTTATTATTGTAATAGGGCCACCATATTTTACAGTGAGCAGAGGGTCATGCCACCCACCATTTTTGGAAATAGCGGGCCTTTGACTATTTTCTCTAATCTAAAATTAGAGGCTCATCTCAAACCTACCAACAGGTCAGGCTATAGTGAACTTATCCCAATATACAACTCAATCAACACACTAGATCAGAGGAGTCAAACTCAAGACCCAGGGGGCAAATCTGGACCGTCAAGGGCACTGATCCAGCCCATGGGGCTGCTGCCTGGGCTGTGCCTGGAAGATCTGTGCAACAGCAGCAAACAGCAAAGACAGGCTGCCTGCACAACAGCAGGGCTAGGACTGCTTCTTGCTCGCTTACATGACCAGAGTCACAGCAAAGGGGAACGAAGGAAGCGCTCCAGCCAATCCTGGCTCAGCTCCGCTGTGGTCCGTCAACCAGTTGCAGTCACAGCAGAATGGGCTGGGCTCCTGAAGAGCCACTGCACTGCCCCCCCTCCCAACCCCAACCAGTCAGTCAGTCACTCAGCATCCTAACTTGATTGATAGCATATTGCATGAATCACAAATAAGAAAGGAAAAAATAGCTGGAGCCCACATGGGAACAAGCCAACCAAAGGGTAGCCAGGACTGAGCCAACTAAAGGCCAGCATGCTGAATGACTGACAGTGAGTCGGTGCAGGAGTGGGAGAGGAGGAAAAAAGGCAGGAGCCCAGCCTGCCTGTGACTGAGACTGACTGCCTGCTGCCACACAGTAAGGGAAGTGGAAAGGAGGTCCAGGAGCTGCCCACCTGGAGAGCATCTGGGAACCAGCGTGGCAAAGGGGAGCCCACAGGGCAGGAACAAGAGAAGGTGTCCTAGAGCCTGTGGGATAAGGGAGGGTAAAGGGTAGCCCATGAAGCTCTGAATGTGGCAGGGGAAAGGGTTGGGAGCCTGTGCAGGCACTTGGCCCATGTCAGGTGTCCTGCCCTCCAATGTGGTCCCCACACTGAATGATTTTGACACCCCTGTACTAGATAATTTGTACATGACAAGGAACACAAATATCCTACTAGAAAATAGAAACTATTTTTTACTTATATTCTAGCACTAAAAGAAATAAGGCCAGCTTAGGGCTTTTATTAATCCATATGTCTCAGCACACAGATTAAAGTGAAATGATTTATAGCCTGTTCTAACCTCTTTTAAGAGCAATTTTGTACCAAATTTCCCATTAACTTGAAGTACCCTTAGAAATTAAATTTCATGCAAAACAGACAAATAGACTATTTGGAAATAATTCAGTTTAAATAATAATTATATTTCCTTTCCTTCTGCACTAAATATATGCAGGGAAGGCAGGAATGTGTGGTGTAACTGATTTATTTTCCCTGATGCTTATTCTCAACCCAAAGTCAATCTCTTTTGTTAACTTCCCAATTTGCATAGCGTGCAATACCAGAAGATTATGACTTCAGTGTAAGAAGACACACTTATGAGCAAAGACTCTGCTTTCATGTAAGGATGCCTTTAGCAACAGAGAAAAAAGTATAACACCATAAAACCCATGTAAATGAAATGGTTTCTGGTGCACATTACTAATCTCCTCCAGGTCACATGAGTTCGTTTGCTTTGCAGATACCCAAATGTACCCAGAACCTTACAATTTATGTGAACACCTGTTTGTGGAGCATCAGCAGGCCCTACGTGTAACTTTCAGAGGAGTTGTATACTGCATATTTAGGAACTTTAATAGCCTGATACTGTAGATAAGATCTGAGGGCCAAACTTTGCTCTTGGACCTAAAACTGTAAATATTGAGTAGCTCCACTGAAGTCACAATGGATTTACATCTTATTTACTGTGAAGAATTTAGCTAGGGTCTGTTCCAGCTTACATACTTCAGTGTATCTAACCAATCTTGAGAAGTCACAGGCTTCTTATCAGCAACACCCAAAGCAATACTGACCATCAGCAACAAAGGAAAACACCCAGTTCCAATCTCTAGCCCAGCAGCTCAATAACATCTATTTATGCAGAAACCAACAGGTGTGAATTTTGTGCTGTGCTTTGGGGCACCTGCTGGAAATAAGCAACAGATTTTCTGCTCTGACCGCTAATTTGCAACCCAATAGAAGGTCAGGGGCACTGAATTCAGAGGACTTATGGGCAACAGGCTCTCTGCCATCAATCTGGAATATGCCACTGTGACTGCAGAAGAATTAAGTTTTAATGAGAAAAGCAATTCTGCAAAGCCTCCTTTCATGAATGCAAATTGAAAAGAGGGAATCAAGCTGAAGTCAAGCCATTGTGAGATTGTTCTTTTCATGAGCAACAAATGTAGCCCATATCATATCTCAGATGGAAGGAAAGCGGACAAGGTAATGTGGCTGGCATATGTGCTTCTCGTGTGTCTGTTTTCCAAGTATTGCTCAGAAACAGTTCTGGTTCTAGGCTGAAAAGTGCTATGAAGAAGGTAAGATGAGACATTTTATTCCAGACTAAATGAAGGGGCCACCATAATGCAAATCTTACCAAACAATCTAGCACTAACAGATGGAACTGAATGCGAGTCTCAAGTACCCCTCTTCCAGAAACATTGATAAAGACATCCACAGGAAGCACTGATTAAAAATGCATCTGCAGTGCCTCAACACAAGTCCAAGCACTCCTTTACGTCATGCAGAATGCAATGCCAGAGTCTTGACTTTCATGTTTGACTGAAGTAGAGACAAATGCTAGATAATCCTCAGTTGCAGCCTGGAGTGTGGCACACACCACAGCCATATATGAGACAGCTTCAGAGGGTGCTATCTGTCTATAGGTATTTCAGAGGAATCCCCCCCCCAGGAGTGGACCAAGAAAGGAGTGCTCTGCTGGACGCCAGAAAGCACAACTAGGTTCTGAGGGAGATGCTACAGTCCCCAAAGCACTTCAAAGCCTGGTTTTGTTTAATCAAGCACTTCATGGTATTCAAGGGCAACAGAAAACCAGCAGCAAAACTACTCTTCATGTCTCAAAAACCCTGGCATACCCCTCTAGCTAAGCCTTCTCACTCTGAAGCAAGAATGTCAGAACAAGCCACCACCACCATTTGCATGAACCTGACATTTTCAGATTTTCAGCCAGGACACAGAAATGCACTAGCTGAGACCAAAGTTGTCACCCCATCATCTGTCTCTCCACTCTCTTCAATGTACTTCTTGCATCAACACTGCAAATCCTTGATAACCACCAGCTCTTTGTAGAGCATCACAGAGATCTCATATTTGGACTCTAGCTGCCTGTATGCCACAGCACTTGCTTTGCTTTTGAACTGCTACCAAATATTAGGCTGAGCTTTTTCAGATGCTCTCTCTTCTGCCTCGGGGACCTGTTTCTTGACTGGTGTGTCTGGCAGGTGACCATCTAAAATACAGGGCAAAATTCCAATCTGGCATCAGTGGTGTAATTCCAATGAAGTTCCTGCATCTGCTTCTACTAGGTCTGATCTAGCCCATTGATATCTGGGCCATTTGTTACCCTTGACAAACCTCTTTATCCATCTCTATTCAGGCCAAAATCTTGGCAGACCTCCATCTTCAGGCCACCTCTGCTTTGTAGATCTGCCTTTTTTGCTCCTTGCTTTTGCCCTCACATCAAAGTGTGAACAAGACTGGGCACAGCTCCTGTCAGCTCACTGGACCATTTACCACCATGCCCTGGTAGCACTACTTTGCTGAATCAGTTTTCTCCAGGTCAAGTATTGATAAACCAACTGCAGGACACTCAGAGCACAGCAAGAGGGATTCAGGTCACAGGGAAATGCAAAGGCTGACTCCCAGTGGAGCTGTGACTGGCTTATTGTGAGTGTCCCCTCCGCTATGGCTATGCAATGTGTTGTGTGCTGGCTGACTGATGCCACCCACCTCAGACCTGGCTGGGTTTCAGACATGCTATCTGAATGTAGTTTGTGATGTTCTATGTGTAAAGCAAGACTTGAGACCTGAATAGCCAGAGTTTGAAGTTGCCACAAGCTGATGGCTTGAGCACCGAACTGGGTTAAACCCTTCCTTAAAAAAGGAAAAACTACACAAGAATGCCAGTTACCATCACCATCTAGCTCACCTGCCACGCCACGGCGAGCTGGGAGATCTCTCTGCCAGACATGCCCTCTGTCAGCTTGGCAATCTCAGAACACTTCTTCCCATAGTCAAACTGGGCCAGCTTTAGACGCCTAGAGGTCAGAAGCACAAGGATTAGTTTCCACGTAATAACATCATAAGAAAATAAAAGAAGGGTGGGATTTTGAACAGTGCTCTCACACCCATTTAAGGCAATGGTAACAGAGTTACAGGTCAGTGCAGGAGCCCTTCACTTGAATTTATGTATGGAGATGCTTGTGTGGGAGCTCCAGGCTCCTGTTTGTGAATGTAGCAGTAATAGGACATGGACCAATGCTAGCCAAAGCAATCTGTATTGGTTTCCCAAAGGCAACGCGTGGCTTCTGGCCTGATTTAGATTCCTACTGAGAATGTTAATTAGGCCACAGGCATCTTGAACTCAGGCAGTGGAGTCCCAGGCAAAGTTGCCAGGAACTGGCTGAAAATAATGGAGAGGTGGCTGTTGCATTGGTCAACAATCAATATTTGAACAATTTTATCTCACAGCAGCAGCTTTACTTTGGAAATTAGGAAACAAAGGATCAAACTGGCCCCCTGGTGAACTCTTGATTATCACAGCTGGTCATCAGCCCTGCTCTCATTAATTAGTGTCTCCCCCCTCTTGCTGGCAAAATTTCCAGTCTCTTCATGAGGTCTTCACCAAATGTTCCAGAGTTTCATAAGCAATGAGAAAAAAAGGGGGATTCGCCGTGAGACTGAATCTCTCTAGCCCCTTCATGTGCTTGGGACCTGAAGGACAAGACAGCTGAATACAAAGTGCACAGCCTGGAAGCAACATGAGCAGGGGACTTAGAATCAAGAGGCTGGGCTCTGCACCCCCACAGCTCTGTCACCGGCATCCTGTGTGAATGACTTTCTCCAAGCCCCAGTTTATTCCAGCCTGTTGCGTATTGACTCCTAGCTCAGGGGACTGGGGGGGGGAGGGGGTTAAGATGAGCAAGTGGGGAGACCGAGATGAGCCGCTAGGAATGATGAACTGCATAACTATGCACCAGACACTTAATGAGGAGAGTTCTGGGTACAAGTTACTTTTCCTAGGAGCAAGATGTGGAAACTGCAATATGAATATTTCAAGTTAGAGGGTCTGGAGTTCACTGTTACCCCTGCAACTTTTACAAAGGGATACACCACAAAATCCACAGTTTAATGAAAGTATAAATAGTTGACTAGCAAATGAGGACTGGTCCCAACCTCTTAAGATAGCACACTCAAAATAAGTCAGCATGCAGAAAATACTCCTTCTTCCTTCACTTTTGCCCCATCTCCCTTCTTTAATGATCTCTGCTTATTCTGGGAGGAAAAGAGAGAGGACAACTCTGCCAGACAAATTTGAAGAGGCTGCATATCTCAGCCTCATTTCAATGTGCATGGCACAAGGTGTCACGAAAAGCAAGAGATACTGCCTTATGATGAAGCCAATGTGATTGAGAGTTGGTAATATTGCCTAATATAGAGCTTTGCATCCATTAGTACAAAAGCATGTATATGTCCCAGTCACTGACCTCAGTGTGCTAGGTGCTGTACAAACAAACAAAAATGATGGTCCTTGTCCCAAGGACATTACAACCTAAGTAGAAGGCAAGAGACAACAGATGGATACAGATAGACTGAGTACTGCTCCCCCCCCCCCCAAAAAAAAAAAAAAAGAAGAGAAAAAAAGTGAGGCTGTTGCTCTGCAGGGGACAAACCATGGTCAAGTGTTGTCCATCAAGGGCCCAGTCACTAGGGTATGTTACCCTTCCCCCAGTTCTGCTGAACAGTAGGGGTCATCAGGCAGCACAGAGAATGCTAATGCTCAGGAGATTTCCACCACCAATAGGCACAGTTGCCTGGGAAGAGGGCTTTTACCTCCAGTGAAGATAAACTTTTCTGTGTACCAAGAACAAAAGTCTCAATGACCCAACTGCTTTGAGGATGGGGTACTTACTGTTTCCCTTCTGTGGCAGGCTTCAAGACATGCTTATCAAAATACATCCTCACCAGCCGCTCCCGCTCTTCTAGCTGCGGTAGGTCAAAGTTTACCATTTCATCGATTCGGTCATTGATGGCCCAATCAAACTGCTCTGGCTGGTTACTTGCTAAAACAAGCATAAACCTAATGTGTGGAGGGGGAAGAGGAGATGAGATCAAAGACACTCATGGATGCAGATGTGATGACTGTCATGGCCCAGAAAGCTGCATACCACACAGCCCCCCACATACTGCTTGGTCTTAGAATTCCTAACGTAGCTTTGTAATAATGGCAAAAACTTGAACAGACCCTACTGCAGCATGACACCATATGTCAGTTAGAACTGTTCAACCAAGCTCATGTGACACAAGACAAAAATATCACTCCCTTTGCAGTTTTCCAAGTCCATCTTCTCCCACTATCTGATCCTCCAGTGAAGATCTACTTGCAATGCAGAAAGTGACATTGACAATCGCTTCCCAGTGCTAGATGTGGACTGGCAAGAGGTCTGTAATATCTGTGCAGAAGCAGTTGGCTGGAGCATGAAACCACACAGACCACAACCAATATCTCCCATGATAACCAAAACAAGAAAGTGGTACAGGTGCTGGCAAAGGGACAGACAACTGGCTCAAGCCACTCCAGAGAGTTGGCTGAAAGGTGTTCCCCACAGCAGCAGTTTGGTGTCTTAAATGAAACAAGTGGGGTGGGGAGGGGTGTGGCAGGGGACAGCCTCAGTCCTATTCTTGGTACAGATAGGTCCACCTCACAAAAAACCAGCTGCACAACTAGAACCCTTGCTGGTGGTCTTAGGGGAAGCACCCAGGGGCTGAACAGAGTCAGCCTGGCTCCAGGAGTGGCCCCTTCCAGCAGGAGAGAAACACTGGGGATGCCACATATGGAGGTTTGTGCTGCTGTGGCTGCACCTGTTTTATGATAGGATGACTTGGGTCTCTAGGGCTCAGAATCCAGCAGTTTGCAGGCACACTACTTCCTCTTACAAGATGGAAACATTTAACAGCAGGGAGACTGCAAGTAGCAGGGAAATTGCTATTGATTTAAAGCTAGGTGACACTAGATGTCTTTCCTTCAGTGTGAATATGCTGCAAGAGCCCAGCCTTTCAAGGATGTGAGCAGCTGCCACTAAGGGAAAAAGGGGTCTGAGAATGGGCAGGTTAAGGGAGGCCCATCTTATCTCCTCTTGTTCTAGCTACCCACAGCCCTCTTGTTCCCTTTCTGGTGGATTCCAATTTGCATTTTGGAAACAGAGCTCTTGCTTTTTCTCTTTGTAATGATTCTCTTTCTCCATGCCAATTTCGCTTTAATGTATTAATTGATGCCACTGGCTTAATGATGCATTATAATTTGAAATGGTCTTTTAACAGCTGCTATTGGAATATATCGATCCTCTTGCCATTTGTTTAAATCTAGACCTACTGGGGGCCACCTTCTTTGCAAAGATCATTTCTCTGGCCTGAAAGTCGCATTGGCATGAACCTATTTCTTCTGCTGAAGAGATTTTTCTCCTGAGCCAGTGTGGAAGCATTTACTCGACAAAGTTTTTCCTTGGCGAGGTGACAGATTATGTTAGCCAGCTCAAAAGAAGGGAGCTGAGGAAGTCTCTTGGAGATGTAAGTAATAGGTCCCAATACTTATTCCGTAATACATCCTTTGGGGAAGCTAAGACCAGCTATGTAAAACCTAGCACTCACTGAAGGCAGTTACTGCTAAGTAACAGAGCTCCTCGGGGTCCCGCTGATGCTGGTGTATTTACATGGGCTATTAGGGTTACCTAACAAAACTCCCATCTATTGTGGGCTGGAAGGAGTTACCACCTAAAAACGCTGCAGTAAGAATCTCTTAGAATTAAGTGGTGCATAAAACCAACAAAAGATGTTGGTCTTTCTAGAATGGTTCCCTGCAGGTACCATAGGTGAAGTTAAGCACTCATCAAAATAAGGAGCTGAGCATTTGGACTGCGGGATGGAACCAGCAAGCACTGCAAAAAGCTTCCCCAAAGCTCTGCCCAAGGTACCTCAAAAAGGGAGTTAGAGCAAGAGACTAGCAGGCAGCTTTACCAACCTGTCACTGGATTGCTGTGTGACTGACTGATGTTGGGCTTCACTTTATCCTCAGAATTGTGAGCCATAAGGTTTACAAAGCACTCTACTCCTTGGGAGGAAAGATGAGAAATAGCTACTATAAATCTTGAGTTGCAATGCTCTCTATTAATCCAGAGTCCTGGGGCTTCGTCTGGGTACACCTGATCTCAACTTCTTTAGCAGGGCATAAGGCAAAAGATAGCCCTGTAACTTACTGAACACTTTATTAAGGACTTAAATACAGTTGTCACACCCTTTAAATCTTTGCAATTTGCCTTAAAATAACATTACCCTCTCAGTATGTGCAGTGTTCATTCTACTGCCAAACCCTTGGGAAAAACTGAGGTAGCACTGGTTAATGACTACTTATGCTTAATTCATCGTATTTACAGAGCTTTTTAAAGTGCTTCAGAAGAGAAAGACAAGAATCATTATCCCCATTTTACAGCTGGGGAGCTGAGGCACAGTAATTGTCCAAGTCCACAGAGACCTAGGAACAGAACCTGTCTTTCATGTCTTGCGCACTAATGCAGTGGGCCAGACTCCTGCCCTTTTAAAGGCTAATGAGAAGCTTAAGTGTGAACAACATACATCAACAATAAACTCTGCAGACTGTAAGGTTCCATCAGTACTACCAGGAGTCCAATGGAAGCCTTTGGGAGAAAAAACTCCAGCTACTGTCTTGAACCAATCACACAGGGTTACCATAACAACATGCACTTCATTATCTGTTCTTCATTACCTTTTAATCACTGGGCATTGACCTCCCCGCACTCAAAAAGGAGATGGCTATTTTTGAGTTGGCTTCTTTTTAAAAGGATAAATTTAATTATCAGGCAGAGCTGGCAAAGAATCAAGTAAAATTACTTTGGGGCGGGGGAGACACCTTTATGTGACCATTATGATCACAGGGAAGCAATTCCCATTAGACTAAACAATTCTGGAGGCACAAAGTGCTGACTGCACAGAAACTGGGCAAAGATGAATGACAGCCAAACTAATTCACATGCACACATAGTTGACAAGAACATCCAACAGTAATCTGCATTTGTGGATGTACGTGACAGGCACAGAATGAACAGCTCTGGGTCTTCTAAGTGTATTTACAGTACGGAGTACAAATATACTGAAACCACTTGAAAGCTTGCTCAGAAGTCAGAACAGACACATGAGAGAGACGGCTCACTCCTAGTGCACATGGTCAAAGTGGGGACCAGAACAGTGAAAGAGCTGCAGGTGAAATAGGCCCCAAAAAGTTGTGTTAAATGGGTTTAAACACATCATAATGCCACTCAGTGCTCACCACCTTCTGTGGTGACACTGAAGTCCATGAACCCAGATTTCACTGATTCAGCACAAATGCTAACTACCCAAGAAGGGGAAAGTTTGCGCTTATCCTTCCTTAAGGTGATCTGCTGACCCATATCTTGTCCCTACCCATTTCAGTGAAGGCTGCACAGTGCAATTCAAGAGCGAGAATAGAGCAATATGCTGTATGAGGACTGCTTAGTCTCTTGTGCTGTATATTAAAGAGTAAGGTCAGTACAAGTCTCTTTCAAACACTTTCTGGGGAATGCAAAGAGCCTCCAAGTTTAATAACTTGAGACTCCACCCATGCACTGACTTATGAGCTTATTTCCTAACTCCAAGGAAAGAGACACAAAGCGAAGCAGAGTTTTTATATTAATTTTAACAAACAAAAACAAACAAGGAGTCTTGAGGCACTTTTAAAGACTAAAATTTATTTATCACATGAGCCTTTGTGCAAGAAAAAAGCTCATGTGATAAATAAATTTGTTAAGTCTTTAAAAGTGTCACAGGACTCCTTGTCTGTTTTGCTGAACTAGACTAACATGGCTACGCTCTTCAGAGCTTTTAAAAAGAGTAAGTCAATCAGTTTGCTTAGCACAGATTTTTGTACCCCATGGAAGAGATCAAAAGGTTTACCGTGCACCGACTATTTCAATTTGCACAGCATTCAGTGTATACCGTCAACAGACAACAAATGCTTTGAAGAGGTCTGTCTGGACCATCTGACTGGATGCAAGTTATTGGCATTGATTTGCAGAGACTTACTTGTTGCTGTGCTGTCCTGTCCTGTGCAGAAATGCATTCAGTGTTGCTCTTAGGTCTTCACTGATTTTCTCCTGCAAAGATAAGTTCCAGAAGATGATCAGTCTCCCTATGGTCAAAGATGGGTGTCTACCTTTGCAAATATAAATGGTGATTTCTCTGTTGTTATGGTAGTGCCTAGAGGCCCTGCCAGAAACCAGGACCCTTTATGTAAGGCACTGTATATACACAACAAGAGGCCTGCCTTAAAGAACTCACATCTACACACACAAGACACAGAGTTGGGGGGGGACGGGGACGGGGACGGACGGACGACAAACATAGAGAGGTAAAGTGACTTGCCCAAGGTCACCCAACAGATCAGAGGCAAAGCCAGGAACAGAACTTGGGTCTCCTGACTTACAAAGCAGTGCACTATCCACTGGCACATGTTGCCTCCTGTTGAATAATGTCTCAAAGGGAAGCTTTCACTTTCTACCTAGGTATTTGAAAGGGAATATAGGGCTGTAATAAGGAAACTATTTACTTGCATATATATTAATACGAGTTCTCCAGGGCTGGATATGAGAACTCTTTAAACACACTTGGATTCCAAGTGCTGGGCCTACAAGCAAGATGAGATTTACCTTCACTGCACAGTATGGAGATCTGTTCTGAAACAGGCTAAAAGGAATCTGTGGCTTTTTTTGGTGCAACCTTCCTAGCACTGAGGAAAGCAACTCATATATGACAAGAGCCCAAGCCAAACTTTTGCCAGGGCAAAACACACTCGCAGGGGTACAGTTGTGAAATGTGGGACTCCGTTTCTTCCACCCCGTCATTTTAATTATTCATTTTCTCTCCTGTCCCCCAACCACCTGCAATGCTTCCAACACACAATTCATACTACCACACCACCCACACTTGCTGGAGGAAGGACCAAATTCCCAAGCCAATCTTGAGTGACATTTGTCTCACGCAGCTGCAGAGGGCAATTTCTTCTCTCCACATCCCTTAATTAAGCAAGCAGTAGGGCATCTCTTGCATATTGAGGCTAACTAGTCAAATTAATGGAAAAGGCATCTGGCTGAGTGACCAACCTGCACCACACGCAGAGGAACGAGTGCATGGAAAACACTTACTGTTGCCCTCTTCCGCAAGAATGCATCTGCTTCATCCACAAATAGCAAGAGGCTGTGAAGGGAAAAAAAACAAAAACAAATAAGAGGCACAGAGAGACTGACACTGCAAGGGAGGAAGGTAAATGACCTTGAACACCTTAACTGGTTTAGGATTCCTTTCTCCCTACGCTTGGTCAACAGTGGGGTCTAAGCTGAAGCTTCACTGGTGTACATGGGGAGGGACTGCTGGCTGTATCCCATGGCTTTGGAATTTGTCCCCCATAGCTCAGAGGAAAAGCTGAAAATGAGAATTTTCAGGGCACACTGCAAAGCTCATCTTTTTCTCCAGATGTCTGAAAACAGAAAAGTGCAGGGAATAGCTGGTAGGAGGTCTGAGCCTTTGAAGTTCATCATTTACTGGGAACGGATAATCCTAAACTGTACTGCTCCATTCAAGTTACATTCAAGTAATTACGTTCTACCCAGGGCTCCTACCACAGAATCATACAAACTGGAACAGACCATGAGAGGTCATCGAGTCCAGTCCCCTGCACTCATGGTAGGACCAAGTACCTTCTTAAACCATCCCTGACAGGTGTTTGTTTAACCTGCTCTTAAAAATTTCTCACGATGGAGATTCCACAATCTCCTCAGGCCACTTATTCCAGTAGTTGATTACCCTGACGGTTAGGAATTTTTTCCTATCGTCCAACCTAAACCTCCCTTGCTGTCATTTAAGCCCATTGCTTTTTGTACTAACATCAGCAGTTAAGACAAACAGTTTTTCTCCCTCCTCCTCCTCCTAACAACCTTTTAGGTATCTGAAAACTTTTATGTCCCCTCTCAGTCTTCTCTTTTCCAGACTAAACAAACTCATTTCTTTCAGTCTTCCCTCAATGTACGTGTAAGTACTCTTTTAGCATCTGTATATATTTAATAAACACACAGCTCAGGGCAATAGGCAGAAATCCAAGCATACAACTGGCTCTAGTGACAGCGTATTCTATATACAAATTCCATGGCCATGGCTGCTATTATCTCATCGATGTGACAATCAGATGATAGCCATGGAATAAAAAATCCCACTACTCTATTAGAATATTTTTTTTTAAATACACTGTTGAAATAATGGTTTTATTATTTATTCATTTGTTTCTCCAGGTAAAGATAATGAATAATTCAGAAAGCTAAATGCCTTGATAACCAATAGCTTCTGCTCTTTTCAAGAGACAGGGTAAAAAGAGGAGGCCAATGTACTACATTCCCATCTAACACAAGAGATGCTCCTTACTGTCAAGTGATCCAAGCACCTCTTCTTAAAACAAACCTTTTACTCAATGCCAGCTACCCTGGCAATATTCTCAGCTTCTTTTTCCCAGCAAAACAATTTCTTAAAGAGTTGCCTCTGCCTCTGTCCCAACAATCATCATCTCAGTACGCAAAATTGTAACTACAACTCTGAGTGGCAATAAGTCCTGGTGGAAGCTGTTTAATAGTTTGTGTATCCTGCTCACAGAACATGTGTGGAGGCATATCCCTAGCCTTTACCATTTACTGTCCCTGAGATGCAGCCCTGAAATATGGGAAGCATGCAGGTTCAAATACTAGACCAACAAGTACTGTGAAATATGAGGTTCTGCCATGGAGCCTGTTTGAAAAGATGAAAACTCATTTCTCCTCAGTGCTGTAACTGGCTAGTTTGACAGCCGGGGCAAGTGCCACCCAAGGCACCCTGACCCAGCCCAGGGGCATTGCTGCCCCTGCCCCGGGACCTGATCCAGCTCCTGCTGCCGCCATGAGGTGGCATGTAGCCTGATCAGGCAGGCAGCCGGCTGGGCAACTTTCCCGTCGAGTCCCCCGGCTGAGTGGGAGGCTTCCCAGCCTGCTGGGCGGGCGTCTTCTCCCTTCCTGGCTGCAGTGGGTCCCCTGACAGAGCTGCTGCCTGGTCACTTGGCCCTTGGCTTGTGACCACATACTTCTTTCCCCCCTACCCCTGAGCATGCATCTGAACATGCTCAGGGGCAAGGCAGGAGATTCCTAGCCCAGCGCCCAGAGGAATTTGCCTTCAGGACCAGGTAGGGTCTGCAACTGCCTGCCGTGCTTTGGTGCCCTCTAAAATTCGGTGCCTAGGGCTTTGCCCAGGTCGCCCCACTCTAGTTACGGCCCTGTCTCTCCTCTCCCCTGCCACCTCTCCTTTCCAGGACTGTATCTGCCTACTGAAGACACCCTGTCTAGAGTAGAAAAATGATCCAAATCTATAGAAAGCAGCCTGGGATGTTTCCAGCGCTCAGATGGCCAATTTCCAGCATACTGTATGCAGAGGAATAACAATATCTGTTTCAGTGCATTTTCCTTAAAAAGTCTGTGCTTTCCGCCTTCCAGCTTCTCAAAATATAGGCTGTAAACTCTTCCAAAAGAAGCTTATTTTGCAAGCTTTAAATATTAACTTCTAGGGGAAAATCAACACATTTTGGTGATGAATGCAACAGAGTATTCATACAGACACTGCAAGAGAATGTCTGTCTGAACCAATCAGAGTGCAAGTAAATTGTCATTTAGCCCTCTCCACACAAGGCTGATATCTTGCAAACAAAAGCCCAGGAGCAAAATGAGTCTGTTCTCAGCCCTCTACTGGATTTTAATACATCTGGGAGTGGCACCGGGAACACACAAGAGAGTGATACCAGCTCCACAAGCAGCTTCATTCCTTCCTGTGAGCTGCAGGAAGCAATTCTCATCACCACAAACAGCCTAGCAAGGTACTCTCTCAAGACTCCTGAGTGGGGATTTAGCTTGAAGGAAAGAACCACTCCAGAGTTTGTTTGTTTTAAAGGCATCTTGGAAAGGCAGTGTCTGTGTTTGTGCTTTGCTTCTGGATGAATTTCAATGTGTTTAAATGGTGCCCCCATGCTTGTTACAGATACCAAGAACAGAACACCTTGTTTTTTGCTGGAGCTCACTGGAGAAATAACTAGACAGGTACAGGGACCATGACAACAGCCTGAAATCTGAGCAACAGGCAGGGCAGGGAAATATCAGACAGACTCTCTAAAACCTGGTCGTGTCTCAATTTTTGTTCACATTTATTAATTCTTATCACTGACACTTAGGAGAAAAGGATTCACCACTTCCACCTCTTCAACTGGGAGTGGAAAGAGCTCTGATTCCAGTTCTCTTTTCCTCTATGAAAGCCACCACACAGGAATAGAGAAGGAAAGTGCTGACATCCCAGAGGAGTCTCAGGCAATGAGCAAACAGAATATTGTTCTGTATGAGTGGGGGATTGGAAGGGGAAAACATTTTAAGCATGGAACAGCAGAAGGCTGTGGCACCCTGCTGCAGGTCACTATTAAAAGGTATGATGGTGGATGGGTAACTTAACACCTGTTCCATTACAGATGCTATCCAGAAGCATCTATGGCTACATGTATATGGCAACCAGCGGAGGTGGCTGCAGCTCAGGTTGATATGCCTGAGACAGTTTTAATCTAGACAGCTCAGGTCCTGGAGCAGCTCAGCCTCATCCCAGCTAGCCCCATGAGTAATTATCCAGAGTCCCAGGCAGGTTTGTACAGTCCTCCCCGAAGCTCATGCTTCTGTAGCTTTCCTGGCCTGGGACTCAAGCTAGCTAGATTAAAGATTGCTTGCACAAGTTGCAATCACACCTTGCAATTGCAGTACAGACATACCCTATGATTCACAAATGCCTGGTCCTTCCATGCTCCCATTCCACTAAGTCCCCCCATGCAAGGTAAAGGACCTACGCAAAGCTCAGACGACAAAGGAACTCCTACTTACCCTCTCCTACTTGAATTTGCCCAGTCAAAGAGCTTGTGCATGGCAGTAACTCCTTCCCGCCCCATGGGGGCGACATCACCACCCGTCATGATAGCATAATCCATGCCTGAATGCCTGGCTAATTTCTGGAAAATGCAAAGGGGGAAGAGAAAAGAGCATGTGACTGCTGATTAAAACATTCTCATTCACTATTAGAGATCAGAAAGTGAAGACTGGCAAGCCAAGGGTAAAGTACTGATATCTTCCGTGGCTTGGGACACATCAGAGCCTCTATCTTATTTGTCCAGCCATAACATCCCAGGAATACTACCGTCTCACCTGCAAGAAGTCGAGTATGAATACTTGCGAATGACTCTGCTGATGAAAAATGAAAGTACAAGTAATACTAAACCAAGTTCTCAAAACTTTGAGAGAGGGGGACACGGGCTAGAACTGCAGCACCTGCAGAATCTCCCTCCATCTCCCAGTTTTTGAACTATAGACTTTAAGGCCAGAAAGGCCCATCAGGATCAGAGTCCAGTGGCCCATAACCTTTCCAGACTACTGTACCCCTTTCAGGAGTCTGAGTTGTCTTGCGCATGCTCAAATTTCATCTCGCTTAAAAACTATTTACTTACAAAATCAGACATAAAAATATAGAAAATTCAAAATGATTTGGACAAACTAGTGAAATAGTCTGATGTAAACAGAATGAAATTCAGTAAAGACAAATGCAAAGTACTCCACTTAGGAAAGAACAATCCACTCCACTCATACAAAATAGGCAATGACCGCCTAGGAAGGAGTACTGTGGAAAGAGATCTGAGTGTCATAGTGGACCACAAGCTAAATATGAGTCAACAATGTAACAACTGTTGCAAAAAAAGCAAACACCGTTTTGGGATGTATTAACAGGAGTATTGCAAACAAGACATGAGTAGTAATTCTTCTGCTCTACTCCACACTGATTAGGCCTCAACTGGAGTACTGTGTTCGATTGTGCACACTTCATTTCAGAAAAGATGTGGACAAATTGGAGAAAGTCCAGAGAAGAGCAACAAGAATGATTAAAAGTCTGAAAGACTTGATTTAGGAGGGAAGATTGAAAGAACAGGGTTTCTTTAGTCTGGAAAAGAAGAGACAGAGGGGATATAACAGTTTTCAAGTACCTAAAAGGTTGTTACGAGGAGGAGGGAGAAAAACTGTTAATCATTGACAATAGGACAAGAAGCAATGGGCTTAAATTACAGCAAAACAGATTTAGGTTAGACAGGGAAAAAATTCCTAACTGTCAGGGTGATTAGCCACTGGAATAAGTTGCCTAGCAAGGTTGTGAAATCTCCATCACCGGAAGTCTTTAAGAGCAGGTTAGACAAGCACCTGCCACAGATGGTTTAAGAGGGTACTTGGTCTTGCCATGAGTGCAGAGGACTGGAGACCACCACCTCTCATGGTCCCTTTCAGTTCCTATCCCTCTCTGATTCTACGGAAATGGAATTCCTGTGGTACCCAGAGACCAGGCCTGAAAGAGATCAATGAGACACTGTGGGTAAACAGTCACTGCTGCTGCTGGGACTCTATCTGTTCTGCAGAGAGCTGACTTCCGTGTCCAGGGCTAATTACCTCACTCTTTCACAATGGAAAGAGCAACCATCTTAAGTGTTTAGTGCCTTGCACCACTGCTGGGGAGAATAAATGAATCAAAGTTACAGGACACTGAAAACTAGAAAATTGATTTAATACCTTAAGAATGGCATCTGAAAAGGGAAAACTTGCATATTTCAGTGTTTTCAATAGCACAATTTCTAAAGGCATGATAAATAAGGACTCCTGCAGCACTTTTAAGGACTAACAAATGTATTTATCTCATGAGCTTCTGGGACCCAAAATCCTGCTTTGTCAGACACCTGAAGATAGGAACTCTCTCACAAAAGCTCATGTGATGATAAATTTGTTAGTCTTTAAAAGCACCACAGGGTTCCTTGTTATTTTTCTGAACAATAACACAGCTAAGTAGCCGTTTGGAACTTATAGGCATGCTCACATGAAGACGCCAGATCTGGTTTGCAGAATCCATTTCTACAAGAGAAGGAACAGCCCTGACAAATCAGTAGCTTGTAAAGTCCTCTGACTTTATCTGTCCTTTTTTTAAGTACTGGAAAGCACAAAAAGATCACTAAATTCACTAAATTCCAAGGGGCAAGTGCTGTATGAAGCGCACATTGTCATACCAACTTGTTTGAAAAAAATATGTAGGAGAATATAATAGGGATGTGAACATCCATTCCCATTCAAAAGATAATAGGAGTGTGAGATGGTACATATAAGAGCAGGACATACTTCCTTAAAGCAGATCACAAGAACCTGATGCTTTCCTTCCATCAAATTGTTAAATAAAGAGGCCTAAAGGCATCCTTTTACCCTGGAGTCAGGTTTAGTCCACCAGTTCCTTCTCACAGGTTCAGGCAGCTGATCGGTATCTAGATTTTTCACCAATGATGTTCTTAAGCAGATGAAGTCTAACAATAGGATGCAGGACATAGTTTACCATAAAAAAACAACAAGCAGTTGTGCGGCACTTTTAAGACTAACAGATTATTTTTATTTATTTATTTTTAGTCTTAAAAGTGCCGCACAACTGCTTGTTTTTTTTTACTGGACTAGACTAACACAGCTATCCCTTTGGAAATTGACATAGTTTACTATGGCACTGACAACATCTCATTTTGCTATTTGGGAGGATTACAACCCAAACTCGCAACTCAGGAATTATCCACCAGTGTTTCAGTTGTAGCACTCCTGTGCAAGTTTCGAACATTAGCTGTGCTCAGCACTATTGCCTAAGGACCAAAGAATGAGTCTAAGTGCACAGCTGCTAGGCAATTCTGGCTGGCAGCAGGATGTGCATTCAGTGGCCATACACCACACATCACTGTTTTTCAGAGATGGATGATCCAAATGGACTATCTGGTGGTGTAACAAGCAAAGGAAAGCATGGCTCCAGCTATGGTAACACCTTCTCTCCCTACAATTAAATTTAATGCCCATGGAAGGTATCACCTCAGGAACCCTTGAAAACTTCTATTTATACAAATACCTGTTCAGCAAGGGGGGAGATGTCTTTCCATGACTGTGTCAACTGAAAACCCAGTCACTAGCCTTGATAGACAAGGAGGTTACTCCTTGACCCGTACAATGCTTTTGACAGCATGGATGCTCTCCATGCAAGAACGGCAGAGGAATAGTCAATGAAACAGAAAGGTGGCAAATTCTAGACTGAAAAGGAATGACTTTTCCACATCACTACTGATCTGAGGAACTCACTGCCACAGGAGATCACTGAGGCTAAGAGCATAGAAGGATTCAGGAAAGACTGTCTGTTACATGGGTAAGAATATCCTGAATTAGAACAACACGGTAACAAAGAGCGGTTGGAATGTATCAGAACCCTCCTGCACCAGAACATAAGCCAAGAGCTATCATGAATTGGGAGAAAGTTTTCTCTGGGGCATCAAGAAAAAAAGTCAAATCCATTTTCTAAAGTTAAACGAGACTTTTCTGCCTCTCAAAACAGCTATGTGAATACTGTGTGCTATTTGTCACACTAACTCAGACAGAAGTACACTGACAGGAAATGAAGAACAATTCCTACTTCTACAGCCCTCCTGCTCTCTCCCTCATGATTTAATAAGCCACAGGATAGCCCCTGTTTATGAGTCAAATATGAGATTAACAGCGGTGGAAATGAGATACTAAGGCTCACATAGGCATTTGACAACTCACATTTGCCAAGTGGCGCACACAAGCTGTTACATACCATCACAGTCAAGCCAGACGGAACAGTTTCTCTCTCTAGGCTGAACACTATAACCTAGGTGTCAGCAACCTTTGCCAAGCCCTGTGCCAGCCCCTTCTCCTTGACCGTCAACCAGTGCTAGTGGCTCCCTCCACAGAAATAAAAGCAGTGGCTGCCTGAAAATTTGGTGGCAGCCATGGCTGGAGGTTGGGGGGATCTTCTCTGGCATGCCACTGAAAGCAGCCACTTGAGGAAAGAAGCTGCTTGGAGCAGCTACTCTTAGGGGGTCCCCAAGCATGCTGAAGAAAGAAGCTACCTGGAGTGGCTCCTTGGTAGCTGCACACCATGGAGAGAAGCCATTCCAGTCATCTTCTTTCCACACCATGCCTGGAACATGGGCATGGTGGGCACCCTCTGTGCCCCAGCTGCCCCTGGAAGAAGCTACCTGGAGTTACTTTCAGTGGCAGGAGCAACAACTTCTGTGGCATTGCAGAAGGCGCCATGTGTTGCTCTGAATGGACTCTAATGCCACCGTCGGCACACGTGTCAGGGGTTGCCTGCCCCTGCTATAACCCAAGGCACTGAACTGTCTAAATCGCAGCAAGAGCGAAGTACCATAAGGTGGATGCCCCTTCTTCCCTCAGCACTCCCAGATCCACACCACAAATACGCAAACCCAGGCTCGGTAATGCTACAGCAGTTGCTTGCAGCACAAAGAAGTGTGGTTATTACATTGCAGGGTATTCCTTGCAAACCACAACAGCTGGGCTGTCAATCTTGGCAGGGTCTTACCTTGGCAAAGAGCGTCTTCCCAGTACCAGGGGGGCCATACATCAGGATATTCCTGTATAAACTTTTGTTCTTTCTAGTATTTCTTGTTGCTATGGCGATGTCTCTTACACGCGCCTCCAATTTGGGCTGCAAGAAACGAGGAGGTAAGTTTAGGAAACTCCCAACACATTAGATATCCAGACCTGTCTAAGCTTCATTCCTTGATACAGGCAGATGGCTATCAGTGTTGTCCTCAGACAGCAGGGTTGGAGACTCAGTTTTTCGCCTGAATTCCTGCAGCTTATTGGCTTGGACTTAAGTAGTTTCTCCTTCTGCTTCAGGATGTATTGTTTTTCAGGTCATAACTACTTCAAACTCAAGTCACAGACACTGACCAAAGCGTCAGCTAACAATTTTTTTGGAGCCATAGTGAATACGAACATTTCAGAATCCACTTTACCACAGATGCTCAAGGAGCTTATTTTCCATGAACTACCTATAAGGGACGAGAGGTGGAAAGTATGCAACTGGCCAAATTAGATGCAAATCTACTGGTAGTAATACATTTCCATGTAAATGAGATGAATGCAATTCTTACGCACAACTCTTAGATATTCTCAGAAATACAGAGGCAGATATTTCTACAGAAACTTTTTTTTAAGTCACTAAAAAAAGTCCTTTAATTCACCAGATAGCAAAGAATGAAATTCAAAAACAAACGTGCAAAATCAGTCCTGAATGATGAATGGATTGATAGCCATTCAGAAGGTGTTAAAGTCAAAGGTAAATGTTCTGGGGTCTCTGGACTAACTGTGGATGTAGGAGCAATAACAGTTCAGATTAGAGATGACAGGTAGAGCTCTGACAGAATATACTGCCATATAAATGTGCTGACTAAGGAGAAAGCACACAGAGAAATGCTGAACTAAGACTTCCAACTGCTCTGTACAGAGGGATCAAAGGTTAGTTGAATGTTTAATGTATTCCATGCTGAACATGGAAACTTCTTTACTCTCCAGTTGCCACAACCATGCTACATTTCCAGGATTGCTGAACTGTAATGGAATTTCAAATGAAATCAAGGAGAAAACCTTTCATGTTTAGACACCAAGGAAGTCACTTAAGATCCTTGGAGGTTTGAATTAGCGAAAGCAGGTACTCACGCTGAGAACAACTCCTTCAAGAGCATCTTGAGCCTTGCTGCTAAGACGCTTGCCAACCTGAGAAGAAGAATCCAAGATGAGTTACAAATTCAGTCACCTACTTGTAGCTCTGAGTCACAGAATTGCTTGGCAGGGTAAAAGGTGAAAGTTCAGCTCATAAATGATAAAAATAATACGGATGGAGATGTTCGCATGTCCAAGCAGTCCAGACCTCTGTTATGCTCCACAGTATGGACTGGAAACTGTCGGCATAGCTAGCACCCCCCATTTCTATTTATTTGCTAAAAACATATTACACAAATATGAGCACTCCTCCTGTGTGGGGGGTTACCAATATCACACTGCTTGATCCCTAGGGCAGGACTGGCATGAGCTGTGCCCCAGCTAACAGAAAATCAAAAGAAAGGAGGTATTTACCTTGATGGGATGCTTGAGTGCTTCCAGCACAGTAATGCGTGAGGTCTCTCTCACTAGGGAGGGCTTGCCCAGACGAGCTTCAATATATCGCCCTGCAACTCCAGTAGCATTCTTGGCAGTGTAAATCCCCAGGGCCAGCAAGGACAGACCTGCCACCTGGAGGAGAGGGGAGGATTCTGATCAATTTCCTTTGCAAGACAAAGCTAGAAAGATGACATGCTGGAGTCTGAAGCATTCTCAAACTCAAGGCACAAAAGAGTTAGTCTGTATGGATGGCTTGTTCATCTGCCTCCCAATGTTCCCTCTAATTATTCGTAGGCTATGTGCGCAAAAATATTTCTTTGTGAGCACCATTATTAGCACTATTGAATTTTTCTGTGCGCACTTTATTTTGTTGTGTGCACAGGTTTCATGACCTGTGTGCGTGTGCACATGTGCACAGCTTAGAGGGAACAGTGCTGCCTCCTAGTGGAAGGAAATAAATTCAGGGAAGTGTAAGTGAAAATGACAGTGTTATAACAGAAAGATGCAAAATTATTTATTTTGTTTCCTACAAGGTTTATTTCCTCCCATTCTGTAAGTTGCCCCATCTTCAAAGTGTCTGACAAAGCGGGATTTTCTCCCACGAAAGCTCATGCAATAAATAAATTTGTCAGTCTTTAAGTGCCACAGGACTCCTTGTTTGTTTTGCTGAACTAGATTAACATGGCAGCCCCTTTGTTATCTGGAAGAAAAATCCTGAATTTGTGTTAATCCTTAAAGAACTTTCAGAAATTGAAGATGCTTTATTATTTCATCTAAAATATTGTTAGATAAACATAGCCTGCAAGTATTCTATGAAGACAAGTCACATGTGCACAGCATACTCTGCTGCTGGTCTTTGATTGGTACTGCTTTGGTAGCAACTGGAGAGCTCTATGGTTTGAGTCTTCTAAGAGGACAGTTCCCATAAGCTGAACTTTTGAAAAGGCAATAATAAAAATCCAATTTAAAGAACCAGGGGAAAAGCCCAAGTGCGTTGGCTACTTAGCAGGCCACCAAGCTATGCACTGGCCATCAGGCATCATGTTGTTCCCTCCTGCGACTAGGATTACTGATAGCATTTGCCTGGAGTAAAAACCCGTCAGTAAAGCGAGCAGATACAGCTTGAAATGAAAGCAAAAGGAAGTAAGCATTAAACTTCCAAATTTAATGTCACTTTACCATAGCCACAATTCTGAATCATTGCACGCTATAGTAAGTCAAGGTACAGCTGCAGGCTGTGGTTGCCAAGTTAGCTTGCCCACCTCTTGGTCCCTGAAAAGTTAATTTTGGTACTATCACAGAAATCCTTCCTCCCTTTGAAAGAAGGGAATGGGAGAAGGAGAAAAGTGGGCACTGGGGAGGACGAATCTCCTTTATCCTTTGCAGTAGCAGAGAAGCTCTATAGCTATCAAACTACCAGAGTCAACAGATAATTAATGAGCTGTTCTGAGTTTCCTGTAAAAATCTTTAATCCCAATCTTTACAATGACCAGCAAACTACAATGGCAAATGCATACAGCCCTTAGAGATAGAACACCGAAGGCTCTGGCATCCTACGTTTAGCCTCAATCTCCTCTGGCTTGAGCAGAATGGAGAACTGGTGTCTGCTTCATCACTGCCGAAACAAATCCTCTTTCAATCAACTTGGTTTGTTTTTCTTTTTTGCTCTAAATGAAACCAGCTTTAATTGGTATTCAACTGACCCCATCGAGAAAGCTGCCCAGAAAAAAGCTGCACTCAGTAAGGTGAGCTCCCCAAAGGCCATCAGGACCTGCTTGGACAAACAGCCCGTACATAAATTTCCTTCAACAGCCCTTTTGTTGTCTAGCTGAACTCTTAAAACCAAAAAACTACTACATCAATTGAGTGCAGAGAAAAATCCTGCTAGTCACTGTGCAGCAAAATGCTTTGATCGGGAAAAGATCAAATTCCAAATACCACAGGCTTCAATGTGGCACAAAATGGAGGGAGAAGGGAGTGAGTGGGTGGTTGCAGAAAGCTAGTCCTATTTTTAGACAAAGTCTCCCTTAAATTACTCATTTACTGAACAATCTGGGAAGTGTGTCTCAGCCTTGTGATGCTCCTGAAGCATAAGAGAAAAACGATCTTCCAGTCAACAGAATCCTTAGCTGTTTTAACAAATTACAGTTCTGAGCCACCTAAAAGGACCTGACTTTCAGGATACGGTGAGCACGCACAGGCTGAATATCCGGCCCCTTTAAAGTGACCCAAACTGGGCACCCAAAATACAAGCCACTTTTGAAACTCTTAACCCATATACACAAATTATTTCACCAATCACCGAAATACAGCCATCTTGAGATGGAATCTGGCAGGTGTATATCAGTGCATGATGATAAGAAAAAAGGGCATAGGAGGTGAGTAGTTTATCTAACCAACACTGCACAGAAATTTCAGGAAGGCAAAAATAACTAACATCATATAATCACAAGAATGAATAATTCTTCTGCACTCCTGAATTTCAGGGCTGAACCTTTTCAAATCAAACCTGGTAAAATGAATTTCCCTTAAGGACAAGCTTTAGGTTCCAGCAACCTAGAGTATGGTAACATTACTACATCATAGGGTGAGTTATTTTGTACATCACCTCTGTACAAGCATTTAACCTTGTCCTGTATTTGGTGGCTCTCCCTCCAAAAACTACTTGTTGGGATGAAGATGCTAAGACAAATGTCTGAATTCTGCTTGTTACAGAGGGCTAAGGGCAGATGTTTTCAGATGAACACACACAAGAAATTCATCACCTGTCAAAAGGAGGGCAGAAGTAGCACATAAAATATATGGGGAGATACCATCAACTCATGAAAAGGAGGTGGAAGGGAAAAAGACAAGGAATTAGAAAGTTACATATTAAGTGCATGCACTTCTTGGAACTGTTCTGTTTAACCCTTCCTTACCAGATTCCTTATCTTTAGAGTACATATAAATCTGGTCAGGCCTAAAGCCCATAGGTCATGACATTTACAACTTTTATACTAACTGGATGGTAAATGCTATGTGGGTAAAGGGCAACATGAGGGTTACCAACCAATGGTGGCTTGAAGCCCTTTGGGCATCACTGTCACTAATCAGATTATTAATGGCATCTGAACAGACAGGCCAATAAAGAGGTGTTATAAAAACAAGGAGGCACTAATTCAAGAGAGATGGGTAAAACACTGTCCTGGCATGAACAGATGTCTTGTGTGCATGATAAGCAGTATCCCTTTCAAGAGAACCATAGGATTTGGAGGCTGCTGATGCACATGAAGCAAGTGCTACTGTCCTATTCTTCCCATAGTGGCTTAACGATCAGGGAACTTAAGCCCAAACCATAAGCATCCTGGTTTCCTGACTACATGGATTCATTAAGTGACAGCCCATTAGATCTGCACGAGCTATACAGCCCTCTAGTCCTACCACACTCAACACAGCAGAGCTCCCAGTATTAAGCTGCAAGATGCGCTCATCTACTGGTGTGGATGTAAGTCCATGGCACTGAACAGTAACACTACCATACCGTACTGTACACTGGTGAGCTGTGATTATGCTTCCCACAGGAGCTGTTCAGTATAATAGATCCTTATGAACCTGACCCCCCCCCACTCTCACTCACTCACACACTCTCTCTCTCTCGTAATACCATCCACACAGAAGTCGTATTAGCACAATATTTTTAGGAAAGTTTAACACTTAGAGGAATAGGGCTGAAAATTGAACACGGTACCACCTTGATTATCCAAAATAGAACAGTGTGTGTAGGAAGGAAGAATAAAATTATCTGGGAAAGGAGTTTCACATAATCAAGTATCAAAAGGGTAGACATCTTGTGGCATTTATAAAGACTAACAAATTTATTCGTCGCATGAGCTTTCATGGGAGAAAATCCCACTTTATCAGATGAAGTGGGATTTTCTCCCATGAAAGCTCATGCAACAAATAAATTTGTTAGTCTTTAAAACTGCCACAGAACTTCTTGTTTCAAATCATCAAGAGAGTTTCCACTGGAATTAGTGGACAATAGGAACTTTTGGGACTCTGGTGTGTTTAGTTACAACTCTAATGCTGCTCCTCTTTTGGAAGAAATCCTCTAAACACAATTTCTAGCTGACTTCAAGTGCCTGTTCACATTTTCAAGCCAAAGACTACAAATGAATACATGGTGCCCTGTTATACTCCAAGTTCCAAAGGGGCAGCTGTTAGTCTAATTCAGTAAAAAAACAAACAAGGAGTCATGTAACACTTTTAAAGACTAACAAGTTTGTTTATTGCATGAGCTTTCATGGGAGAAAAATCACACTTCATCTGATAAAGTGGAATTTTCTCCCATGAAAGCTCACGCAATAAACAAACTTGTTAGTCTTTAGGTGCCACACGACTCCTTTTTTTATACTCTCTCTCTGGCATCTAACATTTCTGCAAAATGAGAGTATTGGACCTGTTAACATTCTCTCTCTCTCTCTCTCTCTCCCCCCCTCTTCTCAGTGATACAGGGAAACATAGATGACTGGTTTGAATATGCTTCAGCAGAAGCGTTCGATCCAGACAAACTTTGGTTCAGGCACCAGTAGTGCCTGAGCTGTTTAAGCAGCATCTCAAGCCTATACTCACTCCCCTTGCAACACTCAGCTTTCATCAAAGAACATTTCTCTTAGTTCTGGACAGGAGACAGACCCAAACTTATGCTGACATGAGTAACTGTAAATATTGAATGTAATCCCTCTGCACTGGACAGTGGAGGGCTCTTGCAGTTCAACTCAACAGGAATCTGCCAGGATAACATTTCAAAATCAGAAGAAAGTTCACAGCTGTGATCCATCAGAAAATCTCCTTTAACAGCCTTGCTATAACTGAAATTGCAGTTTTCAGTTTTGTTCTCTACATCATATTCATTTCAGTATCACTAGCCCAGTTTGCTTAGGGCTCAATTCAGATTAGCTGCCTATTATTGCTGGGAGACCCACTGGTTGACATGAGTGGTTGTTTGGTTGAAATAACGAAGACCAAGATTGAGACTGAACAGAATAGCTCTACACTGAACCTATGCAGACCATTACTAGAGTGTGGCTACTACAGCACCCAGACTGCAGAGGATGGCGGGGGGTGATGGTGCACTGACGGACAGAATAAAATGTTCATGGTCATGGCATGTGAAGAAAAGTTAAAATTCTGCTTCTGCTGGCTATGCCCATATTTAATATTAATCTCTGATTCAAAAGAGCAGTCTTGGCAGAAGCAAGCATGAAAATAGGAAGGGGAATTTTTTTTGCCTGTTAACTGTTAAAATATATCCACCCTTCCCATTCCCTGAAAAGAACATGAAATCAGCAAACATGATCAGCTGAAGTAAGGTACAGCATTACAGACTGTGTTATCGTTAGGGATAGTGGACACAGCCATTTCAAAGCAGACAGCATTAGAAGCTGGAAGTGTTATAACTAGCCATGAGTAGGTGGGGCTGAAGATACAGGTGCCCCTGGGAATCATATCTCAGTGTGGGGAACCGCAACACAGGTCGGTTGTGAGCTGCATACTAAAAAGAAGTAGGGAGTTAGAGAGTGGAAGATGAGCAGGTAACTAACTGATATTGTGACAACAAAGACTTAGCCTCCAACTGCAAACAGGGATCTGCAGAGACCATATGTGCCTGGAGGCACAGGATGAGCAGACCAGATCAAGCACAGCAGAGAGCAAACAGCCACTCAAATCTAAGACAAGCTTCAAAACTGAAACCAATTATCACCACCATGTTAAAAACCATAGTTCTCAGAAAGCACAGGACACAAAATATCCCCAGCAATAAGCAAACGAAGCAGAAAGACCTGAGACTTCCTCTTGGGTTACAGCAGGTGCCCCAATCAACAATCCGGACATTAGCTTGTACTAAACTAAGCAATCCTGTCCGCAGCTTGCAGCTTCTTTGAACTAGCTGAATGTCAGAGTAAGGCAAGCTGTCTTTCAGATCACATGAAAGGCATTCTGGTAAGTCACTAAGAATAATACTTCAAAGTGGGAAGGATTAGGACAGCAAGGCGGCAAACAAGTCTTAAATGCCTATAGGCTCTCTCCTTTATTCTGGTTCTCAGAGACAGAGAGCACTTGATGGCTCCCAAAAACCTTTATTTAGGCATGCTGTTTGATATTTCCTCATCATTGTAAAGCCCCAACAGTTGCTCTGCCCCCACGTTCCATCTGCCATGACGTGCAAGTTCTGAAAAATCAGATTCACTGTTAATTACAGCACATGGCAATTCTGTCACATTACACACTGTAAGTCTTTGGGCTGTGAGTGCTGAGCCTTGAAGAGGAAACACTCCAAGGCATCTAAAGGTCACCAACTTATTAAGAGTTAATTTTGAAGATGAACTAAGAACTCTCCACCACATTATTACTGCTTGGCAATTCTGATCACCTTTCAGGCTGCAAAGCTCTCAGCAAAGATGGATACTGTCCCTATTTCATGGATATAGGCATCAACATGCAGACTGTGGCTGAGTCAGAAAGAGAAACCAAGTCTCAGCTTCCTGACACATGTACTGGAACTCAGTGCAAGAACTAGCACAGCCTCTTGGATTTGCCTTTCTTCTTCCACACTACTGCAGTGCATTCCTAGTTAAAAAAGAGCCCTTGGAGGTCCAGATCTCTGAAGGGTTGACTATTTCTCATTCTGCTGAGATACACAGATGTGCGCCCCCCCCCGAGGGGGGGGGCATGGAGAGACAACTAACATACACTTGCATGTGGATGATAGACAGTAATGGCTCCAGGGCCCTTTAATAAGAGCTATGGTTTGGTTCAGTGCTGCTAGGCAGAAGTCGCTTCCCCTTCCGTAGTTACACATACACTAAACTAAGACAAGAGTCCTGTGGCACTTCATAGTAACAGATTTCTTTGGGCATAAGCTTTTGTTGACTCCAACCCACTTCATCACATGCAATTAAGCTTATGCCAGAAGAAACCTGTTAGTCTATAAAGTGCCACAGGACTCTCATTGTTTTTGCTGTACACAGACTTACACGGCTACCCCTCTAGAAGTTTCTACCATAGAAGGAACTGTAAACTAAGAGTTGCCATCTTACTGTGAATTATATTGGGGTAGAAGGGGAAGATTAATCACCATTACATTATGAATTTTAGGTCCAGATCACTTTAAAGAAAAGGCACACAAAAAAAGTCTGTTGTACTTACAAACTTACAGAGACAGGAAGCCTGTCAGATAATAACCAGTGGGGCCAAAGGACAACTGAAGTGCTGAAGCATTCAAGGAAAACAAGGCTTTTGCGAAAAAGCTAAATGAATGCTTAGCATCAGTCTTCACTGCAGAGGATGTGAGGGATATTTCCACACCTGATCCATTCTTTTTAGGGGCAGACAGGAGGAACTGTCCCAGATTGAGGTGTTGACAGAGGAACAATTGGGATAAAACAAACAGTAATAAACCACAAGCACCAGATGGCATTCATCCAAAAGTTCTACAGGAACTCAGATATCAAACTGAAGAAGTATTAACTGAGGCATGTAAAGCCCATACCTGCAATACTGCATACAATTCTGGTTGCTCCATCTCAAAAAAAGATACTAGAATTGGAAAAAGTACAAAGAAGGGTAACAAAAATGATGAGGGGTATAGAAAAGCTTCCATATGAGGAGAGACTACAAACCCTAGGACTTCATAGCTTAGAAATGAGATAACTAAGTTGGGAGGTGGAGGGAATAGAATAGTGTCTATAAAATTGTGAATGATGTGCTGAAATTGAATAATGAATTGCTATTTAACCCTTCACATAACACACAAGGCAGGGGTCATCAACTGATATTAAATTGGCAGCAGGTTTAAAACAGGATTCAACAAAATTGCTGCCCAGCTAGGTGTTCAGCTTCCAACTAAGGTGCCTAGCTGGGATGGCTCCACCACCAAAATGCTGTTCAATCCCCTATGTGCTGCTGGTGGCTCTAATTTTAGGTACAAGGGGATGCTCTGCCACTGCAGTTCCACAGCACTGCTAGGTGCCATGCTACAAACCCCAGATGCCATGGCAACCTGGCATCCAGGGTCTGTTGAGTGCTGGTTTAAAACAAACACAAGGAAGTACTTCTTCATGTAATGCAGAATCATTGGTGGAACTCATTGCCAGGGGATGCTGTGAAGGCCAAAAGTATAACTGGGTTTAAAAAAGAAAGAATTAGATAAATTCATAGAGGATAGGTCTGTTTACTGCTACTAACCAAGATGGGCAGGGGTGCAACCCTATGTTCTGCAGTGGGAGTGGGGGGTGTCTCTAATCCTCTGACTGCCAGAAGCTGGAAGTGGATGACAAGGTATAGATAACAATAAATTGTCCTGTTCCGTTCATTCTCTCTGAAGCACCTTGCATTGGCCAGTATTGAAAGAAAGGATACTAAGCTAGATGGCCTGTGGGTCTGACCCAGCATGGTCATTTTTATGTTATTAAAAGGTTACTGCCTTGAGTTTGGGTGTGGGAGGGGAGAGCAGATGTTTGAAGAAAAGGCAGAAGAAGGCCAGTTCCACAAAACACCAGAAAGACTTAAGCTCTGTGCCCTAGTACCAAACAGCACAAATAGTTTTAGAGAATAATCTGCTTAATGTTTAACTTACAGCCACATGCTGCCAATTCCAACCAAAGAAACTCCTACTGGAGAGAAAAAAAGCAGGATGCAGCAATTGCTTTTAGAAACATGGACCACGTCTCTCAAGCTAAAAGACAGGGCCAAATCAAAGGCTCAAAGATACAAAATGTGGACGCCATTTTATTTTGCTCATTTTAAGTGTGTGGTAGCAGGCCGGGGGGACTCGGTATAACTTCCTCATCTTCATAAAATAGCAGGAAGAGCTCAACATTCAGTTTATCTCAATTTACAGAAACTGGAAGGAATCCACAGAGAAAGATGAGAAACCCTTTGCCTTTTCCAGCAACTCCTCTGTAGAGACTCTGCCCACAATCAATATCTATACCTTATCATCTGACCTTGTGCACAGATCTCCTGGCTTTGATACATGGCAGTTAACATTCAGTGTACAGCAGAACAGGGTTTAGTTACTATTAGAGGCCTCAAAAAATCAAAATAAGAACTGCCAGATACCTGATTCAAATTTCGTTGTTACACAGCTGCAATACAAGACATGCACAACCACAGCTTTGGGATGGACAGATAAAACAAAAAAAACAAACCCACCATTAGTCAAGCTCCCACACCCTAAACATCCCTCCAATTCTATTCAATTCTTATAATGTGTCTATCACCATGGTATCAAAATGCTTCAGAAATGCCTGAGTAAATAACACAACCCAAATAACAATGGTCTCGCTCTCTTCCACTTGCAAGGAAAGTGAATTCCAGAACAGAGATCCAACTGGCGATATCCTGCACCATCCAGCTGAGTAGAACCATCAGGACTGCACGTAAGAAGGGGGGCAGGAGGCCAGTAGGACTCAGAACACAATCCCAAGTCAGGAAAATCCTTAGACAGAAAGTACATTTCTCTTCCCCAATCCCTGCTGACTCTCCAAACTCTGCTATCATAGATTTCCAAGTTGTAGAAAATACAGATGAGAGTGTCTGAGAGTAAATAAAATAAAGGTAACCTAAAATTCTAAGTTCACAACAATAGAGCTTGTGATTTTGCACAAAGATTGCAATAAAGCAGTGTTATCTGGATCAGGTATTTGTGGAGCTGCAAACAACAGCCAGCAAGTGTCAAAATGATCTGAAGACTCTGGAGGCAGTCTATATTCTACAAAGGGATTCACTCAAAGCATGACTTGCTTTCATTGGGGTGGCCATGCAGTGTGCCCTGTGTACCAGCCCATGCAGGATCTTTTGTATAAAACTGGAGGGTGGAACAGAGAGTGGCTATGACTTTCAAACAAGGGGTCTATTTTTAACAAGCTGGGCTACTAAAAACACGCTCTCAAAAATACAAATAGGGAGGTATTCTCTGTTCATAACACACTAAGAGGAAAACTTCACTGTGACAGGAACAGGCTACCCTGCATTCATACTGTGTAAATGGCACTGTGCAACTTTAGGCCATCATTTTTTTCAGCAAATGCAATGGGACTTCAAGTACTTGGCAGGCTTATGGCTCTGCCCAAACCTAAGCTGATGGGCAGGAAAATATGGCCTCAGAAGTTTCTGCAAAGATCCATTCATGAGGTTACAACAAATTATGACAAAAAAGTAGGACTTCCTGAGCCTGCCTTAACACCACATTAGAAGAGTGACAGCAAGATCAGTACACAGCAGCAAGACAGGAAGCTTAGTCTCCATTATTTTAACAGAAAAGAAATTCTCAGATACTGTTAAGCCTTGACCCACCTTCCAGGCTACTAGGACTGAGCATGTCCCTATGGGATATAGAATGATCCTCTACAGCAACCTCTCTGGACAGTTTAAGTGTGGCACAAAACAGAGTTCAAGTAAGCCATCTTCAGCTGAAAAACTGACAGCAGATACACAAGAGGGATGGCTAGCAGGGGGAATAAGGACTGCAAGGGAAACGTTCTCTGAGGGAGAACGAAGACTGCCTTGCAGCAGCCTTAAAAACCTATAAATTAAAACAGCAAATTGAAAATCAGCTTTTATGCTGCATCGCCTGTTATTCTTAGAGTCTTTAGCAAGCACAACCTACTCCTCCAAAGAGAAACTAGAAAGGACAAAGTATCTTCATCAAGCAACCTCAGCTCTCCCGAGCAAGCAAGGAGCAAGGCAGAAAAATGGGTTACTAATGTCCTTTCAGTTCTTCTGGAACTAGGCCAGTGATATGACTCACTCCATGTGCTGCTGGGTACTTTGCAAACTTGCACTTTGGAGCAGGGAGGAAGGAATTAAGAGCCCTTGATTCTGGAACTCCATGCTACAGAGAAGCAGAGTTCAATGACCTTTAGGGTATGTTTGCTAGTTAGGGAGTACATACAACTCATGGCAAATACCATACTACTCCTCCAGCATCACCTGAAACTCCCCCTCACAACCAAATAAAACACATGACACAGCTCTCCGTGCAGAAGATAAGGATGTTTGCAGAAAATGACTTGCAGCATGAGAAGCTGCCAGTATACCAAACAAAAATCTAATCGACAACCCAACTGTGTGAGTGTCCTTCCCACTGCGCTTTTGGACTACTCCACAGCATATCTGCCCTGACATGGAAGAAATACATACTTATTTCATACATGGAAAGTGAGAGAGTCATTGAACTGCAGTTGTGGTGTAAAGCCAACCGTCAGACGTCACAGACGATTGATCAAGCTATGCTCATCCTGGAGGTGTCGCAGACATTCACATGGCTACCCCCCTGCCCTGGAGTGGGTGAGAGAGCTTAACGTGCAATAGCTGTTGCACCATTGCTTTCATTGTTCCATGCTTGCCATACAAAAGGGTAACACTACACAGCAAATCAAGGTGTGACCACAGCATGGGTAAGCATATCCATTCTAGTAGTAGTCTAGTTCAGTGGACAAACTAAAGAGTAACCTTGGAATAGTTTAGTAGATTAAGATGCGTTTTATATCTTTTGTTTACTTGTGGTAAGTCCTAATTCCTTTATTAAATGATTGTGCATTGATTTGCTATATACTCAATACCATCAACACCAATTAGAACATCAAGCTGGACACAGACCCTGCTCTCATTGCACCACTGTGATGGGCCATTCGCAGAATCTGGCCCGGTGCACTGCTGTAACTCCCCAAACTCCACTCCTGAACCCCAACTTACCCCACTTTGCCGAGTGAATGGTCACTCAAGTCAGTCCACACCATTCTCCTGCATGCAATCAGTCCTAGGCAGTGGATGTGTGCCCTCTGCCACTCAGATGGTCCTAAAGCAAGGACCCCAGCCCCCAGATACCACACTGGGAACTTCCATCCTACAGTGATTGGGACCCTTACTCCAACACCATAGACTTATAGGCCCATGTCCATTCATTTAACACTGAAATGCACTGGCCCAGCCTTATTCACTCACAGCCTCTAAAATCCACACAGCATTAGATAAAACAAATATTAGTTTACTGATTAGAGCAGTAGTTCTCAACCACTGTGTTGGGACACATTATTGTGTCACCACGCAGTGGTAAGTGTGTCACAGAGAGCCAGGGAGTGGCTGAATCCATCCTGGGGGAGGTGGACTGGTGTCTCCAGTAGGGTAACATCCCACTGTTAAGTGTGTCGTGACCCAAAAAGGTTAAGAAACACTGGATTAAGATATGATTTGAAGTGAGTATGCAGCAAATCAAGGCACAATCATTTAATAAAGGAGTTAGGAGTTACCACAAGTAAACACATGCTAATCTACTAACACTATTCCAGGGTTACTCTTTAGTCTATTCTACTCATTCTCACAAGACTGACTGTTGGTGGTGGTCAACCAGCCCAGGCCCTCCTGGCCATGTGGATAGGCCCAGTCTTTTGGAGTTGCTCACAAAGTGGTCTTTCTCTTGACAAAAGCCAGCAGATTCTCTCTCAAAGAGTCTGCATTCCTTTTCATTTCCCCCTCGGTCACCCCTTCCTCTCAGTGCTGCTGTGTGATTTCTTTTGTCTCACCTGAGCTAGGCAGTCCAATTTGCATTGCCTTTGTCACAAAACTCTCCAGCCTCAGAGAGGTAGTCTTGTGTGTCCGACCTACATAATAGGCTTCACATCTGTACACATACATGATGCTGCAGGAAACACGACAACATGACAACACAAATTCCAACAGGACAGCCATGTTAATCTAGTTCAGCAAAACTAAAAAGGAGTCCTGTGCACTTTTAAAAGACTAACAAATTTATTTATTGCATGAGTTTTGTGGGGAAAAAAATCCCTATAGTTACCTACATCCCTGAGGTTTCATCTAAGACACATCACATGATCCACTGTCTACAGCCAGGCCTTAAGATATAACTGCATTTGCTCTAATCCCTCAGACAGAGAGATACACACCTTTAGGATTTCTATCAAGAATTCTTAAAATTACAATACCAATCTGTGGAAGTGAAGAAATGGATTCACAGAACCAGATGGGTACCCAGAAGTCAACTGTTTATGAGAAAGTCAGCCCATAGTGCCATTCAAACCAGAGTTGATTGTGTCAAATTTGCATATGAATTAAAATTCCGAAGTCTTTTTTTGAAGCCTTAACCTAGAATAAACCTGCTTAAGGATAGCCACAAATAAGTCCTTCAAAGAGTGGCTTGGGAGATTGAAGTGACCTATTGGTTTCTGAATGTTGCCATTTCTTATGTCAGACTTGTGTTTAAAGGAGTGTTTGGGTAAATTAGAGCCAAACTTTTAAGAGTAAAGGCTTTGTAATTGTACTTTTTAACGAAGTTTCACATTACACTTCCTACCATTTTTAAAGATTTCAGTAAAAACTATTTTTCTGGATTAAAAGCACTCCCCTGGGATATTGCTGTATTCCCAAGTGTGACAAAGTGGCACTAGTACAGAAAACCCAGAGACACACTGACCAGTCTCATCTCACAGTGGAAACTGAATATCTAATTCAGCTTCTAAAATTGTTTCTGCTTTAGTAAAGTAATTGTGGTCACAGTAAAGGACATCTTACAAGACTGTTAGTCTGAAAGAATCTTAATGCTAATTCCAACAGGAAGAAGAATTTGGCTAAATGCTTCTGGATAGATCAAAACCCCACTGAAGTAAACAGGAGTCTTTTCATCCATTTCAAGGGACTCTGAACCACAGAACATTAACTTGGGATTTCTTTTATGAACAAATTGTCTCTGCGTGACAGCCATACGGGTAATTTACACAAAAGAATGGCTCCACCTAGGAATTCATTTAAGCACACTGAGGACCTAGCCTAAGTCTCTTTGGGAACTTTAGCATGCAGATTCCTTATACAATAAGCTGCACAATCCATGAAACACCAAGGGCTCGATCTGGCCTTCTGACGCATTGTGTACATAAGCACTGATCTTGAAAGTTCAGCTACTGTATATGTTGCAGACGACTTTCCAAGATAAGCAGCAGCAATCTGTACCATATAAGAAAGAAGGAATGAACCAAATCTGCTTAGTAAAATTCCTCTGTAGAAACATACACGTTCTCAAACGTTTCTCTGCAGATTTTCAGCCCAAAGGCTATGGTGTCAGTGGTGCCATGCAGCGTTAGACAGAAATGTTTTCAGCATAACCCTTGAGTGTGAGATCAACAAAAGCCTCAAGTTCTCCTTTTATTTTTAAGATCAAAGAGGCATTTGAGTTAAAGAACAAACATCTGAAACTGTTAGAGAAAAAGTTCACCCTCTGGCTGAGAGTTTATTACCAATTTTAAACCAAGAGCTTTCCTCCTCCCAACACCCAAGTAATAAAACCACAGCAATTAGATTGCACTATAATGGAATCCGTGACACTTCATTATTGTTCTGCCAACAGCACTGCCGGAATAAAGCTACTTCCGAATAAACACTACTGCACTTATGGGTTCTCTACCAATGCCAATAATGCCACCTAGCGTTAAATATTTGTAACTATGGCCCAGTTTGCTACAGTCCCAGATTTCGGTGGCAGTCTAAAGGAAATATGCAAGCTACATAAAATAACTTGCATATCTCCCTTTGACTTCCTAATGCTTACTTACCATGGCATTAGCAATGTGATGAGTCAATGAGAAATGCTCCCTCATCAACCCAGTGCTACTCTTCTTGAGGAGGAGGTCTTAACATGCTGACTTCCCGATCAATTGAGCAGGTCTTCACTGACCACTCAGTCAACCCAGAAAGATCAAGCTGATGACCACGAGCAGATTTTGGAGCTGGCCTGGGGGAGGGCAGCTTCAAATATACAATTCATCTCCCTCCACCTGGCCTGATCAAGCTCTTGCCGCTGGGGCTGCAACCCACCGCTGGCAATGTCTCCACATCCTTGGCTGCAACCCACTGCTGCTCTCTGCCTCCCTGCTGAATGCCTTCCCCTGTCTCTTATACCCCCCCACCCCCACTGATGACTGCAAATTTGCCGCTGTCAATGTAGACCTGGCCTAGACCTATGTACTGCAGGGCTTGAGGTAAGACGTGCAATGGCCACTGCCTGTCAGCAGATGAGGCTGGGAAAATAAAAGAAAACTGCTTCTTACTTGAGATTTCCTCTCTCCAAATAATTTTCTTCTGATTCTCCTTTTGCAAACCAAAGCAGGTGCTTGCAGAATAATAATGGAACTTTCTTCTGCTCCACTAAACTGTTGGAGCTGACAACAACATGTTCAAATCCAACCAAGTCACTGCAGCATAGGTGTAGCCAGCCCTGATTTTCTGGCTGGCCCCTGAGTCTGCAGGTTGGGCCCAGACACAGTCAGCTTCCAGTCATGTGACTGGAAGCTGCCTGAGATGTTCAATTTGCTATGTAGCAACTAGAGCTCTTATGTGGAGGGAGGTTGGGAGGGAGAGAGGTGGCAAGATCAGACCCACCACCGCAGCAGAATGAAAGACAGCAGCTGATGGCCGTGGCAGAGGTGCTGCTTCATTTGAGGTGACCGGCTGCTGACTGGCTATGCAAGAGCACCAGCAGTGACTTTGTGCCACTGCTGGGTGCTTCAGTAGGTGAGCCTGATCTCCAAGTGGGCAGACCCCAACCCATCCGTGACTATGTGTCTGCACTGCAGCAATGAAACAATGATTATCCAGATTTGTTCAGAGAACCATCAAAACCCCAGGTGGTACACTTCACTTTTTACACTCTACCCTCAAGGTTTTGCTACCAAGAGCCTGTATCACTAGGTACCAAATGCACACAGATGATAAAAGCAACATGGACAGTGGAAGCCCTAGTCTCACAAGTGTCTAAGAGAGACAAGTTTCTGCAGATTTGCCTTGGTGCCTGCACAGCGCACATACTGTGGAATAACTCTCACAAGTCTTGATGGATAGAGAGTCTGCTCTTCAGAACCAAAAATACATTAGGGAAAGCCAAAAAAGTCTTGTCAAGGCTTCCCATAGTATTTTCCAGTGAGTGTTAGATACATTGGCCAATTGAGTCTTTGGCTACTAGCCCAAAGACTCCCATAGGTTTTTGGATTAGGCCCCTTTTCAGTTTCACCCTGCACATGATTTTATAAAAATCAACAGGCAGAGGTGAGAAACTGGCAGGAAAAACCTAGAGGGCAATGAAAATTTCTGTATTCTTTCAGAAGGAGAGGTTGATAGAAAAAATAATGGAACCAAGACAAGGACAAGATAGATTAACCATTAGCAGGTGTTTAACAGCATAATTTGTATCTGAACTGTACAATGCACAGGAAAGAAGCCCTTTCTATTGAATTGCTTAGTCACCCAGAAGGTTTCACATGACTCTTACCCCCGAAGTCAAATGTAAAACCCACTACACTTACAGTGATCAATTAACATAAATATGCTGATTACACATCCAAAGTGCTGTACTAACTTCAGTTAATGGGAAGAAAATGAAGGAAAAATGTTTAAGTTGAATCAACATGATTCTGAACACAGATCTGGTTGAAAGGGAGGTGCTGTTGTTCAAGACACTGACAGACAGAGCAAGACAGTATTTTCCATGCTAACCCAGGATTATATTTTCAGTCTACATAACAAAACAACATGTTCACTCCAAAATCTCTGTTTGGATCTTCGCTGTCTTAGAGTAAAGAGGGCATCAGATCAATGTGTTTCCTATCCTTTGTGGTACGCTTTAACGCATTTATGATACTCTTTCCATCAAATCCTAAAAAGTCACTTCGATTTCTATTACAGTGCTGTCAAAGACACCAACAGATTCTTTTCCTCCCCAATTAGGAGAACAACACAGTTAAAATGGCCTGGAGGTTTTAAATCAACAATATTAAATGAATTGCAACGTTCTGCAAACAAAATAAAAGGGGGGGGGGGGAAGAGAGAGAGATATCTGTGCTTCCACCATAAGAGACTAAAACCAGGGTTGATTTTACACCGAAATATAGAACTCTCAGTGTTTCCTACTGCTGATGAAAAAGCTAACAAAATGCCAACTTGCAATCTGGTCAATTTCAGAGAAAGAGTTAGCAATATCAGATTCTTTTGTTGTCTTGTGACTCTCTGTCAACTTGGCTTAAAGACAATAGTCTCATTTTTAAAATCATTTCTCTTCTTTGCAGTTGCTGGACAAAAAGAACACAAAAACCAACAGGTGAAACTAAATATAGGAGAAACAGTGAAACTGATTGTACAGGAAGTGCTGTCAAATGCACATAGTTTTCATTTTTGTGCACTCTTGTAACAATATCCAAATAAGCAAAATTTAGAATCCAAGATCCAAAATACAGCAATTAGCAGGGAGGTGGGTTGTTGGGGAGAGGGAAAGCAAAATTACCTGGGTTCTTTTCCCATTAGAACAGGTAATTTTGAGTTCCATCCTCCAGTCCTCTGTGCTCATTGCTGTACTCCACTGTTTGAATCCTAACAGCTTCTTTGATTTGCTGTGACAGTCTGTCCTGATCCTCTGACTTGCACTCCCCCGCATTTGTTTTGCTCTCATTCTGATAGTTCCCCCATCTTAAAGCACCCGACAAAGTGGGATTTTCTCCCACAAAAGGTCATGTGATAAATAAATTAGTCTTTAAAAGTACCACCAGACTCTTTGTTTTGTAATAACATAACTTGTCATGTTAATTGAAGGCAGACTTGCAAGCAGATGTAGGGTTTTAAATTGACTGTCTCTCTAGCTCAGATGGTCAGCTCTTAGTCTTAAGCCCAGAATTTTTATTACTGTTACGGGGAAAAAAAAGAATAAAATGCAGGTTTGCAAATAACTTTGTCAACTATCTTCCAAAAGATATGCCCACAGCTTACCGTCGCTGTAACTTTATCCCAGTCTGTTACAAAGGCACGAAATCCTTCTCCAAACAACGTACCTGCTGTCCTGCAGAAAGAGAGCAACAACGTAGGCAGAGACATTGGATTGTATAGCAGGAAAGAGGGAAGGTTGGTGGTTTGTTGTTTTTTTTTTTTTTTTTTTTTTTAAAAAGGACAGAATTACAAGCAATTTACAAGACACTTCCATTTTCTCCACGACCACCTTGAGAACCAGTCAAAACAGGACCCACCTTGGAACCCAAGCATGCACAGGCAGGGCAAACGGTGTGAGACAAATAGAGGGAGTTTGCCTGGAGGAGAGTCCACAAAGCCTCATTTTTCAGGCATCTGTGAGCAGTAAGTAGATCATCTTCAGAGGCTCCTTCAGGGAGGACAGCATGAACAGCGAGAAAGCAGCTGTTGGGACCTGTGGGGGGTGCGCCATGTTCATCTTTCCCCCTAAGGGTAATACCAACTACATCTGTATAAAGTGGAAGCTGGTCTCCATACTGGAAGAAAAGATTAAAAAGGCTAGACGCTCAAATATCAACTCTGTGGTGCATCAGAGAAGACCAAGACCTTCTGGGCAGGAGCCAGATTCTGCAGGCACAGCACGCCAAAGAATCTGACAGTTCAGTGTAGACCGGAGAAGAAAATTGGCAGCATGTGACCCAAAGGGGACCTAAGAGAAGAATCCTTATATCACCAACAGAAATAAATAACCGGTTTTGGGCTCTCTCTTAAGGTACCACTGCTGAGAATGCCTTGGAAGTTGTCTGAAAGAAGGGATCAGAAGACGACACCATTGGCTGAAAGGCACGGGATGCATTGTCCCAGGAGTGGGGGCACTGTGATCACCACTGAAAAGACAGATGGTGGTGGTCAGGGATTCCCTCCTAAGAGGGACAGAATCATTCATCCATCACCCAGGCAGGAAAAAACAAGAAGTATGTTGTTTGCCTGGAGCTAGAATTCAGGACATGATGGAGAATCTGCCAAGACTCATCAAGCCTTCAAACCGCTACCCTTTTCTACTGATGCATGTGGGCACCAATAATAGAGCCAAGAATGATCTTGAGCGTATCACTGCAGACTATGTGGCACTGTGAAGGAGGATAAAGGAATCTGAGGCACAGATGGTGTTCTTGTCCATCATTCCTACTGATGGAGAAGGCCCAGGCAACGACCATCGCATTACGGAAACAAATGAATGGCTATGTTGGTGGTGTCAAAGAGAGGTCTTTGGCTTCTTTGATCATGGGATAATGTTCCACAGAGGACTGCTAGGAAGGGATGGGCTTCACCTAACTAAGAGAGGGAACAGCATCTTCATAGGCTGGCTGGCTAACCAAGTCAGCAGGGCTTTAGACTAGGTTTGCTGTTGGGGGCCTTAATCCCTGAGATTAATGATGAAGACAGACACTAGGAGAAAACGCAAGGAAGAAGGTGCAACAAGGGAGGCCAACGGCAGGGGAAAGGAGCAGAACTGGCCTGGTATTATAGGTGCCTGTACACAAATGCAAGGAGCCTTGGAAACAAGCAGGAAAAGTTAGAATTCCTGACACAGTTAAGGAACTATGATGTAATTGGAATAACAGAGACATGGTGGGTTAGCTTGCATTACTGGAGCACTGCCATGGATAAGTATAAAATATTTAGGAAGGACAGGCAGGAGAAGAAGTGGAGGAGCAGCACTATATGTAAAAGAGCCATATGACTTCAGAAAAGCAGATTTTGGCTCTCTCAGGGAACTGATCGCCAGGATGCCCCAGGAGGCTTCCTGTCATCCACAAATTTACTGAGCATGTAATCTATCCCATCATCCAGATCATTAATGAAAATGCTGAACAAAACTGGCCCCAGGACTGACCCCTGGGACACTCTCCTCGTTACTGGTTGTCAACTAGACCTTGATCAATACTTGCCAAGCCCAATGACCTATCCACCTTACAGTCCACTTATCCAAACCATACTTTCTTAACTTGCTGACAAGAATGCTGTGGGAAGCCATGTCAAACGCTTTGCTAAAGTCAAGGTATCATGATGAAGGCTATTTCTGTTTCCACAAAGCCAGTCATCTCATCACAGAAGGCAATTAGGTTGGTCAGGCACGATTTGCCCTTGGTGCCTCTATGCTGACTGTTCCTGATCACCCTGTTTTCCTCCAAGTGTTTCAGAATGGATTCTTTGAGGACCTGCTCCAGGCACACTGGAGGGTAAGGATAAGATTCAGGGAGACTTAGACAAATTAGAGCACTTGGCCAAACAAAATCTCATGAAGTTCAACAAGAACAAGTGCAAAGTCCTACACTTAAGATGGAAAAATACCATGTACTGCTGCAGGCTGAGGACTGACCAACTAAAGTAGCAGCTCTGTAGAAGAGGACCTGAGGGTTATGGTGGACATGAAGCTGGATGCGAGTCAACAGTGTGCTCTTCTTGCAATCCAATATTCCACTGGCCTTTTTGGCATCAGTAGGAGCGTTGTCATTAGATCGAGGGATGTGATTATTCCCCTCTGTTCAGCACTTGTGAGGCCGTGTCTAGAATACTGTGTCCACTTTTGGGTTCCCCACTACAGAAAGGATACGGGCAAATTAGAAAGAGTCCAGCAGAGGGCAACAAAAATGATTAGGACGCAGGGCGCATGACTTATAAGGAGAGACTGAAGAATCTTTGCTTATTTAATCTGCAGAAAAGAAGACCCTGGGGGCATTTGATAGCTACATGAAGGTGTGCTCCAAAGACAAGGGAGCTAGGCTATTCTTAGTGGTGACAAGACGACAGAACAAGAAGCAATGGTTTCAGGCTGCAGCTTGGGAAGTCTAGGTTGGATATTAGGAAAAACTTTCCTACTAGGAGCATGGTGAAGCATTGGAATGGGCTACTTAGGGAAGTGACAGACTCTCCATCTTTGGAAACTTAAGACCTGGTTGGATAAAACCCCAACTGGGACGATTTAGTGGGAGTAGTCCTGCTTTTAGCAGGGGTTTAAACTAGACAATCGTATGAGGTGCCTTCCAGCTCTAATATTCTATGATTCTAAATATATTCATAATTTTCTGGGATTAAATCAAGAATAATTCTGGACCAAAGCTAATATGGTTATTTTTTAACACACATCAGTATTGAATAGTAATAAAATTGCATAGTTATTTTGCATTCTAGACACTGTCCAGCCAAGAATCAAAACTCCCAACACCCTTGTGAAATAGCTAAATTTTATATTTGTTTTGCAGGTGAGGAAACAATCTCAGAGATTAAGAGCAAAATCTTACTTCAAACGGAGCCAACTACAATGTTGCCAAAGATTTCAACAGAGCTGGTTTCTCACCCCAAAACAACCAGGTCAAGGTCACACAATCTGTCAGAGTAGAATGCTAGCGCCCTGTCAGACTAGAAGCCATCTGCCCTGTTACCCAATACACGGTAGCCATTACACCAGTGGTTTTTAATTTTTCCCCCCTTGGGAACCAGCTGAAAAAAAAATCCTTTATTCCCTCAACTCAACAATTACATCTTTGAGCAATGCATTCCAGTCTTTTGGTGACAGCAGGGGAATCAATATCTGAGGGCCTGCGACCTAGTACTAGGTCACAACCCATGATTTGAAAACCACTGCACTAGACAATAGTTCCTCTTTCCACTATTCACTCTAATCATACCCAAAGATAGGGAAACAGCTGTTTTTAATTTCCTGCCCCAGAGCACTGTATGAAGGAATGCTGGCAATAACTTTTTCTCTTTAAGCTTGTGGGAACAAACCAAAAACAGCCAGTTTGATGGGGTAGTTTGAAGCAGTGGCAAGGAAACCAACTCTCAGCTGGTTCACACTTACTTGAGGGACTCTAACACCGTCTGGCGATGCTCAGCAGCTTTCAGGCGGATCTGCTCCCGAATGAGGTCTGCATTCTCACGCTCAGTCTTTGCACGAGCTCGCGCCTCTGCTTCGATACGCAACATCTCATTTTTGTGCCGTAGCTCCATTTCCCGCTCCAGAGTGGCTTTAAAAGAAACGAGGGGTAAGATTTAGACTATTCCAAAACCCAGCTCAGGGAGAGGAATAAATACTTTGTGCTTTGCTTTATATCCACTACATGTGACCCAACAACAACAGATTCCAGCAATGATCAACATCTTCCTCAAGAGGAAGCTAGTCAGTGCAACAGCATGAAGGCCAAGCCCACGAAACGTCCCTCTTTGAATGGGGAGTTGGTCATCTTTGTATGATTCAGACCAGATAACATCAAGAATCATCATTTGGTTCTGGGAACATGATACCAATAGAACACTGGGAATAAATTTCTTCAGAGAAGAGCAACAAAATAATTCAGGCCTGTGTGATGTCAAAAAATTAGAAAATTGAATATAGACTGGCATGGATTGGCTAAGCAATGTGAAGGGGGACATAACATTCCATGAATCTGAGGAAGTATGCATTCAGGATGTGTAACTAAAAGTAATGGGATGAAAGTGAAAGTCAGTATGTTTTGATTGTAAGGAAAAAATACCCTACAAGAAGGAAATCTACTAGCCTGTAGATGGGGCTGGCAGAACTCCATTTTCATTTTTTATCTAATTTCAAAGTTCAGTATAGATTTTTATTTTTCACAGTAGCTGGAAATTAAAGGCAGGAGGGCTGAAGACTTTCAGGGCAGTGCTGCCAATAAGGCAGCCAGGGGCTAAGTGCACAGAGTGTCCAAGACATCTGGGCACAAGGTGCAGGGAAGGCTGGGTTCCTGGGGGGGTGAAGCAGAGACCTCTGGCCAGGTGAGAATGATGAGTTTTGGACAAAGGGAAAGGTACCCTGGTGCTGAATGGTTCTGTACCTCTGCTGTTATGGGAAATGGGGAAGCAGGCTGTGCCAGAGGTCCTGCAGAGGGATTTCAGAGCTGCTGCAGGGCCAGTGACATCAGGTCCCTGCAAGTGTGAGGTAGGAGGCTACACTCTGAATAACTGTTACCAATTGATTTTCTTCCCCATTGATTTTAGCTGAAATCAGCAACACCGAGTTATCAATTTAAATTGAATTCTGCCAAGCTTAACTGTAGAACGGTCTCCCAACAGGGACATACAAGGCCTGTCATCTGAGAAGCTTAAAATTAGACACAAACACTAAAGGAAGCATTCAAGAGGACAGTGCTGTGTAGGACTGCAGCAGCGGGACTTGGATGACTTTACAGATCTTTCCCCCCTTCTAATTTCTATGTGCCTGCAGAAAAAGCAAGGCCACCACCAGGACAGGATAACAACCCCAGACAACTTGTGTCAAAGATATTTAAAATCAACACTGGATGTCAAAGATTATGTTGAAGTGAAGTCCTAGCCAAACACCTGATTGATCCCAATGGTTCCTGATGAAATACTGAGTACAGGAAACACAGGAATGCTGTGTTACCATACTACAGTGTTTCCCAACCAGCGTGCCCCAGCAGACAGGTGCACCATCAGGCCTTAGCAGGCATGGCACAGAACTTTTTGAAAAATTTCTGAGTTCTGGATTGGCTCATGAATATTCATGAGTTCATCTGGAGACTATATGGCAGTGTGACTCAAAATAATTAATTGTATCAAGGTGCGCCTTGGCAGAGCACAAGTTGGGAACAACGGCCATAGTATTATAATTAGACCAAGAAAGGTTGGTGTTTCACAATGTTCAGCCACTAGAGGCCAGTATTGAGTGATTTCACTTAAAGCATAGAACAGGTATTCCTAACCTGTGGTCCGCAGACTCCTGGGGGTGCTGCAGAGGGGCTCCAGGGGGTTTGTGGGAAGTCTGGGAGCTGAGGCCAGATGCTGCCAGGGTCTCCGGTTGCCACGGAGACCTGGGTTTCCGGCCAGCAGGAAGCTTCCTTCAGGCAGGGAGTTTTTAAAACTCCCACTCTGAGCATGCAGAGCACACTCAGGGAGAGCAGTATGGGGGATGGCCAGGTGCAGCAGCTATAGTGGCCAGGTGGAGGGAGGCCCTGGGGGTGTTGGGGACAGGGAACGGGGGGGGGGGGGGCGGGCAGGCGGGGAACACTGGGGGTTAGGGGGCATAAGGGGCCACAGCCAGTCCCAGCTCCTGTGCCAGGGCAGGAGGCCATGGCCGCAGCGGCGCCTGCTCCCTGGCAGAAGAACGGTGCGGGCCATATTCTGTCAGCGACAGCACCAAACACCTTGGGGTTTTTTTTTAAGTTAGAAAAGGGTCCCCAGCCTTAAACAGGTTGGAAGCCCAGTATAGAAGTTAAGCCTTTCCTAGAAATGAGCTGCTGTTTGATAAACCAGCGATTCAAAAGGGCTCGTCTACAGGAACACATAGTTCACAGCAAGCTAATTAGCCTGCACTAATTATCTGTGTGAACACTGCTGACAAACCCTAACATTTCATAGTGCACTTTAATCCTACTCCGCTTTGAAAACAAGAAGCAGAGCAAAGGGCAACAGGGAATAGTTAGCGTGTGTTAGCAGGATCCAAAAAGGACAGTTAGCTAGCAGGTTAGTGAGGATGGCTTCACATTCTGGTTTGTTATGAACAAAATATTTGCATAGACAAACCAGGGGCATCGCTGGCGCCTGGCACACAAGGCCCGTGCCCCAAATCCTGGCACCAGTGCCCTGGGTCTTGGCGGGGCTGCTGCCTCTCCTGGTCTCCGGGCGGATCCGTCCAGAGACCCGCAGGCAGCTGCTTCTGGTCCCTTCCTAGGCTGGGCGGCCCCATGGCTGTGGCTGCTGCTCCCCGCCCTGTCTTCATCCAGGGGCGTGCCTGCAGTCAGGGGGGCCCGTGCCCCAGGTCCTTCACCAGGGCAGCAACACTCCTGAGACAAACCCAAAAACTAGCTATTGTTTGCAAATATGGCCTTATGTGCCCTTGTGCTAGCCACTATGAACTAGCACTTCATAGACAGTTCACAGGCTGTTCTCTATATGCACTTAAACCACAATGATGGGAAACTGAAATTTGACATTACCACGCTTCATTGCTTCCTGCTTCTGCACAGATTCCTCCTGCTTCCTCAAGTTCTCTTCATTAAGGAGTTGCTAAGGAAAACAGATCACATCAAAAGATGAATTAGGTAGGAAGAACAGGCAAAAAACAGGAAGATAGAAAACTGTAGTTTTCACACAGTTTTAATTACCCATGCAGACCAAATCATTACAAACACTCTCAAAAAATAAAACTTTAAGAATTAAGCATGTTCCTCCTTCAAAAACCCCCCAAGACAATGGTTCCCAACTGTGGTCTGTGGACCACTGGTGGTCTGTAGTGAGGGGGAAATAACAATCCAGTATCATATTCGATATTACATTATTATTTACAATATTACTTGCTTCATGAACATTCTTGTATAATATAACGTTCTCTGAATTTAAATAGTGGAACTTTTGCGTGATGTCAGTGTGAACCAATACTCTTTGCACATTTGGTGGTTGGAATGTGGTCTGCAAACGCTTTAGATGATGATGCAGTGGGCTACATAAAGGAAAAGGTTAAGAACTGTTGCTCCAAAGACTCAAATTCAAGACCTTATGGTCTCCCAGATACTTCTCACTCCTTTGTCCTATTTACTGTCAGTTGCTTCTAAACACATTCGGGCCTGCTAGCCTAGGAATGCAAAAACAATGAGGTTTTGCAAAAATCTAAGTCTTTCCATTATAGCAGTGCATAGCACTGGTCACTGGGTCAGGTGGTCAAAGCATAAGTTAGCATCATTGCTCTTAATGAAGTTAACACAGATTAGCTAAACAAACAAGGAGTCCTGTGGCACTTTTAAAGACTAACAAATGTATGAGCTTTGAGCTCATGCAACAAATAAATTGTTTAGTCTTTAGAAATACCACAGCACTTCCCATTTGATTTGCTGAACTAGAAAAATATGGCTACCATGTGGAACGGATTGGCTAAGTCAGGAGTTGGCAACTCAAAAGACAGGAAGAGCCATTTTTAAAAATTCCTCAGTAGGCGAGTATTTTGAGAGCTGCAAAGGATGTAGCCTCCTAGTCCAGCCCCACTGCCACGCACACCAGACTGTTGAGGCCTGCGCCTACCCTTCAGATCCCTGTCCCCAGGTCGGACTGAGCCCGCTTCACCTCACCCCCACCCCAACTCTGGTGCCAGCTCCCTGCCACTCTCCCCCTGCCCATTGCTCCAGCTCCCTGCTGCCAGGCCAGACTGTGCCTGCCTCAGCCCGCTCCCTGCTGGTGATCAGAGCTGGGCCTTCCTCACCCCCTGCCACCTCCAGCTCCATACCGCCAGGTCAAATTGGTCTCACCTTGCCTCCCCTCCCCTCCCCCCCTGGCTCCAGCTTCCCACTGCCAGGCCATACTGGATTGTGCCTGCATCAGCCTACTAGCCACCACTGTGTTGGGCTGAACTGGGCCTGCCTCACCCCATTGGCTCTATGGCACCAGGCTGGATCAGGCCCCCCCTCCCTCAGGCTCCAGCTTCCTGCTGCTGGGCTGGATTGGTCCTCACCTCTCCAGCTCCAACTACATGCTGCCACCTGGATCAGGCCTGCCTCCCTCCCACCTCTGGCTCCAGCTTCCCAGCGCCAGGCTGGACTGGGCCCATCTCACTTCACCCCTCACTCTGGTGCTGGCTCTCCACCTCACCTCCCCCTCCCCCTAGCTCCAGCTCCCTGCTGCTGGGTCATATTTTGTCTGCCTCAGTCCACTCCCCACCACTGAGCTGGGCTTCCATCCTCCCACCCCACTGGGCCAAATCAGGCCTGCCCCATCTCACCCCCTTCCAGCGCTCAGCTGCTCGACCCCCAGCTGCTTCATACTGGGGAGATGGGGGGGGGGTCACACATGCACATACTCCTTGCTGTTGCCAGCTCCCTACTTTCTGGCGGCTCTTCCCTGCTGCTGCTGCCAACCCCTCCCTGTCCCCACCCCTCACCCAGGTAATACCTGGCTAGTTTCAGGAAGAGGACCCCAGACTCAAACGCCTCTAAGAGGCTGCCTAGGCCAGAAAGGAGGGATTTAAATTTCCCTGCTCTTCCCCCTCCCTGCTACGTGCTGCAAGGCAGAGATATTAAAAGGGCCAGGCTGCAACACCAGCTGCTTCCTACCAGATGGCTCAGGCAGGCTGTCTGGGCCTGTGCCTGCTGGGAGTGACATACCAGGGAACCACAAGGGTGCAACCAAAGAGCCAAATGTGGCTCCATAGCTGCACATTGCCAACCCCATGATAGGTTCTCTGCAATATGAGAAGACGAAATACCTTACCTGCTGTCTTAACTGGTCTTCATAACGCTGTCTTGCCAGCTTGTCCTGATATTGGGCCCTCTTCAAAAGGAAATGAACGAACATTAAATATATGAGAAAAACCCTGTTCTAATCAGCAACAAGACATGGAGTGAGTGGGGCAAAAAAGATCAGCATCCGAAAGATAACACTGCCAAGATGTGAGCCAATTAATCCTAGACCAGGGTAAAAAAAAACGCCAAAAAAACCCAAAAAAATTCTGTTAGGCTGAAGATGTACAGCAGAAGAGTTTTAAGGTTTGATGCATAAGAAAACAGGATTAGTGAAGAATGCTTTACAGCAATGGTTTTCAAACTTAGGATCGGGACCCAGTACTGGGTCACGGGGCTGCAACTACTGAGGGGCGAATGGGGCTTTGCCTTGGGCGTGCCGGAGTGGCTCAACAGAGCTGCTCTATTAAAGGCCACGTTTCACACCACCGGCCCCAAGCACCATTAACAGCAAGGGACACATTCTGATCGGAATGTGTCCTGGGCGCTGAAACAGAGTGTTACAGCTTTGCTGGGTTGTAGACCCTCAAGTACTAGGTTACAGCACCCCCTGCTGCCACCACCAAAACACTGGAATGCATTGCTTAACCATGTAATTGTTGGGTTGTGGGCAAAAATGATTTTTTTTCCAACTGTGTGCCAAGGAGAAAGGCTTGAAAACCATTGCTTTATAGCACCCAGGAATCTTTGCTTTCACCTGGGATAAAGCATGTTTTCAGTAAATAATGATGATCTATCTCAAAAATCAGAATGAAACTGCACTTCCCAAAATTTAGCATTGCTGTCCCAAGGGCTGTTAGAACCTACTGGGGCACCTGATCAAAAAGCACAGGGACTCTGCTCAAAAGCCACTTGATAACCCACAATTTGATAAACTGAATTTTCTTTTCAAAATGGCAATTTCCTGACATTCCTTTCTAAAGGATTAGATTTCCAAAGATTTAAGAGAAATTGAAATTTAGAGGCAAACAAGTAGGTTATGAGAGGCATTATCATCAAGCCAACAGACATGCTGTGCATGCTAGTAATTTTCAACTCCTTCCAGACCACGATTCATACAAGCAAGCAAGGATGCACTCGAGAATATTTTACAGAACTTCAAAGATGATTCAAAGGCAGAACCCCAGGAACCAGCCCAATTTACAAAATTCTCCAGAGAATCTGAGGGTCTACTAGAAGTGGCCACATAAATCAGTGTCTATGGAATGCCAGGGCTGGGCAATGAGGCAGATTCAACTGGAGATACCCTTCTCTAGCAGAAAGTAACCCCTGGATGGAGAATAGTTGGTATAACTGAATAAGTTTATCATGGTGTGTTTTGCATCCCAGTCACTCATCACGTCTGCTGATTCCCCCAAGCTTCCATACCGCTTGATGCTGTCTGGTTTCTTCACTTAGTGTCTTTCTTCTCTCTTCCGCTTGTACCCGTATTTGTTCATTCTTCAGCTGTTCAACAGCAGCCTCATATTCCTATGAGAAAAAGAGTAGAATAGGTCAACTCAATATAAAAACATTCAGAGGGCTACAAATGACAATCTTCAAAATAGTCTTCCTAGTAGGCTTCTCTCTAAATCATCGAAGCAAATAAAGTGCTTTAGAGCACAGATCATACCTAATTTTGTGTTTTGCAAAGCACCCCTTAGACACCCAAGGCACAGCATCTTCAGCAACCACCTCTTCCCCCTTCTATTGATCTTCTTCTTTTCCCTGCAAGTGATGGGGGGCAGGTAACAAGGGAAAGATGGACTAGCCAGGTGGAGAAGGGCTGGAGTGAATGGCATGGCCATTTTGGGGCTGGGGGGAGAATATGCTTGCCTTGCACTCCAGCTTCTGGCCTGGCCATAGAGTGGGGCCTCAGGGGAAGAGGAGTTGCAGGGCCCATGGAGAGAGGACAAGGTGCAGGTGGAGCCAGAGTTCACACACTCCAGTGGAGTCCCCAAACTGGGCAAGGCCCCATTGTCCCATGCAGTAATCTGCTACTGTTTAGATGCCCCCAGGCATGTGCCTACTGCGCCTAATTGGAAATCTAGCCCTGGATTAAAATCTATTGCCACCATGGCTACATGATATTATGGAGACTATTCCACCAATACCAACCACAAAATACAGCTAGTTCTTAGCACTCAAACTCTGTAAAAGAGCAGAAATTAGTCTAACTGAAAGTCTTTATTTGCAGACTTTTATAAGTGATGTGAAGTACTAAAATTGCATTGAAAGGCAGTGCGCTAAAAGCAAATTTCTCTATGCAAGAAGAAATCAAAATATGCTAGACAGATAGACAATGAGGGTCAGATCCATCCAATGATGCCACAAGTATAAATTTAATCCCAGGGCCTGACATACCTTAATTCTGGACTGTTGCTCCAGTTGCAATGTCTGTTCCTGCATCTGAGCAAGACTAAGAGCCTCTTTTGCATGGCCTGAAATTGAGAATGTTGGTTAAGAACTTGTCTCTGACTTACCAAATTCTATTTTTCTCCCAAATTTTGGTACTGCTGAAAGATGCCACACTTACAGTTCTGAAGACTGAAGTTTGCTCTACATAACACTTTTACAGTCTAGGCCTTTTAAACACATTAGTCACATGATGAGCACAGGTCAAAAGGGAGAGCAATTGGATTGCTTGATGCAACCATGCACAAGAGCTGCCTGAAAGCTGTTGCTAACTACTTCCCCTACATTTAAAGAAACCAATAGTAAAGGCTTTAGTGAACGGTTTTTTCTGTTCTCTCAATCTGGTGAGTCTCCTCTTCTGGCCAGGAACCTTCACAACCCTCAAATACACCCAATTCTTACATTATGGAAGAGCAGAAGCATTTCATGACTATTTCATTCCTCAAAAAAGAATGTTCCAGTGCTCAAAAGCACCTGCATTATAATTTGTTCATTTACACTTCACCACAACAAGGTGATGAACAGAAAATGGTGTATAGCATTTGTCACTTCTCCTGCACAAGTCTGAATGTCATGCTCATCAGGAGTCACACAGGACCCTCAGCAGTTCATGACACTTAGCCAGCCTATGTGAATGCAGGTAGCGGGGCAGGAGGCACCTGGCTCAGCTTTGAGATGCCATCAATAGAACAAACCCCATTCCTACCACCCGTCTTTGGTGATGCACCAAAGACTGACAGGATCAGAGCTAAAACTCCTCTCGCCCCACAGACGTCCTCTCTCCCAAGCATGAGGCACCCTGCACCGAACTGCAGCCGCCGGCCTGTTCTGGGACCACACGCAGCATCTCGAGGGCTGCGATTTTAGTCCGTGGCCCCAGGGAAAGGCGGCTGCACAAGCAGGTGTGTCACGACACCGGCCACCCCCAGGGCCAGCGGGAGAGATGTCACTGCAGGGCTGGCGCGGCCCGGCGTTTGGGGAGAGATGAATCCAGCCCCACGTGCCCACTAAGCGGCCACCGCCCCCACTCACGGGAGGCCTCCAGCTCCCGGGCCGCCTTGGCCGCTCGCTCCAGACCGGTGGGGTCGAAGTTGCTCCATTTGTCCTTGGGCGGGTTCCGCTCCCCGGCTCCATCCCCCGCGGCGGGGTTTCCGACGGAGGGAGGGGGCGGCAGGGCTAGGCCCGCCCCGCCCGCGCCTCCATCCCCCGGCACGGTGGGAGAGTCGCGGCCCTTCCAGAAACCCCACATGGTGCCCGCGCCGCCGCAGGGAGACGAGCCAGCCCTCTACGTGGGGTCACCCACGCGGAGCACCCGCCGCTCCCACCGCGCAGGCGCAGCCCCGCCTTCTCCGAACCAGTGCATTGGTTGGAGGAGAACAGAAGAGCATCACCAACCGGGACTACTCCTCGGGAGATCTGGTTGGTTGCGATGAGGATGACGCCATCACGCCCCTCAGCGAGAGACGTCCTCGGTCACGTGCGCCACTTCTCTCCTTCCGATTGGTTGCCTTCTGGAGTCCGACGAAAGGACCGGGCTGGGAAGAGTAATTTGATTGGTGATCGAGACCGATCAGGGGGCGGGACTTCAAGATCAGGACGGAAGCCGGAAAGGGACGCGCGGAAAGGAACGGGGAGGTGCTTCCGCCTAGCAACGAGAGTGTTGGGGGCGTTGCTAAGGAGGTGAAGCTGCCGGTTCCGGGCATGACGGAGCAAGCGCTAGGGGTGCGGGGCCGAGGGGCCCGGATCAGGTACGGAGGGAATGGGAAGAGGCGAACGGGTGAGGGCAGGGCTGCCAACGGCTGGGAAGTGATTCCTGTGGGGGAACGGGGGTAGGAGCCCCTTGGGCGGTGACCCCTTCAGGGCAGGGACCCCAAGACAAGGACAGCCTATGGCGCAGGTCCCAAGGGGGTGACTCTCCCCCTATTCTCCTCAGGACTTGAAATGGGGGGGGGTGCAGGGGATATTGGAGTGCTCACTGGATTCATATAACGCTGTGACTAGCTGATAACTGGGGGGATGTTGGGAAATTCACGGCGGTGTAGGGGTGTTAGGGAAATCCCTGGACTCTCCTACCACCTGGGGAATAGGACCCCCAACAGAATGACACCCCCCCCATGGAGTAATAAGGGTAGGGACCCCTGGAGAGTGACCCCTGCATGGGGGGCAGGCATCCACAGGGGCACGATCCTGGGTATCAGACCCCAGAGAAGGACCTTCCTAGGGGTGAGGATGTTAACCTCAAATTGAAACATGCATGGCTTGAGCCACAGGACTCTCCTGCTTTATTGTATGATTTTGCAGCTGGCTAACTCCTTCCAGACACGGTGCTCAAAGTGCTTTTCACATGTTAGTAAATTAAACTTTACATGCATCACTGTGAGGTAAGTAAATACAATTCCTAGGTACAGATGCTGAAGCTAGTGCAGAGAGGAAAGACAATTTGAGCAAGACCAAAGAGTTGTTCAGTGGCAACACCAGGCATAAAAGGTGCCAGTGGGAGATCCCTGATAGAATTCCCTCACCCCCGCCCTGACTCTTCCTCATTTTATGTTGTAGAAATGGGAGGTGGATTTGCTGTAGATTAACTTAAACATAGTCACACTTTTGAGGTATTAATAAAAATTGATTTGCAATTTGTGTGCTATTGATTCCTGCAACAGGTAAGCCACATCACTTTCCAGCAACACAGAGCAGGGGTTGTAAAACTAATTTATAGTGAAATAGAGACAACCTCTTGTAAAAAGAAAAATGGTTCTGCAGCATTTCTGTTCCTTTATGACAACAAAAAATAAGATAAAGATAAATTAATAAGTATCAAGGTTCCTTCTAGTGCCTGGAATCCAGCCTCCTGCCTTTGCCAGATAGATCAATGGTGTGTTTACTTCAGGGTCCCCATTCTGGCAGCACTGGAAATGACAGTTGAGAACAAGTCGCCAAAGGGAATGTTTCTGAGGAATATAAAAATCGTTAGCAAGCAAACCATCTGCTGATTGGCTCATATCTGTAAGCTGGAGGTTTGAATATCTTCATATTTAGTTTAGCTTGTTTCACTAGAGGTGCTATTCCTGTTTGTATGCATTTTAACAACAGTTTTACAAAAATATTCTAGATAAAACTGCATAAATGATAACTGAAAGGCACAGAGTGAAAATATTTTCAGAATATAGAAAGCAAGACATTGAAAGAAAAGGAGAATTCTAGGTTCACAGTGATCTAGAATCTACTCTCAAATAACCAGCTTTACACCTTTTCTAGCTCTGCTGATTTACATGGAGTTCCTAGGAATTTGCATTAGTATAACTGAAAGGAAGTAATTCAGATCTTTTGTTGTCTCTTGAGTCCACAATAATAACCTACCTCTGAGCTGAGATCCTGCTGGAAGCTGCTAGTGGCAGAAACTGTGTTGTACATAGTTTGCCTTTGAATACAGATTATTATGCATATTTATATAATGAGTGCTCATTTCCCACCAGTTTCAAGAGTAACATAGACACACATGAAACCTATTGCATTTAATAAAAATGTAACACTAAAATGTTTTGTTTTTTCTTTAAAGAGAGAAGCCAAACAAATTTCTTAGCAGCACCCAGAAAACCAATACTACTCACCATCTAAGCCTCAAAGGGCAGGAAAAGAACCAGATACTACAGAGCACCTGGGAAGGAACTTCATTGTTTAAAGAAAGTGGTAGGTTACAATATAAACTATCACAATAAAGTGACCACTTTGACAATGGATGTTCTCATTTCACATAGTATGATTTTACCACTGGGAAAAGACACTGGGATTTATTCAGATGCCAAATTAGTGTAAATCAGGAATAAGTGCTTTGAAGCCAACGGACCCAGCTAACGTGAAAGACCTCAGGATCAGGATGACTAGTTAAGCTATAGAAGACTGAGGTTCAAAGGGCATGTGTCACTTGTGTGTATTTATTATAAAACATATATAAAATAGAGGTTTCTTTAATTCAAAACAAGAGCAAATATATTTTATCAAAAGATTTCAAAATCGAGTTTGTGGGGGGTTTTTTGTAAGGGAGTAATGGGTTTGGTGTTTTTCATTACAGGAAAGAGGGGTGTGGATAGTGGTCTGACAAACCTAGATTCTCTGGGAATATGGGTTCAAGTCCAATAGGGCAGACTCAAATATGGCTATATTTAAGCAGTGCTGTATGTATATCGAAACTGATCTTGCCAATGGTTTCTGCTGGGCCTACTGCGTGCTACCATCAGTACTCCAATGGAGATCATGGCACCATTCACAGTAGTAAATACTAGCCAGTACAGTAGTTAATGTATTCAGAGTGTGTCCCATAGGATATGAAGTGCTTTGAGATCCTTTGGAATGAAAATCCTTAAAAGATGTAAAATTACTGGGCCCTGTTCTCTGCTACTATTATTATGATAAAGATTATGGCTTAAAATGGGAATAATTCCAGACGAGCAATAGTTATCCTCAAAATGATTACTTCTCATCCAGATTTTTTCTCTGTTTTAGTTCTTATATGTCCAATACTTATCCTTGACTGACTTATTTATAAACACATTGTATAACATCCACCCCTTAAGGGTAGCTCTGTGTGCCACAATACACATGACATATAAAACAATTCTTTTATCCCTATGATGCTGTGAAGATTCGTTTAAAATACTGAGAGATCCTTTGACAAAAGTACTTAATGTAAGTTCAGAGTATTGTTATTTCTGCACTGTGCAAACAGCAGCTACTGATAATGTAGATCAGTCTACAAGTATAATTAATAGCATTTCCTAGATAAATGCATGTCCTTATCACCTGGAAGCTAACTTATCTCCATATGTAGAAGAGAGTCCCAGCATCGATGACTTAGAAGAAAGTTTGCGGAAACTTAAAGTTCAGGTGGACAGCTTGGCTTCGAGTATGAGTTTTGACCCTGATCAAGATTATGCCCTAGATTCTGGCACTACAGTCAACTCGAGTACCTCCCATTCAAAATGGCCAAGAGCTCATAATGGGACCTATGGAGAGGCAGATGCTGAAGACTCACTGAAGCAATATGCAGAGTCTGAGTGGTTTCTGAACCCAAGACATCTAGTCAAACCACTGGGAGAGTATCCAACACTAACAAGCTTAGGCCTTTCCACATTCTCCACATCGCCTGTTGACCGTATGCCAGGGCTCCTGGGGAGTGAGATTGCAAGTAGGAACTATCTGCCATCACTGGATCTTGCACATACAGAATCTTTTCCCATGAAGCTTGGTGCTCCTCATGTGATTGGAGTCAGGTCATTGTTGCCCCCTAAAATCCCAGTGCGGGATCGCTCTCCTGAAAGGGTCATTTCTCCCTTAGACAGAGGCAGGTCCTTCTCCGTTGATCGTTCTGGAACCAACCGATCCCGTTCATTCTCTCCAGCTTCAAAAAGAACTCGATGGCTAAGGTCTCGTTCACAGTCACCTAGACCCATCTGGAGACCAAATTCTGCCAAGGCAAATGCCTGTGCCCAACCTCCACCATACTTTGGCAGGTGCAGATACAGCAGAAAGAAAACAGCTTCAACCAGACAGTCACGGTCCAGAACATATAAACCAGGAGCCCTGGCAGCCAGGTCCTGTACTCCGGCCAGGACGAATGCACAGGGAACAGTGAGCAATTCTTGGAGCCCTTACAGTCTGCCTTCCACTGCTATATCCTCACCAACAGCTCTTGAGATTAATGAAAGGTAAGAAGCAGCTTGTGGGGAAATTCAAGGTTTCCATGAGTTCTTCCTTTCAGTCTGAGTTCAGAACATTTTACTAGATCAGCGTTTCCCAAACTAATTTGGCAATGGGACACTTTGGGGCTCGGAATATATTGATGGAACACATACATACTGGTCGGGGATGGGGGGAGCATTTTTCATTAAAAGAACTGAAGGGAAAAATATCGCTAGCATCAAAATTCTTTCATGGGGACCCCTATTCACATAGCGAGGAACACCAGTGTTCTGCGGACAGTTTGGGAAACTCTGTACTAGGTAACTATTAAATATAACTTTCCATCGTGTTCCACAGTGGTTTGTAAAGACAGGAAGACACAAAGAAAGAACATCATATTCACAGGTTACATCATAAAATTTGGTTTTTAATTTCTATCTTGGGGCTTTACTGAAAGTCACTGGGGTTCTTTCCATTTGACTTAAAATGGGTTTTGGAGCAGGCCCAGGAGTGTGTAGTTTAAAAACAACAAAAAACAAACCAACCTGAAGTCAGGGTTTCACTTTAGCTTTTAATGTATCATCACCTTTTGGATGATACTGTCACCAGTATTTTTGGAGGTGCTAATTGTTGTTTTAAGAGGTGTGGTTAGTGAAGGGATTACCTACGTTATATGGCAGTCATTCTCATGATGTCTTGTACTTTAGAGCTGCAATAGTACACAAAGAAAGTATTGTGTGTGTAAGTTAAACTCACTCGATACATAAGACTTACCGAAAACCATGAAAATTTAGTTAAAAGGCTTCCAACATGACACTTTTTTTATTCCCTCACTCAGAGACACATCTCCGCTTAGAACAAACAGCATACAGGACTATAAACCTTCAACTCTGTCCAGACGAGGATGTCAGTCTTCCAACACCTTCTTCTCCCAAACTCCCCATCACTGTAAATAGCCAGCTATCCCTTCTCCTGTTCTTAAAATTCACACTCACTCAAGGAGGGGTGGAATGTTCTAGAGTTTGGGTGCCCAGAGACACCTCAACAGGCCAGTTTTCAGAAAACCCTGAACATTTGTCCTCTGAAAATCAGGTGCCTCAGTTTGGGCACTCAAAAATTGTAACTACTAAACTCACTAGTCACTTTCAGACACAGTTTGTAAAATGCATTGAATTCCCCAACTAAGAGATGTGGAAATGCAAGCACTTCTTTTTTCTGGTTGATCAGGTTTTTGCAGACTCTTGCAGAAGGCGCCATTGGAAGGTCCCTAATAGAAATGTCCCCGTATCAGAAGGAGTTGGCTCGTCTCAGGCTGGAGCGCCTGCGTGTGGAGGAGGAATGGTTATTAGAATTAAAGAGGCAACAAGAACTGGAGCGAACCCGGGGTCCCAAACAAAAGTGGTAAGGCTGCATGCAGTTTTTAAACAAGGAGAGAGTACTTGGACCCATGTGTACTTAAAGCTCTTTGGGTGCTACTACACACAGTATATATTCCAGTAGGGAAAATTTCTCAGTTCACTATAATGCTTCAAAATACTTCATTTTATCATATCACTAAAACCAAGCCAGTATCCTCAGGATTAAGCTTTTATATCTTGGCCTCTGTAGGGCCCAGTATTGTGAGCCAAAATGGATCTGTGCAGGTGTACACATTTCATGGGTGCAGGTTGGTGCTGGGATTTGAAAATGTAACTCACAATATTTTGTGCTTCGCAGCTGTAGGAGCAGCTCTTCAACCAGCAGAGGGAGCACAAGCTAATTAATAAACCTATGAATCGGAAGTAATGATGCTAGCAGGACACAGTCAAGGAAGTCTTGTTTCTGCTTTTGCTCCAGACCAGGGGAAATGTGGGATAGGTGGGTGCTCATGGAAGGAGGAAATCAGCGCTTGGTAAAGAGGAAAGGTCCAGTCTTGTGGCAGGTCTACAATGTTTGCCCTTCTTGGTGGTAGTCAACCGTAGATACGCAGGTTACCTAAAATAACTTACAAAGGGGCAGCCATGTTAGTCTTGTTCAGTAAAACAAACAAGAAGTCCCGTGGCACTTAAAAGCATCTTCAAAGCCTCTGACAAAGTGGGATTTTCTCCCATGAAAGCTCATGCAATAAATATATTTGTTAGTCTTTCAGTGCCACAGGACTCATTGTTCATTTTACTAAAATAACTAGCAAATCTACATTCAGCTTCTCTACTCCCTGCACACACACTGCACTGGTTCAATGAGAGGGAGCCTCCCTTCAAACACTGCTACCTAGTCATTGGGGTGGTGTTGCAAGATCAAACTTCCTGCTCTGTTGAGTGGGTCTTCACAGACCTGAGCAGTCAATGAGGAAGTTCAAAACATGTCAGTGAGGACCTGCCTTTATTAGTGTAAATAAAGCAGGAGACAATACATTGTGATTTTTAAAGCAAGGGAAGGTACTCTAGGATGTCAGTTTTGAGGCCCTTATAAGTACCTGGAGATAGTGGGAGGTATTTTATTATTTGAGCTTCTTAAAGAGTTTCCCAGGGTGAGCGTCACTTGGTCCAGCATGTCAGTTAGTGACTTGTGTCCTTCCTTCCATGAGAGTTCTCGAACATCGATCTGAATTGGGCCTTGCTTAGGGCAGGGTTGCAGCACAGTGATGCTGTCTATAGCCTTCATAAACTTCCTTTGATCCAGTCACATGATTGTACAGCTCTGTCTCATCACCAGCTGAGATGATACAGTGGGTCCCACCATGGAGTCATCCCCATAGGGTATCCACTAGAGAAAGGCAGGGTGCAGCAGACGCAAGATTCTCAGAACACAGCTCTTTGGGACTGAAATTAGATCTCTCTTGGTCCTAGTCATAGGATAAGATTTGTGTTTTGGACAGAGAGTCAGGGATACAAAGGTAATGCTATTTCTTTTCATGAATTCTACACTGACCCAGCTGAGATCAGAACTTGAAAGACTGAGGATAAAAGAAAGAGTTCAGAAGACAAGAGACAACTGGGAAAGTACCACTTATGTGGTGCCTGCCCCCTGTAGCTTTTATTATTCTCTTCTCAGAGACAGTACTCCCTGCTTCTGTTTTCTAGGTATGAGCTGAAAAACTCCCAGTTTCATTATGAAGCCCACAAGAATAATGAGTTGCTGAGGAACAGCCACGACTTGCAATCTGTATATAACTATAGACAGGAACTGGCATCAATGTCCAAAGAATTCCAGCAGCATTTGAAACCTGCTCACCTGCACTCTCTGTAATAATGACAAAAATGCCTGGGAAGAGCTCTAACTAGCCTGTGCTGGTAGGAGATGCAATGAGAGACTCCAGCCTGGGAAAACTGGGAGGGCCACGTGCTGTGTTTAATGAAGGAGGAAACTATATATGGCATAGAGAGGAGAATTCTTTAGATCCAATAGCTAATGGGTCAGTTCCATGCCAGTGGATCTTCAGTGCTGACATTGGCTTATCATCATAAATAATAGCAACCTAAATCACTAATGCTATTATTCACTCTGGTGTAGATTTTCTGCTGCCCCTCTGCACCAAGGTGAATTTTACTTTGAGGCATGATCCCTAATCAGCTTACTTGCAGCATGGAAGAGACTTTTACTGAAGTGGAAGGGAGAAGACTGAGGCAAGGGAAAAGTTAAGGGACCAAATCTATGGGAAGGTTGATGAATAATGGGGAGATCAGAAACAGACCTAAATCCCCATTTGTCATTTCCTGCAGCTTGAGCTAATGAAAGGCTCAAAACACGGCATTGCTTGGCTCTGAGATGTTGATACATACCATAATGGCATTTGCTCACCCTTTCCACATATGGCGTCCTTTCTTTTAAACACTTGCTTCCCATTAAAGTGTAGTTTCAGAGTGACTTCCTACTCTTTTTTGTAGTTTCCTTCATATTTTCTTAAACTCCTTCTGTTATTAACTGCTGAGAAATAGAATACTCTAAACCCAGCAAACTGGCCACATTCAGCTTGAAACAAAAGGCACACAGATTCCTGCAATTAGTTTGCATTTCTGTACTGTGGGATCTCAAGGTGCAAGGCAGATAGCCCTGGAAACTGGAACAATGGCAGGCATGTGGATTTGGTTTGAAGATTTTAGCCTGAAGTATCCATTATTTACACAATTTCCAAGTGAACATCCCAGGGATGATCTATCTCTGTTCCCTAAACAATATAATTACTTCTACTTTAACAACAACTTTTTTTTTGTCAGAGGCCTTAGTATGTATTGATTGTTTTTAAAAAAAAACTATTACCAGTGATCACTGATAGCAATCACAGGTGTCAGGAGGCTTTTAGTAGGGCTTGATTTGGAGTATTTCAGCTATCCAGCACAGCTAATCTATTTGCTACACTGAAGACAAAATTCTGAACTATACAGAAGGGAGGGAACAATAGAGACTAATTTCACAAGCCCAGAAGGCTCTGAATAAAGAAGAAAATAAAAAATGACACCACTTTCTCTCCCTAGGTCATTTTGATCCAATAGAAACAAATGGGCTTTAGCAACTACTGGAAATATCAATAACTGCTATTATTGTTTACCTCTTCTGAGGAAACTAGTGTTTTATCTTGCCAGTCACAAACTGTGGGACAGTGACAGAACTATTGCAAATAATATTATTGTGTTAAAATCGATTGCAATTCATTTATGGCTGCATTGTTCTGAACTGCACAATATAGAAAGATGGCATATTAGTCTACAAATCATATTCCTTTTAACAATATTACCTTTAAATACACTGACATTTAAATTAAATTTACATCCCACAGTTTTTTTCTGATTTAGTTTTTGCATTTCTGTGGGGCATGAAGCTATCTATCTCTGTCAGTGTCACTTTCTGTTTCTCATTCACTAGGACAGCGCTGCTGTGCTTGGGTTGCAAATATTACTGGGAGGTAAGAGTTGAAAAAGAAAAAAACCTTTAATTTAAATAAAAATCCAGACATTTGTATTAGGTTTTCTTAATCTTTCCCCTGCGGCCCTGCTTTAAACACCTACACAAAATCCAAACACTGGGACATGGCTGTCCTTAGGGGTGGGCAGGACTCAGGGCAAATCACCCTGTGGGGGCCCCCACCCTTGCCATTGAAATGCTGCACCATGGGGCACTAAAATGCTGCCCATGCTGAACTGTGAAGCATGAGGCACCCCCCCCCCCGGGTGGCCATACACTGGGCACACTTTCCGACTCCATAGCCTCTCAGAACTCTCAGTAAGCCTTAAAAACAATGGCAGTCCAGTGTCACCTTAAAGACTAACAAACTTCTTCAGGCATAAGCTTTCGTGGGCTCCAACCCACTTCTTCAGATGCACTTCATCAGATGAAGTGGGTTGCAGCCCACAAAAAGCTTATACCCAAAGAAATTTGTTAGTCTTCAATGTGCTACAGGACTCTCGTTTTTGCTATATGCAGACTAAGATAGCTACCCCTCTGGGATTAAAGAGAAAGTGAACACCCTTACATTGAAGGCAGCATAGTGCAGTGGCAAGAGCACAGGGCTGGGCATCAAGACAGTTGGTTTCTTTTTCCAAATCTGCCACTGACTAGCTGTGTGCATATGGCTACATTGCTTGGCCCTTCAGTAATGCCTTGTTCATAAAAGTGCTCCTTTATGAAGTGCTTTGAGCTCTGTGGATCAAGAGGACTATATAGGGCCTATGTATCATTGCTACTTATTGAATCAATGAAATTGTTGCTTAGAATTGAAGTAATAGAGACTCATACCATACATAAAATTTTCCAACTTAAAGATCGGTGAAATCTTGGTCCCAGTGACATGAATGGCAAAACTCCCACTGACTTCAGTAAATCCAGGATTTCACCAGGATTTGTTTGGCTAGCATGAGAAAAATGATCACTGTTAGCGTATTCTCCATAGTACACAATGGCAATTTTTTTAACTTATCGAGATGCCTGACTAGGGACTTAGGAGCTTAAGTTCAGGCATCTCTGTTTGAAAATGTGGCTCTTTACAGCTTTGTTCGGAAGTGGTTTTCTCTCATCTCACTATTGTGTAAGCCTGGTTGTCCCTTACAAGTGCTCCTTGTTTTCTCCTGGGATGACTGTTTTTTAGAAGTTCTGTATAAACAATAAACCTGGATGATTAATAAAATATTACAGATTCTACCTCATGAATAACCAACATTTCAAGGGTCCAGATTTTGCTTTTTCTTGAAAGATGAATGAAATGAGGCAGAAAACAGCACAAGTGAGTACTGCTGGGATTTTTAAAAGAGCATAAGAAATATAGATCGTCCAGTCCCATTGAATTTCCGTAACATATGGGTTCCTATGTCCTCTTGACACCTTTGCAATCCCATCCAACATCCAGACATTGTACTTTCTTTGAAAGCATCATGACATTTATGGATTGCACTTAACTATCTAATGTGCAGTTATGGTCAGAAGTGACCAATACTAAGTCCTTTTCTGCACTGGCTTTACACCTGTGCATCTCCAGGGGCTGCATTCACTCAAGCACAGAATTTTGCCCTGTCTATACCAAATCCAACTTCAAGGCCAGAATTTTCTTCCTACTGGCACTGGAGATGGAACTCAGGAACTCGGGGGGTGGGGGGAATCAAGCTGTGTCCTTTCTGCTTCTGTATATAAAAGCTGTGACATCAGAAGAGGGACAAGTGGGCCTTTTTAAACAAGTGGTCATGGATTATAATTTCCATGCGGAGTCAAAAGGATACATTGGGATTGGTAGAGAAGATGCTGTTGTAATGTGCATTGAGTTAAACAAGTTACCCCTCTCATATGTTCTGCTGAACCTGAATCTCCCACTCAGGCTTTAGGAGATGAGCCATTATAGATTTTCTCTTCCAGTTTTCCCATACAGATGCTGCATTTGCACTGACTTGAGGCCATATTGTCTATCTGAAGGCAGTGCTTCCCCCCAGTCATGCCGTTTGAGGGTGACAAAGGAGAGGAAGCTCCCCAAAGGCAGAGGCTGGTCAGTTAAGCAATGCTCTCATCTTCAGGGCATTGACTAATATTTGTTACCTGCCAGTCCAGTTCCTCTGAAGATTTTAAAGCCTGGGATTAATAATATCCTTCATGACAGAGTGCTGGAAGGAAGCCATCCATTCCCTTTTGGCTGAGCTTACAGAAACAGCGGTGGCATCTGCAGCTGCTTATTGTAGAGACTAACAGTGCTGCAGTAGAGAGCACAGAGGGAAAAAAGATGAGCCCTGAACAAATACTATTGCTCTTGGAAGCCTTTCATCCCACCCATGACTGTCGGAGCATTTTTCTAGAAGGCTGGAGGCTTCCACTGGCCCGTAGGACTGGCCTAGCTTTTATGCCGCACAGAACCATTTTCTAACAACAGATGCTCCCTCCCTCAGCCCTTCCTGTCCCTCCTTCTTGTAAATGGGGGACAGCAGCATAGCTCCAGTGAAGTCAACAGAGTGACGCTGATTTGCACCAGCTGAATATCTGCTTCAGTAGCCCTTTGGGTGCCATGAGCACTGTGCAAAAAGGACCTCCCTGCTCCTTGGAGACAATCACTCAAGAACCTAAGCCAGAGCACAGCTTCATTCTAACATATGCTTGAGCCTGGGGTATTGCAGGGAGACACTGCAGAATTCCTCCAGGAGCAGCAGTTTTATGAGTTAAGAAAACCAAAAAGCCCAAAGATGAACTCGAGCTGAGGCTGAATGCACTGACTTTTCCTGCAGAGAACTGCTAAGGGCATAGCCCTAGGTAGCTAACCAGTGAATGAAATTGGAAGGTTTCACTCCACATTCTGGTGAAGCAGCACTTGACTAGCATGCAGTGGTTCCAAAGACCCATGAGGCTTCAACAGAGGTAGGCTGGGGAGCCTGCCTTGCACAACAATGTAGGAGGATCCTGCAGTAGAGCCCCCCAGTTGTCCCCAGTTCGTGCAGTCTGCAGCAGGCCAACACTAGGTGCTTCTGTGAAAGGTGGAAGGACTCTAGAGTGGGCAGTTATGAAATAGCCTGCTTGTAGCAGAAGCTCTGCTCTAACCTACTCAGAAGCTTGCTCTATCTAAAACACAAGGATTTAGTTCCCAAGCATTTAAGTTTCAACTACTGTATTCAACCCCGCATGGCTCATTTTTTAGGTTCATGGACACCACAGTCATAAACCTGTATGCTCAAGCTCATTTTTTACGACCTATATGTCATTTACATTCCTGCTCTTTTTAAAGCCATTTTCATTTCTGTTTAAACCCAAGGCATCATTCTACCCTATAGAATGCTGTATCATTCCCCTTTGCCTTTTTCTTTTAAATCTACACATGAACAGTATAGAGGGCACATCATAGAAGTTAAAATATATCAAAAGATGTTTACACAGGATGCAAGAAAAAATACTAGTAAGTTGCTTTAGCACGCACCCGTGTGCCATTGACAGAAATAGTCAACATTGCTGTAAATCTTTTATAGGTATTTCTAACACGCCCAGCCTTGTGGTATGTGTGTAGCATGCCAGAAATCCTGTTAATGAAACACTTGGCTCAGGAATATAACAGACACAAATCATACTGTAAAGTTCAGGAACCAGGTTCTCAACTGGTGTAAATCAGTGTAATGTCAGTGATGTCCTCTGGAGCATAGGTGATCCAGCAGCTGAGCAACTTAGGATTCTACAATAACTTTAACTTGGTTACACTGCATATCTGACAGATGTATTTTAAAAATAACTTCTTAATCAGTTAAATGCATACCTTACTCAATGTATAGAACGAGGGGCTCCCTGGTGCCATAGATTTTGCCTTCATACGTTCCTGCAGCATCTACCTACCATGAAGGCATAGGCAAATAATTATCCTGTCACGTATAATTAAAATAAATACCAGGTTTTCTGCATCCTCCTCTCATCAGACCAAAATTACCTTTAATGTATTTGCCATCTTGTAATCCAGAAGGAAGGAATCATTCCAACTCAGTAGATCGTGTGTTGTATATTTAATTCACTGGCTTCAAAAGGATGCATTACAATAGCCAGGAAGTCACAAATTAAAATGATCTCCATCTTACAGCAAGAACGAACAAGATGCTTTTACAACTTACTGCATGAAAGACTCAGGAGGCTGTTATCTTCCCCTTGATGCAAGTGTCACCTCTGTTACTATTAGTCAGAGTTATGCACCTCTCAGAAGAGAACCCAGGCCTTCTCAGCTCTCCCACTGGGATCAATGGGTAACAGTCAGCTCTGTCCAAAAGCCAGCCCAAGGTCTGTGCTCCAGGCTCCAAAAGCCATCCACCTGGAGTTCAACACATTGGGCCTATCAAGTCAATGCAAGTTCCACTGACTCCAATGGTCTAAAATCAGGCCACTGGAAGGCCTACAGGATCTAGCACATGGCTTTCCACATATACAGGATAGTTATTAAAAGGCTTCATGTGTAGGATAAATAAGCAACAAACATCCAACAGGACAAGCATTTCTAGGGGAATACATGCACATTCGTGCTGCGCCCTTGGGCACAAAGAAGAATCATCATCTCCTTAGGACCCTGTGCCCTGACGTGTGGAACTGTCCATCTAAAATGGCATTTTCACTAGGTACTACAATGATCGTCAATGTCATTTTCCACACACACCTTCCTTTCCCAAAAAGGCAGCGGAGAAAATATCTAAGGTTGGTTCCTCCCACACTGATCGTTTAAATGAACCACAGGCTTTGAAGCAGGGCAGCAGCCTGGGAACAGGCAGCTGTTTGAAAAAGTTTTTGATGCTGTGATGGTGGGAAAAGGTTCCTCAGTGACTGTCCTGGAAAGTGAGAACAGGTGGTGGCAGAGTGACCTTCCTCTGGATTCCCCTACCATTGGGGTACAGCTAGTGGTGCAAGAATAAATTAGTCTCCAGGAAGTCCTGGGTTTTTCAAATGCTGGGCCAAATTCAAACTGTCCATGGCACACTGAAATGGAAGGCAGAAGAGTTTATAATCCGGTGCCTTTTGTCAGGGTATAAAATAGGATTTCTTGAAGTCCCTTCATTTCTGAGCAGAGTTGGGGGCTCCCCTACACAAATGAGAGACTGAAACAGTTGACTGGGCAAGAGTTAACAAGGCAAGCCCTGAACAAACTTCCTTCACATAATTCTGCCACTGCATGTCAACCATGACCTGAAACAACCCCACTGCTCCATTCCTTGGAGTTTATCAAGCGAAGACTACCAGTCTTTTGAGGGAGACATAAACCAAGGTCTGACTGTTTGTGGTTATTAAATACCCTGAGGCAATTTATAAAAGAATCAGGGAGTTTACCACTGTGTGCTGGCCAAACACCAGACAAGTTCTTGCATTTCCTCGTCCCAACACTTCCCAAATGATACTTCTAGCTGGATGATCCCACATATGCTAAGTTCCTTCAAAGGCTTTGTCCTTCTACATCAGAGGTGGCTGCATTTCAGGGATGGATGACGTGCGCCCCATTTTGATGCCTGTTGAACACTTTGGGGTATTTGGATGGAAGCCACTATTCACTGGCTGGCTGAATCTTTTCTTTATCATTTTATCTTGTTCCACGCTACAAGACATAGCTCTGCCTCCCAAACCCACTTAACTCACAGGATCCAATTTCCCCTGGTCCAACTCCAACAACTTCAGTGGAGTTACACACCAGAGAGAAATTTGGGTCACAGCCACTTGTGATCAGTGCAAGGCTGATGCATTGATCTATGGCATCTGAAATGTATTTATACCCTGCAAAAAATCAGAATAAGACAGAAAATAAATAAAACACAGGAAGCAAACAATGGTTACAATTTCCCACTTCATCTTTGCAGCACTCTTTTTTAGGCAAAATAACATAAGAAAGGGTAATGAGGAGGTTACTGCAATATTTAACCTGCGCCATTGCTTGACTAGAATCCATCAGCCAGTCTGCGTGCTCCAGCCTGCCACACCATTTTATAAGTGGGGGTTGCACTTTACAGTTTCAGGAGCCTAAGGGCTTGATAACTGCTAGGGAGAACCACGCGCATCCGGGGGTAATGCAGGAGGGGAGCTGATCTGTAAGGTCTCCCCATTCATTCTTGTCCAATCCTTTCTCTTCGCCCTGGTTGAGAACAGCTCAGTCCAGTGTCTCTCAACCTCTCCATCTGGGCTTATATTCTTGTGCTGCTGTCACTGGAAAGGGGACAAAGGACAGATTGTCAGTTTTGCCCATCTGACCCTCCTGAAGAAGTCTTAGAGAGCTTGCACCCCAAGATACAGTTTCACCTGCTCCACCCAGGGGGCCAGGCATCTTTGACTACACCATCTCCCTGGCCTTGACTAGCCAGGCAGTGTTCATACTTACTTTTCCTCTCTGTTTGCACAGCAAAACTCCCAGCCTGGGTCCTTCTCTCTCTCTGCTACTGCAACCTCCTCCCCAGTGCCCTCTCCCCACTAATCCATCCATACTTGATCTTCTCCTTTCCCATCACTCTGACAGCATCACCTCCTCTTTGAATCCCTCTGCTGCCTGCTCCCCATTTCTCCACATCAAGATTAAATCCCCACCATCACTCACTGTACCAGCAATGTCACCACACCTGTCTGCTTCTCCCACAAAGCAGTCCCTACGCCTTCTCCTGTCTTGTCCCTGATGCATGGGATCCCCCTCCCTGAGCCAATCTGTGAGGCCGCTGGCTTCTCCTCATCCAGGATGGAGGATGACTGGCAGAGAGGTGATGCCAAAGCAATGCTGGAAACCACCAGAAAGGATTTTCACACAGCAATTCCACCACCCAGGTGCCTGCTCTTTTACTTCTAACTCCAAATACTTCAAGGAGCCTCTAGCAGTTGATACATTTCAAGGTGGCCGCAAAGACCACACTTACTAGGGGAAGCACTCTTATTAGAAATGTGTGACTAGCTAAATGGATCATAGCCTTGGGCAACTCACCAGCAACCTGGGGTGCCTCTAAGATTGTGCGGGATCTTAGCATTGCAGCCCCTGAGCATGAGGGCATTTTAATGGCAGCTGGAGCCTGAGCCAACGCTCACTGAAGTGGGCGGAAAGATCCCACTGATGTCAGTGAGCTCCAGATCCAGCCTTCTAAGAACCAAGAAGATTTCAGTATCAAAGCGTCAGTAGCCTTGGATGGGGGCTCCTCCACTTTTAAGCAATTGACTTGAGGTACCTCATAGGACACCAGTCTACAGACAGTGCTGAGCACTCATTTTATAAGACCCAGGCTAATCTGCTGTTACCTCAAGAGTGGCATCCAAAATGACTCATTACTTTTGCAACTCTCAGCCCCCTGGCTTAACGTTCAGATATCTACAGCAGTCCAGGGCAGTCGCTGCCCTGAAGAAAGGGTTGGGGTCCTGCCACGCAACCCTGGCCCCCACTGGGCCCAATCTGGCCCCCATGCCCAATCTAGGAGCTGGACTGGGCTCCTCCCGCCAGCAGCCCAGCCTAGATCCAGCCCCTGCCAGCCAGCCGCAGCACAGCAGGCTGTCTCGGCCCAGATCCAGCCCATCACTGCTGCCGCTGAGCCAAGGAAACAGAACAAATCAACCTTCTCAGCCACAGCACTTCTCAGACAGGGTCAGTTAAAAGCACAGGATTGAAAAGGGAGAAATCCTTCCAGGCCCCTCTACTGTATGTCAGGAGTGGGAATCCTGCCAACCCACCCCCTCAGATGGAGGGTCTTATTTCCACTGGTGCTGAGTGTCCACAGCCCTCACTGAAGTCAATGGGAGTAGCAGGGGCTGAGCACCTCTGTCAATCAGGCCACTTCTGTCCTGTCCCAGGCCTCTGGCTGTACAATATACACTGTGGTGTAAGAGCAGGCAGTGTCACTAGGCATGGGGGTGGGGGGGAGGCACTGGCCTTTGGGGCTGTTCTGCCCTATGGCATTCACCCTGCAGTGACACCCGTGGTAACTGGGCTAAAGAGATTCTGGCACCACAGCATCCTACTGCATGGATCTGTCAAGAACAAGTCACGTCAAACCAACCTGACAGCTTTCTATGATGGGGTAGCAAGCCTTGTGGATGGAGGGGAAGTGGTAGATGTGTATCTAGACTTTAGTAAGGCTTTTGATACAGTCTTGCATCACCTTCTAATTAACAAACTAAGGAAAGTACAACCTGGATGAAGATACTATAAGATGGGTGAGAAACTGGTTGGCTAACCGCTCCCAGAGAGTAGTTATCAATAATTCACAGTCATACTGGAAGGCCATAATGTACAATATTTTCATCAATGATTTAGATGATGGCATAGAGAGTACTCTTATAAAGTTTGCCAGTGACACCAAGCTGGCAGGGGTTGCAAGTGCTTTGGAGGACTGGATCACAGTTCAAAATAATTTGAACAAACTGATGAAATGGTCTGAGGTAAACTGAGTGAAATTCAATACAGACAAGAGCAAAGTATTCTATTTAGGAAAGAAAAATCCATTGCCCATATACAACATGGGCAATGACTGCTTAGGAAGGAGTACTACAGAAAGGGGTCTGGGTGTCATAGTGGACCACAAGCTAAATATGAGTCAACAGTCCTAAATGTTTTTTTCTATACACAAAATGACAATCCCCTAATTTCATATATTACATTGCTCCAGAGGTTTATCAATGGTCTGCCATAATCAATACATCACACATTCTGGTTTTATGTTCACTACGCTTATGTCTGGGCAGGAGGAGTGTCACCAGACATATGGGCCTGCCAATGAGACAAAGAGGTTCGACTTCTCTTCTGTCATAGAAGTAGCTAAGTCATTCTGCAAAGAATTTTTCCAGATCATAAATCACTTTGTAAACTCAACTTTGTGACACTTTTCAATCTCAGAACCCAGCGCTTTGCAGTCAGTGGAGGACAAAAGTCCAAAGCTAGATACACAACATCCTTTTTCCAAGAATTCTGCCCAGCCAAGCACTAATGAGCATCAGCCATCGTCTATGACTCTGGTCCCTGCCCTTCTTGATTAATAGAAGAGCAGAGAGCGCCTTGTATCACTGCTCAGATTTCATGCGATGATGGCAATGATGATCTACTCCTGACTCCTCATCCCAGACCCCATATCCCTCCCCAGCTTGACTTTTGGGCCCAGTCTCCCTGTAACTCCATTATTGCTGTTTGCCTCATTGCATCTGCCATCCTGTAGGCCTGGATCATCAAACCCTTTGCATTCCAGTCAAGTTGTTTTTCCTTCTTCTCCAAACTTCTTGCATGCTAGCATGGGGAGCACTGAGAGTAAAAGAGAGCCATCTCCTCTTCTTGCTTTCAGCACTTGTGCCCACCACCACAATAGATCCCAGGACAAACACTGAAGTGATAGCCCAGTTCACCCCCTGCATTCCCAGGCTACAAAATGCTCAGTCACTCTGTGCAAATAGAGTTTGCAGAGAATATAGCAGCAAGCCTCTAACAAGTTGCTGTTGAATATTTGCAAACTGAAATTTTCAGAAGCACATCATTTGGCCAGATATGGGAGGTTTTTCACAGGAAAATCAAAGGCTACATCTCTGGCACCAGAGAAATCTCTCCTGTTGAATTTCAGGTCTCTGCTGCAAACCATAGAGGTTCTAAAGCTTCATGATAAAACAGTTGTAAGAATTTTATTGTATGGGCAAAATAACAATTTTTCTTATCCTTGTTCTGAGAAATGGCTGCATCATTTTTCTGAAATTTCCTCCAAAAAACCTTCTGCCTGAGGCAGATACAGGCAGGAAAATTTCAGCCCAAATGGTAGAAGTCTGACAAAGTTATAAGCAACTGAAAATAGGACTTTATAATGGGAAGTGGCTGGCAACCTTTACCACAGTTGTGGCTATCTCCATTATCAGAGCCTCAGATATTATTGTAATGTTGCTGTAAAAATACCTCAGAATGAATGTGCTCATTGTACCACAAGAGAGAGGTAAAATACATACAAACAAGTCATGGGAGTTTGGAGTATTCAGCACCATGCAAGATCAGGTTCTATATGAATGGACTAAATGCTGGTTCCCTGACCCTCCCCATCTGACCTGCACCTGCCCACCTCCACAACCCTCCTGCCCCCCACCTGCTGGTTCCCCGACCCTCCCAGTCTGACCCTCACTCCACTGCCAGCTCCACACCCCCCCCCCAGCTCCAAGGTGCCCTGTGGGCCGGATTGGCCCATGCGGTGTAGGACCTGCCAGCAGCCAGGGCAGGATGGAACATGTGTTCCACCCAATTGTTTTTTATTTTTCAGGGTCCCAGAATGCTGATCCTCAAACTTGTGAGTCCTGCCTTACTTTAACCTCTGAGTGTAACACTGCTGCAAAAAAAGCAAACACCATTCTGGGATGTATTAACAAGGGTATTGTAAGTAAGACATGAGAAGTAATTCTTCTGCTCTGCTCTGCACTGATTAGGCCTCAACTGGAGTATTGTGTCTAGTTCTGGGTGCCTCATTTCAGGAAAGATGTGGACAAACTGAAGAAAGTCCAGAGAAGAAAAACACAAACTATTAGAGGTCTGGAACATTTGACTTATGAGGGAAGACTGAAAGAGCTGGATTTGTTTTGCCTGGAAAAGAGGAGACTGAGAGGGGACATCGTAACAGTTTTCAAATACCTAAAAGGTTGTCATGAGGAAGAGGGGAAAAAATTGTTTTCCTTAGCTGCCAATGATAGGATAAGAAGCAATGGGCTTAAATTATGACAAGAGAAATTTAGTTTGGACGTTAGGAAAAATTCCTAACTGTCAAGGTGGCTAACCACTGGAATAAGTTGCCTAGGCAGGTTGTGGAATCTCCATCATGAAATATTTAAGAGCGGGTCAGACAAGCACTTGTCGGGAATGGTTTAAGCATACTTGGACCTGTCATGAGTGCATGGGACTGGACTCAGTGACCTCTTGTGGTCCTTTCCAGTTTCTCTGATTTCTCAGCAAGGTCCAGGAGAGCTCTTGTCACCGACTCACCAGGCTGCATGTGCACCAGGCGGCAGAGCCTCTTCCCTGACTGGTTCTTGTATACAGGCTTCACGCACACTTGGTTGGTAGTGCCTGAGGCCAGGTCTGTCAGAAGGACGCTGTGGATCTGCGGCGAGACGCTGAGGAGTGACGAGGGGCCTGTCTGTCGCCGGCACCTCACCCGGTAACCAAGGACTGGCCCATCGGCAGAGTCCCAGTACGCCTTCAGGGTGTTGGGGCCCATGTCCTCAAAGCGCAGGTGCCTCACCTTGGAGCTCTCTAGCCAGGGAACAAGGAGAAGAGTGGGTTACTGGGGCAATCCTTTGGGGTCATCCCTTCTTCTGGGACCCATTTTCCTCCATTAGTGACTTGGGCTAGGAAGAGGGCAGGTTTAACAGCTCTGCAGGCCCCTGTTTATCTACAGAACAGGAACAGTTTGGGCCAAACTAAGACCCACTCTGCTTGACTCCTGCATGCCCTGAAAGGGCCTGCTTCAGGCCGGAAGGGATAGGTCTCTCCAGAACTTGTTCAGTCCTCAGCCTCTCTGCTGATGCTGACAAACAGTAGTTTGGATGACACCAACACTTGGCCATTTTAACAGGACTGGGATACCCCACCCCCACATGTTCTGTTGCTTCAACTCACCTCCTATCTTTGCTGTTGCTCCCACTTAAGCCATCCTAACCAAAGCAAAGTCTGCTGTGACAAGCTAATTTCCCAAGAGTTCACTTCATGGGAGACCCCCTGACATGAGACACCCCCAGTTCATAAGCTTCCCCAACCACACTGGTGTGGGAGTTTGGGGGAGCTTATGCTCCCTTCTTCATCCGAGCACCCTTCATCCCTCAGAGGCGCCAGGACGTGGGCCACCGAGAACGAAGAGAACAACAGCACCGATCTTTCTTCCCAAGGAAATCCAGCATCCTGCAAGCCAACTCTGCTTGTGATGCTCTGCTCTCAGTGGCTTAGGGGACACAGTCCATAATAGGCTGTGCTGGAGAGATGTTGCTCACCTGCTCCCAAATTTTCATCAGGTCTATGCTTCACTGCTCTTCCACATTTCTACAATACTCATTCTCTGTTCTCCGAAAGCTGCTGTCCACCCTGGGCCCTCTCTAGGTGTGTTGGCTGACTTGTTCTTTCATTGAGGTGCAACACTATCTTGCACTAGAGTAGTGGTTCCCAACCTTTTTCAGGTCAGGGATGCCTTTTTAACAACAACAACAACCCCAAAACAACACACAAACACCTCGCTTCCCACTGAATATCTAATCTGGCCTATGCCACTCTGGCAGCGTGGTGAGCGGCACCACTGCCACCACAGCCCAAACCGCTGGTGAGCCAAGCCATAGTGGCTATGGCCCCTTGCCCTTGCCCCTCCCAGGGAGCCACCACAGCCTCATCCCCCTGCTGGGATCTGGCTGCAGGCAGGGAGAGGCAGCCTTGGCAGGGTGTGTTGGGACTGCAGCTGGATTCCAGCCCTGGTAGGGGGAGGCTCCGCTGACCCACTGCAACATGTCCACAGACCCCCAGGGGTCCTCAGACCCCAGGTTGGGAACCACTGCGCTAGAGTATTGGCTTTGCTTGCAAGTGTCAGAGGTAGGGGACACAAAACAGAGGGAGAAGAGTTCCCCCCTCAGTGCCTGGTTCAGACAGAGGCAGCCACTACTGGAATGACAGGGTCCTGTCAGAAGAGGGCACTTCTCACTCACCTTCCTGAGTGCAAGCTTTGGCTGACAGTGCTTTCTCCTTCCCCGATTTATAGAGGGCTGCCACAGTCACCAAGTAGGTGGTGTTGGGTGACAAGTTCTCCACAACAGTGCTGCTGTGTGCCCCATCCACTTCCAGCAGCTTGGCTGAATTGCCTGGCAGTGGCCCGTACAGGACTTGATAGCTCACCACGCTGTCTGGCGTGGGAGACCAGCTGACACGGAAACTGTGTGGCTTGGACTCTGAGATGAGAACCCGAGCTGGGCTGATTTCATCTGTGAGGAGGTGAAAAAGGAAGACATGCATCTGTGTGATTCACGGCAGCAGAGCTTGCTCCCTCCAAAGCAATGTACATAAAACAGAACCTATTTGCCCCATCATGGAGGTGGAAGCAAATTGACTCAATGGGGCTTGTTCCCCAGTCAGACATGCTAAACACAGCTGAATCCTGCTCTAAAAAAAAAGGCTCTCCATGGCTTCTTTCAGCACAGCTGGCCCTTATTCCTCAAAGGGGTCCAGCTCTCCCATGTGTGCGACCCAGCTGATAAAGTTACCCTCCAGTGCTCCTCTACTCCACGTCACCTTCTAGTGGTCAACTGTATAGGATGGGAAGCCTGCTGTCACCTTAGCTAAAGCATGGCAGGATCCCTTGGGAGGCTGATCTGAAGGGGAAAGGTGTCCAAGA
>ML681963.1:12629588-12716006 GCA_007922195.1 Podocnemis expansa | reverse complement strand
TCGTGGGGTCCCTTCCAACCCTATGATTCTATGATTCTATGTGGGTCTTTCAAGCCCAGGCAGGAGTGGCTTGTAGTTAAGACCAAGCAGTCCCAGGCTCCTTCCTAGCTGATAATGACCCAGCCTGGAGTGTGGTGTTACACAGGGGTGGCTCGTCACACTGTGACAGTGAGAAAGTGCACAGAGGGTGTACAGATTATGGAGACTTTTCCACTTGCTTGTTGTTTGCTTCCCTTTACTTCAATGGACTCCACCGATCAGCAATGGTTAAGCCAGTGGAGAGCTCAGATTTCCAGTTTCCAACTAAATTCTACCTTTTTTCTATAGATGCATAAGAATAGACCAATGGTCCATCAAGCCGCATGTCCTGTCTCTGACAGTGGCCTGTACCACAGGTTCAGGAGGAATGAACAGAACTAGCTGTTTGGGATGATTAAGCCACGTGTTCACCTTCAAATTCTCTGCAGATTTTAGGCCAGAAAGTGCTACTGTGCTCATCTGATCTGACCTGCATAACTCCAGCTAGAGAATTCCACTGCAATTCTTCTGGCATGTCCACATCTTGTGGCTGAGACAGAGCCGATGTTTGCTAGTTTTTTTTGCTGGGATCTCTTTTAATATTTCAGGCTGTGATGACCACTACGTGCCACCCTTACCAGCATGCCTAGGGGCTGATAGCTTGCACACCCCATAATAACCTTGCAAGCCCCTCAGGGGTCACAATCCCCATTTTGAGAACTCCAGTACTAGAGGGTCACAGAAAAGCTCTCTCAAACCCATACTCCTCCTCCTCAACACTCTGTCTTGACTGCAAGGTCCGAGCCATAGACTGTCCTTGCTATCTGTCTGCATGGCACCCTGCAGCATGAGTCCCTGGTCTTGGTGCTACCATACCAGTCATGCTAGTCCTACCTTCCAGTGTGGTGACCCTGGTGGTTTGTGGAGGGATATAGTGCACGTTGGACTCTGGAATGAGTACGACCTCATAGGTGGTTTCTGGTGAGAGGTTGCTCAGCAAGAGGCTGGTGTGATCCCCGGGCACTTGATTCACCAGTTTCCTCCTAGGGTCATCCGTAGGGGCAAACTCCAGCACATAGTAACCGGTGTCACTAGAGAGGAGCCTGGGCCACATCAGACGGAAGCTGGTGGAAGTGATATCCACAGCACGAAGCCGCTTTGCTCGGATAACATCTGGGAGAGAAACCACAATAAGATGACACTCAAGGATCCATCTGTGAGCAGAGAAGTCCAACTGGCTTCTCTGGTCAGTGAAAACACCACCCCCAATCACCCTCAGACAAGCAGCAGTAGCCTTTGGAAATGAAAGTGATCATTTCACATCCCCTAGATAGCTGGGGTTTGTCTCTCATGTAAGGGATTCTAAACATATTAGAAATAACTCTACATGACTCAGACCATGCCCCATCACAATGCAGCCACCTCTGGGGTAGGGAACACTGCAGCAGTTTAGCAGCTTATAGCAACAGATCATCTGGGCAGAGCTTGGCTGCCAAGAATCTGTCCCTTTTTTAAAGATTCTGGAGCAGAAAAATGCCACCGGGGTTTGCCTCAAAACCATGAAGCAAGTGTAAACAAGAACAAGGGGGTCTGGGTATTTGGGATGTCAGGAAGGAGTGAAATCAGGACACTAGTAGATCATTTAAGTCATTTCCCAGTCTAAGTAACACCCATTATGTCCATTCTCATCCTTAGAGTACTAGTGTTATGCTTTAAAGACAGTGCTTGTCTCTCTTTACAACCACCAGACGGCAGTGGAAACCACATCCAAAAGGCTGGCACGGGGCTCATGGCATAGCTGATGAGGCAGAGAGTCACTGCCCAGACAGGAAGGGCCTGGATTTGCCCCAGCGTGCCTGGCACCCTAAAGCCATTGCGGCCCTGATCCAAAGGCCAGTGAGAACCCGACAGCAGGCTTGGGATCAGGCCCTAGAGGAGTGGTTAGCTAAAGAACATGTGCAGCTGGCCAGGAATCCATGGCCAAGGCCCATGAGGCCTGGTGCTAGCATCTAGCCCTTCCTCCACAGGGGCTAGTACTATGCCCTGCAATGGGACCGGTCCATCCCAGATCAGTACTAGAAGATTTCCGGCCCTCCCCACTTCTTCTGAAACCTGGATCCCCCTGAGAGAGCTGGCAGAACTGCCCTGCTTTTCAGAGCTCATTTCTTTAGCCAGAAATAAAGCTCTGGAAATCCACGGGTACCTTTCCCATCACCACTAAATCTCCAGAATGAAGTGAGTTGTGCCTTCCTGCTCCACACTGACAGGGGAATTTTTTCCTCTTATCAGTTTGTGGTGTGCCTGGAGCTCATAGACAGTCCAGCTCTTCACAGCCTTTCTTATGAGCAGCAGTTCAACATTTATTGCAGGCACATTGCAGGGAACCAGCTAAGGGAGCTCTTTAGAGGGAAAGAGGTGTTTTCTTTATTGAGAAAATACAGACAGAGCCAGCTGGGTACCCCTAAGTCAATTACTACAAGAGAAGCCCAAGAAAGAAAACAACAGAATGCTGCTAGTCATCACCTACAACCCCCATGTCAAACCTCTACAGCACATCATCTATTCTACAAAATGATCTCTCACTTTCTCAAGCCTTGGTAGACAGCCCCCCAACCTTAAACAGATACTCACCTGCAACTATAGACCTAACAACAGAACCATTAAAAAAGGCACATATTCCTGCAACAACCACGCTGCCAACTTTGCCCACATATCTGCACAGAAGACACTATTACAGGACCTAATAAAACCAGCTACTCCGTCAAAGGCTCATTCACCTGCTTATCCACCAATAGGATTTATGCTGTCAAGTGCTAGAAATACCCCTCTGCCTTATATATTGGCCAAACAGGACAGTCTCTGTGCAAAAGAATAAATGGACACAAATCTGCCATCAGAAATCACAACACTCTAAAACCAGTGGGTCAGCATTTCAAGCTTCATGATCACTCCATTGCTGATTTACTAATTGCAGTGCTCTGACAGATGAATACCAGATCAAGGCTTCAAAGAGAAGCTGCGAAGATTGAATTCATTTGCAAATTTAATTACATTGCTTCAGGGCTTAATAGGGACTTTGGATTTTCCTCTCATTACAACAGGTGATTTGACCTCATCTTCCTCTATATCATGGGCCTCAAACTCAAATCACCATGAGGGCTGCATGAGGACTGGTATGTTAGCCCAAGGGCCACACCAGTGAAACCTTTTCATACAATAATATTGCAAATATCAATAATGATAGCATCGCTGCAGACCACAGGAAATAACTTTAGGCGTCATGAGTTTGAGACCCCTGCTCTATATGCTGTTCCCCAGTGTTTGAATCTTAACAATGACTTTGATTTGCTGTTACAGTGTGACTGATCCCATGACTTTCATTTCCCTTCATTTATTTCCTCCCATTCTGCAAGTTCTCCCATTTTCAAAGCATCTGACAAAGTGAGATTTTCTCCCACAAAAGTCCATGTGATAAATAAATTTGTTAGTCTTTAAGTGCCACAGGACTCCTTGTTTGTTTTACTGAACTAGACTAACACAGCTGCACCCTTGGAATGCACGCCTAGGATTAGAATAGGAGATTATAGCCAGGACTACTGTGTTCAGTTTCCAGCTCCAAGGGCAGGACATACAGATGACCTCCCAAAATGACCTCCCCGAGAGCAGAGCTGGGAACCTCAGGCCCGCACACATACCAGAAGCCCCACCTTCTTCCTTTAAATGCCTGGAGTCCCAGGCCAGCTCCTTGTAAACCATCAAGAAGCTTCAGTTTTTCCTTTGAGCTGTTTATGTGGCAGTGGCTCTCACAGCTGGGCAGAGATAGCCCGCATCTGCCATGCCCTTCTCACCCCCCTGCCCTCAAACCAATGGCCAGCCAGCCAAAAGCATTCAACACCCCCTCTTCCCTGGCTCCCAGCGGAGAGGAACAGCAAGCTTTGAAAGAATTCCCAGCAGTCCCTGGAACCTCCCTATCATTCAGTCAGATACAGAGTGACTTCTAAGGGCACAAAAGCCCAGCTTCATTTGCATCATGGAGACAGAGACTGAGATGGTAGAAAGAACATTTATCCTGTCAAAGGCCAAATGAACTTGGGATGGAAATTAATCTTCTCTGAGACAGAGCCCTGGCAGTTGGGTAAGAATCTGGTGGCGCAAACTAACATTGCTCCGCCCAGGGACCTGCCCTGTTTTGCAGCAGCAGGGGATCTGCTAGGTAGATTACTAACACCACTAAGTGTTTTGCCCTGCCGCATAACCAGAACTGCCTTGACCGTAAAGCGATGCCAATAAGCACAGAAAGCAGATGCATATGGTTTATCTGAGTCATGCCCTCTGAGTTGCAGAGCAAAAACTGTTAGTGGGTGTTATTCCCCAGGCAGTGATCCACCACAGCTGAAGCTTTCCAGTCACCAATGATTACCGCAACCCTCCCACCTCCTGTTAATGATTGTTTCTTTATGGTTAACATAGGGTGGACCAGTGCCGGCTCAAGGGGTTGTGGTGCCCCAAGCCAAATTTTGATTTGGCGCCCTCCCATCTCATTCATGGAGGATGAAAACGGTTTTCCAAAGTGCATAAATCTCCAGCGTCTGCCTGCAGAAGGATTTAAAGTGCACTCCGCCTACATGACTTAAGCTGCAGGTTGACTAACAGTGCCTGAGCTGCTAAGAGTTGAACAGGCAGGAGCCAGCCTGATCTTCAGCAGGGCTAGGCGCCCCTAAGAACTGTCACCTGAAGCCATATCTGTCTCTTGCCTCATAGTAGAGCCGGCCCTGGGATGGACATAGACAAGCACTTTTCACAGCCATACGCTTGCTGAAAATTTCTTGAATCCTAAGGCTAACGTTGCAGGAATTCTGCTCTTTCAGCACCTGCAAAGAAAACATTTTTTCAGTGTAAACTACTGGGTTTAGGATGCAGGAGACCTGGGTCCAATTCCCGGATCTGCTGCTGGCTTGTAGAATGACATCAGGCGAATCACTTTTCCACTCTATGACTCAGTTTTGGCCTCTGCAAAATGGGGATACTGTCTTCGTTTGTCAAGCACTTTGAAATACAAAGTGCAGCACCAGAATTAGGTTTGAATTTTTATTGTTGTATTATCATCTCCACCACTGGCTCAGCTTTGACCTTAGACAAATCCCTTCAGCTCTGTGCCTTGATATCCCCATCAAGGCATTTGGTATTGACCAACCTTCATAAAGTGCTTTGAGGCACTTGGAGGGAAAATGGTAGGTGTTGTAGGATTAAGCTCCCAAAATTTGATTTCAAACAGAATGGTTATCTGTTGTCCATTTTAACAAGCACAACCAGCTTAGAAGAGCCTGTATTCTGTCCATCCCCAGTAGATCCTGACATCTGCTAGGTACAGCAGGCAATATTCTTAATTGGACTGGAAGATTACGTTTCTTGTCTCTACCCTCTACCTGTTCTCTCACATGGGACCTTTGCTGGGGGCGCTACTGGAGCTCAGAGGCTTGCTGCCCAGGCCCATACTGTAACTGGCTGCAGTTTCTGTTCCTACTGTGCATGTCAGATCCTGCAGTGGGGAAGGTGCCAAAGCAAGATGTCAGTTCCTCCAAAGCACATTCATCTGAGACGTGAGCAAGCAGAGATCCCTCACTAACAAAAACCAAAGCGTCAGCCCAAAGGAATTCTTTCCTCGCATCACAAGTCCATCCCCTGAAGAAGAAAGCCAGACTTCCTCCCTGACTACCTTGATACTAGGTGAGAAGCACACATGCATAAAGGGGACAGACCCTCATGGCTTCAGCATGGGCCATGCTTCTCATTTGTACACACTATTGTATGTGGAGTCACCCACTGGAGGTCAGGAAGATTACGCTGTGCAGCCAGGCATTGCCATACCAGATTTGAGCCTTGGCCCATCACATCCAGTATATTTTAATACCACCGTCTCTAAGAAGCAGGCTCAGTGCCTACCTTACATTGCTCAGCCATTTCCCCAAAATCTGATTGTTTTCCTTCAGTCAGTCAGTCTAGGCCAGGAATTTCCCTGGTGCCAATTGCTGCAGGCCTCAATGGTTAGGGATGGCAAAAGGAGCTGGATCAACAGCGTAGGCAACTTTTCCCCTCTGTATCTTTGCTGAGGAAGGGAAGCATGGTCAGCATCCTACACTAGCTATCCGTTGGTCAGAGGAGGATGGCACATCCCTTAGGGAGTGACAGATTTAGGTACCTGAATTCAGAGAGGAAAGGGAATGTAAGTGTTTGTCTGTGTGGATTTAAAGTAATGACAAAAGTTTAGAGGGGATGCCCCACAACCCACTAGCCTGTCCCCAGCACTGCGCAGGTGGCTAGGCAGGTGGGGGTAGACTCAAGTAACTACAAGGGGAGACAAGAGTTGCCCTGGCCAGGCCCCAGCACAGCCTGAGTTTCTTCTTATTTAGAAGAGTTTTACACTGTCACAGATCCACTGACTTCAAAAGGGCTACTCCTGCCTGACACCAGATCAAGTCAGATCAGAGCCACCCTGACAGTCTGTCAATCCACTGACATTCCCCTAACCTTCCCAGCACCCACTCACTACAGGATAGTTGATATGATCATACTTATTGTGCATGTGGGGAAACTCAGGCAGGGAGCTGCTGTCACTTGGTCACAGAGGGAGACCATGGCATAGGCAGGATTAGAAACCAGGAGGTGGGAGCTCCTGTGTGCCCAAAATATGAAAGTATTCCCCTTCTCTTACTTGCTATCATTCATGGCTTTTGTGTTGGCTAGGATCTAAAACTTTGGCACGGATCCCAGAGAACAAACAGCTTTGGTTTATTAGTTGCCTGCTTTAAAAGTAAAGGAGATGTTTCTTGCAGCAGCAAAGATTAGATAAAGGCTAACGCATCTCATAGAAGAGGTGTGGTCCCTATAATTTACTCCCTGTATTTACTCCCATGTGCACATTTGCACCCGAGGCAACTGCTTTATGGCAGCCAGATCCATCCTGCAATGAAGCAGGATGAAACCCATTCCCTTCTTGGACAGGGGCTGAGGAAGGAGATGGGTCTGTTTAATTATAAAGCTCATTTGTGCATCTATAAAAGGTCTTTTAACTCACTATCTTGTTGTAAGAGATGAAGACAGGATAATGGCCATAAGAACACCAGCTCCAGGCCTTTTCCCATGCTGCCCACTCACTTGGAATGGCCTCCCTTCTCTTCATGCCAGCTGGCATTCCCTCTCTTGCCTGGCATAAGCACATCATGGTCACAGAGCACAGAATGGGCAGTGCCAGGAAAGGAAAGGCAAAGGGATCTTCAGCAGGCCCACTCTTGCCAGCACTCACAATTTTATTGAGTCATTTAGTATGTCTTCTTAAAGCCCCAGCTCTTGGCATCAGGGGCATAGGACAGCATCATGGATTTCATTTTTAAAAAGTCTAGGCCCTAAGTGCAGTAAATCATGAACCTGAGTGCAACCCAGATCAGCTCAAAAGCCAGAAGGCAGAAGAAAAAGAACCCTACATTTGTTATGGCTGAGATATCTCATGATCTTCATACCAGACCTTAAAGGGGCCTGACAAACTGTGCACTTGCCTGGCAGTGTCACTGCTCAGCTTCTGGGCTGCTGTAGGAGCTGAAGTGCGTTGTTCACAAATGGGGATTTGTACAGGGCCTTACACATTTCAGCCACTGCCATGACAGACATGGTACATGCTACCTGATCTCTCCCAACTAGAGAGGTGGTGGAGGCCCTTGCTTCTCTCACAGCAGCTTGGCAGGTGCAGTGGATTTTCTTTCCTCTTTTATTAATTGTTTGTGCTTGGTTTTGTAAATAGTGGCTTTGTTTTTCTTTAATGACAATTGCTGTCTTAATACATGACAGTGGAAAGGGTTAACCGAATGCTCCACACCTCCCAGCCTCCACTCAACGGGAACCAGGCAGGGAATTTAAACATCCTTTCCAACATAGAAGGGGCCTCCAGAAAGTGAATGGAAAGCAATGCACGGCCAGAGTACCTTGTTCAGCTTTCCAAAGAAATCCTAGACTGCTAGGAAGCTTAGACAAGGCTCCAGCTTTGCAACTGCCAGCAATACCCAAAGCAACAGCCCTGAATTTCTGTGTGGAGGCTGACAGTACGTGCAGACTAGAACCATATGTTCCACTGCTCTTCAGAAAGTCCATCCCCAATACTCTGCGCTTGTGGCTTTTGGCTGCCTGGGGTTCTCTCTCCTGGATGCTTTGCAAAGTCCAACTGTGAAAGGCTAACCAACATTTGGCCTTTCGCTCTTACATCCAAGTCACTCCAGTCCCCCAGCCACAATCCTGCTAGGAATAAACAGGCACCTTGCCAACATGCTCATCCCAACTAGCCTGGCCAGGAGTTTCTTCTGAGGACTGCTCAAGCCAAACTGTGTTATAGATCATCATACCCCTTGGCTAACTCCTATAGCACGTTACAACAGAGCACCAGAAATGCAAAACTCCTGATCACAATTTCCATAGCTTAAATCATCCTAGCAGCCACACTGAATAATTATTATTAAGAGAGCACCAGCAGCTCACCAGGTGGCCTAAGGGCAGGACTTTGATCCTTTGGAGGCTGCCAGCCTCCACGCAGACACACAGCCAGATTAGGTTAGCTCTGTTCCACATGGTATGTGCAAGACGAGCCAACACTGCCAACATTTCTATTGTCGCTAGTGTGACTCTGTGCATGCAGTGGAATCTCTGATTTATGCACCTTTGTGATTATGGGATAGCTTTGAGCCATTGAACAAGTTGGAAATGATGGTGGAAATTTTTCCATCTGTTCTGAAATCAAGTGAACCCAGGACAATTTGCAGCTGTGATGTTGAGTTCTACAGAATCACTTGATTCTTCATGGCTTTCAGTAGCTTGATGAACATTATTAACTAATTCCAAAGGTGTAGCCACGTTGGTCTACTTCAGCAAAACAAGCAAGGAGTCCTGTGGCACTTTTAAAGACTAATAAATTTATTTATCGCATGAGCTTTCATGGGAGAAAAAAATCACACTTCAGATGATTCATTCAAGACTTGTGGATGCGGATATAATGCGGATATCCGCATATTTGCAGGGCTCGAGCTCTGTGCAGATAAAAATACGTGGATCCATATCTGATCTGCATCTGCAAGAAATGGTCTGCGGATATCCGTGTTGTATCCATGGTTGCGGATAGAAGGCGGATATCTGCGGATATCCACGGATTTGCAGGGCTCTAACAATAAGTCAGGGTCTTGACCTCAAATCACCACAAGGGCCACATGAGGACTAGTACAGAGCTGCAGGAGGACTAGTACGGTAGCCTGAGGGCCACACCACTGAAACCTTTTCATACAGTGATATTGCAAACATTGGTAACGAGTGTGTCATTGCAGCCCACAGGAAATAGCTTTAGGGCCTGCATGCGGCCCATGGGCCATGTTTGAGACCCCTGCACTAAGTCAAGGAAGTTAAGTAACTTACCACGTGTTATAGAAGAACTCAGTAGCACAGCTATGATACACCTTAGAGATCCTAGCTCCCATTAACAGTTGACATTCAAGAGCTCACACCACCACCTAGATGTGTCCAACAATGACTTTCATTTAGGGTGTTTTACATAATAAAGAGCAAGTCGTTACTTCAGGGTTACCAGGCAACTAGGTAATCTTTTTCCCTGCAATTTACTAGTGTGCCTAAGAGAATTAGACACCTATCTCCCCTAAGGGAGTTTCAAAGGGATCTGACCACTTAATGCTTGACAATATTCTCTCTAAGCTGTGCACATGTGTGTGCTCAAACAGGTCATGAAACTCACACATACAACAAAATAAAGAGCACACAAAAATTTCAACAATGCTAATATTAGCACACACAAAAACTTTTTGTGCACCCAAAGAAATTTTTTGCACACACAACCTACAAAAAATTAAACAGAACATTGCTTGAGAATCCTAATCTTTATTTTCTATTGCTAATTCCTGCTCTGTTGAGAGTTCTCTGGATAACCATTAACCTGTGGAGACAGAAGGAAAGTTCTTGGCTTTGGTACATTTTCACGTTTGGCTTGAGTTGCAGGGAAGCCAATGACCTGCATCTGTGATGACTCTTTTCTAAGTCTTGTCCCTTTCAAAGTAATCCAGACAAGTTGGTGACTGAACTCCCCTTGCCTCTTTCCCACTGATCAAGTCACAGCACTAGAAACACAGATAATTGCCACTGGTCTGCAGAAGGGAGTGAACCCCGGCTTGTTTCCTTTGCAGCATGTAGGGGTGGCATTACAGCTGTAAGACCCAATGGGAACACAAGAATTTGTTCCCACTTTACCACCAACCACTTTGAGACAGTCTGGGCCCACTTCTGCTTGTGACAAGCAAGGTCAACACCACAGCCAGGGCCACTGTTCTCAGTCAAGAGGAATTCTCCCCACCAACCTGCATTATGCTCACCACCTCTGGCAGCAGAGGATGGGAATCCAATCTACCTTGCAGAGTGGCAATGCAGCATGTCTGGGATTTTTTCACTGGCAACTCCTCACAGCCGGGGCCTTGCTGTCTTCACATCTGAAGCATCATTGAGCAATGGGGCAAGATACCCAAAGGTATGTAGGCATCAGGGCTGTAACTACGGTGGGGCCAATGAGGCTTTGCCCTGGGCATGTCGGAGCGGCTCAATGGAACCGCTCTATTAAAAGGCACGTTTCGGGATGCTGGCCCCAAGTGCCGCTAATGGCAAGGGACGCATTCCAATCAGAATGCGCCCCAGGTGCCGGATCGCCGTGTTATGGCTCTGGTAGGCATCTGCAGATGCAAGCCAGCAGCTAGTGAGATTTCCACAAACAGGTAAGCAGGTTAAGCCCTTAACTCCCATCAGATTGGTGCCTAGCCAGTTTAGACACATTAAAAAAATCCAACTCAGCCCCTCATAGAACAGTTTGGCACATGAATACATTTGAGCAGGGGTCTCAAACACACAGCCTGCAGGCTGCATGAGGCCCCTAAAGCTATTTCCTGTGGCCCACAGTAACACTATTGCTACCGATATTTGCAATATTGTTGCATGAAAAGGTTTCAGTGGTGCGGCCCTTGGACTAACACACTAGTCCTCATGCGGCCCTCGTGGTGTCTTGAGTCTGAGACCCCTGCATTTGAAAATCTGGCCATTGTCATGGCACTCTGTGAGGGCTGGGTCTCATGGAGAGGCAGAGGAGCCAGCGAGCAGAGCTGGATCTTTTACCACAGGCAGTAGAGGCTCCTCCTTTAAGATACTGGGGCACCCTGAGTCACTCCCTGCTGCTGCTGAGCCCACCTAGGTGCTATGCTCCATCACCCCTCACAACCTGTCTTAGGTTCTCCAGGTGACCTGGATCACTGCAGGGTCAGCTAGTGAAGGTAAAATACGGATGACCCAATGTTCCCTTGTCCCTGGAACTGAGTGTGCCCAGAGGTGCTGCAAAGTCTGGCCACCTGCCACATTTCAGTTTGGTGGGTGTGGCCCCTCCACATATTTTCTGGGTCTGGAGGAGTATTTCTCATGGTGTCCCCAGCCAGAGGGCCTGCAGGAAACACTGGAACCTGTAGCCCTGGCTTTGCAGACCAGAGGCTGCCTCAGAAGATTCAGAGAAGAACCAAGACTGTTGGGTACTTCTCCAAACCTAAGGACTGTCTGGCATTCACACATCACCCACTAGAAGGGGCATTGCTAACTAGAATGGCTCTGCCCAGGCTTGCCTGCATACAGTACCTATGATGGCATCCCTCAGTTCCTTGGTGATGATGGGCAGGTCATCCACATCCACAAAATGCAGGTGCTTCTCAGGAGGCTGGCTGGCAGCTGCTGAAAGCTCCAGAAAGTTCCCTCGCCCAGTACTGACAATGAAGACCGTGACCCCCATGTCCTTCAGCAGCTCCATAGGCTGGGAGATGTCATCTGTAGAGAAGCCATCCGTCACCCACACTAGCACCTTGGGTACATCAGCACGGGCACCAGCTTCATCTGTGAAGAACTGCTCTTTGGCATAGGACAGGGCTTTGCCCGTGTTGGTGTCCCCCATGAGCTGCTGCATGTCCCGGATGGCCTGTTGCACTGCCCCAGTGGACAGATATCGGTCAAAGGGGAACTCCATGGCGGGGACAGTGCTGATGTGGATGATGCTGGTCTGGACGTCATTGGGGCCAAAGGTAAAGGGTCGCAGAAGGTCCCTGATGAATTCCTTGACTCTGGAGAACTCGTAGTAGGAGACGCTGCCAGAGCTGTCAAGCAGGAAGAGGAGATCCCCTTCTAAATCTGGAATGAAGGGCAGGAGACCTGGTAGAGACAGACAAAGAGGATGTTATTGAGGTAGTGAAACCCATTCCAACCCCTGCCCCAGGAGTCTGGTAATCGTAAATATGCTTATCTTTGCCCAGATACTGAAATCCACATGCAGGCAGTTCAATGGGAATTTACTGCAGTGAGAACCTCAGGACTGGTCCATTGCTTATATATAAAGACTCTTAAGCTATGTGTACACCGAAAACCTTAGTTCGGACTTGCTTAGTCCAAACTAAATAGTTTGAAGTTAGTTGGAACTAAGCACGGATTTTTAGTTCAAACTAACTTTTTAGTTCAAACTAAAAAGGTGCAGCCAGTATGAACTAAAAGTTAGTTTGAACTAAAAAAAAACACTCTCAGTTTGAACTAACCGCTAGTTCAAACTTATTTATTTGGGACTAGCATGTCTCCACTGGGCTAGTTCAAACTAAAAACATACATTTTTTTAGCTCAAACTAGGCAAAGCCTACTGTTTACAGGATTCATAGTTAGGAATAAGCTTGCTTAGTCCAAACTAATTTGCTAGTGTAGACATAGTCTTGGGGTCTACTCTAGGCGCTGCCACTAACTCTCAGTGCCAGTCACGTCACCTCTCTGCACCTCTCTTTCCCTGCCTGCACATGTGGCCTTCATTGTACTTCTTTGCCTCATCTGGCTGTGGACTGGAGCTTCATTTCTGTAGAGCAGTTTGAGCCCTCAGATGAGAAGTGCAGAGCAGAGAGACAGAGACACAAATTCAATGGCTTGTACCTTTTAATGCAGTCCCAAACTCCATGGAATGTCAATTTAAGGATTGAATTTGGCTCTCTAATACCTTTCTCCTGGCAATATTTAGAAGTGCTTAACCCAGAAATGGGAGCACATGGAGAACTGAATCCAAAGTCCAGTGAAATCTTAAGATGGACATCAGCAGGGGAGGGCTCAGAGCCCAACAGCCAGTGCACACTTGGGTTGCAATTGCTCACACAGCTCTGGCTGTTTGGAGACACTGTGTGCCAAAGGATGGGGTACAAAGTGGTTTGCAGGATCATAAATGGGAGGAGAGAGGTGTGCCTGAGATGATCTCTCACGTGTGACAGGGCTCACACTGTCAGAAAGCCCCCTTGCAACATGCATGGCTCCCCTGTTGCAAGGCAAGTTTGGACCACCACTGCAAGTGAAGGTGCAGCATCAAAGCGCATGCCGAGCTCCCCTGCAGCACTTCTCCAGGAATCCACACCTTCTGCAGAAGAGTTAATCAAGCAGGCAGCTGCTGAAAACTGGGTCCTAGGCCACCCAAACACAGTGGACAAATCCCAGCGCTGTTGAGTGCCTCTCGCACCCACCTCCCTGCCACCGCCAACCCTTCCCCCCTCTTGGCAAAAGCCTGCGCAGCCCTGCAGTCAGATCTGGCCTTTGCAAGCTCAGTCCTTCTATGGGCATGTGCTGCACAGCAGCCAGGCCAATAATCTGCTCAGCATGGTCAGATCCAGGAGGTGCTGCATTGCAGCACAGCTCCAGGGACTGACAAGCCAAGCAGGTGCATCAGCTGCAGGTGTGGGTTTTCGGCACTCAGAAGTTCCTTGCCAAGTTCCTTTTAGTCACATTTGGCACATACACACAAAGGAGCAGGAGAAAATCAGTAGCATCGTTCTCACACCAGCACCTGGAAGCCCCACTGAGCCAAAAACTGTGCAGACACACTGGGAGAGACAGTCCCTGGGCCAGAAGAAAGCTCACAGCAGTGTAGGAGCAGACACAGGGTTGGGGAGGAGAGAGGTACAGAGACCTTGTAAAAGTTGCAGCTTATCAGTGGCAGAGGTAAGAACAGAGCACAGAGCTCCCAAGCCAATGCCCCACCCACTGAGCTGCACTGCCCTTTGCTCAACATTCATCTTCCAGAAGATCTGCTCCATATAGTCACCCGCTGACTGAAGCAGCTGCTGATCTCCCAGAGGGAGCTAGGTGGGATTGTCAACCCTCACACCATGCACAAGTGGACAGTGAGGAAAACTAGGACAGCCACATCCCTGCATCCCACGTGAAGCACATGGAGACTGGAGGAGTGACCTGTCCAGGCCAGTAAGGAGCAGTTCTACAGCAATCATATGGGGGGCGCTGTGCCACTGGGGAAAGCAGTCACTTTGGTTCTTCAGCAGTTAATAATGAATGTCTTTCACTTCTCCAGCACCTTCCATCTGGGGATCTCAAAGCACTTTACAGACACACTCTCTTGGTCTCTCCCTGAGGGTGATAAAATCTATTTGCTCACCCATTCAGCTCCATTGCGCAATAACCAGGCTTTTTCCTGGCATGTTCTCACATGCGCCCAGAAGCTGGAAGTGTTCTAGCTGTTAAAGGGCTCTTAACATTCCCCGCCGGCTTGACCAGCATGTTGTTTAGACCCTGGAGATTATGAAACATCCATGCCAGCAAGACCTACTGTCTTAGCATAAATGCAGAGCAAGCTCTCTAGCAACAGAAGCACACAGCTGGTTAGAAACAGGTGGAGCCACTGCCAAGGGAAGGGGGCAAAAAAGAGGAGGTTTCTCCAATTTCCTGGCACTGAATTTGGCCAGTAGAAAAACAAACCCATTTTTGGAAAACAATATAGACCATGAAGTAACATGGAAGGAGATGCTGCTGCTTCTAGCATCCCAGAAGGAGCAGCGGGATCACAGAGCTGGCAGGGGGTTCTCGGCTTGATCCCAAGGTTGCTGCCAGAATCCATCTCTGATGGGTGTCGGAGCTATCCGAGTAGCACAGGTGTTAACACTACAGCAAAGTCTGCTCCTGTTGCAGAGATGGAGGCAGGCCTCTCTTGTTCTCAGTTTGATCTCCAGAAGGTGGACGGACTGAATCTGTAGATGTCCAATTGAAAGAGATGTACAATTTACATCCAGAACATTTGTGGCTGTTAATGAACCAAGGTCACTAGGAAAAGCTGGAGTGCCCCCACAAAAAAGCAAGGATCACACAAAAGTGTCTCAGAACCACGTATAATCCTTGACGACTAAATCTTCCATCGTCTGCACTTGAGCCTCATGTTTTGACAGGCCAAGTTTCAACATAGTCCCACCCAGCTAACCTTCCTTCCCCTGACACTTTCAGCTACACTAATTATTAGTTATCGCCTAAGAACTGCCATGTGACCCCGCTGCATTCCCCACCAAAAGATGTCTACACTACAGTGCAATAAACCACTCACAGCGCACTGTAGAGCATCCAAGAAGAAAGGCACATTATTGCCAGTCACAGCTTAGTTAATTGGAGTACCCAGGAGAAGCAGAGGAGGACAGAAAACATGATGGAAAATCTGCTGCGATAGCATTTCTAGCTGGCTCATTGTTCATTGCTGCAGGACTAGACTCAGAAATTTCATACATTCTTTATACCGTTATTACAAAAATGCACGACTCCTTAGGGGAGAGAAAATGCCAAGCAGAGGTAGACAATGCACTGAAAATGCTCCAGTCGCCTGTGGGAGACGCCCCACATTGCAACGTGCTCGCCTTTCTTTTCTGGACACATGGACTCTTGGCTGAGTCAGGTCAGGAGAGAAACAAGGCTAGTAACCAACCATTTCCTAGCAGTGTTATTAGCCCCAAGCGTTCACGCAGCTGTGCTAGGCCTGTAAAAGTCAAGAGACTGGCTCAGAGCAGAGATGGTTTAGTAAAGTCGGAAGTTTTGAACCAGGAAAGGATGAAGGCGTGTCACATTTTCCAGTTTTTTTCTATAGTCATAAGGACTAGAAACCTATTTCTCTCCTTACCACCCCCAGAAACAAGAGCTGAGAGGCGTAAGATCACAACAGCCGTCAGAGCTGAATTGGGTACTGTTCAACAAGCCTGGCAGCCGGCCCAACAAGCAGAGTAGTTAATGGGATTGCAGGGGGGTTCTGCATGGCATGCAGGAGGAGAACTAAAAGAACTGCCCTGAATGGGCAGAGCCGGATGGGGAGCCCAGATCTAGAACACCAGAGCATGCTATGAGGCAAGGTTGAAAGGAGCAGGTTCTGGGGAACAGGAGTGAGGGGAATGAGGGCAGGAGTGGAAAAGCAGGAAGGATGGGGTGCATATAGGGTGACCAGATGTCCCAACTGGGGCAGTCCCAATATTCAGGGCCTTTTCTTACACTGGCAGCTATTGCCTCTACACAACCCTCTCCTGATTTTTCACACTTGCTCTGTGGTCACGCAGCTTGGCCAGTGCTCACAGTGGGAGTCCAAAACTTTGAGGTGCAAGTGATGGTGTGGGGAGCAAAGGGGCTCAGGCCAGCAACTTCCACCTTTTCCTCTCTTTGATTTGACAGGCCTGAAAAGAGGTTGCACTGGAGGAGAAAGGGAAGAAGTAGGACAGAGGGGAATCCATTCCCACTGGGTGGGAGTGGGGGATGGCAGTGCTTTGCCCCAAATGTACAACTCAAATGCAGACAGAGCCCATGAGCGTGGAAACTCCTGATGTGGCATGGAGTGGTGAGAGCTCTGCCATCAAACTGCTCACATGGGTGAGCCAAAACCACAGGCCCAGAACTATTTGAATGGGAACCTCCCCAAGAAAGAACTGTACAAAGGAGGCACGTACATACACCTCCTGCCTGGACCCAGCTGCAGAGGGAGACCATAGGGCAGACATCAAACAGGGGGAAGGAGACACCAGAGGGACTAGAAGAAAGGGAAGAAAGGACAAATACAGCTGGATTATGCACTGGCTGAGGGCTGCCAGGGTGACGCAGATCTCCCGGAGCTCTCATCACCCAGCAGGCTGGGGAATGGCTTTGGGAGAGCTGAGAGGATTCAGATAAGAGGAACAATTTAAAGCTTCCTGATAGTGAAACCTCTCAGTCTCCCTAGGGAAGGGTTGAAGTCACATGGCTTGGGAAATTTAGAGCTGAACTAGCTAATGTTATGATGGGGGAGAGGCGAGAGAGACTGAGCAAGTGTGTATGTCCACGTCCCCATCCTCCCTTCATGGAATCAGATCTACTCAACTGTGTATCACAGACACCCAGGCCACTGAGCTAACAGCTGGAGGGGTCTCTCTTTTAGTCCAGTGGTTGGGACTGCTTTGGAAGTAGGAAACGTTGTATTTTACCCTGCTGGCACAGTCAAGTTCCAAGTGGCCACACTGCATGTGAGGTGGAAATACGTTCATGACAGTACGTTAACAAATGCGATGCAGCTAGAGCCAAGCTGGGAGCGTGGTACCAAAGGACAAGGGGTAAATCAGCAGGTTTGATGTCGACACAGCTAATTCCTGTGACCAGAGGCTCTACTGTTCAGCTGCAAGGCCACACTAGGTCTAGTCTACCCAACTCTAACCTGGGTCCTTGACTGCCAGCCAGAGTGAATACAGGCAAAAAGAAAACCATCCCAGCTCCCTCCCTGAGACAGAGGCTCTGCTTCAAGTGAGCACCAGGTTTAGCCCTTTGCTATGAGGCAGGCTGACTCGGGACCAGGACTGATACTCCCTGGTTAGGGGAATAGAGGTCTCTGGCTAGGTGCATTCACTTTACCGTTGATCTTTGACTTAGGTTAGATAAGGGCCCATCACAACAACTCAGCCTACCCAGGCCCACTTGTAGACACAATGGGCAACAGAGACTCATGACAAGGGAGCGACAGACAAATGGATGGACATACACACCATGTTCACAAAACACTGTGGGATTCTGTACTGTCAATGTAATGAGCTTGTCCTAGCTGCTCAGCATAACAAGTCTCTGTTTCTGGTGGAAAGGACTCCCAGCAATGAAGTGAATGTACAGACACAGAGGACAAAACGCAGGAATAGCTGAGCAGTATGGGCCCAAGTTTTAGAGCCCTTTGGATCCACTTTTCATCCTGGGCCAAGCCCTGCTCAGATGCATTCGCTCTCTCTTCCGCTTAGCCCTCAGGTTGGCTGACACACTGGGATTCTCCTCTCCCCCAGTGGAACTGCTGCAGCTTCTGGGCCATGTCCCTCCCTTCCCTTGCTGATACCCCCTGCTTCTTGAAGAAGAATCTGCTAAGTGTCTTTACCTTTCCAGAAAAAGTCCTGCACCTCCTGCCAGGCCCAGGAGAACAAGAAACCTGAATCCTCAGGTCACACAAAGTAATGGGGGGTAGAAATCAGGGTATACTTTGAGGGTGGGCCATATCAGGGTGAACATCCCAAGAACCTCAGCATGTGTGCATGTGAGAGTGCGGGGCCCAGAACAGGACACATGTTACTTGTGTGTGTGATAGCAGGAAGCTTGTGTGTGTGGGTGACTGTGTTTATTAGCTCTGCAATCTGGACACCTACAGCTGAAAATCACAAAGGTCTGCTACTTGTCCTGGTGTCATTGTGCTCCATGATGGACCTTCCCCCTTGCTGTTTGCACAACCTCCGTGGGAAGCAGCCCCCCCATGCTGTGCTTCGGTGTCTGGATGATCAGAAACTAACTAGTTAATGAAGCCATCTCATGTATCATGTGCTGGCTGAGAAGAGGGCCTAGTAATTCCAACACATAGGGAACCAACTGCAGGGGACTTCAAGTTAATCTTCCTTGTTATGAACCCACCCTAAAAGGGAGTGCATTGAAGTCAAAGTGTGGTGACTACAAGGGAGATGCCTAGATGGATTAACAAGCTCACATTCATCACAGCCTCCTTGCCCCTCTCTCCCAGCACCACGGCATTACAGACCCCATCACAGAACAGACAAAACCACAGAGTTACTTACTCTGACAACTTAGCATCAAGAGTTGGGAGCAAATCTGCAGTGAGGCAGTAATTCATTACACTATCTAGGATGGATACAGCACTTCCCATTCAGAGATCTCAAAGAGCTCTGCACATGGATAAGCATTAGTGTCTCCATTTTACAGATGTGGAAACTGAGGCAGAGACTTTCACTCATTAGGTCAAGGCTAGAACCCAGCTCTGAAGTCCAGGTTTCTAGACTTCGGCTCATTAGGCCATACAGCCTGACAGCAACATGAGCGCCCGTAACAGGTAGTGAACCAACAAACTGCACAGCAGAGTCCTCTCTTCAGTCACAGAACTGGCACAGTATTGGCAGCAGCACACGTGTGTCAATCCTGACCTCAGCTCAGGGGGCTGGGGGGAATCCATTCTGCAGGGCCCCATAAGTCTTGGCCTCTCTACTTAGTCTGCCAGCAAGGCTGTACCTGAAGGTGGTCCTGGAAGGGGACACCTTAGAGGCCACTTTCAGAGAATACTAGCCTGAGCTGGATTCAAACTAGTGATCTCCAGGAGGATGTAAACATCCTAGCCCTAATTTAACCCTGGGCAGACTTCAGTCCATTTAATTAGAGCAACGGTCTCAAACACGTGGCCTGCAGGCTGCATGCGGCCCCTAAAGCTCTTTCCTGTGACCATCAATGGCACTATCATTACCGATACTTGCAATATCATTGTATGAAAAAGTTTCAGTGGTGCAGCCCTCGGGCTACTGTACTAATCCTCATGCAGCCCTTGTGGTGATTTGAATTTGAGATCCCTGAATTACAGGGATCCACACCGGTCAGTTGGGGTTTGACTTCCTGAAGCAAGTGACACAGATCATGTTGCTACTGCTCTGTGCATCCCCTTCCTGGATCATCCTGATGGCAGGACCAGCCACTTGGCTGGCAGACCAGAATGCCTGGCACAGCTGCCATCTCCTGGCATGAAATCATCACTTTCCTGGCTTCTTCTCCTGTCCTCATCCAGCCCAGGGTGCTGCTTGTTTTCTGAACATTAAAACAAGCAGCTGCAAGGGCTGCTGGTCCTAGCAGACTTGGGATGGCCTGGGGCTGGTGGACAATGGAGTCTGCCTGTAAATGGTGAACAAGATCACATGCACTGGAATTCCCTGGGGAGATCAAGAAATGCACCATGAAGCAGAAGTCTCCAGTAAGAGCCCAGCCCAGCCCTCTCTCCCCTATAGCACAAAACCACAGAGCAGCCACTCCCTAGGGGGAAAAAAAAACTATCAAAAGAGGGATGTAAGCCAGCATCTTGCCAAGCCTCAGATGACACCATTACACACTGAAAGGCTAGCTTGACCCATCATGCCTTGCTGGAAATGGGTGTGTTGATTGGCTGGCATGCCGGGAAGTACCACACAGGACTTCCGGGAAGGCTGTTAGATTTTATTATTTGGAGAACCTGTGGAGGCAGGCAGGCAAACTTTCCTCCCATTCTGTAAGTTCCCTCATCTTCAAAGCATCTGACCAAGTAGGATTTTCTCCCATGAAAGTTCATGCAATAAATAAATTTGTTCGTCTTTAAGTGTCACAGGATTCCATGTATATTTTGCAGGCATTTATGGATTGCCAAGACTGGCTGGCTCTCTCCCCGGGGCTTGTAGAACTGACGTACACAGGTTTGTTCCTTTATTGGAAAAATACCTAATGAGAGTTACATCAGGGACGGTTTTCCCTGACACTTAAACCCAATCAAATACAACAAATTTCTTCCCGCTTGTCTCTTCTGGGTCACAGCAGTCACCAGACTAGAACTATATCACATAAAGCAGGGAACAGAAGTACAACACACTAAAGAGTGCTTTAAGACCCTTCCCTTTGCATTTTCTCTTTTAATTTCCTTGTATGTTACAGTTCTTCCCTCCTGTCATCCACCCCCTTGGGATTCAAACTGCTGCTTAATCCTGTTGTACTTTGTACTCAGCCCCTCTTCCAAGCAATCCTGATGTCACTAATCACTGAAGCATGGTGCTCTTGCGAGACGGAAAATAAAGATTTCTCGCCTCCAGTGGGCTCTTTAAGACAAAGAACCTGCCTCAGCATCCCTAGCCCTTCCGAGCCCCATGAAAAATACACACATTCATCCTGAACTGGCTTGGGTTGCCGGGTTTGGTTGGCTTTTTAAAACCCATCTCTGGTTTCTTGGCAAATTCAGTGAAGCAGCTTCATTAAAATGTGCCTGCTGGGACTAGCTCCAGCCTTGGCACAGCAGATGCTGTTGAACTTAATAGTTCTGTAGCTCTGCTCCTTATTTGAAGCCAGAAAAATCTCCTAGCCTGGTGAGCAAGCCCTGGCAGTACTGGAACCCAGATCCTTGGAGAAAAAAAGGCAGAGCCATGCAACCCTTCTCTCCAGCTAAGTAGGGCAGGTTGATGGCTTTTTTATGTTATGATGTGCATACCAGCTAAGGGAGGTATTGACTGATCTAAAGCAATCCCTAGGGAGATCTCAAAGCTCTCATGGGACCACAGACTTGCCTAATCTCATGCTTGGCTTTATCTGAGAGGAGTAAGTAGCCAGTCAAAGCTTTCCTCCTACTGCACTAAGGGATAAAAGGGTGAAGCTGGCCAAAACCTCCCCTCCCTTCCAGCTTTCACCCCAATGCGCTCTGTGCTGCTTGATGTACATGACGCTCAGAACCAGTAGGAAGAACACAGTGAATTCAGAAGCCAAGTGACATCAGTGACTCTTAATTATGCTTTACCTCCAGCCCTGCCCTCCTAACCCTCACCAGTGGCAGGGAACTGAGCATCATCAGAAATGGAGCTGGAGTTTGGTTAAAGAAGAAACCAGGCTCTGTACTCAGTGCTGCCCCAGTCAGAACTGATGGGAGCAGAAGGACTTGTCCTGGGCAACAGCATCAAAATCTCCCAGGCGGGGACCTTCACTGTTAACCCAAGCTCGGGGTTTTACTCTGGAGTGCTCTGCAGATTAGCAAGAAAATACAATGCTTAGGCAATGGGGTGTATGCAGGGGGCAAAGCACAGATCCTTGCAAATGAGGGGCAGTCACACAACCAAAAGACCAGTCCTGTTCTGCAGGGTAAACCATGGACACTCAGCATGCTCCAACGACAGGCCACTGATGGAAACAGGTCATCAGCCAAGACACTCTTAAGGATGTTGCAGTGTTACCACATCTCAGGACTGTTTTGCAATTCTTGACTCTTTGCACAAATCCCCAGCTCTTGGAGTCCTGAGATTAAGAGAAAATCTCATTTTCCAAGCGAAAAAAAATAAATAATAAAAGTTTCTAGTGCTCGTGCTAATAGGGAAGAGCTTGAAAATGTGAGCTGAGCAGCCAGCACTCAGACTTTGGGGAGTGAGTTTCACCCTATGAGCACCCCAGGTCTCCAATACCCTCCTCACACTCCCCCAGAGCCAGCTGTGTAAAATGGCCAGCTTTCTTTCCAGTGAAGAAGCCTCCCTTCCCTGCATCTTCCAGGGAATAATCTCACATGCTCCCACAAAGAAATAGAGGGCAAAGTAAGCAGGGCACGGGGCAGCGTTAGCATCAGAGCTCTGACTTGCACAATTTTCACCTCAGCTAAGGACTATTCTCTGGAATTTTTGTTCAAAGTGTTCCTAAATCCCAGGTTCAGCCTCACTTTGGGTGCTGTTTCCCGCTTCCCACTCACTGACAGAGCTGTACTTTCAATGCAGCATGAGCGCCTGGAAAAAGACCACGATCTGTAAACTCCAATGGTCCAACTCAGTGCCGATCTCTGCCGTACATTGAGCTGGTATCAATCACACTGTAGGTGCCAAATGCAACAACAGTACAAAAGTTTGCATGGGAGTAAATGGTGCACCCAGTACAGGGCAACAGTGAATTGGGTTCTAAACATTCTCCTTTCTATAGGCTGGAAGTTGATTTCCACCGGTGTAATCTAGAAAAGCTAGTTAATGCTGATCTCAGTTACACCCATGAAAACCCAAAGCAAGGAGGGATGGAAGCCTGGATTGGCATGGGGGCAACAGAGATCAGAATTGGATCCAGAGACACTACTCCTATTTCGCTGTCTTAGCTGCAGCTCTCTGATAATGATGGTGATTGAATTAGTGCACTGAAGCAATACCACTGACCACCCAGTCACATCCCTGCATTGTTTACTGCAATTAAAAATGAAGCCACACGTGTCTGCATGTTATGTCTGGGCACCAGAAAGAGCCAGGAATCTCCATGGAAAGAGCCATGGAATCTCTTCTGCATTCCCCTTAGTGCCTTATGCCTGCCACTCCAGTCCACCCCAGCACTGTGCTGTCAAACCAAACTAAGCCATGCACCACAATCCAGCCAAGTGGTTTCCTACACAGCACTTACAGAAAACTTCAGCAAAAGCTATGCTGTGTGCTGGGAATCATGAAACACTGAAGAGCAAAGCAGGCTGAGCTGGAAGAGTCACTGGAGAGTCAAAGCAAAGAAACCAAAACTGCAGCTTATCAAACTCCACTTTTCGTGTTTTTATAAGACAATAATGTTCACTCTAGAATTCACTCTTCCACGCAAGGTCTTTCTCTGAGGCCAGATTACAGCAGTGCCGTACACAATACCAGAGTTGTTTAGATGAATAAGAATAATAATTTCTGCCTGTGTAGGAATCAGAAAATCCTGGCACAGCACCAGGTGCAATGATGCATCAGTGCCCGCCTGGGCATCAGAATATAACTCAGTGAATTACGTTGCCTAGAGCTAGATTCCAGCTTACATTGAGCAGTGTTTTATTCTGCAAGGAGTCCCACTGAAGTCAAGAGCAAAGTAGCATACAATTTGAGTAAAGGTGGCAGAATCTGCCAGTTAAGTCTTCTAACTAGAGCTGGTCAGGAATTTTTTGGACATATCATGTGACCAAAAGGAAACAAAACAAAGTTGCCAGTTCACCACAGCTTGAACATGCGTGGACAAGGGGCAAGCCTGACAATTTTTTCATTTAAAAAAAAAAAATGTGGGCTAGAGGGGAGGGAGGGGGACAGAAAAGGGAAGGAAAGAGCTTCTATGCTGACATTTTTCATTTTAAAAAAACAAACCCACCAATTATTTAGGTTCAAAATGCCCTGTCTCAAAACATGTTATTCTGATTTAAAAAAAAAAAAAGATTTATAAAGAGTCATGATCAAAACAAAACATTCCAAAATGATCAAAACCAAAGGTCTGGAGGGAGCCAAACTCTTTTTTTTTTCTGGAGTCTACTGCTGAAGGTGTTCAAGATTTTGCCCTTTTGTCCTTATTTGGTCTGGGGAAGCCAAAGTTTTGGAATCATCAAACATTTTGCCAGGACCAGAAAACTTATTTCCCACCCAACTTTCCTTCAATCCCTGGCTTGCTCTTCCAGCCAGTGGGGCTGAGAATCTGTCATCCACACCTGACAACTTTCACATCTCCTTGTACATTGTGCCCCAGATGTGGATGTCAATGTCATCCTATTATCCCAGTGAAACCCACCTACATCTACTGTTATTAGATCACTCAAAGCCTCCAATGTTTTCTACCTATAAACAAATGAAGAATTAACTGGACCCTGTTGCCTTAAGCACCCTCTGTTGCCTGAAAACATTTTTTAGCCATTACTGCTTCACGTGGCAAGTTACTTCAGAAGCAACAAACTAAAGAGTCTCTTCTCCCCGCCACCCCTTTTAATTTTCCACTTGGTTCACAGAAGTTTGTACTTGTGAGAGCACTTTACCCCTTGTTTCACTGTCTCTTCCCCTTACTGTTTGTAATAGATCTTCACACAACATAGGGGAAGAGGAAAAAAAACTGGGGGGGGGACATGCAGAGCAAATAGAGTTGTTCAATCCCCATTAATTAGCATGGGGACTCCAGGGCAGAAGTAGCACCTGAAATTATTTATTACTTAAAAAGTTTTCTTTTCCCCCTTCCAGGGCATGGTAACTGCTTATTGAAGAATCAGACACCTTCAGCAAATTTCCCAGGCCAGTTTTAATTTTATTTGCTTACATAAATAATGAAAGAAAAAAGCAGGGAGCCTGGGAGCACTGAAAGACTAAGAGATTTGTTTAAACACAAATAACAATATATAAATCTGTTAGTCTTGCAGTACCACCAGACTCCTTGCCTTTTTTTTTTGGCTTTACTAGCCTAGGACGGCTGCCCCTTTGGAGCTTGGCAATACCTAACGGAGCCGGCAAGCTGTCTCCCCGAGGAGGGCTTTCAGGAAGTCTGGCCCCTGCAGAGCCCCCGGGCTGCCGGCAAACCCCCACGGCTGCCCCGTGCGCTCACCTTTCTGAGCTGCGCTCTGCCCCAGCGCTACCTGCAGCCACAGAGCCAGCCGAAGAGCCGTCCCGGCGATCATGGCAAAGAAACGACCTCAGAGCCCAGAGCTTGGAGCTGCGCAGGCAGATGCGTGGCGGGAGACCAGGCATATTACAGGGCAGGGTCCCGCGCCCGCCGCCGCTTTGCTGCGCTCTGGCGGGCGCAGGCTCGTGAAGCCGACGGCCCCCCCCGCCCCGGCCCCTCCCGCGCGCCCGCCCGCCCGCGCGCCGCTGCAGCTGGGAGTGGGGCGCCTTGCCGGGGCCCCGAGCCGGGCCCTCCGGGGGTGGGGTGGGGGGACACAGGCCCCCCGGGGCGCCTTCCCCGCTGGAAAGAAATTGGCTCATCCCTAGGGAGCAGGATTGCACCAGGGCTTAGTGCCAGACACATCTGGCTCACCCCTGCTGCAGAGGGCTCGATCTCACATCACCACCAAGGCCACGTATGTTAGTCTGAGGGCCACCCCACTGAAACCTTTTCATACAAATAGCATCATTGCAGGCCACAGGAAATAGCTTTAGGGGCCACATGTGGCCAGGGGGTCACCTGTTTGAGACCCCTGCCCTACTGACGGTTTCCAAGGCCAAGTGCACCTAGGCTTGGGTTACCAAATACCAAAGCCTGGAAAGGAGGATGGGGAGGTACAAAAAGGAGGACACATGGAGAAAATATAGTATTAATATAATCATCTTCTGTTTTTAGAGGGCCCTGGAATGTTTCCCTCCTAAAAATAGGGTGTTCCAGGGCATTCCAGCATACTTGAACTCCTGTAAGTAAAAAGCCACACAAAATCATGTATTTTTAAAATGACTGCCAGAGGGAGGATGTGAAGCTAAAAGTCCTCTTTTTGCCCAACATCTGGTGACCCTAGCCTAGGCCAATCTGTTGCCATTATACCCAGTAACTGGCATGGGACCTTCCTTGCCCAAGCATGGTGGAAAAGCACCCAGGTGGGCCATGGAGCAGGTTGTCTTTGGCTGATCCTGCTACATACACACTCGCCTCAGTTCTCTGCCTCCATTCGGCAGTGCACCTGAGGATGGGCTGAATTTTAACAACTCTCTTGTTTCAAGTTCAGCAGCAGGTTTTAGGTACTTGCTGGAGTGGGCACCAATGAGTTTCTTTGTTAGTTCCTGGAGGCAAGGGGTCTGTACCAAAGATCTCCAGTTTGATTGCTCCCCAGCAGTGACTGCCTAATATGGGCAATTTCTAGTCCAGCAATTAGTCTAGTCCAGCAAAAAACACAAAACAAAACAAAAAACCCAAGGAGTCATGTGGCACTTTAAGACTAACAGATTTAGCCTTCTTTTGTCATATGGGAAGGAAGGAGCAAGTTGGTCCCACTGGGGCTCAGGAGATCCACGTTAAATTTCTGGCCTTTCTATGGATTTCCTTTGTGAACTTGGGCATATCACATCATCTTTATGTGTCTCAGTTCCCTCCCAGCAAAATGGAGATAACAATTCTTCCTTGGTATCCATCTTGTCTATTCAGAATGTAACTTCTTTGGGGCAGGGACTTTCTCTCATTATGTGACTATACAAAACTCAGCACAATCAGCCCTGATGTCATCTGTAGTCCCTTGGTGCTTATGGAACACAAATAAATAATAAATAAAGTCACTTTGGGCCTCTTGTGTGGTTTGTCCTTTTGCAAAAGAGTGACAGATTTTTCAATGCAGTCACAAGGCAAAGCATGGCATGCAAGGAGAAGAGAGTATTCAGTTAAATAAAATTCTTCTGGCCCAGACAGTGAAAAACTCATGGCACCTGCTAGGGGTGGCCTGAGCCAAAAAGTTATTAATGGAGAAAAAGTGGAAAATCCCACACAACTGCCAGTTAATTGTCCTTCTATTGTATGACTGGAGTGACTTAAATGAAAGAGGACAAATGCAGTAGAAGGGGAAACTTTCAAAACCTTTGGGGTTTCCTGAAGTGGTGAGAAAAGTTTCTTCCAAACTGATCTTATGTCTCCCCTTTGAGGAATCCCAGGAACGTAACAAGAATGAAAAGCAAAAGATGGATTACAGCTCCCCAATTTAGACTGGAGAAGCCCCTGCAAATCAGTGGGGAGACATGTGGGGTCAAACAGCTGGTTTTAACTTCAGGACTTAGTGGTGCCTGTTGAACCCCACCCTCTTCTGCACATCATCACAATGCTATGAGCAAGTGAGCTTGGTACCAAACTGCAGTGTGGAAGAGTTTTGCATCTATGCTGTCTGATGTGCTGCCATTCATCTGGTAACAGTATTCAAATAAATCAGTCACATGCCCTGATTGATTCACATGGGCAGGATTAACCAGTAACCCAGAGCCTGGGAAATGGGAAGGCTCTAAAACAGCTGCTCTCACTTGGACCATCTGTGATTTTTATTGCCCTGCCCATCATGGTGGTATCTGAGTCCGGCTGGGGGCATTGTAGTCAAACTTGATTAGTGCTAGGTGGTCCCCTTGGCTGATGCGGGTAGGGCTTTTTAATCTGAGAACACAGTAAAATCAATGAGACTGATTACCTGAACAAGGGCTGAGTCCTAGGTTAGAAGCTCTCGGTCTTGTCCAGTGCCCATTGAAGACAACATCAGCCTTTCCATTGACTTTGATGTGCTTTGGCTCCATCACCATGGTGATATAGAGCTATACGACAGATAACCCAGGAAAGCATGTGCCTGTAACTCCCATTGAAGTCATTCAGAGCTGTCTGTCTCAGGGCCTCTCTCACCACATTTGGAGTGAAGAAGCTCTGTCACTATAGAGGAGCTGGGGAGATCTTGGGTGCTTATCACATGGAGATCAATGGGGTTGGGTACCCAAGATGATTGTCCCAGGGTGGGGGTCCATGCAAGCCAGCAGGTGCTGGAGGCCCTTGAGACTTGCTGAGTAGGGATGCTGACATGGGAGACTCCAAGAGTTCAGGTATGTGCTGGGATTGGCTCTGGGCTTAGCACTACTGTCACTCCACTTCCAGTGCTGTTCTTCCCAGCCAGCCACCTGACTAGATCTAGCCAAGCCAAGGTCAATGAGAGAGATCACTCCCCAAGTAAGACTTCTCAAAGAGCTGTTGCTCATTTTGGTGTCATTTTCTTTTTAGGCAAAATTATCAGTGCTTTTCATCAGCCCAGCCAGGAAAAGTTCCATATCTCATCTTGCCTAGAGCTGTGCACTGGGGAGCAGGAAAAAGCAGACTGGAAAATAATTAGATTTGACACAATTTTTTAAATTATTTTAAAACCTTGATGCAGGGGTCAAATTCTGACCTTTCTAAAACTGGTGTGATTCCAGAGTAACTCCATTAGCACCAAAGGAATTAGGGCTACATTTTGCCCTGGGTTAAACTGGTATAAATTCAGAGTGACTCCACTGAAGCCAGTGGAATTACTCCAGATTTAAATGAGATCAGAATCAAGTTGCAGCAGGTCTCTGAATATGGAACAAACCAGACTTGAAGCATTAGTCTTAGAGAATAATGATAATTCTGTTTAATTCATGTCCCAAATTAATTCAGGCTGTTAAATCCCTTACATTGACATTACAAGGCCATTCAGAAAGGACTAGCAATCTAAAAAATGTCTCTTTATAATGTAGAGGTATTGAGTGCTGTTAAAAGCTGCTCCACCCCAGAGGCGACTGCATTTCAGTGCTGCAAGAAGCAACTTCTATATGTAGCAGGCCCTGCCTTGCAAACTCAGACACGTGTTCATAACCTTTGATACATGCGAAGTCCTATGGTTGCATTGGGACCATACACAGGTAAGTTCTTCTGTGTGACTTTTTTGTGCTACTGTCATGCATTGGTATAATATATCAGAGCAGACCTCTTTCAGGGAGCCATACACTGGAAATCCATCCCTGGAAAAGGAAAGGCAGCAGCTCCTCCACTCTAGCCCCACTACACCACATGGTTTCTCTGAAGTGTAGCCAGCTTTCCCCAGTGAAACTGCAGGAGAAGTTTAGTTCAGCATAAGGCAGTTACTCAAGAGGGCAGTGTTAGAGCACAAAGCTCTGGTAGTCCCCGAGTCGGTCCAAGTGGTCCCAAGACACACAAAGACAGAGGAGGTCACAAATGCATATATGCTTTATTACCTTACAGAGAACTCGTGGAGCTAGCTCCCCGAGGGGTACAGTACAGCGGGTTTTATAGTACAGTCTACAGAAAAGGGGTAAGGCAGACACAGAGCCAATCATAATTCAGGGTCGGGGGCTATATACCTTATATGTCTGGTCACCTCACCTGGTCAGGGAAGGGTTATTTCCTAATATGGTGCATCACCTCATCTGATGCTTCTGGGCCCATGTGACTAACCTGGAGATGGTGAGGACAGGTGAGATGTGACTACCCTGGGTCCCTGAAATGGTGTCTCAGGACCCAAAATGGAGTTTGCTGACTCATGCTAACCCCTTCAGCAGAAAGCCAGAACCATTGAGCTAGCCACCTGACTGATGGAAAGTGCCAAGGGGTCTTTAATGACCATGGATCCTGGGCTGAAAGGAGACAGCTCTGACAACTCATGCTGGGCATTAGTTCAACCCTGATTCAGAGGAAAGGCGGGCGCTATTATAGATTGCAGCATCTGGGTTCTCTTTGGAGAGCTTCCATCCACTGCCAGAACTGTTCACCCATGGCCTGCGCTTGCTGATCTGCCAGCAGTATCCTCTCCTGCACGTCACACCCAGTTAATTAAAGTGGGCTAGGTCCCTGGCTGATGGAAAGCAGCAAAGTTCCATTGACGTAAAAGGAGCTACACTGTTTTATGCCAGGTGAATAGCTGGTCCCATGTTTCAAGTTCTCAGTTAACTGTTTGTGCAATTCCTGCCAGCTCAGGGCTTGTATTTGTATTTGGCATTAAAGACAACATATAGAAATAGTAAGTTTGGCTCCCAGCGCTTTTCTAAATGTATCTGGAGATTGGCACGTATATCCAGCCAAACAATGACTTATGTTTGTAGAGTGTCCATCGGCCTGCAGGATCCCTACAATTTATATGCAGGAACTGCTTCCTCCAGCACTGGAATACATTCTGGGGTGGAGTGTGACAGCAGTGAAATAGCACGCTATGACATTCCACAAAAGTTTAGGACACAAAATGAAAAAGTTGCTGGGATAATTTAGGCCAGGAAAATGTGATTCCACAAACTGGAATAGGGCCAGGCCAATGGGATAAATATCCAGACTTCAAAAATAAATGCCAGGGGGCCGTCTGAATGCCACCCTGCGTGGCACTGTTTCCGCAGGACAGTGCCCCCTATTGACTCACCAATGCCACTTCCTGCCACACAGTGGGATATAGCCTCCTATTCTCCTTCTTCCTCCAACTACAGCCTGTACGGCACACAGACACTGTGAAGATGGAGAGAGCTTTGATGAAGGTCACACAGCTAGACATGGGACGTCAGATGTGTAATGCACTTTGAGCAGTGTGGAGCTGAATAAGCAAAGACATGCTTTGGTTACAGGCTCCTTCTCCCCCTGTGGTGCCCAATGGTTGCATAGCTGGTTATTCAGATCAGCCTGGATCCCAGCATTCATCACTTGAGGAAGCCCCAGGGGAGCCGGCTGTCACGTAGCATCCATAGTCAGGTTAATTGTGCAAACCAAAGTGACTTCTGGCTTTTGGGAGGCTGATGAGCTGGGAAAGAATTGAAACAAGGGCCCTCTTTGTTCTCTTGCCTCACAACAATGTTCCCTTACGCTGGCCTGAAAGCATAGAGCATGACAATAGCATTACAGTTTCACTGCCTTCGCTGGGTGTCAGAAGGATATGCCATGCAAAGGGAGCCTGCCAGATAGGGGGAAGGAACCCACAATGAGCATCTCAGTGTGGTCTCAGCTAGGCCTCCACAAAAGTTTTGCCGGCGACAAAACATCTGAGAGCCAATTCTCTCTTTTGCTCATGCCCAGTTCACCCTCATGTGTTAAGGGGGAGGAAACAGACCCTTTACAAAAGGAGGTCTCTCTCTGTCAACAGAGAGCTGCTGCAGCCATGGGTGCAGGGGGCGGGCCAGTGAAGGAGGGGTCAGGAAGCTGGAGTGGCTGTTCTCTGTTTTGCATGGTCTTTAGGGAGATAGGCTATGATAGTGTAAGTCAGAGCTGTCCAGAGGCTGTGCAACCAGCCAATGCAGGCCACACCAGGCACTGGAGTGCTAAGACTCCCAGGGTGGCTGAAAGCACTAGAGAAAGGGTGGAGAAGCCGAGTGGCAGGGACTTGGTCCAACTTTTCTATGTGAACCCCTGGCTGCCCAGCACCTTCCAGCAGTGCCCCTGCCCAGCATGGTGAGGAGCTGCTGGGCATAGCACAGGACGTGGAAGGGAATCCAGATCATCTAGAAAGTCCCATCCCCTCTCCAGTCTGCATCCAGAGTGCAATGAGTTAATGAAGGTGGACATGGGTTGCTCTGAGGTCCCCTCCCCACAGAACTGGGACCACACATGAAGGTGCTGAGCAATCTTCTCCTGTCATGCCTTTTCAGTGAGCCTTAACCCAGAAGGATTCCTTCTGGCAGTGTGAGGGTTAAATATCTATTGGCCCACCCAGTCCTTGACTTCCCTGCCTTGCTGGCCTAGAAGAATGCAAATCAGCACCAGTTCCTGGTGGGTAGGAGTTGTGGACAGCTACTCACTGGGACGGGGGACAAGACCCCTAACTCATCTCAGATGGGCAAGCAAACAACCACTCAACCTTTCAGAAGCCTTCTGGTCCCCATCAGGAACTGCCACTTCCAGGGAGCCCCCCCCGTGCAGTGATGCCATGGCTGCTGCCGCCTCCTGACTCCTCCTAATGAAATCAAATTGGAACCCAAGGAAATGTGAAAGCAGTGGGTCTGGGGTTAACAGGAGGAGGGGCCATGTCAGACAGGCAGATCAGGCCCAGATTAAGGGGTCCTACAGCCGCCCACTTTCACTCCACCACCTTCCTGGACGTGAGGCCCTGCCACCCCCACCAGGGTGGCCAGCCTGAGGGTAGGGCAGCGCTCAGGCATGCCAGCCCAAAGCCACCTAGCAGACCTGCCAGCCATAGGTGGGCAGTGCTCACCGCTAGTTTGATCAGAGTGCTCGACTAGCCAGTGCCAGTGTTTGGCTAACCAGTGATCAGAGACCCTGGTCCCTGGGGACACATGCTGTGGTCCATGGCACTCTCGCCCCCAGGCTGGCTGGCCAGGGCCGAGGCAGGCTGGCACGTGCAGTAGCACCCCACAGCTGGGAGCAGGGCCATCTGAAGCATAGTGCAGCCTGTGGCGGTGGGCTTGCAGGGCCTCATGCACTCTGGGGCCACCATGTTGGGGCTCTTGTGAACATAGCAGAAAAGAACTGAAGGTCCTGCAACTAGTGTAGTGGCTAACACCTCTGCTTAACACACAGAAGGTCCTGGGTTCAATTCCCAGGGGGTTGGACTTGATGATCTCACAAGGTCCCTTCCAGCCCTATGATTTGATTTGACCCTCACTCAGACTCTAGCTAAAGAGCCATTGCATTTTCCGAAGTAATTAGGATGGAATGGAAACAGCATCCCTGAGAGAGGGATGGAAAATGTATATGTTTGTTCAAGCTGTAAAGTTTCATTTCAGGGGTGGAAGATTGAGCTCAATGCATATAAAAGGGCAGTTTTCTGCTTTCATTTTTTAATGAGGTTAGATATTTGCAGCTAGAGCCCGAACATGTGAGCAAGCTACTTAGGGACAGCTTGATGAAAGGAACCTCTGATTGTGGCTGGAGCAAAGCATGCAGCTGCTAATGAGATCAGCAAACTGTGGAAGGCAAAAAAATGGCTTCCAAAAGGTGCTGCTGGTGTGTGACTCATCTGCCTCCTCTCCAGCCCCTCGCTCTGCCCAGGACAGCTCAGCAGCTTCCCCTCCAGGTCCACTGGTCTTTGCACCAAGAGATTTGGAAGTGCTAGTGTCGCAGTTAGGGAGTGCCAAAAGGAGGGCTCAGAAAAGGACTTCCCTTTATCCAGAGTTCACTGGGGTTTAGCTAATTTGGCCCATCAGAGAGAGCCTGGCAGAATCAGTGCTGTGTTTGGGCTTCCTAAACCTCACTCACTGGGCAGCTCTTTCAAGGTTGAGGGTGGCTTGGATCCTGTTCCCATGTTCATGAACCCCAGAAATCTGGGATGCAGAGCACAGTGAAAGCACCTGGCTTCAGCTACTCTTTAGTGCTGACAGGACACGTGCAGTAACGAACGTGTTTCCTTACAGGTTCCCCACAGAACCCCGTTCCTAGCTCCCATCTACCTGCCTTTGCTGGGCAGCCACTGCCAAGTGGAAGTGCCCCCATTTCCCAAGACCCTGAAATAGCCAATCCCTCTGTCCTGACCAGCATGTCTTCTTCCCCAGTCTTGTGCCCCCCACTATTCTGAGGTCCCTTTGTCTCTGGTCCTGCAGGCTCATGCAGTGGATCCTGGGGGGCTCCACTGCCCTTCTCAGCAGGTTAAATCAGCTGTGCTCAGCTGTTTCAAGGTCCTGCCTGCCTTCCTTAGCACTGTGCTTCAGCCTCTGCCACATGGCATAGAGTTCACAGGGCAGGGCCGCATTGCAGGGACAGGGAAAGTGCAAAGGTCTCTAACTGGACGCAGCTGCTCAGCATCATCCTTCAGGCTCACAAGTTGAATCCCATTTTAAAAAGCGGAGAAGTGTTTGGGAGGAGGAAAAAATGCACAAAGCAGATCAGCAGGGTAACTTAGAATTCACCCCAGCCATGGCTTGCTGAGCCTCTGTAATCTCAGCTGCATCAGCCAGAGAGTAAAAGCTTGTGGGATGTGACTACTGCCTCTTATAATTCATTCTCTCTTGAGTAGTAGCTCTGCTTAGATACGCTCAATGTGTTCACTAGAGACACAAACAAAACCAGAGATGGCTTTTGGTTCTCTCGAACCTCTCTGATTCCAAAACTGGAACAAGAGCTGGCTATTCATCCCATTTACCCAGACCATGAAGAGTCAGTGGAATAGCAACAGGGGGTGAGGGATGCCAGGCTGCAGGGGGGTGCTGGGTATGGGTGGAGACTGCAAGTTATGGCATGGCATGGATGCCCAGGGGAGCACAAATATGCACTTGCCCCCCCCAGCACTGGCAGGTGCTGGACGCTCTTGCTACGCCACTGTGAAGAGTCTGCAATAATGACTGTGTGTTAGGGCTGGTCTACGCTACAGGGTTTTGTAGACAAAAGGCAGTTTTTGTAGACAGATCCCTGAGTGCTTCCCCATTGCACACTCAACACAGCTGATCACTTGTTTGCAGCAGGAAAGGTTGTTGCAGGGTGAATACCCTTGCACAGGGCAGGCTCAATTTTTATTTTTTCCCCCCCCCATCATTGCCTTTGTTTGGTCATTAGTTCATGGGCATCCCACTGATTAGATTAGATGGAGAGTATCAAAATGGAAAGAAAAACAGATGAGGCCAGATCATCGGCTGATTGAAACTGGCATTGGGCCACAGAAGGCAGGTGGAACTATGCCAGTTTCCAGGATGCGAGTGAGAAGCGGGTTGGTACAGTTGAACACCTGGCTCCTTACTAAACGGTCCCCAGGGCACCATACTGCTTAGTTCATCCTTTTGCAAACCCTTTGCCTGCAGGAGGTGAAGTCCTCACAACACAGACAGCCATCACTTGTTCAGCAAAGCCTCTAGTGTCACCATCAATCACCAGCCAGTAAAATGGGATCAGCCCTGGGAAAATCTGCCCAATATGCACAGATATGTAGGACACGTAGCACAGCCCTCGATGTCCAGCGTGGACCATGCATCATGACCGGAGATAGTGGGCTGCATCACTGTGGGTGTGGGGAAGAAGCAAGTTATGTTTTACAGCTATAACGTCTCTATTGTGCTCAAGCGGTCTGGCCCACTGCCACTGGAAGCCCCTGTTTTTCCTTTACACTTGTGGAAGATATTTGCATCCCCTTAATAAGACGCCCCAGCACAGTTCTTTGGCATGGGCTGGCTCAAAACAGCCTTGGGTTATTTATCATCCCCTCCAGCAAAAAATGCTTTCTTGGCTGTTGTTAAAGGCTCATGACATATGATTTCACTATGGACGGGAAGGGGCGACAAGGCTTGTGCAAAGAAAAACATCTCTGAATTCAGTGGTGCTATGTGTCACTGAGCCAACTTAATCATGTGTCTGCGCATCTGGTCAGGTCTCTGACCTTCTGAACTCCAGTGGGGACAATGTATTTTTTGAACACACATAGACACCTGGGTTTCCCATAAAGCGTATATTAGCTGGGGGAGCAAACAGAGGCATTCAAAATGCAGGGCTGCTTGAAAGACAGATGCATTCTGAACAGCAACCAGATACTCCAGAAGAGAGAGATTCAAGCCACACAGCATGGCCCCAACTACCAATCAATCACCCCAGTGTCTGTGAGAGTTTGAGCCAAGCTTTTGGGTCTGTGTCATTATAAATACATCAAAACTGAGCTCAATGTTCAGGGGACTTCAGAGTTAGGGTTTTGAGGCAGATCCACCTTGAAGGGTATGTGACATCTACACTGCTTTCCAGGGCTGCGGTTACATGTGTGGACAAAACTGTGTTAGCTTTATTCTCCAAAGCAGCAACAGCACAGGCTCCAGCATGGGCTACTGACTGAAGATGATTCACTGCTCTGGTACCTGCTCAGGTACATGTGGTTGCACTGCAGATGTCCACTAAAACAGTGGTTTTCAAACTTAGACTTGGGACCCAATACTGGATCACAGACCCTCAGGCAGGGCCACCTCTACCCATGAGCCAGCATGGCACTGACTTGGGGCACTGCACTTTAGGGGTGCTGCCGCACTGAGGGTGGGGTGGGCCAGCCCAGAAGCCAGACCCCCTGCTCCCGCCTCTGCCCTAAGCCTCTGGTCTCTCGCCCCACCTCTGGACTGGCCCTCCCCACACCTAGGGTGGAACAGTTGGCTCAGGGGAGGGGCAGGAAAGCTGGCCCAGAGCAGAGGCCAGGTTTTGCCCCCCCCCCCAGGGGCACAAAAACAAGGTTGGCTTGGGGGTCCACAGTGCCCCCTACTGCTGCCACCAAAAGACCAGAATGCATTGCTTAAAGATGTAATTGCTAGGTTGTGGGCAGAAATGAAAGGAAAAACATTTGATAACCACTGCCCTAAAAGAGCAGGTCAGATGTCCCCTGGCCTTGTCCCTTGTGTCTCCATTCACAGTGGTGCAAAGTGAATGTTAAATCAAATGCTACCATTGGTGGCTGTGAACAGGGAATTCTGGTGACCTACAGCCATTGTTGCACAGGTGGAAATAACTGTGTATGTTGCAAAGCTGCAGATAATCAGCCACAGATCTACCACTCGCTTAGCCTCATCTTACACAGAGGTTAACTCCCCTGACTTTTGCACCTTTCCTCTCCATTTCCACTGGCACCAGTGAGCTCAGCCCCAGGCCCAAGATGACCTGTTCAAGGCACATTTTTGTTGCTGTGTTGACATTGCTGTGACAATCAAGCTCAGGCTAGAGCCCAGCATCTGAAGAAAACCCCTCGCCATAAGCTTTCAAGCCCAAGTCCCAGCTCAAGCCAAAACACCCACAGTGATATTTTTAGATGCTATCCTGGGCTCTGATGACATGAATCTGTGTACTCTGGCTGTGAAACTGAGTCCCAGCAGTATGTAGCCGTGGTTTAGGAGCCTAAGTCCTGTAGCCTTTGATAACACTTGGAGAACCATCTTTTAGAGCACAAGCAGTGACCGGCTTTTGGGTCCGACATCAGAATAATCACTTCTTGCACTCTGCATAGTTCTGCTGAAGCTTCTCCAGGGTAACTAGAGGGGACAGCATTCCCCTGAGCACTGCCACTGTACTTCTGCTGGGACATAGCACTTGGATTGGAAGCTCTCTGGGACAGACACCGTCTTCGATCTGTGTTTGTACAGCACCAACTGCACTGTGTTGCTGGGCCATGACACAGGTGGCTCCGAGGTGCAGCTGGCAATACCAATAACAGAATCAAAATCCTGTTGGGCCAAATTCTCTGTGGGTAGAAACAGGGCAAGCTCTACAGTTGCTAAGAGAGCTACATCCATTTATTCTAGCAGTGTGTTTGATACACCAGGCCCAGGAAGGGTGTTTTGCACAGCAAGGGGCTAACCAGTAGGAATAACACTGTGGAAAGAAGTCATCAAGTGTTCAAAGGGTCCCAGGCTTCTGTCTCTCCTTAGGTGGGTCAAGAATAGGCCCACCTTGCTGACACCCGTCGTTTCCCATTAGCTCACTACTGCCTTTTTTCGGCGCATGGCTGCCAGAGTTAATCTGAGTTGTCACAGCAGATCTGAATCTACTTACTGCCCATGGGAGTTGCCCACTGTTGTCTCCACAAATCAATTTATACCAGGGAAGCACTGGCAGCCAGGCAAGTCTCTGCTTCAGTGTATCAGCCCCAATTCTCCTGGTCCTGCTTATGCTGGAAGTTGTTTCAATCTCCAGAATCAATGAGCAGGACACCTGGCCATCCTCCACCATTTGGAAGTTGGGAGCCAGCCTCCTCCCCACACCAATCAGGAGACTGGCTCCACGCCATTGAGAGAGGCCAATAATAAGCGGGGCCGGGGGTGGGGGGCGCGTCTGAATTCTGGGCTTTAAGGGGTCATGTTCTCCAGCTTCCCTCTGCAGCTGCCAGGCCTAGTAAGTTACTTTTTCATTTAAACAAGAGCAGAGATCATCAGATAATTACATGTCTCCCGCCAACTCCACTGGGGCCAGGATTTCATCCATATAGGGCATATGTCATGGTAACCTTTCAAGAGCTGTTGCTGCTGCTCATGTGGCACATAGGAAGCTGGAGCCAAAATGGGTAGAAGGTGAGACTCTTAGTGAACTAGGCCATATTAGCTCAATGCATCCAGCACATTGAGGCTGCGATTATTGAGGGAGCCAGGCAGCCAACTGCTTCTGAAGTCAATAAGAGCAGGGCCCCTTTGCAAACCTCACCTTTCACCTGTGAATTCTTCCCCATCTCCTAGAGGACCTGGGACTTTGAACATTGGAAATAGAGGGAAATCCATGCAGAGAACTTTGTGATGGACACAGATGATATTGTGACCTCTCCTCAACCCAAGTTCCATAATTATTTCATGTTCTGAGGCTAGTCTCCTGGCAGAGAGCACCGACATGTGAGGGAGAGGGGAACCATTTCACAGCCAAAGCCATGTTCTGCACCATGTCCCAGTCGGAATTAGGGTGTTGTGGGTCATCACCTGATTGTGTCATGGAGATGGAAGCAAACCTCTTCTCCAGCAACACAGAAGAATGGTTAATATGCAGCTTCCCCCCCAGGAGGCTTGTTTTTCAGAAGAATACCACACATCTGTAGTGTCTATCCTTAAAGGATCTTGGAGCATTTTATATGCATTCATTAAGGCTCACATGATACAGAACAATATAATTATACTCATTTGGCAGATGGGAAGCAGAGGTACAGAGAGGTAGAGGTGCAAAGTCACATAGCAAATCCAGGGCACAACAGAACCCAGGACTCCCTGTCCCCACATCTAATCAAGCAGGCAATGTGGCTCTCTTTTGTCCACCCTCCAATTGCCCTATAGCAAAGAGGTTATTAGCAAACTCTAACTGTTCATCTGTACTTCTCACAAAAAGATTTCTCCAGATAGCTGAGAAGCTTGCCTGCGCCATGCACTTCCTTTGCTCTACTGACAATTGGCTCTCTGTCAATAGATCTAATCCAGTTTTAACTTCAATACTTTTGCTACCTAACAGCAGCAGCATTCCTTTTCATGCTGGGTACCATGGTTTCAGCAAGAATCTCTGGGGAGGCATCATTCCAGTTTAAGGATTTGGACACAGTCCCAGGGAACAATTTATTTGGGACTGTTGAAGATAAAAGGTCTCTGAAAGAACACAGTGCACTACATGTTTATCTTGAAATGTGCTTTCTTCACAGCAAAACTGTGCTGCTGCTTTAGGTGAAGTCCAGTGCAACATTTCAACTATTCCAATTCATTGTGCAGAATTCGGTTTCACTATACCTAGACTGTCACACATGGAGAGCTCTGGAATGACACTAGTACCTCACAGTTTCACACCTGTATAACAGACAGCAGCATCTGAGCACTGGTGGCAATGCAGGGTTTCCCACATGAAATCAAGCCTCATTAACATCAGTGGCAGAAATATCAAGAGGGGTAGCCGTGTTAGTCTGTACAGCAAAAACGGGAGTCCTGTGGCACTTTATAGACTTAACAGATTTCTTCAGGCATAAGCTTTCGTCAGGTCCAACCCACTTCGTCAGATGCATCTGACGAAGTGGGTTGGAGCCCAAAAAAGCTTATGCCTGAAGAAATCTGTTAGTCTATAAGGTGCCACAGGACTCATTATCAGTGGCAGAAATGATCACCTAGGTCCTCAGTTTCTTGGTTTTATGGCATTATGATTCTTCAGCGGTAGGACCAGATTTGGGTTTCGGTTATATCAGTGTAAATCCGAAGTAGCTCCTCTGACTAACTGTGATCCGAATCTGGGTCTCTCCCTGATGTAAAGTGAAAGCTGTATTTACCCTCTAGTTTTTCATATGAGCTTTCTGCAGAAAATTTGGCTTCTCCTTATCACCTTGCCCTGTTCTGTTGTGAAAGCACCCAATTTATCTGGTCGGAAAGGCCAAATTAAAACCAATTTCATCAACATTTGATTTCCTGAGCAAGCCTTGGTCAGCAGAGAGACTGAAATGTCCCTTTGAACAATGGGGCCTTGCTCAGTTCAAGGTTAGTCGCCTCATGACATCCTGAGAGGAAGCATTATGGGAAGTGATTTGGATGAGTGTGTGAGACTAGCGATTGCTAGAGGGTGAGAGAGCAGAGTGTGTGCCTGACAGTTTGTGTGTGATAAGCAATCGTTTTGCTGCTCGTGAGGGAGAGTTGTGTGTCTATATAGTGTGTAGTAGTTGTGTGACATTCCCTATTGGCTCTCACGCACATTCCCCATTCTAGAAAGAGTCCAAACTCTCCCACTTTCCAGGGTTTAGTTTCAGTAACACCAAAATTAACTCTTGTACAACACAGAGCCCATGGGCAGATTCTGGAGCTTCCTTTGGAGAAGGCAGCTCCATGGGTGACCCAGGCTCCATGCCTAGCCCCTCCCCATACACCAGCAACCCAGCCATGCCCCTTCACCTGCAGCACCTCCTGCACCTTGCCCCCAGCACTTAATGTCCATCACAATTCTAAGTGTACGTACTTCTTAACAGGGGCGTCGATGCCCCGGGGAGGGATCCACGGCATGGCCGCAGGCCCTGCCCCCTGGCCAGGGACAGGGCCAGGAGCAGCCTTCATGGTCAAGCCCTGGATCCCCAGCTAGGGACGGGGCTGCTGCGGCCGTGGGCTGCTGGGCCCCTGATCTCTGGCCCAATTGGGCCGGAGACCAGGGGGGCCGCCAGACCCGGGGCACCGGCACTGGGATTCGGGGCACGTGCCCAGCACCAGTGACGCCTCTGCTTCTTAATTCAAGCCACCTACCCCCATCCCTGCTCAGGGCCTCAGCCCCTTCTTTCCAGGGAATGGATGAGGGAAGCTTAATTTACATCCTCTTTGTTTGCACTTCTGCAACGCCTACGGAAAGAAAGACATCTGTCTGTCCACATGCGAACTATGTGAAGTACTTGGGGACGAGGATGGGAGGAGGAATTTGTACCCATACAGTCACAGACATGCTACTACTCAGTTTCTATTGAGACTCAAAGGCATCACTGCTGCTGGGCCTGCAGGGCTCATGCTTTGCATTGCCCTGGCCCAGCCCCAGATCCGGTTGCCTGCTGCTGGCTGGTAGTGGCAGAAGCTGGATCTGGGCTGGGGCTGCCTGCTGCACCTGGCCAGCAGCACAGTGGCAGGAGCCAGAGCCAAAGCCAGGCTGGGACTGCCTGCTGCTTGCTGGCAGTGGCTGGGGCCAGATCAGGTTGCTTGCTAGCAGCAGCAGGAGGCAGGAGCCAGAACTGGGCTAGGACTGCTAGTCACTTGCTGACAGAGGCAGGAGCCAGAGCCAGGATGGGGCCATCTGCTGCTTGCAGACAGTGGCTGGGGCTGGATTGAGGCTGACCGGGCCACATACCGCTTGCCAGAAGCAGCAAGATGCCGAAGCCAGGCTGGGACTTGCCGGCTGCTTGCTGGCAGCAGCAAGTGCTGGCTCCGGACCGCCTGCCACTTGCTGGCAGCAACTGGAGTCAGATTTGGCCCCTGGGCTGGATTGGGCTCTGGGGCAAGACAGGGGGTGGGGCCCCTTTTGCAAGGGGCCGCAATGCTCTGGTTGAGACTATAAATCACAATTATTTCTGGACCAAAATAAATGCTGTAAAGCCTATTCATTCTATGCAACTTTTGAAGCATTGTTTGTATTGTATAATAAGGCATAGTATACAAGTAGTACAAAAAAGGGACTAGCAAGCTTCAACAAGATGACATGTTAAACTGTTTTAAGCAATATGGTTTAAATTAACAGCACCCACAATTAAAGTGTAAGCCTAATCTTAAATATCTCATTAGGATTAAAATATAGCATTTTCTATATCATACCACATGCATCCACAAGCTTACACCAACCATTTTACACCAATTCAAAATAATTGTCTGTATTGCTTCCTATCCCTATACAAAGGTGCATATACACAGTGAGATAGCTGTCTACTTGCTATGGGGAGGTGGCATTTTATAAAAGAACCAGCAACTCCTCAGAAGGGAAAAAGCAGATCCTAGAAAAGTGCAACCCTGCTTTTGGTAAAAAAAACCCATTCACAGTATTTGTAACAGCCTATTCACAAATAGCCAGTGTAGACTGTAAGGGAAACCTGAAACTTCCAAAGCTAGCCTGGGCTGTCTTATCACCTAATTTAGACCTATGGGCTCCTATTGTTCTGTGTCTTTTGATGTCACAAATACCTTGCTCCTGCCTTTTTAAAATAGCAGTGTGAAGGGGAGGGGCAGATGATGGTGCAATGTGCAGCATTTTCAGATGAAGCGCAGATTCTAATGAAACAAAAAAGGCGTTCTATGGCACTTAAGGACTAACAAATGTATTTACTGCATGAGCTTTTGTGGGAGAAAATCCCACTTCATCAGATGCTTTGAAGATGGGTGAACTTACAGAATGGGAGGAAATAAATGCAGGGGAGTGCAAGTCATGGGAACAGGTCGCACTGTAACAGCTAATCAAAACAGTTGTAAAGATTCAAACGCTGAGGAACAGCATACAGAGGAAGATGAGATCAAATCACCTGGTACAATGAGAGAAAAAAATCCCAAGTCCCTATTAAGCCTAAAGCAGTCCAATCGAATTTGCAAATAACTTAAACCTCAGCAGCTTTTCTTTGAAGCTTTGATCTGGTATTCATCTGTCTGAGCACGGCAATTAGTAAATTGGCAAAATCAGGAAGATTGAAAAGCTGACCCACTGGTTTTAGAGTGTTGTGATTTCTGATGGCAGATTTGTGCCCATTTATTCTTTTGCACAGAGACTGTCCTGTTTCCCCAATATGTAAGACAGAGAGGAATTTCTGGAACATTATGGCATAGATCATATTGGGGGATGAGCAGATGAATGAGCCTTTGATGGAGTAGCTGGTTTTATGCTGTCCTGTAATAGTGTCTTTTGTGCAGATATGTGGGCAAAATTGGCAGTGTGATTTGTTACAGGGGTATGAGTTTGCTTTGTTGTATCCATAAACTGAATGGTGGTTGTTTTAAAAGAGCTAAAATCTAAAGAGCTGTGAGGCTTACACCCAGTTGTTAAAGTATAATTTGACAGGCCCTGGAAACCTCCTAATATCCGGGCCCCCTTCCCATATTGTCCGGGCCCCCTTCATGCTTGTGCAGGCCCCAGCCCAGGCAGGCATTTGTAACCACTTCTTAGTACCATATTCATCACTGGAAGAAGCAAATCCTTATTGGTAGAGGAATGGATTAAACGGAATTCCCCATTTAGATACTAAAGGAATAGGTATAAAAATCCAAAGACACCAGATAATTCAGGGCGGGGCGGCGGGAGACGGTTTTGTAGTGTTCCATTCATTGCTTTATTATTCTCTAAATGAAGATTAATTAAAATTTAGAGATTTAAAAAGAAAATCAGTCTATATTAAGTTTGATCATTGTAATCGTCTAGTCACTTATTTATGCCTCCCTCCATCCTTTTCTGGAATAAGAGAATAAATGCAATCCTTTCATGAAAAAAGTAAGGAGGACTCCTTGCTTGTTTTGCTAAACTAGACTAACACGTCTACCCCTTTGGAACGTCACTAAATAAAACTACCACCCTGTGATGTTTATGAGTAATCAATTCAGCTGAAAGAAGTAGGTATGCCATGGAATTGTTTGTCTCATTGAAATGTGCCATTTTACTGGAAAGGGTGGGAACCACTGCCTTCGAAGCTTTATCCAAAGCTTGAACACAAATACCTAAACTTTAAATCCAAACCTCCACTCAAACCCAAACCTTCTCTACCAATCACACTTGTCATATTGCTGCAATTCCACCCCTTATCCAACATCTTATGGTACTTTCCCATTTCCACAGCTGTCTCTGCACTGCCCAAGACTGAAAATTCAAAAACATCAGAAGGAAAGTGCCTATTCCCGGTGCATCTTGGAGCAAGATGTATAAAGTATCTTGTAGGAAAAAAACAAAAATCCTTGTTCTTGTTTGAAATTCTGAGATGCTGCCAATGATCCTCCTAATATAAGAGAGTCTAACCAACACCTCAACCATTGCAGGCCTCCCTGTGTTAAATCTCCCAGCTAGTGCGCCACAAGGTTCAGATGGGACATAAGTGGTTCTGGTCATTTTCCTGTGAACTAGGGTAATGGTTTGACATTTACTGTTTAACTCTACACCCCACCCTGCAGCCTTGATGAGCTGAGTTGTGGGTCCCCTCATAGAAAATAGAAGGCAAGTGTGTCAGTCTCCTGCCAGGCACCACAGCCTTTAGTTGTCCCCTCCTGGCAGGGCTTGCTTCAGCCAGCCCCCGTGACGGTCGACAGCCTCTGCTGCACTGGCCTCCTGGCAGTGGAGCTGGTTCTGATGCTGGGCACCATGCTGCTTGGCCCGCTATACAGGGCATTCCAGCTTACTTTAACCCCTGCTTATACGCTTGCTATTGACTCTGTAGTAAGCTGCAGGCACAGAAAGAGTAAGGAAAGACGCTTTTGCAGGCTATGCCTATTGCTTTCCCAGGAGGAAGGGAGACAGGCAAAGATTTGAGGGAGGGAGAGGCCTCATCCAGCCTCCAATTAAATTCACCCATGACAGAGCCTTGCTCTCAATAGCCCTGGCCCTTGTGCTATTTACAACCACTCAAAGTGAGTCAAAAAGCTACCAGATCCCAACGGTAACATTGCACACTCCATTTGCACTAAAAATTTGCATTTGTGTAAACTGCACAAGGTGCAGGACAAATGAAACTCAGGCCCATCATCTTAGTCTTTCTTCTCAGGCTCAGCTGCTCCTAGGGCTCCTCTCTCCTGACTGCTCAGTCCACAGCCTAGGTCTTCTCTCCGCAACAGCACCTCTCTTATTCAGTTGGGATAATGAGCCAGCTCCTACCATGAATCAGGAGAATCCACTCAACAACTGCTCTCAGAGGAAAGAGAGTGTTGCAGGGAAACACTGCCAGCCTGTTATCTGTGGGCTGAAGTTTTTGATCTCTGGTGGCACAGGCCTACACTGCTGAACTCACTGGAAGTTTGCTGATATCAACAAAAGGAGGATCAAACCCTGGATGATGTACTATTCAGAGCCTGATTCTCAGGTCTGGTGCCTCCATTTTGGTGACATGCAACATGGGGGGGTGGGCATGCACCCACAGCAGTATGACTGCAGCAGTGCAGGGAACAGCTTTAAGCCACCTTTTCATACTCACACCCTAACCTGTTCTCTAGGCTGCTTTGTTGCGTATGTGGATTTGGTCCCCCACTGTTCATTTTACAGTATAATGTCATTTCCAGACACTCCGAATCACTTCCTACGTGGTCTCTGAGAAAGAGAACAATGCATAAACCCAGCAGTGAAAACTCCTGGTGCAGTGATGTGGAAGAACCACACGTAAGCTTCCTGAGTCCTGGAATTACTGGAAAATCAGCCCAGCCACACCCACAAACAGGGGTGTCGCTATAATAAATATTAGGGTAGGACCCCAGCCCCCACCAGCTGCCAGGGCCCTGATCCGTTCCCTTCCTGCCCCCCCCAGCTGGTTCCTCAAGCCCTTCCCTAACCCCCCTGGCAGCCCCCAAGCCCTCCCTTAACCCTCCCCCCCGGTTCAGCCACTGTCCCCCACTGCCCCAGGACACCTGCCCCATGCCCTTTCTCTGCCAGCCCTGTGTGCCTGCCCCTGGTCACTCCTCCCAGCTACCTTATCTGGCTGCGGGGGGAGAGCAGGGCCAGGGCAGCGGCCGAGGCTCCTGGCATGACCCTGCTCCGAGCATGCTCAGAGCAGGGACAGGCTGGGGCACGAGTTTGAAAAACTCCCAGCCCAGCCTGAGGCAGCTCCCTATCAGCTGGAAGACAGAGTCTTCTGGCTGGGTACAGGCTGCTGCTGCTGGCTGCCTGCAGTTTTCCCTGCGTAGAGGTGTGACGATTCACCCCTGTGCACTTTTGGGGTGTGGTGCTCAGGGGCTGGCCCTGAGTTTTAAGAGGGCTGAGGCCCCCTGAGGCCCCCCTCCCAGTGATGCCACTTCCCACAAACAAGAATTTTGCATTTTCTCTACTGTCTATGATTCTGTGGTCACTTGTTGGACACCTGAGCTTTGGTTTGTCACCCGCCTTGATATGTCTACACCTATAAGGTTAGTTCAAATTAACTCATTTCAAAATAATAAATATTATTTTGAATTCAGTTAATTTGAACCACAGATGGGACTTGCTAGTTTGAATTAGAAGAGGGGCACCATGGGAGGTGTGGCAACATGGCCCACAAGAAGGGCCATGCCCCCACCCAACTCCTCTGCTGGGCTCCAGCCCTCTGAGCATAGCAGAGGGAAAAGCATATCCTGCCCAACGCTAGCTGCAGTGTTGCTAGAGCTGGGCAGGGGGTGCTTTTCCCCATGCAAGGCTCAGAAGGCTAGAGCCTAGCAGGGGATGTTTTCCCCTAGTAGGCTCTGGGGAGCCAGGGCACTCCCCCCACCCAGCTCTGACAGCACTTGCCAGGTGGGGGAAAAAGCACCCCTGTGCCTGCCTGGAGCCCCACTTGCTGGGTGCAGGTATCCCTTCCCCACATGCGGCAAGTGGGGCTCCAGCCACATGCAGGGATCCTGCACCCGCACGCGGCAAGCGCTGCTGGAGCTGTGTGCAAGGCTCTATTCCCTGCCACCCAGCCAGCAGGGCTGGAGCTGGCTGAGGAGCTCTGTTCCCCACGCCCGGCAAGTGAGCTCGGAGCCAGCCATGGGGATCCCTGTACCCTCCACCCCAGCAGCCAGGCTGAAGCCAGGCATGGCGATATCTTCCCCACTGCCCGGCAAATGTGCCCAGAGTCAGGTGGGGAGATGCCTTGCCCCCACCCTGCAGGCATGTCCAGAGCCGGGCAGAGGGTGCATTTCCTGCCACCTGGCTGGTGTTCCTGGAGCTGGGCGCAGGGGTCTCTTCCCCGCTGCCTGCCAGCACAGCCCAAGCCGGTGGTGGGGACCTCTTCTCATGCCGGCAGGCTCTGCAGACAGGGGGATCCCACCCCCCGCCCAGCCAGGGGAGTGGGGCCCCATCAGCCCCAGCCAGATCAGGCTGGCTGTGAGGGCACCTTTGGAGCTGCTTGCCCCATGCACTGGAGGGCTGGTGCTTCCTTCCTGAGTGCCGTGCACCCTGGAAGGAAGGTCAAACCATGTAAATTCAAACTAACAGTTAGAATTAACATGGCTCTATTGGGTTAGTTCAAACTAAACCTTAGCTTGAATTTAAAGTAGGTTTTATAAGTTTGGACTAGGCTTTCCTTAGTTTGAACTAATGAAAGCTAGTGTGGATATGCAGTAATTTAATTTGAATTAAGCCTCCTTAACAGACTAAATGGTAAGCATAGACATACCCAGGGAGTCTCTGAGGAGGGGACCCATGGAGACATGAGGTTGAGAGGGGAGAAATGAGCAGATTTTTTTTCCAGGACATGAGTGCTGTCATGAACGCTGTCTATTCTAGGGCATGCACCTTGTTCTTTTGTATCTTGCATAGAACTCCCATTTGGTAACACAGTACCCAGAGAGTGCATGTATGGTATGGTTCTGTGAGGGAGACATTGGAAGATCTATTTACCACCGCATTGCCTTTATTGCCTGACCAGGATGGACATGGTGATACACTCACAGGAATGTGGCTTTGGGTGAGGAAGTACAGTTCAGAGGGCTGGAATTGGACTCTCCTTGACTTTAAGTTACCGGTTCAAAGCCTGGTTTTGGCCTGCACTGAGGGGAGGTCATACCAGTCACCTAGCTGTTCAGTAGTCACTGACGAAGGAGGTGATGGCTTCAATCCATGGTTGTGGTAGTTGGGATCCTGGTGATGAGCATGGGCTTGGCACTTGTGTGGGCCATCTCATGAAAGAGGCTAAGACCTAGATAGGCCATGAAGCGTGAACCAGCCTGTCACATCTAGGGTATGTCCACACTTCAATGTGAAGGTATAACTGCTGGCTTGAGGAGATGCATCCAGCTAATGTACACTCTGACTGGAGATGGAGCCTTGACACTCTGGAGGTGCTTGGGCTGTGGCCATGTCAATAGCTAGTTAATTGCTGGTGGCAAACATCCTCTTGAAATGTGGAGCAGCACTCCTGGGTTTTTAGTGGAAACAGAATATGTTGCAACTTGGCAGGGGATCAGGCTAGAGGACCCCTGTGGGTCCCTTTTCACCCCCTGGTTCCAAGAGTAAATGGCCTTTCCACAGCATCAGGTTTGGGAGGTGGAGGGGGTTTGTTGTGTGGATATCTAGAGAGCTATTAATCTGCTCTAAAACGGCTTTAATTTAGTGAAACCAACAAAATACAGCTTTGAAACCCCCCCCCCCCGGGGGGGGGGGGGGGGGGGGCCGGGGGCGGTTTTGACTCAAGACGCCAGAAAATGGCTGTTAGGGTGGGGGCCAGATACACAGGGCAGAACCTCCCAGAGCAGTGGGCATTACAGCATTTTTTGCAAAAACAGTAAATAAGCCCAGGAAGCGATCTGCCCCCACCACCAACATCAGGGCTGGGAGACAAACACAGGACATTGTTGGGGAAGACTGAGCCAAGAGCATCTCTTTGATCCCAGCTGCGCTCCTTTGTGGCTTTTATTTTGCTTTCTTTGTTGCTGCAGTGCAGCATCCAGAGGGCCTTCAAGTTGGGCAGCATTATAGGGTGATTTTGTTCTTCCCATGCTGGGGCTTTGTGTTTATTGTTCCTCACTTTGTTTTCTAGCTAGCTGGGGGCAGGGGTGACAAAATCAGGGAACAGGAATCAAGGGCCAGTCACAACTAGTTCAGGTGACCAGAATGGAAAAGTGCATAGCCACATGCATGGGAAATGGCTCACATGTGCTGTGCATTGTCCACAAGGAGACACTGGATGTGATCCAACCAGGTGGTTGCACTAGGGGAACCAGAGTGGCCAAGCAGGTAACAACAGAAAGTGGAAAGATAACATACAGTAGCAGAGAAAGATCAGCCTCATGCTGGAGCCTGAACCATCAGGATTCCAGCTTGGGGCAAAGATGTGAGAGGTCTATAGTGAAGATTCACTCCCTTCATACAGCCCCAATGCTGGTGCGAGACTCATCTCTTTTGTGCTTCCCACAGTCTGTCAGTGTCTGGCAAGCCCTCTTGGTTTCATGTTAGCTGTAGTACCAACATCCTGGGGATCCCCTCCCCTCTCCTTTCCTTGGCCTGCCCATTGCTGCTTCTCATTCCTTTGACTCATGGCTATTACTTTGCTCACTGAAGTGTTTTGCGACAGCAGCTCAATTTCCAGAGCTGGGCTCCTCAGTGGCATAGGTTCAGTGGGTAGGATGCAGGCCTTGGACTCACTTGGATCTAATCCCTATCAGTTGCACCTGCACCTGTGGAACCCTGAATGAATCAATTCATCTGCCCTGAACTTCAGCCCCCTTTCAGGGAGCTGGGGTCAATATCCGGCCCCAGAAGCTGCTGTGAAGCTAACACCCATTGCCTGGCAAGTTCTCAGCTTCTGCCACTGAATCAGCCAGTCATGCTCAGTGATAAGCCACTCCAGTTTGGCAAGGGGACCCTGTTGTGCCTCAAGGACCCTCCCTACTAGGTGAACCAGAAAGGAACTTAAAATGAGCTGGTCTCAGCCACTGCATTTCATCACAAAGAGGAACTGATGCAAGTCAGCTCTAGCCTGGGATCTGCCTGTCAGTGAAAAGCAATAGGTGCCTAATTCCCTTAGGCTCCTTGGAACAGCTCAGCTCTACTAAATTCCTTTTTGTTTGTCCCTTTCTTCCTTTACGTTCAGACCTAGTGTCTGAACTGCAGGGGCAGAAGTCTGCACAGGAAGCAGAAGATGCTGTACAGCAAAGGAAAGGTCCCACTCACAAAGGAGTAGGCTGGAAAGGCACCTCCCTTGCCAGATGTGCTGTATTTTTAGATGCTCGTCTGACTCCTTCCCTGCTTAGCTGGGCTTCTGACCAGGGGACAGAGGGGCAGAGGAAATGCTCATTAAATGTCCATCCAGAGGAAACAGGAAGGAAATGGCTCATTCAGAAATTGTGTTCCCATCAAGCCAGGCTCCTTGGTTCTGCGATGGGCAGATGGCAAGAAAAGACAGCTACTGAGCCTCATTGGCTGAGCCACGCTCCCCACTAGTGGCCTTGAATCATGAGGAGGAATGCTGACTGGGATCTGAGAGCAGGATTAGCCTTAGCAAGGCAAGTGGGGCTGGCTGTGTCCCCACTGAGCTCTGCTAGCTATCTGCTCTGGATAGGGCTCACCCTTCCCAGGAGTGCTTGGGGAGCCCTAAAAGCAGCCTGGTTTGCAGGATTGGAATATTGCTGTGGAAGCAACTCAGCAAAGAGCTAGTGTCTGACATCCACTGAGAACCAGAGCAGGCACAGACTCCAGAATTTGGGTTCTCTCCCCTAAGTACAAACAACTGGGGATCATGGAGCTGGCCGGCTAGTACAGCGTACTGAGACCCCCTGACAGATCTCCTGGAGCAGCTACCTTAGAAAAGGGACAATCCTGGGGAAACCTGGCCTGGTGGCAACCCTGGCTCCTCATCTTTTCTTAGCTTGCTCTTCCTGGATTCTCAGCCTCATGACCTTCACCAGGAATACTGTGCGCCAGTGGGGCCGTGAACTCAGAACAAAACTCCATCCAAGCCACTAACTTTTTGCTTGGCCCTTGATCTGCTCCAAACACAATACCACGCTCGCTGGAAAGCCAGCCTCAGGCTCCACTCGAAATGCAGCCCCCACATCTCCTGGCAATCTCAGTCCAACCTCACAAAGCCAGTGGCAGACCAGGCCCCAATTTTAGCTCTGGACTATTGAGTTTTACCTGTGTGACCCGGGGCTCCTGGGATAACTTGCCAAATGTGCAATAACCAGGACAGGCTGCAAAACTGGGAGCCAAAACTCCCCAAATACTGATGGGTGGTACTTAAACCAGTCTCCCAATCAGTCACAAAATGTGCCTCTGATTCACCACACTGGTTATCAAGAAGCATAACAAAATAGAAACAGCCCCCCCCCCTTCATTGTACATCAATTCCTCTGGTCCCTGACTAGCCACTGGGTCTCTTAAAGCAATAGGTTCTCCTCACCCTAAAGAGCCAGTCACATTACCCAGAACAATACAGGCTTGGATCTTACCCAAAATACCATGCTGCCAGCCAATCCTTTAGTAACTACAACTAAAGGTTTAATATAAAATGGAAAGAAACAAAATGAGAGATGTCAAAGGGTCAAAGTGAATCATATACGTACAAATGATTTAGAGTCCATAGAAAGCAAGTCCTAGAAGAATTTGGAGTTTTCAGGTTAGTCCAATTCCTCTGGTAGACCCCCAGCACTTGGGTGGGTCTCAGTCCTTTGTCCAGTCGCAGAGGAATAGTTCCAGAGTTAGGTGCTGGGTGTAGACTGAAGATTGAGGACAAAATGGTGTTGATGCTGCTGTCTTTTATCACCTCTGTCCTTCCCCATGCTGTGCAGAATCTTTGTAAATCATAATGGAGTTGAGACACATGGGCAAATCCTAGCAGCTCAACAGGTTTTCCCCTGAGTCCACTGTACCTGTGAGCTTCCTTAATGGGCCATTAAGTAGATGATAGTTTGCAGACATCCAGTCTGCAGAGTGTCCCAGAATCAAATAACTTGAAACACAAATAGAACAAACATATTCCTAACTTCTAATACAAATATGACACCTTCATATAAACCATAGAATCATTCTTAGCTGATTACAACCTTTTCATTGGTACCAAACATGGCATATCACAAATTGATTATTGCAAATGTGAAATATTAGTATGAAAAACAATCATAAATGGTCCCCTGAATCCAGACAGCATCACAACCTGCTTTGCAGGTATGTTCACAGGCATGTAGCCCAGGCATCAGCTTTGGCTAGGTATTTCTCTCCCAGCCTCCATGAGGCCTTATGGGGTGCCATGCTTGAGTGGGCACAAAACTGTAGACCAGGAACAAAGCTCTCATTTGATTCAATCCCAGCAAGGCGCCGGCTCCTGGGAGTCTGTGGGAGGGAACAGAGAAGCAGAATTCTCACCCTGGCACCAGGTCCGAATCCACTCAAGGGCACTGAGGCCTCTGTAAGCATTGCTGAAGTGTCTGATCTTTTTTCCCCAGCTGACTGGGGTCAAGATCACTGCCCTCCTCTCCAGCTCTGAGAAATCCCTGCTCCAGGATTTCTCCACTCCCTGTACTGGGCCCTATGCCACACTGGTACAGCCTGCAATTCTGCAGGGTGAGCTCCAGCCATGTCAAAGCCCCAGAAGGGGGTGCAGCAGAGCACAAGTCAAGGGCACGGCTTCTCTGTGTGACTCAGGAGGGACCAGAGTAAAGACAGGCAGCTGCTAAAGTGAAATATGCCCAGTGCTGATCAGCAAGGCAGGGCTTGGTTACCACTCTCCAAAGACCTGGGATAAGCTGCAAAGCTCAGTCCAGTGGGGCGGGAGTGCAGATGGAAAACAAAATCTAGTGGGGGTGATTGATGCTGGGGGGGAAAAAGGGGAGGAGGGTAACCTAGAATACTTTTGTCTCCTCCTGCTGAGTGCAGGGCGGGGACAGGTTGGTCAATTTACCATCTCATGTGAGAGCTGCTGCCACAGGGGAATTTGGGAACCTGACTTAGAATGAACAGAGCTTTCATCTGCCATGAGATCTAAGCCAGTGCTGTTGTATTTCTTTGTCCTGGCAGGCACTGTGGGCACAGATTGGCTTAGACCAGCTTGCTAGACCCAAACCCACCTCCTTCTGCTCCACAGTGTTTGGATCTGGGTCTTGGTGTTCAACCCCAGCCAAGCTTGTGGCTGCTAAATTCACTGCACTTGGATTGCATGGGTCCTAGCGCTGCCAGGAGCTCAGACCAGCTAGCATGTTACGTGAAACTCTACAACTAAGGAGGCAGCCAAGGTTTCAGAGTTAGGAGAGTGAAGCGGGCAAAGCCCCATGAGTCACATTATTCCAGGCTCTCAGCAGTAGCACATAGTAGTATGTACCCATCTAACACTGTGTGACTGTTAACTAAGGAGGAGGAAGTGGATTACAACCCAGGACAGGGTATTAGGAGATGTGAAGACCATTTTCAGTTCTATCTCCAGCTCAGGGATCTTGGGCAAGTTATGATGTAGCTGCTAAATGTTTCTACCCATAAAATGGGTGTAATTAGTGCTGCTTAAGCTACTGTGGCTGCAACAATGGCTGTACACTGCACTGAGATGAGATAGTGTCTCCCTCTACTGGCTGGCCCCTTGGTTAACAAGAACCAGCTGTTTACTAACAGCTGAAGGAGTTACTCCTTTTGCCCAACAGGCATGTGCCTTTTTGACCATATGATGGTGATATGGATGTGTCTGTTAAACTAGATAGAGCTACAGAAAGAGCAAAATGTTCAAACTATTGAAGCGTAGTTCTTTCTATAAGACAGAACAAGCTGCACAACTCAGATTGGGAGGTAAATACAAACTTCCTTAAGGCTCTGGGGCTGGGGCTAGTCTATAGCACAGGAGTTAGTCTGCCCAGGATGGACAGAAATTAAGCTGGCAAGAGGGTGTTGAGAATTTCAGGATCACATCTAGGAACTGCTGTTACAAAACCAAAACAGATGGAAGGCACGAGTGAGCCAGCCAGCTGGTTCTGTGGCACAGCATTATCGCTGGTGGCTATCATTCTGTCCCCACAGCTCCCGCCACCTTCATTCTTCCCCCATGCTGCGGCAGGGAAATAGTTGCAATTCCTCTGGTTCAGACAGAAAGAACAGGCTTGGGGCACAAGAATAATAAGCAAAACAACTACAATCTATTTTGAAAAGAAAAGACTTTTGTTCCACAGCTCGGTGTTGTAATGTTTGGCCTGAAATAAAAAGACTGACGACAGCACCAGCGGCGGGGGGGTGGGGGTGGGATCCCCCGCAAACAAGTAATGCAACTGGGGAGAAAACTGACTGAAATGTGCCTCAACATGTGTGTTCCTTCCATGGAGATCCACCAAACTAAATGGGGTTTGTGTCTGGGACCAGCCTGGTAAGGAGGTGCACCTGGTCACCTATTTTCTATAAATATTTGTTATGCCCAGGGCCAGAGCTTGCTCTTCTGGTGCCCGGGGCAAGCAGCCCAAAAGGTGCCCCAATCCAGCTTGGGGTCTGATCTGTCCCCAGCTGCCAGTGAAAGGCAGCAAGAAACTGGATCCATCCCCAGCCGCCAGAGGGAGCCGGATCCATCCCCTGTGCCCTCTAAAATTCAGCACCTGTGGCTTTGCCCCAGTTTCCCTGGCCTAGTTACTGCCCTGGTCATGCCCAAACCGCATCTGCAATGCTTGTTTCCCCAGAACTGGCTGGGGCCAACATCTGTCATGGTTCAGCTACCTACGAGGCAGCCACTCCTCCTGCCAATGGGCAGGGCTGGATTAACACAGGGGCTACGGGGGCTACAGCCCCTGGCCCCAGCCTCAAGGCCCCCACCCACTGAGATGCAGCCCTTATAGGCCCTGCTGCCTGGATACTGGCACAATGCTGGCAGGTCTAGCCTGGGACATTGGGGCTGAGGAGGGGGCAGGGCCCTGGAGAGCCACCTGCAAGCCCCCTGACCAGGAGTTTGGCCTGCTAGGGTGGGGCTGCTGGCTTTGTGGGTGGGGCTGGCCCCTCACACAGCAGACACCAGTGGCAGTGGCCCTCCAGGGATGTCGGGCTGTGATGCTGGGGCCCTGCAGCTCAGGCTGGCATGGCTGGCCCCCCTGGGGACCCCAGACACTGCAGCCCGACAGTGCTGCTGGCCCTGGAAGGTTGCTGCCAGGCCACAGTGGTGAGGACTGGGGCCCCAGGCAGACAGGGGCCCACTGTGGGGGAACCTACAGAATTGGGCAGCCTGGGACCCCTTAATTCAGCCCTGTCAGTGGTCAGAGGTGGAGGGAATGAAGGATGCCCATGAGCCAGGCCAGAACGTGCAGGGGTAGATTCGCCCCATGGAAATGGTGGAGTAGCAGCTGGTTCTGCTATTCCTATTCAGGAGCTACCAGATCTGGTGTGTGCCCAGCCATGCCCCCAGTGCCACAACTAGCCCAGGTCAGATGGCTCAGGCTTGCATGGCTTCATCTGGGGTAGCTCTAAAGTGGCTATAAAGCATTTTTGGTTCATTTGAGACCTAGAGCAAGTCATGTTATTGCTTTGTGTCTCAGCTTCCCTGTCTAAAATGGTGATACAAACACTTTGGCTTGCCTATTGCAACTAAGTTCTTTGGGGCAAGGATGATCTCAGTCTGCACATGTGCAGCACCCCAGCATCTTGATCTTGGAGTCTGCAACACCAGTGGTGTTCTCATCCCATTCTTCCTACTGATGGAAAAGGCCCAGGCAGAGACCATCACATTATGGAAACAAATGTATGGCTACACAGGTGGCGTCAAAGAGAAGGCTTTGGCTTCTTTGACCATGGGATGTTGTTCCGAGAAAGAGGACTGCTAGGAAGGGATGGGATTCATCTAACAAAAAAGAGGGAAAAGCATCTATGCAGGCTGGCTGGCTAAACCAGTCAGGAGGGCTTTAAACTAGGTTTGCTGGGGGGTGGAATCCTAATCCTTGAGATTAGTGAGGAAGGGGGACATTGGGAGAAAAAACACAAGGAGAAGGTGCAACAGGGGAGGCAAATGGCAGGGGAAAGTAAGGCAATCGGCCTGGTATTATAGGTGCCTGTACACAAATGCAAGGAGCCTGGAAAACAAGCAGAAAGAATTGGAAGTCCTGGTACAGTCAAGGAACTATGATGTAATTGGAATAACAGAGCTGTGGTGGGATAGCTTGCACGACAGGAGCACTGCCAAGGATGGGTATAAATTGTTCAGGAAGGACAGGCAGAGGAGAAGAGCTGGTGCAGTAGCACTATATGTAACAGAGCCATATGGAGCGTTGAGGCCAACTTCCTGGTACAAATGCTGGAGGAACCAACTAGGGGTCTTGCTCTTCTTGACCTGCTGCTCACAGACTGAAAAGAATTGATCAGGGAAATAGAAGTGAATGGCAACCTGGGCAGCAGTGACCATAAGATGGTAGAGTTCGGGATCCTGATCAAAGGAAGAAAGGAAAGAAGCAGAACACAGACCTGGACTTCAGAAAAGCAGACTTTGGCTCCCTCAGGGAACTGATGGCCTAGATCCCCTGGGAGGATCATCTGAAGGGGAAAGGAGTCCAAGACAGCTGGCTGTATTTTAAAGAAACCTTACTAAGGGCACAGGAAGATACAATTTCAACATGCAGGAAGAACAGCAAATAAGGAAGGTGCCTATTGTGACTTAAGAGAGAACTCTACAGTAAGCTGAAACACAAAAGGGAAGCTTACAAGAAGTGGAAGCTTGGACAGATGATTAGGGAGGAGTATAATGATATTGCTCATGCCTGCAGATATAAAATCAAGAAGGGCAAAGTGAAGGGATGTGAAGGGTAACAGGAAGGGGTTCTACAAGGATGTCAGTACAAGAAGAGGATCAGGGACAGTGTAGGTCTCTTACTGAGGGGGGCAGGTACCTAATGGTGGATGATATGGAAACGGCTGAAGTATTCAAATTTTTTTTTTTTTTTACCTCAGTCTCCACAGGCAGGGTCAGCTCCCAGGCTACTGCACTGGGCAACACAGAATAGGGAGAAGGAGAGCAGTCCTTGGTGATGGAAGGTCAGGTTAGGGACTACTTAGAGAAGTTGAACATACACAAGTATATGGGACTGGATGAACTGCACCCGAGGGTGCTGACGAAGTTGGCCGATGTGACTGCAAAGCCACTGGCTATTATCTTTGAAAACTCGTGGTGATCAGGGGAGGCCCCAGATGACTGGAAAAAGACAAATATAATACCAATCTTCAGGAAAGGGAAAAGGGAGGATCGGGAGAACTAAAGACCAATCAGCCTCACCTAAATCCCTGGGAAAATCCTGGAGCAGGTCCTCAAAAAATCCATCCTGAAACACTTAGAGGAAAAAACAGGGTGATCAGGAACAGTCAGCATGGATTCATGAAGGACAAATTGTGCCTGACCAACCTGATTGCTTTCTATAATGAGATGATCACGTCTGTGGATGCAGGAATAGCTGTTGATGTGATATACCTTGACTTAAGCAAGGCTTTTGATATGGTTTCCCACAGCATTCTTCTCAGCAAATTAAAGAAGTATGGGTTGGATGAGTGGACCATAAGGTAGATCGAAAACTAGCTAGATCAATGGCTCAGCAGGTAGGGATCAATGGCTTAATATCTAGTTGGCAACCAGTAATGAGTGGAGTGCCCTGGGGTTGGTCCTGGTTCCCATTCTGTTCAACATCTTCATTAACGATCTTGATGATGGGATAGATTGCACACTCAGTAGGTTTGCAGATGACACCAAGCTGAGGGGAATGGTAGACATGCTGGAGGGCAGGGACAGGATTCAGGGAGACAAGTTGGAGAAGTGGGCCAGTAGAAATCTCCTGCAGTTCAACAAGGACAAGTGCAAAGTCCTGCACTTAGGACGGAAAAACCATGTGCACTGCTACAGGCTGGGGACCGACTGGCTAAGCAGCAATACTGTAGAAAAGGACCTGGGGGTTATGGTGGATGGGAAGCTGGATATGAGTCAACAATGTGCTCTTGTAGCCAAAAAGGCTAACGGCATATTGGGCTGCATCAGTAGGAGCATTGCCAGCAGATCAAGGGATGTGATTATTCTCCTCTACTTGGCACTGGTGAGGCGGCATCTGGAATACCTGTGTCCAGGTTTGGGCTCCCCACTACGAAAAGGATGTGGACAAATTAGAAAGAGTCCAGCAGAGGGCAATGAAAATGATTAGGGGGCTGAGGCACATGCCTTATGAGGAGAGACTGAAGGAACTAGGCTTATTTAGCCTGCAGACAAGAAGACTGAGGGGGGAATCTGATAGCAACTTTCAACTACTTGAACAGATGCTCCAGAGAGGAGGGAGCTAGGCCGTTCTCAGTAGCAACTGAGGAGAGAACAAGGAGCAACGGTTTTAAGTTGCAGCTGGTGCAGTTGAGGTTGGATATTAGGAAAAAACTCTCACTAAAAGAGTGGTGAAGCATTGGAATGGGTTGCCTAGGGCAGTGGCTCCCAGCCAGTGTGCCAGGGCACACTGGTGTGCCATGGAAACACCCAAAGTGTGCCGCAAGCATCTTGGAGAGTTGAAGTTAAAGTTCCTTCCCTGGGCTGTGCAGGGCTAGGAAAAGGCAGGGGTTAAAGTCAGGGGCAAGGCACTGGAACACAGTTCTGGGGCCCCCTGTTTTTAGGCAGGCAGCATTCTGGCCCCCTAAAAATAGAGGAAGGCACCAGAATGAGGAGTTCCAGGGGTCCCCCTAAAAATAGCAGGTGCAGCCAGAACGCAGAGTTCCAGTGGCTCCACCTTAAACCCCGCTCCTCCTTCAGCCCAGCCAGCAGAGAGCTGGGGGAGGCTGGGAGTGTGCGAGTCTCCCCCTGCGGGGTGGAGTAACTTGTCAGGCAGCCTGCAAACAGCCCAGGTAAGGGCTTGGGGGGGGGGCTGCTGGGAGTTGTGTGGGGCAGGTGTGTATGTGTGTAGCAGAGGTGGGTGGGAGTGGATGTGTAGCAGAGAGTGTGTAGCTGGGGTTATGGGGTGGCTGTTTGGTTGGGGGTGTGTGTAGCTGGGGAGGTGTAGCTGGGGGCTGGAGGCCTGATTCTGGCCCCTGCAGTGATGGGAGGGTCCATAACAGGCAGCAGGAGGTGAGGATTTGCCCTGGGTGGCAGGGAGCCACTATGGAGAAGGGGGAAGTGGGCGCTGCACCATGGTCCCCTGCCCTACCTTCCCACTCCCCAGGTTCCCCCCTGCACCCCCCACAAAACCACTTGTTGTCCCTTTTTCTGTTGCCACCCTTTTGCTGTTCCCCACATGGCTGCCCTTGTCCTCTTTTGCCACCCCTGCCCTGCCCTGCTCCCCACTCACTCCTGCCACTGCACATGACTCCTGACCTCCCGTTTTGCCACCCCTACTATCCCACATAGCAGCATTTCTGAAACACTGTGCCATAGTTCATGAATATTCATAAGTTACATTAATTTGAATATTCATGAGTATCTTAATGGTGGTGTGCCGCAACAAATTTGAAGGCATCAAGGTGTACCACAGCAGAGAAAAGGTTGGGAACCACTGATCTAGAATATTGTGTCCAGTTTTGGGCTTCCCACTAGAGAAAGGACATAGACATATTCGAAGGAGTCCAGCGGATGGTAATGCAAATGATTAGGGGACTGGGGTACATGACTTAAAAGGAGAGACTGAAGGAACTTGGCTTATTTAGTCTGCAGAAGAGAAGACTGAAGGGGGATTTGGTAACTACCTTCAACAACTTGAAGGGGTGCTCCAAAGAGGAGGGAGCTAGACTATTCTCAGTGATGACAGAGGACAGAACAAGGAGCAATGGTTTCAAGCTGCAGCTGGGAAGGTCTAGGTTGGATACTAGGAAAAACTCTCTCACTTGGAGGGTTATGAAACACTGGAATGGGTTACCTACAGATGTGGTGGACTCTCCATATTTGGGAACTTTTAAGACCCAGTTGGATCAAACCCTGGCTGGGATGATTTAATGGGAATAGGCTTGCTTTTAGCTGGGGTTGGACTAGATGACCTCATTGCTTTTCAGCTCTGATATTCTATGATTCTGTCATCTCAGCTGGTGTAGTGCTAAAAACTGACAGACCACTCTTTTTAGCACAACACCTGTGCTGACACTAATCCCACTGTAGGGGCATCTACGACAGGCCCTTGTGACTGCCCTCTGACTAAACTGCTGCAAAGAGGCCAGAGCACAACTATGGACTGGGGTCATGGCCTGGGATTTTCCAAAGTGCTCAGCGTCAGCCCACTTCTGTTCCTGGAGGCGTCAGGGGGAGTTTTACAATTGATGTCAAATGCCTATTTGTCACAGCCAAAATGTTACTTCGCCCCATCTCCCAGCTCAAAAAAGCTCTGAGAAGAAAAGAAAAAAAAAAAAAGGTTTGAAATTGTCAAGCTGTTAAGAAATTTGAAAATAAAACAATGACAACAAAATCCTGGTTTTCCCATGCAGAGTGTCTTTTTATTTTGAAATTTCAGCTCCTTAGAGTTTAAAAGGGGAAAAAATGAGGCCAAAATCAAAATGGAGTGTTACAATTGTTTCCAAGTGACAAGAAATTAGAGTATCAGGAGATCAGGACAGGTCACAAAGAAAGTCAGCATTTCCTTTCAGTTCAATACGAAGTGGGGAAAATTTCAAGCTCTCAAACATTCACAGGACAAGACACCTCCCTAACACCTCTCTTGATTTACTCTCATGCTCCCTTATGAAGTAGCACTTACCCTCCCCTGCAGCCCCTTAGTCTGCCCTCCCTCTGGAATGGGACGAAAGAGGCTCCCAGGACTTCAGCCTCATGCCGTGCTAGGCGTGAATTCCAACTTCTGTGTAAATGTTATACAAATACACATGTTCTGGAGAATCCCAGGCTGGCAGCTGTATGCGAGATGAAAGACCCTAGCTGCTTTTGCACTGCAGAGCTGGCTTCTGGCAGCCTTGGAGCTGTTCCAGAAAAGCTTACTCCAGGTGCGACTGCCCACTACCCATCAAGGGGGAGATGCATGGAGTGTGTGCAGACTTTGACCCTCTCCTTGGCTCTGCATCACATTTCTCTGGGCAAAGAGGAAGGGATGGGCAAGGCCATAACTACCGCAGGGCAAATGTGGCAAAGCCCCAGGTGTCAATTTTCACAGGGCATCAGACACCCCTGCCTAGCACCAAAGAGGAATGTGCCTTAGAGAAGGCACATTCCTCCCTGAGCCAGACTGTGGCTGTAAGAGGTCATCTCCTGCCCTGTCCACAGCATGCAAGGTCTGGTCAGGTGCATATGGGGCGGTGGGGGGAGGAGAGAAGAAGCCTCTGGCCACCAGCCATGCTTAGTTGGGCAAGGGCTAGTTGGCGGGGGAGGCACCTTCTTGCCCCAGGTGGCTGGCTGGTTGGTGGAGGAGGGAGCCAGGGAGGCACCCTTGGCCCAACGCTGGGTTGCTGGCAGACCCCACTCCGCCAACCAGCCAGTGTGGGAAAGAGGCACCCCCTGACCCTGGCTACATAGCCAGCCAGGCTGGCTGGTTGGCAGGGGAGGGAGGCACTCCTGCACTGGGTCCTTGGCTGCACTCTCCTGGCTGTGGGGGAGGCACTCCCTGCCAGGTCTCTGCTGCCGCCAGGGTGGATCGGGCCCAAGACTGAATCGTGGCCTGCAAGGGGGTGGGGCATCCTTGGGGCTGCTTGCCCCAGGCACCAGAAAGCCTAGTTACAGCTCTGGGGATGGGGGTGCTGGGCAATGAAACTCACTATTGCAAGTTTCTGTCAGAGCAAGGCCAAGAGGTCGCTCTGGAAGCAAATCAATGTCAGGAGCTGACTGTTCCCTGCTCAGATCAGCTGTGGGCCACAAATATTCATCAACCTTTGCAGGAGACATGGGTCCATCTTGATGGGGACTCTATACATGTTTTTTAGTAGGCAGTACTGTCCGGCAGGCCCAGATTAGGGTTTATTGTCCTGAGCAAACACAGAGGGTGACAAATTCCCTGCCTCAAAGGACTGATCACTGTAGACATTGATCCTGCAAAATACCTAGTGCAGGCTTCACTTTAGGCCAGGGCCATCCTTAGGGTAGGGTGAGAGGGGCAGCCACCTAGGGCCCCGCACTTTGGGGGGCACTGCAGGGCTGGCTGGAGGAAGGATCAGGCCGGGTGCCATGCGGGAGGTAGAGCCTGCAGGATTGGGCTTGTGCTGCCGCTGGGGAGGAGGGAGAGGAACAGCAGCATGCCCCCCTTGGCCACACACGCTGCTTTCGGCTCTGTGCCAGAGCAGCAGGGAGGTGGTGGAAGGCAGCGTGGGGCCTGTATCACTACCCCCCCCCCACCCCGGCTGCGCTGCCTTCCTTCCTCTCCCCACTGCTCAGGTACAGAACCAAAAGCAGCGCCTGTAGTGGGGGGGGGGGAGGCGACCAGCAGTGCTGAGCCAGGTGCTGCTTTTCACCGGCTTGCCCGGTCCCTGGCATGGGATGGCCAGCACAGGGGCCTGCCCCTCCCCTGGGCCAGCCAGCCCCACCCCCGGCAGTACTGGGGGGGATTAGTGGGGGCCCGCCAGAGGGCAATTCACCCAGGGCCCTGCACCCCTCTAGGGACAGCCCTGCTTTAGGCACATTACTAGTCACCGTGAAGTCAATGGGAACACTCACATGCTGATTAGCACTTGGCGGCCCTGAACCTGCCCATGCTAAAGCGTGTATGAAACATATGTAAGGGACTGGAGCCAAGACAAGTCAGACAAGAGCCCACTCAAGTGTCTGAGGCAACAGCAGATTCCTGTCTTGCCTGTTGTTCCCTTTTTTAAACCCACACAGTTAACTCTAATCTGAGTTTACTTTTAAGCCCTGTGTGCTGTTCTTTTGTTCTAACTCCTGCCCGTTGTGCTGTCCTTTCTAACCGCTGACATTGCTTATTGGGGGAGAAGGCAAATGGTGGGCAATTTAGGCGTTTGTTTAAAAGAAAGAGATACCCAAGCTTTTCATTGCTCCATCTTCTCACACCCTGAGCAACAATTCCCAAGCTGTCTGAAAATCATTTTAGGGACAATTTCTGTAGCATTTCAAAACAATTCTGGGTTTAGTGCAACAGTTAGAAGGGGCCCACGCCTGCTCAAAACCAACACAAGGAGCAGATGGGCTGTGTATCTCCTCTGGGCACGTTACCGTGCCCTGCAAACAGAGCTCAGCATAAAAACATGAGCATAAGAGTGGAGATTTCTACCAAGATGCAGCTCCCCAGACCGTTGCTCCAGATACAACTGCGCAGGTCAAGGCCACCCTTGCAGGAAAGATTGGAAACACAAGGGCAGCTCAGCATCCCCTGGGAGTGAGAGCCATAAAAAGAGACATTCCTCAATTGACTGCAAGTCAGCAAAGGGAACAGACAGAGCAACCAAAGGTGCTGCAGGATGGGGAATCTGAGCAGAGAGGTGGTTCCCTCTGGAACACCATCCATGCACGCATTAGCATGTTGACCTGGGAAGTGGCCTGGAGACACAGCAATTCTTCTCTCACGTAGGACCCGACCCTGCATTCATGGCAAAAACAATGGCCAGGTTCTCACCAGCATTCCCGGCAGAAGCCCAGCGTGATGGCACAGTGGAGACTGACTAACAGAGTTACCCCCCTGGAAAGGAAAGAAACTCAGCCCCCTGCATCCACAGTCAGCAGAGGAGTACAAAATGCAGCAGGTCACAGAACAGGTGATGTAGCAGAACAGACATACTCCCCCCCTCCCTCAGCCCCAGGGAAATGACTTTATTTCTGTATCTAGGCCAGGCAAAGATATTTTCAACAAGCAGCAAAGACTAGAAGGGCTAAGTCTGATGTTGCATCTCCAGGGAGTAGGGGACCCTGTGTCCAGGTCTGCTCTGTACAGGGTGAAGAGCTATTGGCAATTTGCAGGGTGGGTGATGGAAGGGATTCCATCCAGGGCTCTGCTCAGTCAGCAGTCCTCCCCGCTGCTCTGCTGGGACCCATGCCATTAACCTTTTCAGTGCTTGTCAGTATGGGCTCACATCAAGAATTCAAAGCCTGTGTCTGGATTTCAAACAACCCAGTGCCTGGGGACAGGGAAGTGGTGGCTGTGCTGGGTTTTGGTTTAGCACCTTATAACACAGGGGCCATCTGTAAAATTCAGAGCTAGATCTGAGTTTGGCTTCCAAATACACTTTAATGTTGTGGGGTGGCTGGATTTGGGGATGGGCAGCTGGGAGAAGTGTGTCAGGTCCTTCTATAAAAAAACAACAAGGAGTTGTGTGGCACTTTAAGACTAACAGATTTATTTTTTGCATGAGCTTTCGTGGGAGAAGATCCCACTTCCTCAGATGCTTCGAAGATGGGTGAACTTACAGAAAGGAATGAAACTAAATGCAATGGGGTGTAAATCATAGGATCAGGTCATACAGTAACAGCAAATCAGAGCAATTTTCAGGCTCAAACCATGGGAAGCCTGAGGTCAAAGTGGGATCTTCTCCCACGAAAGCTCATGCAAAAAATAAATCTGTTAGTCTTAAAGTGCCACACAACTGCTTGTTGTTTTTTTACTGGACTAGACTAGACTAACAGGGCTATCCCTTTTGAAATTGACAACGTCCTTCTATAACAGGGATGCCTAAACTTAGGGAACTCAAGAGCCACACAAGTCCATTATTAACCCTTTGTGAGCCCCGCTGAGGCATATATCCATATACTTTTACCTACTCCAAAAATCAGTTTAAAATTCATTGCACACTTTAATTTTATCATAAAAAGAGGGCAAATATTGATCCTACTAGTGTCATGGTCTATGAATTACGTAAGGTTACCATGAAAACTAGGTCTACAGTAAAAATGCCACTGCTTCTCCCTATCGTCTCTATCATGCTCTTCTGCAAGCTGCGCTTTTTCTTTCAAGAGCTGCAGTTTGGCCACGCCTGTTCTATAGCGTAATCCCCCACACTTTTCTTTGTCAGAGAACACTTCTCATGTCTTGGCCTCAGTCACAACTTGGGATTCTACTCCAGCAAATGGGACTAATTCATGCAGGAGGAATCAGACCATACCTTAGCTGTGCAGCTTGGACTGTATTCCTTTTCTTCTGGACCCAAAGCTCCTGTCAAATCAGACAGAACTCCAGCATATACAATGAGATGAGACCTTACTGCTTAGTTGGTAATGTGATAGCTCCTCTTTAACCCCCTGACAAGAACAGAAAGAGCAGCTCTCACAAACTCTTCACCATAATAGCAGAGTGAACTAATTGCTGTGAAACACCCACTGACTGTTAATTACAGGGGCCTGCCCTTGCTAATTGCTCTGCAGTTCTGGTTAATGATAACCAGATTCCATCAACTGTGATGTTGCAGCCTTAATGACAGTTTGCACTTTGCAGCTTCAAGGCCCTAGCAGAAATGAGTTACTTACCCCTTCAGCTTGTGATGCACCATGCAGTTAAAGTGGAGACAATTTGGGGGTGTCAGCAAGGCTCCACACCACAGTGTTCATCCTACATTCTCTGCTGTCTTCAGAACCACTCAGCATTGCCAGGGAGTCGAGGCTGCTCCACACCTTGGCACAGCGGCCCTGCATTGGACCTATTGAAGAGTCCTGAGTGGTGGGTGGGTGTAAGCCCACCCACTTCTAAAACCTTTCCCCCAGCCTAAGGGGAAGCGGCACAAAACAGGCCCTCAACCAATTTCATGGGCCAACGAAAAAGAAAACAGGGATGGGTGGGAGGGTTACAGGTTCAAAACTAGAGTTTCGGAAGGGCATACCGAGCAGAGAATCCTGGACAGCGCCCACTGCTCCTGGAAGGTATCGAGGGAGCCAGCGGATGCCGCCCAGAGGAACGCTGCCCGGTTACGTGCATGGACAAGGGACCGGAAATAGGCCTCACAGTCGCAGGCCCCTCCCTCAGCCAGCCTCTTCTCCCAAGTTTTATAGGTGGCTACTTTTGCATAAGCCAAGAGGAGGTTGGCGAGGAGGTCCCGTGACTTTGTGGGGCCACGTATGGGGAGTGCATAGAGATACAGGTGTGGGGAGAAGTGCAGCCAGAACCTCAAGAGGAGGTGCTGGAGGAGCCGGAAGAGGGGCTGCAGCCTGGCACAGTCTAGATAGACATGCACCAGGGTCTCCCTTGCACTGCAAAAGGGGCAGGTGTCGGGACAAAGGGTGAACCGCGCCAAGTACATGCCCGTGCTCACAGCTCCATGTAGGAGCTGCCAACTAATGTCCCCGGCGGGCCTTGGAGTGAGGGTGGCATACAGACTGGCCCACCGGGGGTCCTCACCCTCTGTAGGTGGGATGAGGTCCTGCCACTTTGTATCTGGGCGGGACACAAGGGCGAGGAAGTGGATGGTATGTAGCACTAATGTGTACAGATGTTTACGAGGCACGGTTCGAAAAGAAACTGGCTGCAGATCTAGCAGCCAGCTCGGGGCATGGGGCGGGGATGGCCAGGGGGGCTGATGGGGCCGAGGCCCGATCAAGAGTTCTGGAGGGCCAGGGCTGGGAGGGGGACGGGGGGTACCCTCTCGCAGGACCCACTCGAGGTAAGCCCGAGCAGTGGGAGGCAAGACTGCCCTCACCTCCTGGAGTAGGCGCCGGGGGGGGTACGAAGGGTGGAGAGCCCCATGCGCCGAGCTAGCTCATGGGGATCCACCCAATCCCCCCGGGCATAATCCAGGAGGTCTCTGACCCGGGTGATACCTGCCATGACCAACCTCTGCCTCACAGAGGGGGCTTCTGCCACCTGCACACGGAGATGGAGGTTGTGTAGCAGGGGCTCCGTGAGGAGGTCCTCCCCCTCGGTGGGTATAACCGACCTGGAGGCTGCAAAGAGCCTCCAGGTCCGGAGGAGGTCATGGTAGAAGGCCGGCAGCTCGGAGACGTCTCGCGGAGAACGTCTCAGGTCAAGATAAAAGAGCTGCCGGTCATATCGGAGCCCTCGGTAGCAGCGGAGGAAGGTGCGTGCCAAGTGGCTCCATGCCGGACTACCTGCTCCATAAAGGAGCCTCTGTGGGGCCTGGAGGCAGAAGGTGTGGACCTGGCTGCGGACACAGCACAGGCCCTGCCCCCCTTCCTCCAGGGGAAGACTCAGAATCCCTGCAGAGACCCAGTGCACTGCATTGGACTTAGGAAGGTGTGATTGATTTACCATGTGAAAACTAGAGCACACAGTGCTAAGTAGGCCCACACCCATGATGCACCTGGCTAACAATGCAGTGCTGGCTACAGGTATATAAAAGTATTGAAAAATTCCTTCCTGGAAGTGGTGCAGAAAAGGTCCAGCATTGAGGTACAATAATTTTACGAGGACCTGACAAAAGACCCATAGCACAGTGCTTGCTGGCCTAGGTCTGATGACTCAGGCCTCCAGGGCTTCAGCTCGGAGGCTATAAAGTGGATTCTTTTGAGATCTGGGGCAAGTAATGTTATTGCTTTGTGTCTCAGTTTCCCTGTCTAAAAGGGTGATACAAACACTTTGTCTTGTCTAGTCTAAGTTCTTTGGGGGCAAGGGTGATCTCTCACTCTGCACAAGTGCAGCATCCAGGACCTTGATCTCAGTTAACTCTCTTTTTGCTGCCAGAATCCAAATAATTAGTATGGCAGCTTTCCCTGGGAGCAAAGAGAAAGAAGGAGCACCCACATGTTTATTTCTGTGTGTAAAGGCTGGAGGCATCAACTGTGATGAAACTGCCTGTGGGGGTTGAGAAAGGGGGCCCTGGGAGCTGCCTACCACAGACTTAAAGACTGAGAGGTTCTGTGATAAACAGGTTGGTTATAAGCTCTGATGAAATTGCAAAAGATTAAGTGAATGTTGGATGAGAAGAGGCATAATGTAAACTTCAGGGGGAAGTGCGCAAATGGTACATAGCCCTGTGAAGCAGAGGACTTGATAACAGCACAAAAATACCTGCCAAAAGAAATAGAAACCCAACTAGAGACATTTCAAGGCTGCTAGCTGTCTCCTCCCCAGGCCCCATTCTCCTCTCCACCCTACCAGCTTGCTCCCTCATTAACCTCCAGTCCTAGTTTCACCCTTCTTTATGCTGACACAGAACCTTGTACACATGCCAACTGCTTTCCGGGTGGAATGGAGAAGAGTATGAGAGAAAGTCCTCCTTTTACCAGCCCATCCCTGACAGGGTCGTCTTTTGCTACCCACCCCAAGGGGGTGATGTTTAGTCACACTTTGACTGTAGGATTTCTGGGGCAGTGACCTCTTTTCAGGCTCAGTTTGTGCAGGGCTTGGCAGGAGGAGGCTTGGCATCAGGGGTTAAAGTGAGGCGGAATGCACCAGAAAGCTGTTCCAGGGCCTGCAATTTTTAGGGACCAATGTTCAGGGGCCCCTAAAAATAGAATAATGGGGCAGACTACAGCATTCAGGTGTGTTCCTCCTTACTACCCCTGTGCAGACAGTCTTCTGGCTGCCAGGGAGCTTGCCCCAGGCTGGGAGTTTTTAAAACTCCTGCCCTGAGCATGCTCTGAGCATGCTTAGGGCTGGAGGAGCAGCTTGTGGTATGGCCACTCCGGCAGCCAGGTAAGGGGGCCAGGGGACGGACTTAGGCTGGACCCAGAGGATGAGCGGGAGCCAGGCCTGCAGCAGCCACCCATGGCTAGGTCCAGAGCTGAGAGCACAGCACTGAGGCTGCTCCAGCTCCACAGGCAGTGAGATGGTAAGGTGGGCCACGGCCACGACTGGCGTGGTGAGCAGTGGGGTGGACTCTTCCCTGCCAGGCCAGCCCCAATTGGGGTCCCTGAGCTCTCCGCAGATGCAGAGGGGTGCTGGCCTGGCAAGCAGCCCAGACTGGGCAAAGAGCAGCAGGGCAGGGAGCTGCAGGTGGGGCGAGAGCTTGGAGCAGTATTCTCCCGAGGAATTGAAATTAGGGGGTGTTGGAATTTACAGGGAATTTGGTCCCTTCGCCTCCTGGGGACCCTCCACCAGTGCCATACCCCCCTCCGCCTTGGGTATAGCCCCTGCCCCAGCCTCTTAACTCCCCTGTTCCAGCCCTTCTCTACCCCCCATCTCCTACCTCCTGCCCTAACCCCCACCTCCTGCCCCCACCCACCCTTCTCAGCCCCCCTTTCTTGCCCATGCCCTCCTTAACTACCCCACCTCCTGCCCCCACCAACCCCTTCTCAGCCCCCATCTCCTGCCCCTGCCCCCGCCCCCAGCCATCCCTTCAGCATCCCCACCTCCTGCCCCTGCTCCATTCCTCCTCACCCCTCCCTCCACACCCTGTGCCCTCATCCTACCTGGGCTGGGGCCTGCATGTGCATGAAGGAGGCCTGGACAATACAGGAGAGGGGCCAGAGATTAGGAGGGTTGTGGGACCTGTCAAATTATACTTTAACTACTTCCTGGCAGCATGTTGGGGTAGGGCTACCAGATACCAAAGCCTGGAAAGTAGGACAGGGAAGTAGGAAAAGGAGGACATTGGAGGACACATGGAGAAAATGTAGTATTAATGTAATATTCTTCTGTTTTTAGGGGGCACTGGAACACTTTCCCCTAAAAATAAGGTATTCTGTGGCATTCCAGCATACTTTAACCCCTATAAGTAAAAAGCCAGACAAAATCACATATTCTAAAATGCCTGCCAGATGGAGGACGTGAAGTTAAAAAGGAGGAAAATTCCTTTTGCCTGACATCTCGTAACCCTGTGTTGGGGGGTATGGGCACTAACAGTGAGCTGTCTGAAACGCAGATGACATGGGGTGTGTTTCCCCACTGCCTCATGCCCTGTGTGTGTTTGGGAGAAATTCTGAGTGGGCAGCAATTTGCACAGGTGCAAATGGTGATGGTAGGTGGCAGGTCAAGCCTATTGCTTCCCAGATACAAATGGTTAAGTTCCACCACCACCATTCTAATGCCCCACTGTCCTTGCTTGCCATGTCTCAGGATTGTGACCAGGTAGGAGCAGAGAGCTGCATATGCACCTTTTATCCTTTGCTCCTGGCTTGGAAAATCCAGCGCTGTATCTTGCCCTCAAGCCAATGCTGCTCTGGGATGCAGTGACTAATGAAATCTGACTAACAGCATGAGCAAAGCAAAGGTGAAGGGGGAGGAGCTCAGAAATTAATGTAGATTTCTTGAGTCCCAGAGCATCAGCCACGAGGCCACCCATCCTACGATGGGCTCTGCTGTTGTCTCAAAACCATTTAAGTTGCCATTAATAAAGAAAACTGGTAAGTCATTCTCCATTAGACAAAAAGAGCAAAGTCCAGAGGCTAGCAATCCTCATCCATAGAGAGCAGTGTGATTTACAAATGATGGGCATGTCATTATCCCTGTTTCACAGATGGGGTAACTGAGGTACAGACAGAGGATGTGACTTGCCTGAATCTGTAATGCTGCAGGACAGGGGTAAGATGGGGAGGAGTATACACAAGCAGATAAGGGCTGGTGTGTCCTGGGAAGTCATAGTAATTGTGCAAGGGGGATGCAGACCAAAGGAAGTATATAACGAGCTAGAAACAACACGCCTCCCATCACCTCGATAGACTCAGCCCATAAGCCTTCTACTCCTGTCTTATTTTTTTCTGTTCATGCGAAACAGGGAGAAACTTTTCAAACGTTCAGGCTTGTGGTAGGTGCTGAGCTGCTGGCAGCCCCTGCCCCATGACCCTGTGGATCACACCTCTGGCTCCTCTTGTCTATCACGTGTATAAGTTTGACAGGTGCTGTGTGGCAGATTTGTCCCATGGAGGGGCTCTTGCTGCCTCCATCTCTCCTCTGTGCTCAGATGACTGTCAAGGAGACAGTGATGGTGGCATTGTGTTATTTCCACACAAAGCAGGATGCTTGGAAGGCGAGCAGTTAGAACTGCTTCTTTCTTCAGCAGCTGACCTGTGTGGCTGGCAGGGTGTATCAAGGGCCACTACCAGCTTGTCATTCAGCGTACCTGCAGGCAGGAGGGTGGTAGAGTGGTGATGCTGGAAGACGAATGAGAACCTAGAAAATCAGAGAGGAAATTGAATTTTTTGTTGGAGGTACAGGGGAAGGAAAAAGGATTCTTTTTAATTTGCAGATTAGGTCCCAAGGAGTTCACCAAACCATGCATCTCTATGGCTGGGAGTGAAGGCCAAGTGGAGTTTCATACCTTGCCCACAAATCCCCAAGCACTTTGCAATGTGGATCTTTAGAGAGCAGTTTAAGGTACAAGTGCAGTGGTGTGTGCTTTGTGATGTGAGGCCAGGTTAACTGGGTGCCCCTGCAAATGGAATAAGGCTGTGACTTTAAAACCCTGGGTAGCTGTATCCTGCATTGAATTCCTGTTGGACAGGCCAACCCTCCAAGATGTTTCTGAGGATGGGACAGCAGCCACAGGGGCAGGAGGAGATTCCAGTGTCCTTCTCTACCAGGGATGCCTGCACACCAGCAGCCAGCCTTGATGTGTCACACCTACATGTAATGGGAGCAGAAGTGGATTTAAGCTATCTGGGGCCCTAGGCAAAGGCCCATTGTGGAGCCCCCTGGGACCCCACCAGCAGCCCCAGCCCTCTTCACAGCCCCAGCTCACCTCAGCCACACCGTCTGCTCCCCGCAACCCCAGCATCTTACCTGGGGCCCCAAACCCCCACCTGCAGACCCAGCTTCCCACAGCTAGCCCCCTGTGGTCCTGGCACCCTGTCAGGGGCCCAAATGCTGCCCCACCACCAGTCCTGGCCCCAGCTGCCCACCACATGTTCTGCAGGGTGAGAGGCAAACATGGTTTTTGGAGTAGGTGAAGGTGCCCGTTACTGCTTGGGGCCCTAGGTGGGTGCCTGTTTTACCTACCCCAAAAGCTGCCTCTGAATGGGAGCTAGGCACAGTATGGACACAACTGGAAGAACAATAAACTGAAGATAAGGAAATAGCCATGTATGTCTGGGTTTCCTTTGTGTCCTGTGTTAACCTGGATCTGTCATGCTGAGCTTGGGAGGGATTTGCAGATGGGGTCTGTAGGCCAGTCAAGGTCTCACACTTGGAGATCTCTCTGCCCTTGTCCCCCCTCCATTCTCCACACTTGTCACTCTAATGATGTTGCCAACCCTCGTTGTCAGGACTGAGGTCAATTCGGGTCCTTCTGGTCCAAAGGTGATCAAACAGCAAGTGACAAAAATCAGGATGGGAGGGGGGAGTAATAGGCATCTATGTAAGACAAAACCCAAATACAGAGACTGTCCCTATAAAAAAAGACATCTGGTGACCCTCAGTGTACCCGTCATAGCACACTAGCTGACTGGGCTGATGTGCCTACTGCATTGCTCTCCAGTTAGCCTTCATTGGGTTGGAGTGTGCATCCCTATTAACCAGAGCCATATCCCACTGCAGGGATGCTAGTGTCTGCTCCCCAGATGGGAGGAGGAGGTGGTGCGAAAGTAGGGCTGGCCCAAGGTTTATTGGCACCCTAGGCAAATTGTGATTCTGGTGCTTCCTGCCCTTCCAGTCCGCAGAGGCAGACTGGGCCAAGCCCTCCTCCCCCAAGCTGGCTGAGCCGGGGTTGGGCCTGGCCCAAACCTGGCCCCCCAAGCCAGCAGGCCAAGCAGCCCCCTCCAGAGCAGTGGGCTGAGCCAACAGGCTGAGCTGCAGGCAGAGCAGCCCCAAGCCCCCACTAGTGGGCTGAACTGGCCAAACAGTGTGGTGGACCAGTCAGGTCTGGAGCTGGCCAAGCCTGTGGGCCGAGCCCTAAGCTGCACCAGGCTGAGCACCCCCAACAAAGCTGGCCAAGTCCTCGAGCTGCTGGGTTGGGCTGAACCCCTGAGCATGGGAGGGCTGGGCAGGGGCCCCAGCCAGCAGCCCAAGCACTGGGCAGAGCAGCCCCTCTCAACCTCCCAGCAGCAGGGCTAAGTGGGTCTGGCTGGGCCAGGCCCCATTCTGGCCAAGCGCCAAGCAGGTGGGCCAGGCTGAGCCCCCATCCAACTCCCCCTGAAGCTGGCTGAGCCCCTGAGCCAGGGTCTGATCCAGCAGACTGAGTGGTGGGCAGAGTCATTTGAACAGTGGGCTGGGCCGGGGCCTGAGCCAGCGGGGAGGGCTGGCTGAGCAGCAGGCCAGGCTGGGCTGGGCCAAACCAACTGAGCCCCCCAGCGGTGGGCTGAGCCAGGCCCTGAGATGGCAGACTGGCGGGATGCGCCCTGGGCTGAGAGAGCAGGGGTGCAGCCCGTGCCCATCAGGGGTTCAAAGTGGGCTGGAATGGCCCAGAACTCTGTTCTGGGGCCCACTATTTTTAGGGACTCAGTGTTCTGGGGCCCATAACAATAGAAAATGGAACCAGAACACTGCGTTCCAGGGCCCTCCATTTAAAATAGTGGGTCCTGGAACTCAACATTCTGGTTCCATTTTCTATTTTTAGGGGCTCTGACTGCTAAGCCCCTAAAAATAGAAAGTCCCAGAGCAGCGTTCCTGGCTGTTCCAGCAGGCAGGGAAGTGTGGAGTGGTGTGTGAGCCAGCCTGTGCAGAAGCCTCCAAGCGCAGCCCGTCCCCTGTGCTGGTGTGTGGCTACCAGTGAGTATGAGGGCGGCAGGCTCATGCTGGGGGATGGGCTGGGGCTTGGGGTTGGTATTGGGTCAGGGGGTTGATTTGGGGGATGGGTATTGGGGGAGCTGGGGTGGAGCACTGGCATTTGGGACGGGAGCCTGGACATGCGGGAGGGGGGCGTGGACATGCAGGAGTGGGGCCCACCTGATTAGGAGCATTCAGGGCCCCCAAAATTATACTTTAACCCCTGGTACCCATCCTCCCTCTCACTTCTCCCAGCTCCCCCCCACAAGCCTGTCCCTCTTCTTTCCTTCCCCCCCCCCCCGCACTTAAGCTTTTTTGGAGTGGGGAGCAGAGGCACAGAGCCAGCCAAAACAGCTGGTTTCAGTTCCCCCCCCCTTTGCTGCGCCCAGCAAGGCTAGGTGCCTGGGTGCAGCAGGGTGGGACATTTCAAGTAGCCTCGCTAGCCCTAGCCTGGCAGCCCCAGCTGCCCCCTAAAGTCTGGTGCCCTAGTGACTGCCTAGGTTGCCTCTATGATAGGACCGGCCCTGTGTGAGAGATCCTTCACAGCACCTTTACTCTGCCAGCCTGTGGAACCAGTCTGATTTTCCTCTGGTTCAGCCCAGTGTGTACTGTACTGGCTGGGGTAACTCATTGATATCGATGGAAAACAGCCACTCGGAGAGAACCGGGGAAGTGAAAGGAGAGGCGAACCAAGGCCAGGGTCGTTTACAGACCAGCTACAGTACATACCGGGTGCTAATGTAAGTATATGGAACCAGTTACCCCCTCTACTCCAGCATAGTTAGTGGTCAGGAGAGTAAGTTTGCTGTAACACATCTTCTTCGAGCGCTGCTTGGATGCACTCAGTAATAGGTGTCTCCGTGCCGGAGCGTCGGATTGGTCTGAAAACTTTTGTCCTAGCCTGTCAGGAGAGGGCAGGCAGCCACCGCCCCCCATGCCACCCAGTGGCTATATATATGGCCGCCTCCTGACCCCTCCCCAGTTTCATTTCTTCTGCCTGGATCTGGAACGTCTGCTCCTTGCGAACATAAGCAGCCTGTCCTCTTTTTGTGAGCTTTCGCCTGACTGGGAGCACCTCTTCGTGGACATAATCCACTGCAGGAGTCTTCCACCATCAGGCTGGAACATTGCAGACTACTGCCTAGCATGCCAGGGTTCAAAACCTGCTCCGAGTGCGGCGAGGCCTTCCCTCGGGACAATCCCCATGGGAAGTGCCTCAAGTGCCTAGGCAAAGACCATCTGATCTCAGCCTGTTCCCTGCATATGTTCTTCAAACTGCGGACAATCAAGGAAAGGGAACAAAGGCACCGTGCCCTAGCCTCTGAACAGGTTCGGCACTCTTCACCCAAGGCTTTGGGTTCCCGCCCGGTGCTGAGACCCAGCTCAGCACTGCAGCCAACACGGCACTGTACCACTGGTGGCCACTGCCAGACAAACTCAGTGCCGACTCCAGCACCTTGACGCCAACCCAGTGCCTCAGTGCCTTGGCACCGCTCGAGTTCGCCCCCGGCACCGCAACCCTGGCACAGCCCAGTACTGCCGGTGCCCAGCTCGCTCTGGCGCCGATCACCTCTGTCGCCGGTGCCGCAGGCCTGCTACAGCCTGGCATCACCGGTGCCGAGCTCACCCTGGCACCGGCCACAATCACCTTCTGTACTGCAGGCTTGGTACAGCCTGGTACTGATGGGGCGAGATCTCTCTCAACCAGGCACCCCCCCCTTCCCAGGGAGGGTTCTCTCTCCGGGCCCGCTCAGAGTCATTCATGATGCCGTCAACTCCGGAGGCAGTGGAGGCCGCTCAGGCTCTCCTCTTACTCCCCACACCACCTTCCTCGACCTCAGTTAGAAGGGGCAAGCCAGCCTTTATTTCTAAGGCCTGGGTCCAGTGTGGGCGTCGTTGCTCCCTCTCACCATATAGTCCTCCATCTTCTACTCCATTGGGTCCCGGTACTGTAGGGCTGACTCCATGGCAACATATTACTTTACCATCACCTGTACTGCCCATGGAATCTTGAAGCCCTTCCCCCACTTCAAGCCCAGAGAAGGCCCATCGAGCGGCTCTAAGTGACCTCTGCGCTGTTGCCTTTCCATTTTCACCCACAAGAATGGTCCCCCCGGGAGACCCCTTATCGCCCGCACTGAACACCCGGTACCATTCTATCTCCGGCACTGGGCTCCTACACTGGCAACCTGTCGGTGCACTTTGATTTGTTGCACCGTGCTATGGTCCATCTAGGGATGGACGTGCAAGCCTCTGGTCCCACTCCAGACACCCTGTTTGGGCCGGCCTTTGCCTTGGCAGAGCTGCTGACAGTCCCGCTCCACCCAAGCATCTGGGACCTAACATCCTCCCAGTGGCAGAGTCCAAGTTCTACTGCCCCAGTCTCAGACATGGTGAGCCTTAAGTAGCGGGTTCCCAAGTTAGACTTCTGTTTCCTCGCCGATCACCCAGTCCCTCCTAGGGACATGGTGCAAATGGTGCTAGGCCCAGATGAGCCTTCTAGCAACCCCCTCCCAGCTTCTAGGGAAGCCAGGGAATTAGATCTCCTGGGCCGTAAGGTCTACTCCTCCTCAGCCTTCCAACTCAGGGTGGCGAATAATCCGGCCCTAATCAGCAGGTATTTGCTGGACGTGTGGGAGTTGGTCGCAAAATTCTGATGCCTGCTCCCACCAGAGGCCAGAGAGGAGTACGACACATTTCTAGAGGAGGGTAGATTAGCCTCCCAGGATCTCCTTCTCTTGGCCTGAGACGCGGTGGATACAGCTGCCCGCACTATGGCCTTGGCTATGACTATCCGCCAAGTAGCCTGGTTTCGGGAAGCTAGGGTGCCCCCGACTGCACAGCAGGTGGTCCTTGACCTGCCCTTTGATGGGGATGTCTTGTTTCCTCCTGAAACCCTAACTGTGGTGGGCACCGCGTGGGATCCAAGGGGAGAGGTCAAATACCTTGGCTTCCTCACATCGGGACCCCTTCCCCCCACATAAATATATGACCGTGGGGATAGAGTCAAACCATCCCCCCTCCACTGCCGTCACCCCATTTCTAGGGTGCTTCGCTACAGTGCACCATCGGAGTGGGCAACTGATACCCCTTCCCCTTCCCTTAGGGGGGAATTGGGAACTTATCGGGACCAGCCCAGTCTCCACATTGTGAACAGAGGCGAGCCAGATCTTGGCCTTCCCCTCCAGTCTTGGAGGGATGCGGGATGTGTAATTCAAGCCCCTCTAAACCAGCAAGACATCTACACCTTCGAGCCCTTATTGCAGAAAAGGAACAAAGCCCCTCCTCTTCCTCCTTCAGGTACCCCTTGACAGTCGACCAGAGCTCGTAAGCGGAAAGACGGGCCTTGCCAGGACCAAAAAGCACGTCTTGTGGTAGTCCCAGCCACAGCTGCAGAGGCTCCAATACACATAAACGCAGGTGCTCATCTGGAGGTGCAGAACCTTTCCTGCTTACCTAACTGTCCTACATCAGGTAGGACCCATTCTCGTTCCTGGGTTGGGGAGAGACACCTTGGACGCCTTCCCCTCTCTAACACATGGGTCAGCATGCTCGTTAGGCCAGCGTTACTGGGTCCTCAGACACCTCTACGGTAGAAGACAGCCTCCACTATCGTAACTGCCAGGTGGGAACGTGATTCACTTTATCATAAGGGACCCTATACTCCAGGGAAGGCCAAGGCAGAGCAGTCCAACTCCTGCCGCCCTACCACTTTCTCTGCATGATGAAAGCTGAGGCTTTGTAACAGCTTTTTGCCCTTCTCGGGCACTCTTGGTTAGTATCAGGACCCCCTGTCCCAGGAGTCCTCACCTTAGGCCCACCCTACCATGAAAGCAGTGGTGAAACCCTCTTCATATCTCCTCCCCTGCACCCCTGAAGCAGCAACCTAGTATACCTGACATGGGTTCTACCAACTGGGGATGCTTGGGGGGAAGGAGGCAATGCCTCTTCCCTAAGACAGGGGAACAGCAGCGGGAAGAACTTATCTTGGGCCTCCCATGCTAACGTTCCGCCTTTGTGGAACTAGTCCGCTAACAATCCCCATGCGCAATACCGTGCTCCGGGCATGGAGGCTCCCCTACTGGGATGCTTGTACTTGTCCCACCCTAGCCCACCTTGCTTTCGACTGCTCATAGCTTGGCCAGGGACACTGCTCCCTGGCCGTACGGCAACTTGTTACACCTGTTCAGGGATCGGAGACTCAAACCGTTGGGCCATCTCCATGTGATGCTGGTAAGGACGATACCAAGACCATGGCTCCCTTCCAATTCTTGAGGGATTAATATATATAAAATAGGGAGGAGAAGACAGGTTAGAGTATCCTGTTTTGCATAGTGCTCAGAAATTCAGAGGCTTGTACCCCTTCATGAGGAATGCCACCCAGATAATTCTCTGGATGGAGGTAATCCACCCCGATTGGTTCCTCTAAAGCCAGAGTATCTTTGTTGTACCGCAGTTGACACTCTGAGAGCAGTTTCACTTCCTAGGTGGTCGGGAGGAAACCTCTCCTTCTTCCGGTAACCCATATCTTGGCATAGTCTGACCTCAATGTGTCCCTAACCCTGGTGTACATGTAGGTGCAGTATGGTTGCAACAATATCCTTCCTTGGCGGTGCCCTAGGCACTCAAGATCTTATTCCTGATACTAGATCTCCATGAGCCCTATGGCCACCTATACTGAGTAGCCAAGAAGTGGCTTTGGATTTCTTCCCCACCTTCCCTTCTCGCCTTCATCATACATTCCCTGTTCTCCAGGCAATCTTCTTGATGCTGGGATCCTGAAGGGATTATAAGGCCCCAATAGGCAGGCTCTTCCTGTGAGTCCTCATGCTTACTGAGGTACTTACTAGTACCAAGCCAACAGCACCATCTAAGGCCATCATGTCGCCTTGTAGGTGTTAGCGATCTGAAGTCCCCTTCCAGCGGAAACCCAAGATTCCAGTACTATACACGTCTGGAAGCTAGTGCGTGCATTTGTAACTTGAGGGCCTTTGGCCAGCATGTCATGTGCCACTCATTGCACCACTTTCGGCTTTCAGCCTTCATTATACTGGCATGGAGGGTCTTCTGCCAGACCCTTCTCGACTGAGCTCGGTGGTACGTACTCTTTAGTGCGGCTACATACTTTAACTCCTACCTTCTTCGACCGGGCACCTTTAGAGCTGGTCGTGGTCAGTTCAAGGGATAAGGTTCACCCCCATATGGCTATCTGCGTAGGCCGCAGCCACCAGGGCTAGGCCTGTGACCCCTTGGCTTCCAGCTTGGGCCTTGATGTGATCAGTTCAAGGGATAATATCCATCTCTTTGATCATTATTGAGTAAGCTGCAATCATCATGGTTAACCACGTAACCCTTTGGCCCCAGCATTTTCTTCTAAGTTCACACTGGACTGTCCTATGACCAGGCATTTATCTTCTGGCCTTCATACCTTGAGCTATACCCTTTGGGTAGAGCAACCAAACGCATCCCTCCATGTTATCGGTTGTGCTATTCAACCCCATTTAAGGTGACCTTAGTCTGCCCAACCCATGCACGCTTGCTCCAGCAGGACTGGACCTACCCCTTACTTTGGGTTGGCCCACATTGTCAGTTGTCCATTACCAGGCCCAGAGCCTAGCTGGTCTCTTGCTTCCTGTTAGAATCTTGTTCGCTGAGCTTCCTCCTGTCTGGGGTTTTTGCTATGCTGAAGGCAGAAGAGCCAACTCCACCTGCCATCCGTCAGCATGGCTAGTAGTCACCTATTACTGAATGCATCCAAGGAGCACTCAAAGAAGAATCATGGGTTACTCACCAGTAACCGTCCTTCTTCAAGATGGGCTGCTCAGATCCATTCAAGTCCCTTCCCTCCATCCCCGCATCTGGAGTTGGCGACTCCAAGGAACTGGGGAGGGGTCAGGAGGCGGCCATATATATAGTCACTGGGTGGCATGGGGGGGTGGTGGCCGCCTGCCCTCTCCTGACAGGCTAGGGCAAAAGTTTTCCAACCAATCCGGTGCTCTGGCACGGAGACACCTATTACTGAATGGATCTGAGCAGCCCATCTCAAAGAAGGACAATTACTGGTGAGTAACCCACCGATTCCTAATGCATTGGCTTTAGATCAGGGACTGCTCTGCTGGCCACTTCTACAGACTTGAACTTCCCCCTGGCTTTATTATCTATGGCTTGGGGAGTGGAGGTGGCCTAACGAGATCCAGGAAGGCTGTAAATGTTTGATGGGGCCTGGAGGCAGTGTCCATTAGTAGCAGGGAGATGCTTTCCCGGTGCCACTGCCAGATGGAACAGATCCGTTCTGGAGCCTACCACTGAACTGAAAAGTTGCCAAAGAGTCTCAATATGGGCAAGCCGAGTATTCTGATTCCTGTGGCTGGTTATTGAGCTGCGTAGTGTGGCAAGAAATGTAGTTATATTAGCTGGGGCCCAGCAGGCAATAACTTGGTTACTCGCATGCTTTCATAACGGTCTGTCTTCCTGATGTATAGTTTTATCTCTCCTACAGTCCCTTGAAGAACTGAGGTGGGCATAGGTCAGGGAGGCTTTGCTGCAAACACCTGAGCAGAGAACGTCACAGTAAATACTGTAGACATAAGCGGAGCTGTACAGGCATAAGGAGGCAAGGTCCGTTCTGTGGATCTACAGTGGGGTGGAATGGGCTGGGCTGGGCTCATGAGTGGGGAAGGATCATGAAGGTGGCAGGGGGTGGTGCTAGGAGGAAAGAGTGTCAAGAAGTGGAGCAGCACTAGAAGATGGGACCTAGATTCAGGGCTAGGAGGTGCTTGGAATTTTTGCCAGGGATCGGGTTTAACTCTGAAGGATTCAGACCCTGTTTGCTCTTAGACCTCTGTACCCAGGCATGTGTCAGGCTGAGACTGATTACTTTGTATCTTACTTGCAGCAGGTTTTGGAGGGATTATGGAGATTCTGGGATCAAAGTAGATTTGATTGTGAAAGTCCAGGACTGCCTTGGTATGATACCACATTCCCACCCAAGCCCTTCATTCGTTTCCATCTCCTCTCCATCTTGCTCCAGCATGCCCTGCTTTCCTCTCAGTTTATTGTGCTAACCCCTTCTCCCACTTCTATCCCACCAGCCCTGCCTGTAGCAAATCTTCAGGTCCTGCCATAAGCCCTGTTCTGTGGGGCATCATGTCACATAGTGGTTAGCACCTCTGCTTAACATGCAGAAGGTCCTGGGTTCAATTCCCAGGGGGTTGGACTTGATGATCTCATGAGGTCCCTTCCAGCCCTATGATTTGATTGATTGAACATTTTCTAGGACTAACACCCCACAGAGGGCTTCGCTCACTGTCTGCTACAGCCTCACCTTGTTCAGCAGCCAGAGCCTTTGCAACATTTCCTGCAGAGTCAGACAGACTCTGAAAGGACAGCTGCTCATCCTTCTAGTTTCTTTGTTTTGGACTTTTGAACTTTGTCCCTTGGGTTTCCATGTGGCCTCTTGGCTGCCAGACCGTCCCTCACACTCACAACTGCTGGGCACCTTGAGTCCCTCCCTTGTGAATCAGATGAATCATCTGCAGACTCTGGAGCTGTAAACAGAGTCTGGTGGTATCCCAGCGTTCAGTCCTGCATGCTCCCTATTTTCTAGCAGTCACTGCCAGAGTCTAGCTTTTCTGAGAAATAAACATCCATATCTTCTACAAATAGCTCTCACAAGCTGTGTGTTCAGTGAGGGGCCTTCCTGCCAAAATCAGAATGCAGGAGTTAGCAGACAGATTTCAGCAGTGCATAGGATCTTGGGGAAGGCTCCAAGCTGCTTTCCACAAAGAAACAAGTCTGGGTTGTCTAGGATTTCTCTAGAAAATGGGGCTCCCTTTCCTCATTTCTTTTTCCTCCTTTGCATCTTTACTCAGTGATGGGGGAACTTCTAAGTGTTTGGGACCCAGGTTCCTCCTCAAAAGCCAACAGCTGCTTCTGGGAGCCATCTGCCTCAGAGACCCTGAACTCATGAGTTCATTAGTATGGTAGGCTCTTTCAGGATTCCTGATGTTCCTTTCAAGCTGGGAACTCCAGGAAAACATCTCATGTTGTGATATTTTGGCACCTCCATTTCTGGTTTCAGCTAGAATCCAGCTGTGCAGGCACATGCACAGAAAAGAGAAAATAATGGGAGCAGGGAGCAGAGGCCAGGCAATCTGATTTCTTCAGGCATATCAAAGGTTTGGGTTCAACTTATAGGCAAAGATTTCACCTGATAGTATCTGATGTGGTTTGCATCATCCTAGCAATCATGTGCAGTCTGCTGCATGACAGACGGATAGCCAGATATGCTCTCCTTGCTGCAAATATTAGGAACCAGGGATTTCTCTAACACCCTCCCCTAGACTCCCCTTGCACCCCCCCCCCCCGAATTTCCCAACACCCCACCAGTTGTCAGCTAGTAACAGTGTTATACCAAATTAGTGAATGCCCCCTACACGCCCCCAAACCTCCCCCTAAGTTCAAGTCCTGGGGAGAATACTGTTAGGAACCTAACACAGTTTCACCTATCAATGGGAATTGTTTTGTTTCTGAGAACCATGTTATTTCCCTGTGTTTAGACCATTCCCACTAGCTAAATGTGGTTTTCTGGTATTCCTATAGCACAGTGGTTCCTAACCTGGGGTCCGTGGCCCCCCCCCAGGGGTCCGTGGATGTGTTCCAAGGGGTCCATGGTGTGGCTCCCTGCCAGGGCCTGAACTCAGTCATGGCCCCGATGCTCCCTGCTGGGGCTAGAGAGGGTGCAGCCATGCAGAGCGCTGCCTGCTGCGCCTCTCAGCAGTTGCAGATGCTGGTGGTGGCTTGGCTTCACTCCCCTGCAGGGCTGCCTGCCCCTACTCCACAGCAGGGCCTGGCTGGGGGACATGGCAGGGCTGCCTCTGCTCACTAGCCTGGTGGCTTGCTTTGTTCCCCTCTAGGGGCTGGCTGGGAGCCATGGCTGCAGCAGCCTGACTTGCCAGCACCAGGAGGGGAAGAAGGAGAGGGCCATGGCTACAGTGGCTCCGGTTCCCTGCTTGGATTCTGGCCGCATGGGCCAGATTTTCACTGTGTGGGCCGGACCCTGCTGGTGATGTCACCACTGCTTTGTGGCAGCGACAGGTAGTGAGTCCACAAAATTTTGGGGCCTGCAAAAGGGGTCCCCAGCCTGCAAAAGGTTGGAAACTACTGCTGTAGCATCCCTGTCTCCATGGCGCAGCCCAGGGGTTAAAGTAAGCGGGAACGCCCCAGAACGCTATTCCAGGGCCCACAAATCTGATGGGCCAGAATTCCTGGGGCCCAGATTCCAGAATCTAGAAAAATTGGGCCCACACATAAATGAAGGGGGCCCAGGTAATACAGGAGTGGGGGCCCAGAGATTAGGAAGGTTCTGGGGCCCCTCAAATTATACTTTAACCACCGGCTTAGCCTATTATACAAGCTATTTGACAGAAACATGCAAGCAGGTTGATATTAGCAGGCTTTTTGTTATGACATGGGCAAATTGTTGTTTAGCTTCTGGATTTATCTGCTGGTGGGTTTTCAGGGGCTGGTCCCAGTACCTTGATTTCTTGTTTTCTTGCCATCCGTATAGGGCTGTAACTCAGGGACACTTTGTGCATCTTAACTACTTCAGTGCCATGGCATGAAGGGTGCAACACAGCTATGGTGCTACCTCTTCTGACTTGTCCACCATGAAGTGCCACCCATTAGTGGCTAGTAGGCATTTAAAACACCACCATTACGTTTCATTGCAGCAGATGCAGCTGGGTAAGGGTGGAGTAATAATAATGAAAACTTAGCTCTTGAGCTATGGGCATTTCATGTATAGTCCAGCTAAGGCCAGCTATGATGGTGAGGCTGGAGGTCATCACAGTACCTGAAACAATAAGGGAAACAACAGATTTTTTTGTCAAATTGTCTTCCTGGTGCCTCCATCTTGGATTTGAAGAGAACTAATTATTACTCATTAGTTGGAAGAACACAGTTCAGAATTTCTGAGAACACATTTCAAAAGTTGCCAATAACTCCACGAGTCTCTTGAACTGAGTGCTTGCAACCAGCTAGTTTCGATGGTGCAAGGAGGTCAACCATGATGGACTAGTGTATGCAAGTGGCATGGAAGCATTGAAACAGTGGGATGTGGTGGCAAAAGAAGCCTTTCACTTTTGATACCCAAGTCCAAATAAAGGTCAGATCACAAGTGAAAGGTATGTAATGCCCTCAGCCCTCTCCGTAATGACTGCTTGTACACATTGCAAAGGTATCACCTATGATTCTCTACTGTTTGAAATCTCTACTCAGAGAAAGCTCTGTGTTGCAATAGTGGGTTGAGGCCAAAGGTAGCCGTAGGCAATTGGGGACCCTAGACGAAGTCCTTTTATGGGGCCCCTTATAGTCCCCCAGTGCTGCCCTCCGTGGGGATCCGGGATCCCACTGCCACCCTAATGGCCCCCCCACCATCCCAACTCCTGTGGGGGGGTAGCGGGGGACTGTGGAGCTGCGGCTCGCCGGGAGTGGGGCCCCCTGGAGAGGCCCATTCCGAAGAGTTTGGGCCACTTCAACCCGGCCATCCCAGGCCTGACTAGAGGCTGCCTCACCCCTGGGCCCTGGATTGGGCCCGTTCAGGCCTGGAGTGGCTGGAGGCAAAGTGGCCCAAACTCTTTGGAGTGGGCTGCTCCATGGGGCCCCACTCACAAGCTGCAGCGCACCACGCCGACCACTCTCCTCCCTCCCCCTGGGGAGGCACGGCCGGCTGCCTGGCCTCCATACAGAGATGCCAGGCGGGTGGGTGGGGGCTGCAGTTTCTGGCCCTGGCAGTCTGTGGTCCCCCGTTCCCTAACCACCCCGCGAGTGGTAGGGTAAGTGAAGCAGGCGACCGCTACAGGGGCCCCCCTTACTTCTCGGGGCCCTAGGTGACCACCTGCTTTGCTTATCCCAAAAGTTTCCTCTGGTCAAGGTGTAACATTAAGGGGAAGTGGGAGATGTACTTAAGTGAGAGTTGGCTCTGTGGTCACCTCGTCCTGAGCCCGCATCCAGTAAATGATTCTCTTTCATTCCATCTATTCTCTGTTCCAGTCTGTAGCATGAAATTTCCCAGCTCTACAGATGCTGTTAGGGCCTCTGTGTGTGCCAGAAGCACGTCCTTATGTTCAAATAGGAGAATGTTAAAAGAAATTAGCCCTGAGCACAGACAAGAGATGCTTTTCTCATGCACTATTATCTGCATTCCAGAGCAGCTGCTGCTCACGACAGATGCATCATCATGATGTCAAGGCTGCTGGATATGGTCCTTCAGTAAGACCCCGGCTTGAACCCATTACTCTCCCAAATGGCAGCCATGAATTTCCTTGGCACAAGATGCTTCATGATGTCATTCTTGGAGTCTCTCCTGCTGCCCATATCTTCCATGGCCACAGTAAGGAAAAATACATTCTTCTTCGAGCGCTGCTTGGATACATTCAGTGTTAGGTGTTTGCGTGCTGCAGCGCACGATTGTTTGGAAACTTTTAGCCCTAGCCTGTCAGAGCACAGTCGGTGGCCAGCGCCCCCTCTGGACACTCCCGTAGCTATATATGTGGCCCTGACCCTGATCCTCCCCAGTTCCTTTTTCTGCCCTCAGAGATGGTTTCGGAACAGCCTGTTCCTTGCAATCATGCAAGTGCCTGTTGTTCTTTCATTCTGTATGAGCCTCCCATTTGATCTCAAAGATCTTTTTGTGGACATCGTTCCACCAAAAACCAGCATGTTCACAGAGCATACAGGCTCAGAGCTAGAAAAGCACTTCCAACAGCCACTTACAATTCCAAGCTTCAAAGCCTGTGCAGCCTGCAGCAAGGCCTTCCTGTGGGACGACCCCTACAAGAAGTGCCTCTGATCCCTGGGTGAGTCTCATCAGGCCACTGAATGCTCCATCTGCCATTCCTTTAAGCTGAGGACGCTAAAGGAGGGAACAAAGGCACCGTGTGTTGGCCCTGCAACAAGCATGGCAGCCTATTCCTGAAGAACTGGGGTCACCCTTGGCACCAGCACCACATGACAAATTGGCACCAGAGCCCGCTTGGGGTGCCACTCCCCGCGGGAGCAGAAGACAGTATGATCAGTGTCTACTTCGGCGCTGAGGCGTGGCCGCAGATCCAACTCCCCCTAACTAGGTCCCTCTCAGTACCAGCGAAAAGAGACTGTGGAGATCCCCTCCACTACGGAAGCCTTCAAGGCAGCAAAGGCCCTCTTGCTGTTGCCAATGCCTCCCCCTCCCAAACCTCCAAGGCACATAGGAAAGCCTGCTTTCCTCTCAGGGAAATGGACTGCACTGGAGTGGCACCGCTCTCCGTCACCTAGGTCAGTGCGGAGCCCTCTGGCACTGCAACAGGAGGAAACATCCCGAAAGAGGCCTGCCGGCACCACCCTGGGCCCTACACTCAAGTGCCATAGAATGTGCTCTCCTTCCCCTTGGCATCGTAGCATCTCTAGGTCTCCAGCACTGTCGCTGCACTCCAGCACTGAGAGAAGCCATCCATCACAGCACTGAGAGAGGTCTTGCTCCCCGAGCCTCAAGGAGGTCACTCCTGTTTGAAGCAGGCAGGGCCATGAGGGTTCACCAGCACCGCATCCCAACTGGTACCGGACTCATGAGTGACTGGTGCTGCGGGAAGTCCCCATGCAGCAAACTCCCCTTGGTAATGGTGAGGTGGGGACCTTTTCAACCCTCCTTCTAAGCCCAGGTAGGGCCTTAAACCCCAGACCAGAGTCATATGGGGAAGACACCACAGCCCACTTCAACCTCCTCTGCTGGATTACCATGCACCCAGATCTAGAGGTCAAGCCCCTCGGAGGGACCAGGATCCCTTGTTAGACCCTGGGCTAACATCCTTCCCAGATGCAATAGCAGTGCCATTGCACCCTAGCATCTATGACCTTGCCAGATCTCACTGGCAAAGCCCCGCTTCTATTCCCCTAGTCTCAGATGTAGCAGGCCACAAGTACCAGGTGCCACTGGGGGACTTTCCTTTTTGGTTAACCACCCGAACCTGAGTCCCTGGGTGACAGAAGCTGCCCTAGGGCAAGGGACCCAACCCTCCCCAGATCTTATGTCTAGATTCAGAGGATCAAGACATTTGGAGATTATAGGCAGGAAGTTATACTTGACCTCCACCTTCCAACTCCAGATGGCAAACCAGCAGGCATTGGTGGCAAGGTACACACTGGACATCTGGGAGTCTCTAAAGAGATTTAGAGACCTCCTCCCACCAATGTTCCCTTTAAGGGGAGAGGGCAGCTGAGCAACTCTGGTTGCTCGCTGCGGTCCCCCCCCCGGGCCGACTGTACAGCCCCTCCCCCCACTCCTGATAGCCCCCCCGCTGCTCCCGCTCAGCCTACCCTCCTGGCAGCCTGCCCACTCCCGCTCGCCCCCCCTCCTGACAGCCCCCCTCCCGCTCGCCCCCCCTCCTGACAGCCCCCCGCTCGCCCCCTCGCTGCTCCTGACAGCCCCCTCCCGCTCGCCCCC
>ML681963.1:12601999-12629188 GCA_007922195.1 Podocnemis expansa | reverse complement strand
CCCCCCCCGCTGCTCCTGACAGCCCCCCAGATTTTCTGGGCATGCTCCGTTGGAGCTTCTCTGGGCGGGAGTTTTCAAAACTCCCAGCCCCAGAGGAGTTCTCTGTAGGGACTCCGGCTGCCGGCAGTGCTCTGGTGGCTGTGGTGGGCTGCGCTGCAGTGCGCCAGCGCAGCTTAGAGGGAACATTGCCTCCCACAAGAACCCAGGGAGGACTATGCTCCCCTAACAGAGGAGGGTTTGTCAGCATCCAGAGACTCGCTATTAGCTTCATGGGATGCCTTGGATACAGCAAGTTGGGGAGTTGCCTTGGCTGCTGTGATGAGACATGTGGCGTGGTTACTTGAGGCAGGCCTTCCTCAAGATACTCTTCTGGAGATTCAGGACATCTCCTTTGGGGGTGGTCGTTGCTCACAGAGGAAACAAGCCTCCTGTTGAATGGCGCTAGAGACCCCAGATCAGACCTCCGATCCTTCAGTATGCTCCACCGTGAATGCCTAGTCAGCCTCCCAGCCTGCGCTGACACAGAAAATGCCAACGAAAGCCTTCTCCACCTCATGGGGAACAAGATCCACCCCTTGGGGATCCTATGACCCTTCTCCAAGGGAAACCTCCCTGTAGGATGCCAGGGTCATCAGGGGATGCCTTTCCTGGTGCCACCCTTCCCCTCCCTACTCATCCCTTCCTTAACAACCCCTCAGAAGTCAGTGGTCAGGACCCTATATGATCTACAGCTAAGGAACAGGAAACACCACTCCAGGGTTCATACAACCCTTCTTCCACATGCTGGACAGCCTATTCCAGGCTGTCCTATCCCTGCTTTTAGGAGTTTTCCACCTTTTTTCATAGATCCTTGCACTCCCAGCCAAATAGCCTAGGCCTACGGACTGGCTTCAGACACTTAGTTCAAATCACCCTCTCATTATCTGCTGGGGTCTTAGATTCCTAACCCAATGTTCATAGGGACCCCTTGGGCTCATGGTGTTTTCAACACGCACCTGTGCCCTCACCCTTCTCTGTCACACCATTTCTTGTATTACTAGAGACTATGGTCACTCAACACATTATGTCATCCAGACCCACCCCCATTCGTCCAAAGTTTGGTTCAGCTGCAATGCTGAATACCTTTACATACAGGACAAGCCTTCACTTGACAGCCACAGTCCTGGCCCTGTGGTCATCTGGGCAGGGCACATGTGTCCTCAATTGCCAGCCAACAGATGCCTTTGGGTGCCTCATACCCTGCGTTTATAGACCTCTGGGTCGTTTTTATCTGAACTCATGGTTACCGTGAGGGTATGCGTTGGTAATTACCCAGCCACACATAACCGTCCTCAGAGACCAGCAGGCCTCCCCCATTTTAGCCAGCGACCTTCCATAGTTTGGGTGTGACAGCCTCTGAACGGATGGTGACTGATCTTCCACTTTACATTCTTTCAACCAGCATAGTTACTCTAACAGAAAACAGGTACTACTTGGGTACTAGTTAATTGGCGTCCATGGGGTCATATCCCTACGGCCTTTTCTTTTTTCCCCTTCTTCTCATGGGGCCTCTCAGAGACCCCTTGTTGTTCCCAAACCCATAACTAGGGATATCCTACTGACTCTGTCATAGGCCTAACACTCTCCCAGCGTAAAACCTCTGGACCACTCTGCCTTACTACATCTACTTCTTGGTGGGATCTATCCACCGACGTAAAGGGACAAGGCCGATGTATCCTATTCCTTCCCTCCCAGCTAAAGTTCCTGTGGTTCCTTCAAGACAGATTCAAGGGTTCCATGACTCCAAGAAGAGTTTCTTCTCACAGCTAAGAGTGGAGTGGCACCCCTGCCCTCAGGGGCAACCTACATAGGTATCTCCCCAACTTATACACCAACCCTATTCCCTATTTGTTCGGCGTATCATTTTACATGTTTATTGTGTCCCTGTTGTTCGTGAGCAATGTGACTCCCACTCTATAACCCTCTAATGCACTTACGCTTTTCCTCTGGGTGATTCCACCTCCCGCCATCCTACCCTAACCATAACCCTAATCCTCCTTTATTGGCGGGTGAAAAGTGACCCCTGATGGTTTCCTCTCTTTCTACCTTCCATGTGCTGCTGGTCAGAAGGCTTCTCAGACCTCCTTGATCCTGGGAGGAATATGGAGGGAGGCACTCAGGTATTACACTGAATTACCTGAGGGAGAGATCCCACCTTGCCCCACCTTCCCCAGCTGTGGGGTGTGACCAGTGAGGGAATAGCTTCTCTCAGGCACCAGGGGAAAGCCTTGAGACATGGTTTGTACCATTTTCAGTATCAAAACTCTGCACATTAGTAGAGGAGTTATACAGTTCCCTGAGTTTCACCCCTTGTGGGCTTATAGAGGTCCATGTTAACCCTTGGGGCCGTCGGGGCTCTTAAGTCCCCAGTAAACACACCACAAAGGTCAAGGGGACTTCGTTTTCATGCAGCTCGTAGTTTCCCCTCTGCACCTTGCAAGAGGGGACCGGGCATATGAGAGTGGCCTTAGTCACTAGCCTATTGCCTACCCTTTACTCCTTGTTTTTTCATGACCCTGGACCTTGGCTCCCAGTGTCCAAGGGTTTGTTTTCCACCCTCTCAGTGAAAAGGAGAGATTCCTGGGAAAGAAGCCCCTCTTCCCCTGCGGCTGGGGTTTTTCACATAGACCGCCCTTCTCACTGGTTACCTCCCCTGCTGATTCATGGTCATTCCCACCCCACAAGAGGGGTCAACTCAGAGTAATCAGAGTCCATAGTAATATTATTCCTTGGAGTCGCTGACCTCTTCAGTACCTTGGGCAGCATGTATTGCAAGTGCACCAGCTTGCAGAGGGAACCAAGAGGTAATGCCCACCTTCTGGGTTCTAGGTTGGTGTTGCCATTAGTGTTTTTTCCCTTACTTTCCTATGTTACTGTTGGGGGTGACTCCCACTCCATTTGGAAACTAGAACACTTCTGTTCAGCAGTCTGGTCCTGCTTCTCCTAACGTTCACAGATCATAGTGCCATGACCCATATAGCCTGGGAGTGGGGGAGGCAGGTCTTAGCCTAACCCTTACCTCCAAGGTAGTATAAGCTATCCTCCTTTCAGTGGATAGCCCAAGTCTGAAGTCTTCCTCTCTTTCTTGATGATCTCCACCATACTTAGGACTGAGGGGCCCAAAGCAAATAACTTTGTCCCACCTCCAGAATAGGTGGCACACTTCTTTCACTGGCCTCCTTGGGTAGGAGCCTGCCGTCTCCCGGTAAGGGCTTGCTACATTCGATTTTGAGGGTTTCCAGAATAATCAGCTTGGCCCAGTAATTAGGCCCGATTTGCAGTACGCTGAGGCGTTTTCTGTGGAAGAATTGAGAAGCCTTCTTACCCCTTTTGACACTCCTGCCACCATTGGGGTTATGTGCATTCAAAGCCTTGGAACCTCTATGCTTCAAGACTGGGTGATATGCAAACACTCGCTGGTCCCCTTACCCGTTTGCTATGGGACTTTCGAGACTTATGGTACATCCCCTCGAATAGGCCAAAAGGCCTGTTATTCAGGCATCCTGCCACACCTTGGGACTGCCTCTTTGGGGACAGCCGTGCTAAAGGCAGAAAACCCCAACTCCGCGCACCATCCACGGTACAGCTCGTAGTCACCTCATGCTGAATGTATCCTAGAAACACTCAAAGAAGAACAGCAGGTTACTTATCAGTAACCGTCCTTCTTTGAGATGGGCTGCTCGCATATATTGAGGACCCTCCCACTGTCCCTGCTATTTGGAGTTGGTGACTAGAAGGGACTGGGGAGGATCAGGGACGGGACCGTATACATAGCCATGGGAATGGCCAGAGGGGGCATTGGCTGCTGACCCTGCTCTGACAGGCTAGGGCTAAAAGTTTCCAACCAATCATGCGCTGCGGCACGTAAACACCTAACACTGACTGTATGTGAGCAGCCCATCTAGAAGAAGGACAGTTACTGGTAAGTAACCCGCTGTTCCTTGCCTTCGTAACCCTTTCTCTGCAGGCAAGTCCTGTGATTTTGCACAGGACAACTGGATGTGCTGGGCCATCTGGTCATGCCAGCGACATCTCTTTCATTAAGATGTCCAGTGCTGAAGGGGTGAAAATGCCACCCTGAATGTGCAGGAGTTACTGACATTGATACATTCTCTACAGGTTGCAGTTGCTTCTGAGACTGCATTGCAATTATATAGCCCATCATCACTGATTGATACCACATGCTTATTCTTGCCTCCAGCTGCCAAGCAAAATTAATTAGAGGTTTACATTAAGGAGGAGAAGTGGGGATTAGTAAAGATAGAAAGGGCTCCACTGAAGTCAGCTGTCCTTTGATATCAGGGAACCATCACTGATTTACATGAGGCAAGCATTTGGACCAATGGATGGAAATAGTTTCTGCATTCTAAGGCCAACTGTTATTTCATAATTAACTTCACCATTCCCTATTGCTCCAGCCATGCTTTGTGTATTTACAGGCTGCTATTAAGGAAAGCCAAAGAGAAAGTGTCTCATTGGAAGATTCCAAACCACCAGGTTGGTTGTTGTGTAAATTAGCAACAAGTGCTAATTGTTAACCGCCTTTTAACTTGGCAATAGAAAAGTCAGGGGGAATGATCCCTTTGTCTGGCTAAAGCATGCCTAGAAAGTGTAATATTGTTTGGATGTGTAGCAGAGAATGGTGTAAACACTTCCTGGGCCTGGGCCTGGGCCTGACCTCACACTGATTTCACAGTCATGTAACATATCACCACTGACACCACTAGATTTACTCATGATCTACACTGATGTCAGTGAGAGCAGAATCAGCCCTGCATGCTCTAAGTGAAAGTTACATCGACTCAAGGTGCTGACAGTGATCAGCAGCCACAGTGAGGTGAAAACCTGGGATTTGATTCTTCTTTCACACCAGTTTCACAATATTGGATTTGACAGTGTCACTCCCAGTGCCCGGTGGGGTAAATGAGAGCTGTATCAGACTCTGTGATGCCCAGAAGAGAGTGGAAAGAGATAAAGGCAACCCAATAGACTGGAAGCTTAGCGGAGCTGGGGGAAACCCTGCTGGGGAGGAATGCAGGATTTCTTCATTGAAACATTGCCCTATTTGGAAAAGGCAAACAGCCAGGCCACAAACAGAGGTGCCACTTCAGGAGGCTTCAAAAGGTTCCTGGAATAGCTATCTCCTCTGAAGTCTCATCCATCCCTCTGAGCTCCCAGGAAGTAGCAGAGGCCCAAACAAAGAAGTAGCAGGGAGCGTTCCACACTGGTGTACAGGGAAGAACAGAACCGCCTGCTGTGTCTCTAGGGCATCAGAGAGAGATGCTGGACAGTCTGGCGTTTGAGTTCCAATGCTTCCATTCTGGAACAAAGATCTGAAGGATGGGATGGGATCCAGAAGCAAATAAAAAGGTTTTCCATGAGCAAGAATAACTGGAAAGAAAAGATGCTTATTGGTTGCCAAACCTGATGTAACACAGGGCTTATGGGATATTTAACACTCAAGCCTGTTCCAGCTACCTGCCTCCATTTCCTCTCATTCTGCTTACTGTTTGCCCCTTCCCCTGCTCACTCTCTACACAGTCTGCCCTTCACACAGGACTCAGACAAATGAGCCTGAGGGCACCATCAAATCTCAGAGCTGGTTCCATTTTCCTGTATAGAACTAGCTGCCCACAGAAAGTTTCAGGTGATTGTATTGGAAAAAAAACTATGCTTCAGGTGAGCATGCCTAAGTTTGGCTTCCCTGAGATGTGGTAGCCAGTTCCCTGGAGTGTGCCCTATCTATGGGCTACAGGTGGGGTCTACGAGCAGAACTCCTGAGTTCTTGTCTTGCCAGAGCTGGTCAAAACATTTCAGTCAAAAACAGTTGTTGTAATCCAAAATTGCTTTTTTGGGGATGGAAGTATGTTACTGTTGTCAGAAGTTTTCCTTTTGTTTAACAACAAAAACCTGAAAAACTTAACCAAAGAACAACTTTTTTCAGTTCTAATTATATCAGTCAACCCCCCGCAAGCAAACCAAGCAACCAAACACCCCCCCCCCTTCCCCCCTCAAAAGCTTGTGGAGGAAACATAAAAGATTTTTGTTTCTTCTGATTTTTTTCCATAGCAAATATGGATCCTTTTCTAACTAGCCATAACAATTTCCAGCTCAATTATTGCCTCCCACAATGGGCCTTGAGCAAAATCAGCTTAATTTCTCTGTTCCCCCAGCTTACCCAGCAGGAAAATGGCGATATAACAGGAGTGGCATGGAGGGTTAATTACAGTTTGCAATCTACTGTGATGTCCTTGGATGAAAGGAGGCAGAGAAACACAAAGTACCACCATGGACTCCATGTAAGCTTCCCCTCCATCCTTGCAGCTGCTCAGGCAGGGTACACTCTGCACACAGAAAGCACTTTCCAAAGTTTAGAGTAAGATATGACTCCTGTCTTAAAAAGCTTATCGTTCAACATGATGTGCTTGTCTTAGCTAACCATGGTACTACTGTAGTGTCAGTATGGCGATACTGGTCCAACAGCAAGGGATATTGGCCATGTGGCTGTCTCCACTCTGCCCCTAAATTCTCTGGTCATATCATCACTGGATGTGTCCTGGCCTGCAAGAGCAAGTGCTCCCATCCTATCCAAAGAGTAGAGCCCGGTAATTATGCATTGCCTGGTCCTTGCTTGTATCATGGCAGGCATCGCCAGGAGGCACTGGTGCACATAGTTATTCTAGTTCTTTTTCTCAGTGTGGGAGATGGTTTTGATGTGGGGAGACATGGTGAATTACTGTTAGTGTGGGGTTAAGCAGGGTTTTAGTGTCACGGCAGCTTGGGAGCTATGTGAGCAGAAGCAGCAGGTGACCTTGCTCTTTGACATGATCTCTGAGTAGAGTCAATGCAGCAGGCAAAGTAACTGTTTGGGCATGGGGCACTGTTGTTGAACTGAGATCCCTAGAAACAAAGAATGTCCTGCATGCTGTTCGACCACTTTTGTTCCAGGGCTGGTGCACATGTAACCCATGTGCCTAAAGAAGCTCCCGCTTTTAGGGATCTCCTGAGGCTGGGTTATGTTGCTGTGCAGATTTGGCTATTCAGGTCCAGAAGCTTCTGGAAATGAAGTGGGTAGTTGCATTGGGCATGGTCCACAAAGTTTTCTACTGCTGCTATGGCCAGATGCCTGAAAGCAGCAGCCTGAGAGGAGCAGCCACACAGAGTTGCAATGAGAGGAGCCCATGTGCTCAGTGTGTGACTGGGAGAAGCTGAGCCAGGAATTGACAGCAAGCTGTTTTCTCCCTGCTGTGGAGCATTTTGCAGCAGAGTTTTCTCATATGCATATGTGACTAATTTCTGGTTAACCAGTAAAGTGATTGGATGGTGTAGGTTCCAGAAGTGAATGAAAAGCCTGCATGGATTTCTATCAAAAATCCCTGCAACCATGGCTATTGCTGGCACTGGGCCCGTAACCATGGCTGTTGCTGGCGCTGGCCCCTGAAATAACCCTGGCCCTGGCCCCGGATCAAGCTCTGGTTGCCTGCTGCTGGCTGGCAGCAGTGGGAGCTGGATCTGGGCTGGGGCCACCTACCACACATGGCTGGCAGCAGAATGGCAGGAGCCAGATCTGGCTCCAGACTGCCTGCCACTTGCTGGCAGGAGCCAGAGCCAACTTTGGGCTGTCTGCTGATTGCTGGCAGTGGCAGGGGCTGGATCCAGCTCCAGGCCGTTGCTAGCAGTGGCGGGAGCTGGAACTGGCTCTGGACTGCTTGCTGGCAGCAGCTGGAGCTGGCTCTGGGCCTCCTGCCACTTGCCAGCAGTGGCTGGGGCCAGATCAGGCCCCCCCAGAGCTGGATCTGGCCCTCGGGTGGGGCAGGGAAGGAGTCTGGGGCTGGGCCCTGACCCTTTCTTGGGGCCAGCAACACTTCTGCCTGCAACTAAAGAAGAGGATTGCTGCTTCTTGCAACTCAAGCCTTTGGACTTGAACAGAAACTGCAACACAGATATGGGTGAATTCCACTCACAATGTTTCTGTGAGGACTGCTCTATTTAAATTCATTTTTTTTAATGATAAGGTATCAAGTTAGTAGTTAATAAAGTTTGTTATGTTTGTTCTTAGGTAATATTTTAATATGGGGAGGGGTAACTGAACACTCTTTGCTATGAGTCTCTTATAGACTGAACCATGAGTCTCCAGCTGCGTCTCTGTAGGAGTTCGGTTTTAATTTTAATATTTTTTTTGAGGCACTGGAGAAGGGCAAGTAAATGAATTCTAACCCACCCAAAGGTTACGCATGCATGCATTATCAGGTTATTCCCAGAATATCGCCAGTCTCCACATCACTGATTTCTCCTCCACCAAGAAGAAGCCAACTTACAAGACCTCGGCCATCAACTATGGCTTCTCTGAGGGGTGACTGGTGTCACAATGGGACACTAGCCCAAGTAGAGGAGGGTTGTAGCCTGTTTCAGTTGCAGGCATGGCAGTGCATTGGACTGCCGGACAGATGCCTTGTGTTTCGCAGCTCCTCCTCTGACCCCCCCCCCCCGCCTGTGGTTTTGCTATAGCCCCAATCACTCTGGCATCACTGTGGTATCACTCCTCTGAAGGGAAGTGATTCAATTGCTTTCTCCTTTAGACTCCCCCTACTGGAGGAGACAAGGACAAAGTGCTCCACTGAGGGTCCATTTGACCAAACAAAGCGAACTGGTGGGGGGAGCTGGATTTTGAGCCAGTGCGCTGGAACCCTGGCTAATGTCATTTGGCTTCCTTTGGGCCCAGAGGCTCTTTTGCACTGCTGTCAGTTCAACCCTGAACAGGCTTTTAGAGAGAACTAGCCTGTCACAGAAGGAGCTGGCAGTGGCAGCAGGGCCTCTTACTACAAGCTCTGTTTAAAGACTGTGAGACACTGCGTAAATACAGTAACAGTCAAGCAAGGAAAGCGCAGAACTGTTCTCAGCTGGATACTACAATGCGCTAGAGTCTTCCCTGCTGGACCTCCACTGATGCAAGTGGCAAAGGACCAGAAAGGTGTCTGGCCCAGTACATCTTGCAAACTGTGCAACCCGTGGGAACGCTCCCTCTCCTCCCCTGGCCTTGATATCAATCCTGAATCCTCACCCTCAGTGTGAGAGAGTTTTGTCTAGCAGACAGGGCACTGGCCTGGAAACCAGTGGTCTAGTCCTGCCTCTGCTGCTACTGTGGGACCTTTAGCAAGTCAATTCCTGTCTCTGTTTCCCCCTCCTGCCCATTGTCTGGTTTGTTAGTTCTTTTGGCAAGAGCCTTCTCTTAATAGGTGTGTGTACAGCACCTTGCACCTTGGGGCCCTGATCTTAGTTGGGGCTTGTTGCCATTACGCCAATCCAATACCACCCAGAATACAGTACACATGTAATACAATACCAGAGCACTGACAAATGTGTGAGAGCCATTCACGTGACCCAAAACTCCCTTTTGTAATTAACAAAAGCCCAAGTTTGAGTAACTGGACAAAGGAAGGGCATCACCTTTCCTCCTCAGGCAGGCCTGATGGGATTGACTCACTCAGATGAAGAGGGAAGTGGATGTAGGAGGATGGGAGAGCCAGCAGGGAGAAAGGGTTTCTGGCTCTCAACAGCAGCAGACTTTTGTGTAGTTCCCCATTTCTATTTTTACCCCTTGCTTATTTGTTCAGTGGCCAGGACTTGATTTCCTTAGCTAGACAACGTGTACTTGAGAAACAATGTAAGCGGCAACATCTGACATTTGGGAGTCAAAACCAGGCAGCATTCCTATTTCCTGTGCCCTGAGCCTCTCTTCTGTTGTTTTGCTTCTTATCTCATGCTGAGATTTATGCAGACCACTGAAAACGCCAGCAGTCCCTGCCCATCCTGCCCGCTGCTCGCCTGCCGAGTCAGGGACATTCTCTGTCCATCCTGGCTCTCCAGGCAGATTCATGCAAACTGGTCCTTGTTTGGCTCATCTCTGGGTTTCATATATAGTTTTGCTTGACCAACAGTTGTTGCTGGGTTGCTGACAAAGGAGGTGAAGGTGCAATGGTAGCACAAGCTGGTGTTCGCCATCAACTTGTATGTTGATTGTTGGCCCATGCTAAAGCCCCTGAGCCCAATCTACCCTGCTGTTGTTCCCAGTGATAGGCAGATGAAAGCCATCATGGTACACTTACCTGTGCTACAGTCACACCTTGACTTGTAGTGCAGTGACACTCAAAGGTGGCAGTCATTCCATTCCAGTCAGGATTTCCTGGACTGGGAATTAAGCAGCTAACGAGTGAGTTGAACAAACAAGGGATGTGTAAGCAGTCTCCAGTGGCTAGCTAGAGATGGGAGGGAGCCCAAACACAGATCCAGGTGGTGCAGATTTCATTGGTTTGGAATTTCCCTCTATTATAGCTGGTGCCATGAGAGCACACTGTTAGCTCTGGCTCAAAAGCTCCAGGCTCTCCCTTGATAACTGAGTGTGTGCTGAGACACCGTGATACAGAGAAGGGAAAAATTGCTAAACTGCCTGTCACAAAAAGTCACTGTCAGTGTCATCAGAGTAGGTGACAGGCCGGCCAGAGCCATGGGATATTCTTGAAAGGCTTCACTTAGGATCTCTTCACACAGTTTCCTGCCTTAGAGGAACTAAGGGTTTGCTGAGCAGCTCAATGGAAGCGCAGCTATTTAGAAAAATGAACTAAGAACATGCAGGGTGCCATGAAGTGGAACTGAAGATGCATCTGGCTGCGGGATGAGAAAGCACAGTATGTCGGCTCAGCATTTCTCCATGGGTCTAACTCCTGAGACTGGGAGGGAGCTGCAGAGCATTTCTCCATGAGCTTCCCAGCTGGACTTCACACACCTGACTGTTTGGTGGATCAGGCAGAATGAGTTTGTGATCTCCAGCTACTTGCTAGAGGACAAGTTCCAAAGGGGTAGCCGTGTTAGTCTAGTTCAGCAAAACAAACAAGAAGTCCTGGGGCACTTATAAAGACTAACAAATTTATCACATGAGCTTTTGTGGGAGGAACTCCCACTTCATTAGATGCTTGAAGGAGGATAAGTACAGATGAGCTGGGGGAGGCAGGGTGTCAATTTGACCCATTAACCCTCTTTCTGGGGGATACAAAAAAGTCCACAGGACATTTTCAGAGTAATTCTGCACTTCCTGCTTTATCGTAGATCAGCCAAACCTGGCATCTAGTCCTGGGCCATATGCTAGGAAACTGATGCCTTGCTGACAGTGGGTCTCTTTGAGCTGGTGTGAAAGCATTGTCAACATAATTACAGCAACTGATCAAGGAATTAGGTATTTTTAACAGTCACATTGCTGCAACATATCAGCTTTCTCAGGAGGTTTGCGAGGTGCTATCCTTCCTACATTTCCATCTGATCTAATTGGATTACAGAAGCTTTCTCTTCATGGTAGATAAGCACCAGAGACCCAGATGCAACTGGAAACTGCCAACTGCATGTCATTTAGCACCTCTGCTTCTGGGTGGAGCTCAGATGTTGAGAAGAAAAGTAAAAAAAAAATGGAGAATTGTCACACACATGCACACGCATGCACACACCCAAAGTTAAAAATGAACTGAATGTTTCTGAACTTCAAAACCAAGTTTGGAATCAAGTTTCGGGTGAAGTTTCAGGTTGTTTCTTATTTTAGCTGAGCACGTTGGCCCATCCCTTGTTAACAATTGACTAAGAAACTCTGGAAGTCATGTTCTGACAGGATCAAAAGAGAGAGAAAAAAATATTTATACTTTGCACTTCTATAGCACTTTCCAGGCCAAGATCTCATGCTGATTCACTAACCTCCCTTAACTGACAGAGTTGGGCAAACCCTAAAAAAATAAATCAGGAATAACTGTGCATGTTGTAAATGAAATCTGTCTGCTTTCTGTTGTTCTCTTGTGCTTGTTTTCAAGGTGCAATTCACCCACATTCCTCTTAGAACCCCAGTATCTGGCTGACATTTGAGATATAGGAATATTATTATTAAAAATCTTACCCTGTGTAGTGGCTAGGAGCCCCAGTCATAGATCAGGACCCCTTTGTGTGTAACACAGAAAGGGGGAAAATGTCACTTAGAATGCAGAATTTGTCATTATCCCCTGATTCTACAAGCCACCCTTCTCCAATCAGAAAACAGAAATAGTGCCATGTGTCCAGCTAAATGACTTGTATTTTTAATATCTTACACTAGCAATCAGAGCTAATAAAATAATGGTGGCTGCATCCTTTATTTGACTTTTTCCCTTCATTTGGATCTTCATTTGGCACCCACGAGAGGAAGAACCAGCCCTGCTGACCAGAACCAAATGCAGTGCAAAGACAAAACAGTGCACAGACTTTTCCCACCTCATGCAGGTCTATCAGTGCATCTTCAAGTCCTCATCAGCTTTCCTCATTTCACTGGTCATGTGCCAGAGATTCCCATTTGAGCTGTACTGTCTAGTGGTTCTGTCGCATGCTGAAATGAGAGGGTGAGTTGCAAAAATTGAGAGACCTCCCTCCCACACCCTACCTACTTACAGATACTCCAAACTTGCTTTGTTGTCAACCTCAGCTCCTGTCCTCCACTCACGGCTTGTTCAGGATGAATTGGGGTCTGCTCAGCACTTTGCAGAAACACGAGTTATTATCAGTGTTTGCTCCTTTCCACTTTTCACTGCTCAGATCAATCACATTTCGCCCAGCAGCCTGAGGGACTTTACTTGGTTTGGTGGCTCAGCTGCGATTCACATTTCTCCTTTCCCAGATGCTGGCCTCTGACTGCAGCAAATTGAAATGATGAACCACTCAGCCTGCTCTGCATAAGAGCAACCTGGAGACATTGCTGGACTCAGACTGGTGTCCAAAGCTGTTTGGGAAAGGAGCATGAAGACCCAACAGGGAGCCTGACCTATTTGTTGCTTTTTAGAGAGCTTGGTTAAGGAGCAATGAGGTGGCCCAACTGTGGATTTGGCCCAAAGCATCCCTAAGAGGCACTTGGCAATATAGCTCCCCAGCACTGGCACCTTGCAGGGCTGCCTAGTGATTACAGCAGTGAACATGGAGGCAGACGTGTTGGCTTTATCACTGGGGATGCCACCAGCTTCAAGAGAGTACTGGCACCATGCCGTGCCTTGATTTCATCAACCATCAGAGGCCAGTGAAGGCCAAACTATCTCAGAGGGGTTCTCTCAGGCTGAAGTGCTTATTTTTTTTATTGCCATTGAAGTTTGCACATTGCTTCATGGCCTTAGTTAAATGCAAGGTAGTGTTGTTAGTTTAATGAGGGCAGGAAATAGCTGGAGCCTGGATCTTGCACATTTCACTGGGCAGAAGCAGATATGGACTAAGTCATAGTAGTTCTCAACCTTTTGTAGGTCATGACAGACTTGGTGGCATATCGCAACCCTACAAGACATGCCAACCCACCTCCTACCCCACTCCCAGGCCAAATCTAGCCATTTTCCCAGCTCTCCTCGACACAGTAATGTGTCCCGACACAGTGTTTGAGAATCACTGGGGGACTTTCATATGCAACCTACCAGCCCTCAAGACTGCATGGGGAAGAGCTACAGGGGTTGTTGGCATTGGGGGTAGAAATCCTGGAGCCCTGGCTGCTGCTGGGCTGCTGGCACTGCCACATGGAGAATAAGTACTGTGTTTGGAAGTCTTCATATATTTCATAACTCCCGGGGGCCTCTTACACGAAGACTTGCTCCCAAATTCATTTCAGAGCATGATGGGTTGCACCCACCTGGGTTTTTCCTGCCACGCACCAGGCAGCTGAAGCAATAACAGTGCACCATGCCCTTAGGGAATGGTGAATCACAGCCTTAGTGCTGGGATTGTCTGAGTGCATTATGATTTTTAATAGTTGTCTTTGTCAAGTGGAGGAGCCTGAGCCCAAGTGCAGGTCTCTATGGGCCAGCATGTCCCCAGAACACTGCAGAGGTGCTCCAGCACTGTAATGGCAAGGGCCTTTGTTGCAAAGATGATAAAGGGGAAACGGGAGATTTACACTCAGGACAAAAGAGGGACCCTCTGTACCTTCTAGGACAATGTTGCTTCTCCATGTTGAAAAGCCCCTTTGAAAACATAAAACTAAACTCTTGGGGTATGATACAAAGATGCCCTGGGAAGCAATTTTCCCACAGAGAAAAAAGCCCTCAGCATGGAGCACAAGCTCCTCATAACCTCCTCTGGCAATACACTCAGAGTATGTGGTGCCCTGACTCGCTAGATGGCAGCTGGGGCTGCGTTCATTTCTTTGGAGCACTGGGGTTGAATTAATATAGCTAATCTGGAGTCATTCATCACCTAAGCAGGGATGTCTCAAAATATAACTGATAAATCCCCAACAAAACCTCAGGGCCCCTGCAGGGAAATCTCTCAGTGGTTAACGCTTCCATTCAGACACAAATATTGGTATGGGGACAGACAGACAGCTCTATCATGCTGGAAACTTGTTCCCCACACTTGAAAGATAGAATTACTTTTTCCCCTCACCGTGAATGAAACCTACCACCCTCCCAGCCTCGAAAAGTCTGCCGCAATGCCAGCTGATCACAGTGAGCCTGCATGGCTACATGCCACCCATTGGGTTCTCTTTACAAGACAAGAACCATTTACACCTGCTAACTGTGCTATGAGGTAATCAGGGAACAAATGTGCTCTGGCAACTGTCGCCCTGGACTGCCCCTAGGGGGGTGCAGGGACCTGGGTAAATTGCCCTCTGCAGGGACCCTACTCCCCCCCCGCATTTGGCAGCCAGGGCTGCCCGGCCTATGGGTGGGGCAGGCCCCTGTGCTGGAGACCGGGTGAGCCAGGCAAAAGTGGCAGCCCGGTTCAGCACTGCCGGTCCGACCCCTCCCCACGGACGCTGCTTTCAGCTCTGTGCTGGAGCAGCAGGGAGGAGGCGGGAGGCAGTGCTGAACTGGGCCGCCGCTTTTGGCCAGCTCACCAGTCCCCAGCATGCTGGGGGGCAATGGTGTGGGCCCCCCCACACCATGGGGCCTTGGCTGGCTGCCCCACTTGCCCTACCCTAGGGATGGCCCTGCTGTCACCCACCCTCCGTAATTCCCACTGGGTTTATGTCACCCTCCAGCAGGCCTCAAGGGGGTACCAGTCAGTCTCTCACAGGGCAGGGCACATGATAGGCAGCAGCTTCGTTTTCATTTCTCCTGCATTGTTTCTAGGGGAGTGAAGTTTATGTGGCCTTGAGAGGGAAGTGGCCAACTCTCCCCGATCTAAGGTGCAGGTGGGCTGCCCTGTGCAACTTCAGTCCAAGCTCCATGCTTTTCTGCCTCACATGGGGCAAATCAATGTCCAGTCAGAAGAACTCTCCCGTCTCCGGCCTGGTCAAGACCGGGAATGGCAGAGCTGTGCTGGCCAATGGGTGATGGGAGGGGTGTGAGATCTACAGAGACCTCCAACTGGCTGACTGGGGTTTCTCCCCCACTCTTTCCTCCTACAGTGGCAGGATGAGTTAACAGTGTAGGCTGGTGTCATGGGATGCACATCTGGGCACCCTGAGAATACGAGCTATGTAACTTTTCTGACTCCTTTATTAAATGATTGTGCATTTATTTGCTATATACTCACTGGAAATCATATGCGAATCAATAAACTAGTGTTTGTTTTACCTAAAGCTGTGTGGAGTTTAGAGGGTGTGAATCAGAGATGCTGGGCTAATCCATTTCTATGTCAGATGGATGGACAAAGGTCTATGAGTCTATGGTGATTCAGGAGAGGTTCTAATGCCTGCAGGACAGGAGTTCCTGATGTAGTGTCGGGGGACTGGGGGTACTTGCTTCACACTGTCCCATAGGTGGTTAGAGGGTGCATACCCACTTCCTGGAACCAAGTACATGTGGGCAGCTAGCATGGACTGATTTAGGAGTGAGTAGTAATCTAGCAAAGAGGGTAAATCAGGATTCAGGAGTGGAGATTGGGGGGGTCACTGGCACACGGAATCAGATTCTGGGAGCAGCCTGTCACAGCCGGGAATGTCCATTCCTGTAGGATGAGTCACTGGTAGAAGGTGCAAATCTCCCTGATGGTTTGCTTGTGCAGCTCACATCTTCGCAGAAGAGCTGGGGCACTTCTCGCGCACATGCATGGCGGATCTTCAGATTTTCATGTGGCTCCCAGGGGAGCAGTGGGATGACAGGGCTGTCCGTATGTATGCTTGCCTGCAGCTGCAGGCTCTGGCCCTCAGTCTTCCTGACACTGCAGCTGCCCTGAAGCCATGCGACTAAGGCTTATTACCATCTGCAACTGTCATCCTGGTGTCCCGTGGGCCATCTCATTCCATCTGCTGATTTGCTGCAGTACTGGAAGGAAAAGGATCCCTGTCTGTCCACTCTTCTCCTTGGTCTGCCTAGCCTCATCATTCTCTCTGTACCAACCCTCCCAGAGTTTGGGTGAAGGGCAATGTCCTGTGAAGGATGCTTGTCCTGAACATGGAGGGTCTGTCCAGGTGGGGATCAAGGGAAGGAGCAAGCTGAGCCAGTCCTTTGCACAGTCATCCAATGATCTTACAGCATGAATCCACTTTAATTAAGTTGCCCAGTTGCCATATCTCCATTTCATAAGTGGGGAAACTGAGGCAATGAGCCATTCAGGGCAACATTTTCAACCATATTTGCTTCAGATAAAACAGAAAAGAGTCTGATTTTTAGAGCTGCTTGAGCCTCTCACTTGCCTATTTACTCTTGTCCACACACCCCCAAAAGGCAGAGTGGGGAGCTTATCTCCATTTTACAGATGGGAAATGGAGACAGAGAGGTCAAATGACTTGCCCAAGAAGTCACACAGGAAGCTTAGCAAACCAAACCCTCTCAAGTTCTAGGCTATGTCTGAACTTCTGGATCATCCTTCTGGAGGTTAAGAGGGATCACCTGGACTACTCTAAATTTCATAGACGTTGTCTTCTGCTATGCCACCGACTGACAAGAAGGACTAGGAGACATTTTGTGCCAAGCAGCATGGTCATTTCTTTGTCAAATGCAAAGGGAATCGAATGCACAGAGGGGGAAGCTACTGAAGGGTTTTTTTCAAAATGAGCTTCTCCTTTGAGTGCTGCTCACAACATTCAGTTACAGGTGTCTACGTGCCGCAGCACACAGTAGCTCGGAAAGTCTTTAGCATTAGCCTGTCAGGTCAGGGCACACGGCCAACGCCTCCTCCACGCTGCAACAGCAGCTATATAGGTGACCATGACCCTGACCCTCCCAGTTCCTTTCTCCACCATCAGCGTCAGTTCGGATCAGTGTTATCTTGCAAAACGAAAGCGCCTGTCTTTTGTGCGAAACTCGAAATGCCAAGTTTCAAGCCATGCTTAGGATGCTGCAAGGCTTTTCCGATGGATGACCAACATGAGAAAGGCCTCACTTGCTTGGCTGAGTCCTCCCTCATGATGGAGTGCTCCATTTGTCGATCCTTCAAGTGAAGGACTCAGCTGGAAAGAGAACGCCACCTCATCTCAATTTCGGGGAACGGAGCCGCTCCTCCCGAAGGCGGCCGAGCCACCAGCGCTCCACTGGACCCTCAATCGGCCCGGGCTCAAGACTCATGCTGATCACTGGTACCGGGCTCGAAATTTCGGCCTGCTACAGTACCACCTTGGCACCAACCTCACTGGTCCTCTGGTAGCCTCTCAGCCACCCCGAGTAGGGCACCAGCTCAGGCACCGACCTGCCAAGGGCATTCAAACCCGGCTCCAGTGCAGAAGAAGAAGAAGCGGACCATAGAGTCACCACCCCCCTCGGCATTGCTGGACACAGTACCGCCCCTTGTGGTACTGCCTCTAAGCCCGGTACTGCCATCAAGCCCGGTACTGCTGGACCCAGCACTGTTGCTGATACCACTGCTGCCGGTGCCATCACTTCTGGTACTATCAGACTTGCCACCAACAACACCTGCACTGATACCGGTACCGTTGCAGGCCTCTTCACCCTTCTCCAACTTGGTACCGTCAAACCCGACACCAGGCCCAAGTACTGCGGCTCCACCTCATCGCTCCTCCGAAGAACTCTCAGTATCGGACTGCCGGATGTCGGGAGGAGGGGAGGTCGTCCAGATCATCCTCTGAAGACTCCTGTCTTCTCCCCCAGGAGGAGTGTCCGAGAAAGCAGCTTCGAAAGAGCTCTGTATCACCGAGCTCGAGGGGAATGCGCCCATCGGGAGAGGTCTCTGCTCCCCTCATGGCGTCTATGCCACCCCTGAGGTCACCGCACAACGAGTGGACTCTCAACTGGCTGAATGCGACAGCAGATGATGCCTCCTTCCGTTATGCTCGATTGCTGGTGCCAGAATCCTCGGATTTCTCCGACGATGAGCCAGACCCTGATTCTACTCAGCGTAGCAGATCAAGGGCTCAATCGTCCTCATCACCCGATGAGCACCTAATTGACATGTCCACCGACCATGAAGGAGATCCCCACGTCAAGCAGGACCTCCTCCGCTGCATGGCAGCAAATCTGAAGCTGAAGCTGGGGGTGATCCAAGTGGAAGATGATTCTCTCTTTGATGTGTGCCGTAGAGCCCCGCCGGCTAAGGTTCCGATTCCCCTACACTCCGGGGTGTTTTGTATCGTCCAAGAATGCTGGCAAATGCCTTCCTCGATTCCACCAGTGTCCAAAGTGGTGCACAAGAAATACTTTGTCTCCCTGGAAGGACTCCTCTTCCTATTCCACCATCTGGCCCCAGGATCCCTGGTGGTTGACGCAGTCAACCAAAGGGAGAGACAGGGCCAGCCGAGCTCCATGCCCAAGAACAGAGAGGTGAGGAAGCTTGACCTATTGGGCAGGAAAGTTTACTCCTCTGCTGCCCTACAGCTGCATATCCCAAATCACTCAGCCCCGATGACGCGCTACATCTTCAGTTTGTGGGAGGCTCTGCAAAATCTCCGCTCAGCCGTCTCCGAGGAGCGCCTGAGAGACTTCAAGGCAATGCTGGATGAAGGAGAGAGAGCATCCAGGGATGTGCTTGCAGCAACCTGGGATACAGTGGATACAGCAGCACGCATAATGGCATCGGCCGTTGTTATGCACCGCTTGGGTTGGCTCCAAAACTCTTGCCTTTCCACGCAGATGCAGCAGATTATCCAGGATCTTCCTTTCGAGGGTCCCAACCTCTTCACATCTTCCACAGACGTGAAGCTGCATCATATGAAAGACTCGAGGGCTACACTTTGGTCCCTCGGAATTTACACTCCTCAACCCGTTAGGCACTCCTCGAGGTCACATCAGCAGCTACAGCAAGTTACAGCAACTGAAACAGCAGCTGCAACTGCAGACCCAGTTCGTGAGATCCTTCCAGTTTCCCCAGTGCCGTCTTGGGAAACTAGACAAAGATAAGGGCCGATTAGGTAAAGGGGGTAAGTTGAGCGCCTCACAGTCTGGATGGTGCCGACAGGGATCGGACCGCTCTTCGGGCTGCAATCAGCGTTACTGATGGTCCCCCAAGGGGCAATGCTCCAGAACCCCTGTTCTCCCCCCACCGCCTCCACCACTTCACCCCATGGTGGGCCTGTGTCACTTCAGACCAGTGGGGCCTCGACACAGTGGCGAGAGGATACCGCATCCAGTTCCTTTCAATCCCTTGGGACAGGAATCCGCCCCCTCCCACAATACCAGAAGACCCAGATCTGCTGGGCAGGCTCGAGGTTGAATGCCAGAAGCTACTCTCCCTTGGAACCATAGAAAAGGTTCCCAAAAGAGCGCGCGGCAAAGGGTTCTATTCCTGCTACTTCCTAGTTCTCAAGCCCAATGGGGACCTACAACCCATTTTAGACCTCAGAGCACTCAACAAACACATAAAGAGAATAAAATTCTGCATGGTTTCTCTGCCCCAGATTATCCCCTCCCTGTCCCCAGGAGTTTGGTTCACAGCCCTCGACCTAAAGGACGCTTACTTCCACATAGCCACCCGACCCCATCACAGACATTTTCTTGGGTTCGTGGTGGCACGACACCACTAACAGTTCACCGCCCTCCCCTGTGGGTTATCACTAGCTCTCAGGATGCTCACAAAGTGTGTCACACCAGTCGCAGCTTTCCTATGCAGGAGGGGCACAAGAATCTATCCCTACCTAGACGATTGGCTCATAGTGGGCAAGTCAAGTTGACAAGTACAAAACCATGTCGACCTGGTTATGAACCTGTGCGAGTTCCTGGGCTTCTGCATAAACTCAGAGAAGTCCAAACTTTGCCCCACTCAGGACATAGAATTCATTGGGGCACTTTTAAACACCCAACAGGGCACTGCGTCCTTGCCCCTGTCAAGATTTCGGTCCATCTGCACCATCATCACAGAGCTCCAGGCGCCCAGGCTGACCAGAGCACGCCGGTGCATGCAGCTCTTGGGACACATGACAGCAGCCACATCGGTAATCCGAACAACCCACCTGCGGTTGAGACCATTCCAGCTCTGGTTCACCACAAGCTTCCGACCAGGAAGGGACTGCTGGACAAGGTACTCTCAGTCCCTCAATATGCCCTGGAGTCCCTCCAAATCTGGAAGGACCCCGACTTTGTGATGTGGGGAATTCCATTCAGGGAGTCCAAGCCCTCTGTGACTCTGATAATGGATGTGTCCGACTTGGGCTGGGGAGCACACCTGTCCGGGGGTCTCTCCATGCAAGGTGTTTGGAATCCCGAGGACAGACTCCTCCACATAAATGTGAAGGAGCTCCAGGCTATCAGGCTGGCCTGCATGACCTTCCTAGCCCAGATCCGAGACAGGGTGGGCCATGTCCTTGCAGACAATACAGCAGCCGTGTTCTACACGAACCGTCAAGGGGGAGTCTGCTCCTCAACTCTTTGCGAGGAAGCAACCAAGCTTTGGCAATTAGTGATAGACCATTACTTCACACCGACTGCCTCCCACTTACCTGGGGTAGACAACAGCATAGCGGACTCATTCAGCAGGAAACCCTTGGCGAATCACGAGTGGTCCCTCCACAACGAGGTTTTCTCCCTGCTGACAGACAGATGGGGAACCCCTCAGATCGACCTCTTCGCCACGCAGCAGAACTGCAGATGTCCCCTGTTCTGCTCCCTTCGGGGTCAGGAGGAGGGTTGTCTCAGTGATGCCTTCCTCCTCAATTGGTTGAGGGCCCTAATGTATGCCTTGCCTCCAATCCTCTTGATCCATTGGGTGCTGCTGAAGGTCCTCGTGGATAAGGCACACATCATTCTGATAGCCCCGGACTGGCCCAGACAACACTGGTTTCCCCTCCTACAGGACATGTCCATGAGGACCCCACTCCACCTCCCATGGTGGGCGGACATCCTGACACAGGACTCGGGATGCCTTCGTCACCCAAACCTGGGCCTTCTGCACCTGACAGCCCTGGATGGTGAGGTGCTGCTCGGATAGGGTTAAGAAGGTCCTGGTTGGTAGCAGGAAACCCTCCACCAGGTCCACCTACATGGCAAAATGGAACCACTTTTCCACTTGGTGCCGTGACAAAGATGTAGACCCTACCTCCACACCAATTCAGGCAACTTTGGACTATCTTCTTGATTTAAGAGAGAAAGGCCTATCCCTGTCCTCATTGAAAGTCCACTTGGCAGTAATTTTGGCCTTTCACCAAAGAGTAGATGGGGCTCCACTTTTTTCACACCCTATCTGCCAGAAATTCCTGACAGGGGTAGAAAAACTTTTTCCCCACACCCATAAACCCACTCCCCAGTGGGATTTGAACGTTGTGCTGCACACTCTGACAGATCTGCCATATGAGCCCTTGGACTCAGCCACCCTGCTCTTACTGTCCTGGAAGGTGGCTTTCCTGGTAGCAATTACCTCGGCCAGAAGGGTCTCAGAGTTACGAGCCCTGTCCTCTGAACCTCCATATACGGTTTTCTTCCTAGACAAGGTGGTCCTTCGTCACCACCCCTTGTTCTTGCCCAAGGTTGCCACCCCCTTCCACATGAATCAAGAGATCTGCCTGCCGGTCTTCTATCCAGACCCTCAGGTGACAGAAAACCAGAGACGGTGGCACACCCTGGATGTGAGGAGAGCACTCCTAATCTATATCAAGCGCACACGATCTTTCTGTAAGACCTCCCAATTGTTTGTGGTGGTTGCCGAACGCATGAGAGGCTCCCCAGTATCCTCTCAATGCATCTCCAAATGGATTGTGAAGTGCATTAAAGACTGCTATGGAAGGTCAAACACACCTCTCCCAGAGACTGTGAGAGCCTACTCTACCAGAGCTCAGGCGTCTTCCACAGCCTTCCTCGCTAAGGTCCCGATCCAAGAGATCTGCAGGGCCGCTATGTGGTCGTTGGTTCATACCTTCACGACACACTACGCCATTGCCCAACAGGCTAGAGATGATGCCGCTGTGGGCAGAGCTGTACTCAGTGTGGGTAGACTGTAACTCCTCCCACCATCCTTGGGTACGGCTAGCAGTCACCTGTAACTGAATGATGTGAGCAGCGCTCGAAGGAGAACGGTTGGTTACTTACCAGTAACAGTCCTTCTTTGAGATGGGCTGCTCGTATACATTCAGGTCCCTCCCACCATCCCTGCTAACGGAGTTGGCAAAGGTATATGGGACTGGGAGGGTCAGGGTCACAGTCACGTATACAGCCACAGTCGCGGTGTGGAGGAGGCGTTGGCCGTGTGCCCTGACCTGACAGGCTAATGCTAAAGACTTTCCGAGCTACCGTGTGCTGCGGCACGTAGACACCCGTAACTGAATGTATGTGAGCAGCCCATCTCGAAGAAGGATGGTTACTGGTAAGTAACCAACCGTTTTATGAAGTGACTGGCTCAGTTGTTGTTTCATTTATATGTTTTTTCCCTTCTAATAAGAAGAGGTTAATTCCATGGCCTTCAAGAATTTCATTACATACATTCCTGCTGACAGAACATTGCTTCAAGGCCCTGGAGCAAAGTAGTGGTAGGGAGGGATAAACAGAGAAGCTAGAAGTGTTCTCTTATTTATAAGGGCAGTTTTCATTTCACAGACAAAACCTCCAGCAAAACTTCATCCATCTAAAGGGTAAATGGGCAAAAACCAATAAAAATGCAATGGCTGAAGACTAATGGAGTTCAAAGGTGACCCTATCTCTCAAGGAATATGCTTTCTTATGGCAATTTCTCTAAATTAAGCTTTTAGACTAATCAGAATATATGTGCCCTGGAAAAAATTTAAAAGCAGGGCTTTCAGTATTTAAGCACATATAGAAGCAGCACAAGGGGAATTTTTTAAATCCAATGAAGAACTTTGACACATTATTTCACATTAACTCTAGGACAGAAGACTAGGACTAGCTCAGATCATTTTGCTTTTGAAATAGAACATATTTTCAAATAAATAACATTTAGTTTTCAAATAATGCCATAGGGGTATACAGTGCTTGAAAGATCTGAAGCGCTTTATACGCTGTCCACACCATTCCTTAGTAAATTCAGGACGGGGGGTTTCCTTCCGTGTAGGAGAAGTATAGCAAGGTCAATGGTAAAATACATTCATCGTCTTAGCTGTGTCAATGCTAGAGGTAAGGTTGATCCCATTGAATCACATAGGTTGCAAACTTTTTCACAGCCTTAAGCAATGCAGTTAGGTTGAACTAAGTTTTAAGTGGAGACCAGGCAGCCAGGCCTGTGATGGTTTGCTATCTCTGACCATGCACACATGTTGTGTTCGTGCAAAATAACGTAAGAATGGCCATACTAGGTCATTCCAATGGTCCATCTAGCCCACTATCCTGTTTTCTGCTAGTGGCAAGTGTCAGGTGCTTCAGACAGAATGAGCAGACCAGGTAATCATCAAGTGATCCATCTTTTGTCACCCATTCTTATCATTTGGCAAACAGCAATCCCTGCCTATCCTGGATAGGAGCCAGGATGTATGAAGTGCAGGTAGACAGTTTAATAGGATTCTATTATGATTCCCATTCATTATTTCTCCTTAACACTGTGATTGAATTTGGTGATTAAAACTGACTCATAATAAAGCCTCTGCCATTAAGCAAAAGAAAAAAAATCAATATAAGCAAATAATAATCATGATGCTTCTCTCGGGTATTAGCATGAATGGCTAGATTTACGCTGGGAAACTGGAAATTCCCTTTTCCTGCCATTGCCTTTCCCCTGCCATAGTGTTGCTGAGACCCTGGAAAATAATATTAGTTATAATAACATTTCAGTAGGGCCCCAGGGCCCCACTGAGATTTAGATCCCATAGTGCTAGACCTCGGTGTTGTACAGACCTTGCAAGGCCTGACCACTGGGAGCATGGGTCCCTCCTACTCTTTGTCTGTGGCTCACAAAATCACAATTTAGTCTCCTGAGGACTTTAGTCTCACTCAAGTTTTTGTGCAAACACTACCTGTTGTGTGATACTCAGGTGGTTAGACAAGGTGAGCTATGCTCTCCACCCAGTTTTAAACTCTAAGGAACTGTAAAGCTAGGACACACAGCAAAAGATGGTGCCTGCCTTGAAGACTTTACAGTCTCTAAGGCCTCTTTGACCACTCGCTTTCTCTCTCTTTGTCAGCATAGGATTGGTCTTGACTTTCTTTGCCACTTTCTATCAATCCTATACTTGTGCCATGTTACTGAACGTGTGCTGAGTTTTGGTGCAGAGGTATCTGCACTGCAGTGGTGGGCGGACTGATCTGTGTAGACAGCTTATGGCTCAGTTTTTTATGCATGTAAAAGCTTGGAAAGGGGAGAGCTTTGTAAATAAATTAGCAAGCTGGTGTGTGTCCCTTTAAACAGAGAAGAGGGATGCTACAAAAAAGAGAATGGTGGCTATAGAATCAAATTACTATACAGCTGAGCTGTGACACCAGGTTAAGTAGCTGTGTCCAGCACTTCTTGATGGGATTCTTGTTTGTTTGTTTCATTAGTTTTAATGAATGCTGCAATCAACACTCACTAGTGACTAGTTAGCACAGCAAAGAGAACATTGAAAAGAGGGGCAGGAAAGATTTCCCTAAAGCCATTCAAGTTCCAGTTAAGCACTTGGTAGTATAAATAAAAAGCAAAAGAAATTGCCCACTACATGTCTTTGGAATTATATTACAGTGTAGATCACTGCCACATTAACATAAAATAATGCCTTAAGAAAGGCTTAGTAAGTGCCTTGTTAATCTGCCCATGATGGTATTGAATGCAACAGCCAAACTCTTTAGGGCACTCTGTAAGGGGCTAAATGTTTTATTAGCAGGAACTGCCAAATCTGCAGCCTCTGGAGGCCCCACTGAATATTTTTGTGTTGGTCCCACATGAACCATGGGTGTGACAGATGGGTTGGCCCCTCTCAGGATTTGTCCATTGTATCTGTTTCAGTGTTTGTACATACAGAGCTGACACCCAAATCCTGGGAGGCAGATACAAGGAGGTCGCCTTAGTGACCGATGCATGCTGTAATTAGGGTGAAAGCTACACAAAGAGAAGTGGCTAATTATGGTACATTTAACCAGCTGCCTTGACCCTGGCTGGAATCAGATGCTCCTTCAGTACTTCTGGGGAAGGTGTCCAGATAGGTGGGATCTGAGCTGAGCCATCTCTCCTCTTGAGTCAGCAAAGCCGGATGGTCAGGTTTGTGAAATGGAAGCTAGCCCCAGTCCTGCCCATCACTGCATGTTAAGGAGATGGACAGCTGTGTGGGAGATTGGTTGGCAGCGTAAGACAGGATGATCTTTAACCCAGATGATCTATATCTTACTGCATCCTAGTGCCAGTGACAGCAAATTCCATATCAAGCCTTCAGGTAGCCTCTCTTTAGGCAAAACCCTGACTTTTCCGGAATCAAGAGGAGTTCTTCCCTTGATTTCACTAGCACCAGGATTTCATCCTGGTTTTTCTTTGACTCTGTTGGCTTAATCTTGTTTGCACTGGTTTCAGCTGGAGGATCATTATGATCCTCAGGCGAGGAACCACCAGTCAAGGGAATCAGCTGACCAATACGTACACTGCTCTGTTCCAAAACCCAGTCTGGCTGATTGGATCCAGTGGAACCAATTTAAACATTTCAGCTGGAATTTCCTCTAAGCTAAAAGGCTTCCAAAGCCAAAGGCTGGAGACAGAAGTGTTATTTATCCCACTCCTTGGTCTCCACTGGCTTAGGGTTTCCTTACATTTTGTACAGGCTCTGCCTTCTGTAGCAACAAAACATGTTCTCATTTACACAGTTATAAATCATGAGTAACAGCACAGTTTTCAATAGGGTTACTCCAGATTTACGCCGGCACCTGAACAGAATTTGATTCTTCACTCAAGATTGCCTGCGGCTTATCCACCACTAGCTAGCACCTGTATTTTATACTTGCGAGCCAAGCTTCTTAAAGGGCTACAAAACTAAGTATGCTCCTTCTGGGCTAACTATAGGGCTAAGTTAAGACTCATTTGTGTCATCATAAATCCCTGCATAAGGTTTCCATAGATGTTTGACATTAGGATGACACATGTCTTCCCACTGAGGTGGAGAGGACCTTGACCTGCTGATCAGAGATAGCTGTAGTGGCAATTTAAATAACACAGGCATCCTACATGAATGAGAATTGAAAGCTCTCTTCCCTCCATCTCCCACCCCAGTTCCATCTGGCTGAGTGTATGTTTCTCCATTAGTGTGGGATGGAACATTTATGTGGGCAGTCAATGCACACAGATGAGGATTTCATTATTCCATTGATGAGGAATATTTTGATCAGCCACAATGGTCTAGGCTGTCTCTCTTTTTAACTCTTTCCATGCAGTTCCTAGGAAATAACATTGTTTCTTACCAATTTTTGCCCTTTTCTGCACATCAGCCCCTGAGTTTATTTCTCCACTAGATTATTTCTAACAGAGATTAAAATGAACACAGAGCTTTCTGTTATGTATCAATTGCCCTGTGATTGCAAGTATATCTGGATATAAAGGATTTATTTTATTTGGAACAAAGTGTTCCAAAACATGTGACCTTACTCCCAGGGTGCTAAGCACCCTGGGAGGAAGGGCTGCCCCCTCAGCACCCTGGCCAGGGTGCTGAGGGGTGTCCGTGGGGGGGACGCGGAGCTGTGCCTCCCCCCATGGGTGCCTGCAGGGGACTGCAGGCGCCCACGGAGTGAGGCGTGGGGCTGCGCCTCATTCCGCGGGTGCCTGCCGCCCCCTCCCGCCCCCCGCCAGGTGAGGTGCAGCGGGGCACCTCACCTCAGGGCTTTAAAGCCCTGGCTGCCCCCACACCTGGCGGCGGGTCCCGGGCACCGGCTGGAGCCCACTGCTGCAGGG
>ML681963.1:12571099-12591999 GCA_007922195.1 Podocnemis expansa | reverse complement strand
TCTAGCCAGTTTTCTATCCACCTTACAGTCCACGCATCTAACCCATACTTCCTTAATTTGCCAATGAGAATGCTGTGGGAAACTGTATCAAAAGCCTTGCTAAAGTCAAGGTATATCACATCAACGGCTCTTCCCGCATCCACAAATCCAGTCATCTCATCATAGAAGGCGATGAGGTTGGTAAGGCATGATTTACCCTTGGTAAATCCATGCTGACTGTTCCTGATTACTCTATTTTCCTCCAAGTGTTTCAGGATGGATTCTTTGAGAAGCTGCTCCATGATTTTCCCAGGGATTGAGGTGAGGCTGACAGGTCTGTAATTCTCTGGATCCTCCTTTTTGCCTTTCTTGAAGATAGGTACTATATTTGCTTTTTTCCAGTCCTCTGGCACCTCCCCTGTTCGCCACGAGTTTTCAAAGATAATGGCCAACGGTACTGCTATCTCATCAGCCAGCTCCCTCAGCACCCTCGGATGCAGTTCATCTGGCCCCATGGACTTGTACACATCTAGTTTCTTTAAGCAGTCCCTAACCTGACCTTCTGTCACCAAGGGCCTCGCTTCTTCTCCCCAGTCTACCTTACCTAGTGTAGTGGGCTGGGAGCTGACCTTGCTTGTGAAAACTGAAGTAAAAAAAGCATTGAGCACTTCAGCTTTTTCCTCATCCTCTGTCACGAGGATGCCTGCCCCATTCAGTAAGGGACCTACACCATCCCTGATCCTCTTCTTGTTATTGATATACTTGTAGAACCCCTTCCTATTATCCTTCACATCCCTTGCTAGTCGCAACTCCATTTGTCCTTTGGCCTTTCTGATTTTATCCCTGCAGTCCCGAGCAATGTCTTTATATGCCTCCTTAGTCATCTGTCCTAGCTTCCACTTCCTGTAAGCATCCTTTTTATGCTTCAGCTCAGTGCAGAGCTCTCTGTTAAGCCACAGTGGGTGCCTTCCACATTTGCTGTGCTTCTTCCTTATCGGAATTGTATCTTCCTGTGCCCTTAGCAGGGTTTCTTTAAAATGCACCCAACTCTCTTGGACACCTTTCCCCTTCAGATCAGCCTCCCAAGGGATCCTGCCCATCAGTTCCCTGAGGGAGACAAAATCTGCTTTTCTGAAGTCCAGGGTCTGTGTTTTGCTTCTTTCCTTCTTTCCTTTAATCATCAACTTGAACTCAATCATTTCATGGTCACTGCTACCCAGGCTGCCATTGACTTCTACTTCCCTGATAAATTCTTCTCTATTTGTGAGCAGCAGATCGAGAGGCGCAAGGCCCCTAGTTGGTTGCTCCAGCATTTGTACCAGGAAGTTGTCCTCAACACTCTCCAGAAACTTCCTGGATTGCCTGTGCACTGCTGTATTGGCCTTCCAGCAGATGTCAGGGTAATTGAAGTCCCCCATGAGAACCAGGGCCTGTGATCTAGAAACTTCTGTCAGTTGTCCATAGAACGCCTCATCCACCTCCTCCTTCTGATCTGGTGGTCTGTAGCAGACACCTACCACAACATCCCCCTTGTTGCTCTCCCCTCTAAACTTAACCCACAGACTTTCAACTGGCTTGTTTCCACTTTCATAATGAAGCTCTGAGCAGTCATAGAGCTCCTTTACATATAGTGCTACTCCTTCCCCTTTCCTTCCCTGCCTGTCCTTCCTGAACAGTTTATACCCATCTATTGCAGAGCTCCAGTCATGCAAACTATCCCACCACGTCTCTGTTATCCCAATCATGTCATAGTTCTTTGTCTGCGCCAGTACTACCAATTCCTCCTGCTTGTTTCCCAGGCTCCTTGCATTTGTGTATAGGCACCTAAGATACCCAGCTGATTGCCCTACTTTCCCATTTTGATTTTCAATTCTATTGTATCTACCTCCCTGGATTTTCTTTTGGTGTTGACCTCCCCCACCTGCCTCAGGCATTAGGGCTTTATTAGAGCATCTAGGAAGTTTATTTGATTCCCCCCGCATGTTCCAACTACCCTCTCTTCTATCCCTGGAGTTACAGTCCCGGCACCCCCCAAGTTCCATCCCATCCCCCTGGTCTCCCACATAGTCACTTACCTGTGGGCTTTGGTCTCCTTCCCCCTTCAGACCTAGTTTAAAGCCCTCCTCACTAGGTCAGCCAGTCTGCGTCCAAATACGCTCTTCCCCTTCCTCGAAAGATGGAGTCCATCTCTGCCTAGCAGTCCTTCTTCCTGAAACAGCAACCCATGGTCAAGGAAGCCAAAGCCCTCCTGACGACACCATCTTCGCAGCCAAACGTTCATCTCCAGGATGCATCTGTCTCTGCTCAGGCCTCTACCCTTGACCGGAAGAATCGAGGAGAACACCACCTGTGCTCCAAACTCCTTCACCTGCGCTCCCAGAGCCCTGAAGTCACCTTTGATCTGCCGAGGATCACCTCTTGCAGTATCATTGGTTCCCACATGGATGAGAAGCATGGGGTAGTAGTCAGAGGGGCGGATGATTCTCGACAATCCCTCCATAATGTCTCGGATGGGGGCACCTGGCAGGCAGCATACCTCTCGAGAGACCTTGTCAGGGCAACAGATGGGTGCCTCCGTCCCCCTGAGAAGTGAGTCCCCAACCACCACAACTCTACGTTTCCTTCTAGCTGTGGTGGCTGTGATCCTCCCAGCCTCGGGGGTGCATGGTCTCTCCTCTTCCACCTCCTTCACCGTCTCTAGCACCGCATAACGATTCTTCACCACAACAGAGGGTGGGTTGTGGGCAGGGGTGGAGCACTGCCTACCACCAGAGGTAACCAGCTGCCAGTGTCCTCCCCCTGCCACAGGCTCCCCATCCAGCTCCAGTGTTGTGGCAGTAGTCTCTGGTACCTGGATAGTGCGCTCCTTCTTGCACTTCTCCTCATGGATGCTGTCGAGGATCTTCTCCAGGGTGTGGATACTCCTAAGCCGAGACACCTCCTCCTGTAACTCTCCCACCTGCCTCCTGAGAGATTCCACCAGCAGGCACCTGTCACATCGATTCATCTCCCCAGCCTGATCGTTGGAGACAGGGAACTGCAGGCTGCAGTCCCTGCAAGTCCACATCAGGATCTGGGTAGAGATATCTATGGTCAGGGTGTCTGTCTGGCTACAGGCACAGGTAGAAGAGACAGAAGGGGCGCTGGCAGCAGTGCGGCTCCTCTTCACCATCGTGGTTTCACAAACTCCTTCCCTCTCAAACTCCCCTGTTCGCAAGCTCCCTCTGGTCGCTCAGCCACTGGCTTTTAAAGCCTTCTCTGCCTAGGTCAGCCCTGGACCCTCGTTAAACACACAGGGGAAGGGTGACCACAAGGCTGATTGAGGCTGGTGCTCAAAGGTGATCAGGGAACAATGGTGCAAACAGCCCCCACCCACAGTAAGAAACAACTAACAGAAAATGGTTGTTTCGAAATAAAGCCATTGGGACATTTTATTTTGAAATAACCATTATTTTGATTTAACACTTTTCTCCTTCTCCTTCCCAGGGTGCCTTCCTTTTTCTATATTTTGGCTGGCAACATGGTCCTGCTGAGGGGCTATGTTACCACACCTTCCATGCAGCCCCTCTCCTGATTCGAAATAGCAAGTCTTGTGTCCGGACTTGCTATTTCAATTTGAGGTTTTGTGCTTATTTCGATTTAAGTTAATTCAAAATAACAATTTTATATCAAATTAACTTATTTTGAATTAATTTATTTCAAAATAAGCATCTACATGTGGCCATAGCTTGTGTGATTAGGTGCAAGAGGATTTAGCAGGAGAACTAAACCTGTGTCTCGGACTGAATTCTGTAAAAGAAAGGCCAGGGCTTTTCAGGGAATTTATCTCTTGAAGAGTAAGTGGAGTTTAAAACAAAGGGACACATGGTGGCAGCTGGCCAAAGCATTAGTCTAATTTCACTCTGATCTATAGCTCTTGACTATTTGCTATTATTAGTCTTTATGTGCAAAGCAAGATCAAGGACCCTTTGGGCCAGCGGCTGTACAAATACAAGAGACAGCACGTGCCTTGGCCAGCTTACAGTCCAAGGCCTTGAGTCAACAAAACCTTGAGAGAATGCTTTGAATGTGTGTCCCATTAATTTCCTACCGAAGGTAAGACACATGCTTAAAGGCCTCTGCTGAATAAGCCCGAAATGGACAAGATGGATCAGGAGTGTCGTTGCCCCGGGCAAGGAGCTGTGGCCCGCCCCCTGGGCCCAGGCCCCACTCCCTGGCCCCAATCCAGAGTTTGGTCCCCGGGCTCCTGCTGATGCCAGCCCAGCCCCCGGATCCCCGGACAGGGATGGGGATGAGTGAGACCATGGCTGCCATGGTGATCTGGGTTGGGAGATGCAGGTGCTGCCACTGCCGGCCTGGCCCCAGACACCTGGCTGGGGATGGAGATGGGACCAGGAGATGCAGGGAGATGCCCCAGTGATTAGGGGCATGGCGCCAGGACTTGGGGCAGATGCCCCCTATGCCAGGTGCCAGCGACCCCCCTGAGATGATCAGAGGAAAAAATACTTCTGTTCTGCCCTTGTTTTGCAGTTAGGAAAAGAGGTGCCTTCTCCAGTCATGTAGCGAGTCGAGGGCAGGGCCAGAAATTGAACCTGAATCTCCTGGCTCCCATTCACACGCCTTACTGGCAAGGCAACCCCTCCTCAGTTGTGCCTTACATTACACACATGCATGTAAGCAGAAGGAGTCTTTCACCCCGTGACTCTGGGCACAACATCAATGGCACCTTCTCTGCTTTGAAAGTCATGTAGTCCTTGATCCTACTGGCCTCCTTCTGCCTCCTGTTCAATTCCTGGCTGAACCAATTCAGACACAAATGGTGGAATGCAGACTGTCAGCTAGACAAGTAAGACTCTGGACTCAGCTCTGCTTTTGGTTGCACAGGTGCAAATCTGAAGTGCGGTAACCAATTCATTGCAGATTTACATGTTAGGAGGTTCCTGAGAACAGTCTGGCCTTTGCACCTCCCCGCTCTCTCCTAGAATTCAGTTCCTTTCACCACCATGATTTACAAAGGTCTCATGCACGCAGAGCTGCACTGTGCTTCTGGATGTGCTACAAATGCCACCATTCACTTCTGTCACCTCTGCTGCACACCATAAAATTCATTTTAAATTGCTGGCTGAGATATTGGCTAGTGCATTGGGTGCACTTGAGTGGTGTGGTGCTGCTTGGCAAATGCACAGCTGCTGGGCCATGCCAGAGTGATGCATAAAGCAATGAGAATGGGTCCACAATGCCAGTCCTAATGCTCCATTATCATGTCACCCATGGTGTGGCACTAAAGAGGTGGTGAGTGAAAAAATATATATGAGTCTCCTACAGCCAGTGGTTTGCAAAGTTTTCTACTCAGGACTCAGTTGAAAAAAAATCATTTATGTCCACAACCCAACAGTTACATCTTTCAGCAATGCATTCCAGTCTTTTGGTGGCAACAGCAGCAAGTGCTGCAACCCAGTGTCTGAAGGTCTGCAACCCAGTACTGGGTCTTGACCCTAAGTTTGAAAATCACTGCCTACAGGCTTTTCTAAGGATAGGTCTACAATGCAATTTAAAACCCACATCTGACCTATGCCAGCTGACTCAGGCTTGGGCAAAGGAGCTATTTAACTGCAGCATAGAGATTCTGGCTCACCGTTTATTGTAGGATCCAAGAGGCCCAGGCTCCAACCTGATCCTGTAAGTTTACTCTGCAATTAAACTCTTAGCCTGAGCCTCATAAGTCTGTGTCAGCTAACACTGGTCAGCTGCAAGTACCAAACTGCAGTGTAGGCATATTCTAAGATATGGCTTGCTTCACTCATTTAGATGCTTCATGGTTTTAACAGAAAGATCCCTAGTTCAATCTGCATTGGAGACCCACCTCAGGGGTACACCATTACATTTACTTTTGATCATTCCCCTGTCTTTGTTGGCCAAAGAAGAATAAATTCCAGACAGATAAAATGAGACAGCTGAAAGGAACACTCCATGCACCAGGCCATTTAAACTGAGAGGCGATGGCAAGATGCTATTAGTGCCTTATCTCATTTTGCTCTGCTTTAAGGAGGTGATGGGAAGATGTGTCCCAAGCTGAGGAGGCCGACATATGTAACCAAGGCTGGTAAGAATTTGAGATGTCAATTTTTCCCCCATCCTGAAATGGAACAAAATGTTAAAAATCCTGAAAACAAAATCTTCTCCACCCCCAAAATTCAGAGCAAGTTGAGAAAAATGTTGCCAGAATTAGAATCCTAGCGATGTGCATCCTCTTGAGTGATTGCACATGACAAAACACCTACTCACAGCACTCTGTTATTTTTGTGCTAAGAGGGTTCCGCTAACTGCAAACTGAGGCAAGGGGAAGAAAGTCTGGGTTAAACAGTGGAGAAGAAACAGCAGCATCAGCACAGGGGCATAAGAGAGGTTTCCAAGGTGATCTTTGTCCATTTTCCACTGGGGAAGTTGCCGTTTCAGGTGTTTGGGAAGTATCTGCAGGTGAAAATCCAGCCTCCATTGCACTTGACTGACCATCCCATTCACTGTCAAAAGAAGGAAACATCTGAACCATGGCCAAAAATAATTAGATCATATTCCCACAAAGCTCATCCGGCTTAGCAATGCTAAGCACATCTCTACCTGACGTGAAAACCAGATCAGCCACTTCATTCTCATCCAATTATTTAAAGCAGGCTATTTCATCTCCCACTCCGGCATGTTATTAACGAGGAGAGTAACATGGGGCCTAATTGAGTTTTCAGTAAATGAAAAAAGTCAACAATGATTTCAACAGAGTCTTGAATAAAGTCATGGATGTTTACATACCAAATGAAACATCTGGTGAATTTTTCTTGTGAAAAATAACAGTTGTCCAAAAAAAGGCTGTTTTTTTTAAAGTTTGCACTAAAGATAGACTCTTGGGGACAAGCAGAGCTGAGAATCAGCATTTTTTAAAATCTGTGCTTTGAAGGAAGGCTGTGTTCACACAGCCCTCTTATTTCGAAACAACAGAGGTTGTTTCGAAATAAGATTTAGGCTGTTCACACGATGCACGGTTGTTTCGAAACAACGGGTCCCATTGTTTCGAAACAACGGTGTTGTTTCGAAACAAGTTAAACACCATGTGGGGACGAAACAACGTTGTTTCGAAATTATTGTTTCGAAACAACGCTGTGTGAACATGTTGTTTCGAAACAACAGTGACTTGTTTTGAAATAACTGTTGCCTGAACCTGCTATTTAACTTTGAGCTTCTTTCCTTAATTCGAATTAACAAACTGTTAATTCGAATTAAGTTATTTTGAAATAAGGTGTTATTTCGATGCAAGTTGTTTCAAAACAACCATATCGAAATAACCCCCTGTGTGTGAACACAGCCGAAGTGTAACTTAAGCCAACACAGCAGGGCATGAGAGCAGAGGTTACAGCAGATCACTCCTCCAGCCATAGCAGATCTTAATACGATGTGCAGCAGACGCTGAAACGTATAGGTACCGAGCTGTTGAACTCCACCTGCCTGGGCATAGTCCTTCATATGTTCTTAGAAAGCTCAGAATTTTTAGAAACACCCTCTATTTTAGTATGAGGCAGTCTCTCTCTTTCTACCCATGGGCATATTATGGGGGCAGGAGTGGCAAAAGGGTATTCATGTGTGGAATTATTATTGCCCCCACATGTGTAGCCCAATTGGCCTGACTGGAGCTGCATCCCTAAACAGAGCAGTCAAACTACAGCATCTGTCTTTTTCTTTGTTACTCTATGCTCCATCTCTTCTGGCCTGCCTCATTTCCGCTCTTCCCATCTCTTGTCTCATCCCTCTTTGCCTGGCTGTGGCTCTCTCTCCTTCCATCTCTGTGTAGACAGCAGCAGCATGGTGGATCGTAATGAAAACAGACTCAGAGATAAACAATAAGGCATCTACTTGTTGGTCTTTTCACCTTGGGACTGGTTCATGTCCTCGGTGCCAGGTTGCGGTTGTGGGTGGAGACTTTGACCCAAAAGGAAGCAAAGCAACTTTGAGAGGCCATGGGTAAAACACAACTGGTTTCTTTGGCTATGTCTACATCTGGCAAACTTAGGCTGTGTCCACACCAGGGTTTTATTTCGAAACAACAGCCATTGTTTTGAAATAAAGCCGGGAATGTCCGAACAACGTTTCGTTATTTTGAAACGATGGGACCCTGTCATTTCAAAATAACAGCTGTTGTTTTGAAACAGTAAAACTGTACATGCAATTGAAATAGCCATTGTTTCAAAACAGTTGTTTTGAAACAACGCCGTTTGGACATGTTATTTCAAAATAACAGTTATTTCAAAATAACACTTTTGCCCTTCTCCTTCCCAGGGTGCCTACCTTTTTGTACATATTGGGTGGAGGCATGGCCCAGTGAAGAGGCCATGTTGCCACACCTCCCATGCTGCCCCTCTCCTGAAGCAAAATAGCATTTCCACACCCAGGGCATGCTATTTCACTTTCAGGGTTTCCCTTATTTTGAATTCACATTTTCTTATTTTGATTTAAGGTATTTCAAAATAAGGATTTTATTTCAAAATAACTTACTTTGAAATAACAGTTTACATGTGAACACAACCTTAGTTTGGACTTGCTAGCCTGAACTAAGAAGTTTGAGCTTAGTTTGAACTAACATTGGGTTAGTTCGAGCTAACTGGGAACTTTTTAGTTCAAACTAACCGCACATTCCAGTTCAAACTAATGCTTAGTTCGAACTAGAACACGCTGTTTGAACTAACTGGCTTAATTCGAACTTCCTAAATTTGAACTAAGCCTTAGTCTGGATCTCGCCTGCACCTAGTTCGAACTTTAGCATAAGTTCCCACTAACCCCCAGTACTTACAAGTTCGAACTAAGCTTTCCTTGGTCCAAACTAAGAAATTTCTTAGTTTGGACTAAGGAAAGCCTAGTGTGACCACGGGCTAAATTAGTCTGGACTAAGCCTCCTTAGTCTGGACTAATTTGCCAGTGTAGACATAGCCTTTCCATAACAAATGTGTCAGATAGAGAAGATGCAGTGTAGCTCAATGGGTTCAGGGCTGGTTGGTGTAACGAGGTCTGTGAGTCTTTCCCAGGTAGAGACCATGGCTCCCATGTGTTTTGGATAAGGGATGTACTGAGACCATCCCTTGGAATAGGCTGTCAGTCTCTGTGTAGTCACCCTCTCCTCCCACAAGAAGGTTGTTCCATTGACCAGAACAGACCCTACAAAGACCTGACATCGGTGGAGATTCTCCTCAAAGTAGCAATGGACAGGCCTTGCAAATGTGCCCCACGCTTGGGCTCCATGCGCTAATTTACAGCCATAAGAACTGCAAACTGGCCCCTTCATGACAGCAGCAAAACTTCAGTGGTAATCTGAGAAAGGAGTTCTGAGGGCGTTTAGGAGAGGTCAGAGAGCTCGGACTGTAGATGAAGGGGGCTTTTCCACTACAGGGCAGACCAGGGCATTTTCTGAGATTCCGAACAGTCTTTTCAATAGCTTGCATTAGAAGTGCAACTCATAAACTGCCTGGGATTGGTGCCTGGAAAAATCCAGGGTGCTGCTATGCCTGACCTCTCTTAGGCTATGTTTACACTGACAGTGGCAATTTCACTGCCGTCAATTCGCCCTTCTGGGAGCGCTTCACAGCAAGTATGAACTCGCTGCGCAGCTCCTGGAAGTTGGCCCCAGAAGTCCTGGGGGCCAGGGGCCATAGGGGAAGGCCAACCGCAAGGGTCTTGTGGTCAGCTTTTCCCTAATGTTTAGTGGTGGCTGTAAAAGTTGCCACTAGTTACACAAGGAGTTTTGTGTTCTTTGTGTAACTGGTGGTTGCCTGCTGCTTAATTTGCCCTAAGTGTAGACTAGGGCTTAGTTGCAGTCTTGGGCCATTTGTTGCAGGTGTTTGAGTGACCAGGAGGTGTGCCAAACGGGAGAAGCAGAGAGGCCTAGCAACTTTGGGAAGCTGAGACAAAATGTCACCAGATCACTTATCCAAAGACCAAGGCCACTAGATCTTTGCTTTGCACCTTGCCTTTGCTTCCATTCTCTTACCCTGGAAGAGGATGGAAGTGGATATTCTGGCTTGCTGAAAAGTTAATGGTTTCCAGCTAATTGCTGTCAAGGCCTTTGCCTCAGTTAGGGATAAATACCACTCTGTGAGTTAGCTCAGATGCAGGCAGTAACAGGCTCCTTCTGATGATATGTAGTCTAAGTGACCCAGTGAGAGAAAGTGATAAGAAATTGATACAGACGGATGGGTGGGGCCCTGGATAATCTGCAGTTGGAAGGAGCTCAGAGACAATATTATTATTTGTATGGCAGTAGCACCTAAGAGCCTTAGTCTTGGGCCACCATATTCACGCAAAGTACCACTGTGCTAAGGGCTTTACAAACACAGATCAAAAACATGCCCCTGTCTCAAGGAGCTCACAGTCTAAGATGGGCTACCTTTTCCTTTTTTCTTAATGCAAGCAGCAGTATTACAGCATCCTGGAGACTGCAGACCCAGCCCTGAGGAAGGTGGGTTCACCCTGCAAAACTCAGCTTCCTTGGGCTTTTGTTCCAAACACAGTACTCGGCCCAGGTTTGCCAAATGATCCCTGAGAGCCACTTTGAGGCCATTTGCCTCCATGCCTCATGTACACCTCAACTAATGTAACTAAGCATCTAAGAAAGGCGATACATGACTGATGCTGCAACACCTACTGCATTCTCAGCAACAGCTGCTGTTCTGTCCGGTGCTAGATTAACACCTTATGCCACCTGGTTTTTATGGCTTCCACATCGCCTTCCCTTTGCCTTCTGCTGCCCTCTCTGTCAATGGCTTTTTTCTAGAAGCTTGTCTTCCTTCCCAGGCATGATTCCTCTCCTTTCTCTTACATCCTGTTTCTTGCCACCTGTTTTTAGCCTCTTCTGGAATGTCTGTCTGTCTGTTTGTTTGTGATTTCTCTTTATCCTGCTACTTTGCAGCTCATTGCTGTCCACGCTTTACTTTAGTGGTGCCCTTGGGCACTAGTGAGGGCTTTTCCTATTTTCAAAGCTCCATCCCTTCTGCTCCAAGGGAATCAAGGTGGGTAATGAAATCGAGGATAGACAGTATGCCTGCTTTCTCATTTTCTCTCTAATAAACACCAAGCTGCCGGAGGTCCTGTTATGGGTTTAATGTATATTTGCAGTGAGCACAGAAAACGGATCATTTCGACTGAGCCTGTATTCACAGCTACCAATTACCTGGGGTTTAGACAAAAGATAAATCTACACCACCATCTAGCAAGATACCTCGTAAAGCACTAGCCTTGGAAATGAGCCATGTGTGCTCGAAGTGCCAATGAAACCTAAAAATCTGGTTTAAATTTCCGCTTTCCAGAGGGGAGGGCTGGATTCTGGTGGTTAACCACAGCACAGTGGTATGGCTTGCACAGACACATTGCCGTGGGGGTGAGCCAAAAGCCATTGTGTTCCAGAGAAGCCAGTGCTGCACTGGGCTTCCAGGTGTGAGGGGAGCTCTTTAGCTCCTATGCCCTTAGAGGGGGGCCAGCATACTGCCTTCCATGGGGAGCCAGAGGCAGGATCATGGCTATACCTGTTCTCTGCCCCTTGGGTAATACACAGCCTTTGGGTCCCCAAATGCCGTGGCTCCACTGCTGGTGAGAAGTAGGACTCCCTTACTCCCTGCTCAAGTCTTTACTCCCTGCCTCATTTGTGCCCCAGCTTATCAGCCCCTGTGTGATCTGTCTCCTTGAAATAGTCCTTTTTGTAGCACGTGAAGGCTCAAATCCAAACAAGATGTTACCAAGATCACCCGTGCCACAAATACATCTGCGACGCTGGCACCCCCTTGTTATCAGTCATAGCAACGGGGATTTGCACCAAAGCACTACGCTGGTCTGGCTGGTGTGGCATTGCCACTTCAGAGCCAAAGCCAGCAACCTTCACCTGACCCCTCTGCAAAGGTGACAGATCACTGAAGAGATGTTTCCCCGGTGAGGTCATGGCTCACTCCCAGCCCAGAAAGGTTATACACCAGGGGCTTCCTACTGTGGAACTAACTGTGCTTGGCTGGATCCTGTGCACTGCTGGGAGAGAGCCCAGCTCCAGCCCACACAACTCCCTGTGTATTGCACAAGACCTAGAAGGCAGGAGTGGAGCCAGTGATTATAGCAAAGAACATAGGTTCCCAACATGGCTCTGCCTCAGTCTTGGGCAGCAGTACCGCCAGCTGCCTCACTCCTCACCCCCCACCCCAGTCTACCTGGTTCTAGCCTCTCCCTCTAGTCTGCTGTCTCACTTGATCTGAAAGCGACGGCAGCGTGACACACTGCACAGCAATTTTTGTGATGGGAGCAAACGGCATTAGATCCTCAGCTGGGACACAAACCTTTGTGGTCGTATGGATTTCAACAGCATTATGCCAGCCTCCTCTTGCAGAGGATCTGGCCCAGCGTTGGCCCCTAGCTAACCTAATTCACTCCCTTAGATCAAAGCTGGATTTGAACCCAGTTCTTCAGGAGTGACTGTAACTTGCTCTGCTACTCATGATTCTTGCTTTGGAAGCTGGTTGCGGCCAGAATCCAGCCTGCACAATTTCAACTGCATATAACTCAACGTGTGTTAGTGAGGGAGTGGTACATGTTAATTAAAATGCCCTGGAGAGCATTACCAGCATCCAGCAAAGGCATGAGATGCATGACAGCCCCCAGGTGCTGAATGAAGTCCCATTCATCTTTCCAAGGGCAGCTTCCCCACTGCAATGATGTCCTCATCTGTATTCAGAGGGACCCAGAGACAGATGTTTTTCACTGTAGAAACGGTAGCATAGTTACACTGCTCTCTCTGAGATTGCTATACAGGGGTGGCCAACCTTATGGAACTCAAGAGCCAGACAAGTTGATTATTAAACCTTCATGAGCTGCACGGAGGCATATAGCCATATACTTTTACCTACTCCAAAATTACTAAATTTAAATTTGTTGCACACTTTAATTTTATTGCACAAAGAGGGTAAATATTGATCCTACTAATGTGAGATTCTAATAATTACTTAAGGTTACCATGAAAAGTAGGCCTACAGTAAAAATGCCACCACTTCCCCCCACCACCCCTATCAATGCAGCGCTTCCCCTCACTGTCCTCAACCATGCTGCGCTTCCCCAGACCATGCCACACTTCCGATGGCTGTGCTCTTCTGCGAGCTGCATTTTTTCTTTCAAGAGCCGTATGCGGCTCTTGAGCTGCAGTTTGGCCACGCCTGCTATAGGACAAGCAGAGGTGCCTGGATTGGCAGCGTGGCCTGTGTACAGATGACGACTTGCAGAAGCCTTCCTCTTCTCATCCTCCTCTATACTGGTACTTGCTTTCATACTTGGTGTATGAACAGGCTATAGGTGAGGGTGGGGGTGGGAGGAAGATTCTGCTGGAAGCTCAGGCTACAAAGGAACCCACCAAAGCCTGGGGACCAAGTTCTTTCTGGGGGTGCAGAATGACCTGTTGTATTCCTGGCCCTCCTTTATGTGCTGGCTGCTATTTCCTTCCACTCTCAGAAACTTGGCAGAAGTGGCCTCATCAGCGCTTGGCTGGAAGGCTTTCCAGGAAGATACAGGGTGCCCTCAAAAGTATGCAGGTGAAGATTCAGCAGGGAACAGCTCTTGAAGCAGAAGCCATGCCCCGGCATGCCCCCTTCCATCTATGAATGTGTTTATACTGCATCACCACGGCACCTAGTGCCAGGCTTGTCATTTTTCAGAGGGGGATTTAGGTAGCTCAGAAACACAGATCCCTCATTCTGGCAGGGAGTTAGCCTTGATGACCCTTGTGGTCCCTTCTAACCTTAGGCATCTACAAATTAACACCAGAGAGCCCAGAAGCTGGGAGGCTATTTCTGGCGTCCAGGGGAAATTCAGACTGATAATTACAGATCTCTAAAAGTTATCCAGCTCAACCAAGAGGTGTGTGTGTGTGGGGTGTTAATTACCAGAGTGAACATGGTCACGTCACTGGCATAATTAGACCTAACGTTGGGGGGAGGGGCAGATTATCTCACCTCAGATACCTCAAAGCTCTCCCACCTCGCCCTGGAGCATCACGTTCTGGTCTCCTCCAGGTTGGCTGTTCTGGGTTCTTACAGAGTTATTACAGAGTCCAAAAATGATTCATCCAAACTATTCAGCACCTGTGGGAAGTTGAGGCTTGGCTTGTGAGCAAATCCTAAGTGAGACAGTGTGTCAAGCTGAGATCATTCAGTTCCTGGCCTCTCTTCCGAGATTCCCACCAAAGGAGACAATCTGATGGTGCCTTTTGCAATGGGGACAGTGGCCTCCCAGGAAGTGATCAGACTCATTCTCCATAGTGCACTGAACAACTGTCAGGTGGGAACAACTTTCAGTCTCTGCCAAACTTGGAATGGAGGCCTTTGCATCCCATTCCCATCCTCCTCCCGAGAAAGGAAGGCTCCCCAGAGGCTGCTCCCCTCTCACCGTTTTCTCCTTCCCTGGGTTTCATTTGCCTGAGGAGACAGAGAACATCTCTTTCTGTTCTAACCACTGCAGCTCTCTCTGTATAATTCCCCTCCTGGGTCCACTCTGGGGAGGCCACATCTGGCTGCATTCCCCACCTAACCTGCGAACCCCACAACAGCATAGCATCTTCATTCACTACCATCTGCAGGCCCTTTGCTCCCACCAGTCAGCATCATTCCAACAAACTGCCTGGGGCTAGCTCTAGCTTTGCATGGAAGCACAAAAAAACAAAACAAAAACAAAACAAAACAGAACAAAAAAACAAAACAAAACAAAACAAAAAAAAAACCCAGAGAGCAGCTATGCTCTTGGGGATGGTTATTTTAGAGCAGCAGCTGGTCCGACATCTGTTATGTTAATAGCCCAGTGCACAGGCCACTTGGCAAGTGAAATGAGCCAAGAGCTTCAGAGCATTAGCCTGGGGAAGAGCAGCAGGTTTCAGTCAGCTCCAAGCAGCGGCTGCAAGGCAAGAGGGGTGACCCAGGAAAGTTAACTCTTTCTCAGCAGCATGCAAACACCACTCTTGTGCTTAAGACTGTGGTGCTCTGTAAGCACTTAGCGCCCCAGCTACTGCAAAATCTCTGCCTTATTCTTTGTGCAAGTTGGGTTCCAGCTAAGTGGCTTGTGCAGAGCACCCAGAGTTTGCAGATGCCCAACTGTACTCCAGACTCTGCCTGGGAAACTCTGCCCTTAAAGGAATGGTCCCCAGTTCCACAAAGGTAAAGTCCTTTTCAGCACTCGCCTTTCCCAGATGTCTAGCTACTGCAGTGAGGAAAGAGCAGATACATGAGGGTAGGGCTGCACTGGAAGGGAAAGACAGCCAACACCAGCCAGCATAGGAGTAGTTCATTTTCACTAGCTATATTACAGGAGCACCTGGAGTTCCTTGGCTCTGCTAGGAGCTTTGCAAACATAGGTTTTGTAGGATATAGTCCCAGCCCTACAAACAGGACGTACAGAAGAAGCACCATTGCCCCTACCCTTCAGATGGGGAACTGAAGTGCAGAGCCACACAGCCCATGGCAGAGTCAGAAAGGCTATGTCCACACTTAGGCAGTTAAATCAGTTTAAATTAAATCAATTTAATACAATTGCTATAAAAATCAGTAAATCAGTTTAAGGTAAATCGATTTAACAGGTCTGCACTAGAAACTCAAATCTAACTAGCATGTCCATGGACAGGACTTGCTAGCTCAATTTAGGAGAGGGGCTACATGGAAGGTGTGGCTAGCTAGCCCCCCAAAAGGGCCACCCCCCGCCCAATACATAGAAAAAGGACAGCACCCTGGGAAGGAGAAGGGCAAAAGTGTGAAATCGAAATAACAGTTAAATTGAAATAACATGTCCACACAGCATTATTTTGAAATTACAATTTTGACTTAACTGTCATTTCGATATAAGACTAGGTTTTATAATATCGAAATGACTTTCCTTATTGCAAGATAAGGGAGCTTTTTATCTTGATATAAGGAAACGTTCTGTGTACCTGCAATCTTTTAAATTGAAATAATCTGCATTATTTCGATGTAAAGACTGTGTGTGGAATACCCAAAGTGACTCCAGCTCTCCAGAGCTGTGATTTACCTGCAGGAAGAGGTTCCAAAGGGTTCCTAGCTGCATGTGGATGAATTTAGAAGTCTCAGTCTATAACCGACCCCCATGTAGCCCAGGGATCTCAAACTAAATCACCACAAGGGCCACATGAGGACTAGTACGTTAGCCCGAGAGCTGAACTACTGAAACCTTTTCATATAACAATATTGCAAATATCAATAATGATAGTATCATTGCAGGCCACAGGAAATAACTTTAGGGGCTGCATGAGGCCTGCAGGTTGTGAGTTTGAGACCTCTCATGTAACCCCATCAGACTATTTTATACACCCCTCACAAATTACTAGCTCACGTACTGATGGCTATGAAGCCCTGGCAGTCTGATCTACCAGCTTGAGGACACACCCAGGGCCCCAGGTAGGCCTAAACTACTTGTGCTTGCAAGGTTTTGCTGTTATTGTAGCCCAGCAAGCCTGGAGCTGTTGGTACATGTTGCCCTCACATCTGTGACCACTGAGTAGTCCCAGCCTCTTGGTTTAAAGATTTCAAATGACAGAGTACCCACCACATTCCTTGGTGACAAAGTTTGGGAAGGAGAAACTGAGGCACAGAGGGGCAAACTGCCTCACAGCAAGTGAATGGCAAAAGCCAGAATTCAAAGTCAGGCCTCCTGAGTTCAAATCCATACTACACCATAGTCTCTCTCAACAGCACTGAGCTACACACCAGATGACATCTGCTGCTTGGTTCCCAGTGTACTACCCTTGTGGCCAAGATGGAGGCTACCTTGCAGGCAGCTTTGGCCATGGACGGGCATGTGCAAGAATGCAACAGGGAGAGTTTCTTCACTGCAGGGGCACCTGCTCCAAAACCCCCAGACAGGGGTTAACATATAATTCGGGGGGGCTCCCAGAACGTTCCCGCACTGGTGGCCCCCCCATACCAGTGGGCCCACCTGGATCCCACTTCCTGCCCTTCCATGCCAGTGCCCCACCCCAATACTCCTCCAGTGTGAGCTGAGCCGCCCTGCACTCACCGGTGGCAGTGTGGCTGGGGAGATGGGGGCAGTAGGCCCTGAGTCCAGGCAGTGGTGTGGCTGGGACGGAGGCAGCAGGCCCCAGGTTGGGGGCAGGGCATAGATGGGAGGTTATTGGGGAGGGGCTTGATCCCCTCTGCAATGCTCCTGTCCCCTGCCCCTGCCCTGCCTGCCAGAGCATGGTGGTATACCACTCCAGGGCCTGCTATTTTTAGGGGCCCAGCATTCGGGCCCCTAAATATAGAACAGGGAACCAGAACGCTGTGTTCCAAGGCCTGCTATTTTTAAATGGTGGGCCCCGGAACACAGCGTTCTGGCTCCATGTTCTATTTTTAGGGGCCCTGGAACGCTGAGCCCCTAAAAATAGTGGGCCCCAGAATGGTGTTCTGGCTTATTTTAAACCCTGCCCCCAGAGTGACCACACACAGATGCTGGGATACCACAGTGATTATGGGAACGGGAGAGATTTATTTACAGAGGGGTGAAGGAGAAACTAACAGGGGAGATGGGGGAGCAGTAACACAAGGTAACAGCTGACATGAGGTCCTTCAGGCCCAGCAGTGCAGCAGGCTGGGGGCAGACAGTGAATTATCTGTCCGCACCCTGAGTTCAGGAGTCCCAGCACAGCTCCACTCTGGTGTTCAATCCAGGGGCCTCCTGGTCATCCTCGGTGCCAGCAACTTTCTTCAGCAAACCCTCCAGTGCCGCTTCTGTCACCCTCTGGGACCACAGAGCGACACCCTCCCCACTTAACTAACTACAACCCCCCCCTTAGTCCCAGGCCACATCACGGGCCCTGTATTTGTGGCCCCACAGCTCTGGGCAGCCAGTCACTGGGTCCAGCTCTGTCCTCGGGTGACTCCCCCCAGCACAGTGTCCTCCTGTGGTTCCTGTCCTGGGTGTCCTGGGTCAGCTGCTCTGTCCTCCTGGCTTTGGCTCTGCTGATTCTCTGACTGGGCCTCTGGCTGCAGCTCTTCTCCCTCAACAGCAGGGCCATAACTAGGGCAGAGGTACTGGGGCAAAGCCCCAGACGCTCCATTTTAGAGGCCCCTGCAGCCCCTCCACCCTGCCCCACCACTGGACAGGGGAGTGGGGCAAGCTGGCTTGAGACCAGGCTCTGAGCTCCTGCCCCTATCTGCCCCCCAGGGTTGGGGTGAGCCAGCCCACTTTAACACCAGGAACTCCACTTGATGAACAGGGTAATTTCTCTCAGATGTTGTGAGGCCTTGACTTGCAAAAGCTACTGGTCGGAGTCTGCTTTCACGCTCTTGATAAAGGACAGTTCCTAAGCCAGTGTAACTTCCACAGGGTTACCACATACCAAAGCATGGAAAGGAAGATAGGGAAGTACAAAAAGGAGGATGTTGAAGGACACGTACATCTGCCTCCCTTCACCCACCCCAGCTACTGACCCCCAAACGCTTGCCTCACCACCCCAGCTACTGCCCCCAATCACCTGCCCCCACCCCAGCTACTGTCCCCCAAATGCCTGCCCCCTTCAGATCCCCCTTTCCCCATGGTCCCACTACAAGCCCCCCAGCCCCCCATGCCCCAGCTCTCCATCTTCACTTCACCTCGTTCTGCCCCCAACCTCCTCCACGCCTCCCCACCCCACCATCCTGACCCCTTCTTCCCACCCTACCCACCCCCCACACCCTTTCCCTGGCTGCCTAACTGTCCCCAACCCAAACCCTTTCCCAGGCCTCCTTACCAGTGGGGCAGGGAAGGGGCCTGCAGGGACCCACAGCCATGCTGGCCTGGGAGACTACAAATATGGCACTGGCCAGCTGGCAAGACCAGGGGCACATGCCGCTCAGGCCTAGTAGGGGCAAGGCCTCCCCAGGTGTCAGGAAAGGAGGGGAAGAGTGGCCAGGCTCACTCCTGCCCACAGCCTCCTGCTGGCCCTAGGGGACCATGCCAGAACACCACATTCTGGTGCACTCCTCTGTTGTTAGAGGGCCCAGCCAGAATGCTTCCCACTGTGTTCTGGCACACTTTAACCCCTTTTTAAAAAAGCTGGACAAAATCATATATTTTTAAAGTGCCTGCCAGATGGAGGACATAACAGTAAAAAGGAGACGATGTCCTCCTTTTGCTGGACGTCTGGTGACCCAAAGCTTGCACTGACTGGAGCTCATATGGCTGGGTGGGGCCAGCATACACCAAGACCAGGGCCATTGCTAGGGTGGGGCAACAGGGACAAAGCCCCAGGTGCCGAATCTTAGAGGGTGCCGCAGGGCTGGCAGCTGCAGCACCTACCTGGCTCCTTCTTCATGCCCACCCTCTAAAATTCAGTGCCTGTGGTAGTGGGGAGCCTGGTTCATCCCCACCACTGCTGGAAGGCAGCAGGGGGTGGATCCAGCTCTCTGCTGCCACTGAGGATGGATCGAGCTCCCCACCACCTGTTGGCAGCAGCTGGGGCTGGATCAGGACTGGGTTGGGGGGGCACCTTTGGGGTTGCTTGCCTTGGGTATCAGAACAGCTAGTTCTAGCCCTGACCAAAACAGGTGGTTGAGTAAGCTGTTGTATGATTTTATAGAAAGCTTCTTCACATTCAGAAGTCCAGTGCTTTCCGAAAGGTGTTCTCACATTGTAATATTGATGCTGGGGTGGCTTTCCTTTCTTTTTATTTGTGGCAGGGTATCTCTTTGTGAGCTCCATGAGTGCATGCACAATGTGGGAATAATTCTTTATGAATCTGCGATAATAGCCACAGAATCCCAGAAATTATTGTAATTTTTGAGAGCTGTGGGCCTTGGCCAGGTGGTAACTGCCTTTACCTTCTCTGAGTCTGTAGCTATACCATCTGCAGATACAATATGTCCTACATATCATACAGATGTCTGGCAGAAAATGCACTTGTCTAAGGAGGATTTGAGACCAGTCTCTTCCAACTAATCCAGGACTTTGCACAACCAAGTTTCATGTTCTTCTAAAGTGCACCTAAACACCACAATGTCATCCAGGTACACCGGACACTCTAACATGTGCATGTCCCCTACCACCTGCTCCATGAGTTGCTGAAATGTGGCTAGAGCCCCAGATACTCCTTGGGGCATATGATTAAATTGCTGCCTTGATATAGTGGGGAGCTATTTCCAGGAGCTGCTCCTTGACAACCAAATCAACCACCTTGCCATAACTACCATGCACTCCCACCCCCATAACCCATTTTTTCAAACACCCCAGTAGCTCGTGAGCCACTTCAGTATAGGTAACATTATCAGATTGCTTATAATTTCTAAATTTTAACTGGTAAGACTCAGGAGTAATTTTAAACCTTTGCAATATAGTTTCTTTAAATGTTACATAATCTCAGGCATCATTTAATTCCATATCATTAAAAACCTCTCTGGCCCTCTCAGATAGGGTATGTCCACACACACTCCTTATTTCAAAACAACAGAGGTTGTTTCGAAATAAGGAGTGCCATGGCCACACGACGCACGGCCATTTCGAAAGAAGCAAACCGCTTCTTTCGAAATGGCCGTGGTCTTTGCGAAATAACTTAAACCTCGTTACCTGTCGAAACAGAGTTGTTTCGAAACAGAGGTTTCGAAACAGCCCTGTTCGGACATGTTGTTTCGGAACAAAGTGTTCCGAGACAACATGTGCCCCTCCTCCCAGGGTGCTAAGCACCCTGGCCAGGGTGCTGAGGGGTGTACACGGGCTGTGGGGAGGGGCACGGGGCTGCGCCTCACTCCGCCAGTACCTGCAGGGGACTGCAGGCACCGCGCCTCACCTGGCGGGTGCATGCAGCCCCCTGCAAGCACCCGCCAGGAGCGGACAGCGGGGCACTTCACCCCAGGGGCTTTAAAGCCCCTGCTGCCCCCCAACCAGGAGGC